>CM074186.1:38251312-38851312 GCA_037179385.1 Holothuria scabra
GCAACAAAACCCAGCAAACCCACCCAGCAAAACCCAACCAAACCCACCCAACAAAACCAACAAAACCCAGCAAACCCGCAACAAAACCCAGCAAACCCGCAACAAAACCCAACAAAACCCAGCAAACCACCCAACAAACCAACAAAACCCAGCAAACCCACCCAACAAAACCCAACAAAGCAAACCCAACAAAACCAACCAAACCCACCCAACAAAACCCAGCAGCCAAACCCCAACCAAAACCCAACAAACCCAACAAAAACAAACCCACCCAACAAAACCCAACGAAACCCACCCTACAAAACCCAACAAACCCAACGAAACTCACCCAACGAACCCAACAAAACCCAACCAAACCCACCCAACAAATCCCAACAAAACCCACCCAACCACACCCAACCAAACCCAATCAACAAAACCCAACCAAACCCAGCAACAAACCCAGCAAACCCACCCAGCAAAACCCAGCAAACCGCAACAAAACCCAGCAAACCCAGCAAACCCAACCAAAACCCGCAACAAAACCCAGCAGCAAACCACCCAGCAAAACCCAGCAAACCCACCAAACCCAGCAACAAAAACCAAACCCAGCAACAAACCCACCCAACAAAACCCACCCAACAAACCCAGCAAACCACCCAACAAAACCCAGCCAAACCCCAACAAACCAACAAAACCCAACCAAACCCACCCAACAAAACCCAACAAAACCCAACAAAACCCAGCAACCCAGCAAACCAAACCCAGCCAAACCCACCCAGCAAACCCAACACCCAGCAAACCCACCCAACCCAGCAAACCCACCCAGCAAAACCCAACAAAACCCAACCAAACCCACCCAACAAAACCCAGCAAACCCAGCAAACCCCAGCAAACCCAGCCAAACCGCAACAAAACCAACAAAACCCAGCAAACCACCCAGCAAAACCCAGCAAAACCCGCAACAAACCCAGCCAAACCAACCAAACCCACCCAACAAAACCCAACAAAACCCAGCAAACCCGCAACAAAACCCAACCAAACCACCCAGCAAAACCAACAAAACCCAGCAAAAACCCTCCCAACAAAACCCAGCCCAGCAAACCACCAAACAAACCAACAAAACCCAGCAAAACCCGCAACAAACCCAACAAAACCCAAAACCCGCAACAAAACCCAGCAAAACCCAACCAAACCCGCAACAAACCAACAACCCAACCAAACCCAGCAACAAAACCCAGCAAACCCACCCAGCAAAACCCAACAAACCCAGCAAACCCAACAAAACCCAGCAAACCCGCAACAAAACCCAGCAAACCCGCAACAAAACCCAACAAAACCCAACCAAACCCGCAACAAAACCCAACCAACCAAACCCAGCAACAAACCCAGCAAACCCGCAACAAAACCAACAAAACCCAGCCAAACCCGCAACAAAACCCAACAAAACCCAACCAAACCACCCAACAAAACCCAGCAAACCCGCAGCAAACCAACCCAACCAAACCCAAACAAAACCCAACAAAACCCAACCAAACCCAGACAAACCCAACCAAACCCGCAACAAAACCCAGCAAAACCAAACCCACCCAGCAAAACCCAGCAAACCCACCCAACAAAACCCAGCAAAACCCAACCAAACCCGCAACAAAACCCAACAACCAAACCCAAGCAAACCCAACAAACCCAGCAAACCCACCCAACAAAACCCAGCAAAACCAACCAAACCCGCAACAAAAACCAAACCCACCCAACAAAACCCAACAAACCACCCAAACCCAGCAAACCCACCCAGCAAAATGACAAACCCAACAAAACCAACCCAACAAAACCCAACCAAACCCAGACAAAACCAACAAAACCCAACCAAACCCGCAGCAAAACCCAGCAAACCAGCAAACCCGCAACAAAACCCAACCAAACCACCCAGCAAAACCCAGCAAACCCAACAAAAAGCAAAACCCACCCAGCAAACCCGCAACAAAACCCAGCAAAACCCAGCAAACCACCAACAAACCCAACAAAACCCAACAACCCGCAACAAAACCCAGCAACCCAGCAAACCCCAACAAACCCAGCAAAAAACCAACAAAACCCAGCAAAACCCGCAACAAAACCCAACAAACCAAACCCAACAAACCAACAAAACCCAACCAAACCCACCCAACAAAACCCAACAAACCAAACCCAGCAACAAAACCCAGCCAAACCCGCAACAAACCCAACCAAACCCGCAACAAAACCCAACCACCCAGCAAACCCGCAACAAAACCCAGCAAACCCAGCAAACCCAACAAAACCCAACCAAACCCACCCAACAAAACCCAGCAAACCAACCAAACCCAGCAACAAAACCCAGCAAACCAAACCACCCAACAAAACCCAACAAAACCCAACCAAACCCGCAACAAACCCAACCAAACCCAACAAAAACCCAACAAACCACCCAACAAAACCCAACCAAACCACCCAGCAAAACCCAACAAACCCAGCAAAAAACAAACCCACCCAGCAAAACCCAGCGAAACCCACCCAACAAAACCCAAACAACCCCACCAATCCCACCAAACAAAACCCAACCAAACCCACCTAAAAAACCCAACCCAACAAATCCCAACGAAAACAACGCAACAAAACCCAACAAAACCCAACAAAACCCAACAAAACCCACCCAACAAAACCCAACCAAACTCACCCAACAAAACCCAAACAACCAAACAAACCCGCAACAACCAGCCAACCCAGCAAACCCACCCAACAAAAACAAACCCAGCAAACCCAACAAACCCAGCAAACCACCCAACAAAGACAAAACCCAACCAAACCCGCAACAAAACCCAGCAAACCCAGCAAACCACCCAGCAAACCAAACCCAGCAACAAAACCCAGCAAGCAAACCCGCAACAAAACCCAACCAAACCCAACAAACCAACAAAACCCAACCAAACCCGCAACAAAACCCAACAAAACCCAGCAAACCCAGCAACAAAACCCAGCAAACCCAACAAACCCACCCAACAAACCCAACAAAACCAGCAAACCCGCAACAAACCCAACCAAACCACCCAACAAAACCCAACAAACCACCCAGCAAAACCCAGCAAACCCACCCAGCAAAACCCAACAAACCCAACAAAAAAACCCGCAACAAAACCCAGCAAACCCGCAACAAAACCCAACAAAACCCAACCAAACCCACCCAGCAAACAAAACCCAACCAAACCCGCAACAAAACCCAAACAAACCCAGCAAAAACCCAGCAAAAAAACCCACCCAACAAACCCAGCAAACCACCCAGCAAACCCAGCAAAACCCAGCAAACCCACCCAACAAAACCCAACAAAACCCAACCAAACCCACCCAACAAAACCCAGCAAACCAAACCCGCAACAAAACCCAGCAAACCCACCCAACAAAACAACAAAACCCAACAAAACCCGCAACAAAACCCAACAAAACCCAACCAAACCACCCAACAAAACCCAGCAAACCCAACCAAACCCAACAAAACCAACAAAACCCAGCAAACCCAGCAACAAAACCCAGCCAAACCCACCCAACAAAACCCAACAAACCCAACCAAACCCGCAACAAAACCCAACAAAACCCAGCAAACCCACCCAACAAAACCCAGCAAACCCACCCAACAAAACCCAACAAAACCCAGCAACCACCCAGCAGGCCAGCAAAACCAGCAAACAACCAAGCAACCAACAAAACCCAGCAACCAACCCAGCCAGGCCACAGCAAACCAACAAACCCAGCCAAACCCGCAGCACCAACAAACCCAGCCAAACCCACCCAGCAAAACCCAGCAAACCCGCAACAAAACAAACCCAACAAACCAACCAAACCCAAACCAAACCCAACAAAAACCAAACCCGCAGCAAACCCAACAAAACCCAGCAAACCCACCCAACAAAACCCAGCAAACCCGCAACAAACCAACCCAACCAAACCCGCAACAAAACCCAACCAAACCACCCAGCAACAAAACCCAACCACCCAACAAAACCCAACAAAACAAACCACCCAACAAAACCCAGCAAACCACCCAACAAAACCCAACCAAACCCAAACCAAACCCGCAACAAAACCCAAAACCCAACCAAACCCGCAACAAAACCGAACCAAACACACCCACCAAAACACAACGAAACCCAACAAAAACCAAAGAAACCCAGACAACAAAACCCAACCAAACCCACCCAACAAAACCCAACTCAACCCAACCAAACCCACCCAACAAAACCCAACACAACCCATCAATACGCAACAAAACCCAACCAAACCCACCCAACAAAACCCAACAAAACCCAACCAAACCCACCCAACAAAGCAAAACCAAACCCACCCAACAAAACCCACCTAACAAAACCCAACAAAACCCAACAAAACCCAACCAAACCTACCCACCCAACAAAACCCAGCAAACCCAACCAAACCCAGCAAACCCAACAAAACCCAGCAAACCCACCCAACAAAACCCAACCAAACCCACCCAACAAAACCCAGCAAACCCAACAAAACCCACCCAACAAAACCCAACAAAACCCAACCAAACCCGCAACAAACCCAACAAAACCCAACCAAACCACCCAGCAAAACCCAGCCAACCCGCAAAACCAAAACCCAGCAAAAACAACCAAAAAACCCAACAAAACCCAGCAAACCCAGCCCAACAAAACCCAGCAAAACCCAGCAAACCCAGCAACAAAACCCAACAAACCCAACAAAACCCAGCAGCAAGCCACCCAGCAAAACCCACCCAGCAAACCAACCCAGCAAACCCAGCAAAGCCAAACCCAGCAAAACCCAACCAACCAGCACCAACAAAACCAACAAACCCACCCAGCAAAACCCCAACAGCAACCAACAAAAAAACCCACCCAACAAAACCAAACCCGCAACAAAACCCAGCAAACCCAGCCAACCCCCAGCAAACCAGCCAACCCAACAAAACCCAGCAAACCCAGCCAAACCCGCAACAAACCCAGCAAACCCACCCAACAAAACCCAGCAAACCCAACAAAACCCCAACAAAACCCAGCAAAACCCGCAACAAACCAACAAAACCCAACCAAACCCGCAACAAAACCCAAACCCAAACAAAACCCAGCAAACCCGCAACAAAACCCAACAAACCCAACCAAACCCGCAACAAAACCCAAGCAAACCCAACCAAACCCGCAACAAAACCCAGCAAACCCACCCAACAAACCAACCCAAACAAACCCAAGCAAACCCAACAAAACCCCAACAAAACACCCAAACAACCAGCACCACCCAACAAAACCAACAACCCAGCACCAGCCAAACAACCCAGCAGGCCAACCAAACCCAACAAACCCAGCAACCCGCAACACCCAACCAGCACCCACCCAGCAACCAGCAACAGCAAAACCCGCAGCAAACCCAGCCAAACCCGCAGCAAACAACCCAACAAACCCAACCCAACAAACCAACCAACCAAACCCAGCAACAAAACCCAACAAACCCGCAGCAAAACCCAGCAAACCCAGCAAACCCCAGCAAAACCAAACCCAGCAAAACCCAACAAAACCCAACAAACCCGCAGCAAACCCAACCAACCAAACCCCAGCAAAACCCAGCAACCAAACCCGCAACAAAACCCAGCAAAACCCAACCAAACCCAGCAAAACCCAACAAACCCGCAACAAACCAACAAACCACCCAACAAAACCCAACCAAACCCAGCAAAACCCAACAAAAACAAAACCCACCCAACAAAACCCAGCAAACCCAACCAAACCCGCAACAAAACCCAACCAAACCCGCAACAAAACCCAACCAAACCCACCCAACAAAACCCAGCACCAACCAAACCCAGCAACAAACCCAGCAAACCCACCCAACAAAACCCAACAAAACCCAACCAAACCACCCAACAAAACCCAACCAAACCCGCAACAAAACCCAGCAAACCCAAACCAAACCCGCAACAAAACCCAACAAAACCCAACCAAACCCGCAACAAAACCCAACCAAACCCCAGCAAAACCCAACAAACCAACAAAAACAAACCACCCAACAAAACCCAGCAAACCCACCCAGCAAAACCCAACAAAACCCAACAAACCCACCCAGCAAAACCCAACAAACCCAACCAAACCCACCCAACAAAACCCAACAACCAAACCCAACAAACCAAAACCCGCAACAAACAAAACCCAGCCAAAACCCAGCAACCAGCCACCCACCCAGCAAACCAACACCCAACCAAACCCAGCAACCCGCAGCAAACCCACCAAACCAGCAAACCCCAACAAACCCAGCAAACCCAGCACCCAGCAAACCCAACCAAACCCACCCAACAAACCCAGCAAAACCAACCAAACCCGCAACAAAACCCAGCAAACCCGCAGCAAAACCAACAAAACCAAACCCACCCAGCAAACCCAACAAAACCCAGCAAACCCGCAACAAAACCCAGCAAACCCGCAACAAACCCAACAAACCCAACCAAACCACCCAACAAAACCCAACAAAACCCACCCAAACCCAGCAAACCACCCAACAAAACCCAACAAAACCCAACAAAACCCGCAACAAAACCCAACAAACCCAGCAAACCCACCCAACAAAACCCAACAAAACCCAACCAAACCCACCCAACAAAACCCAACAAACCCCAACAAACCCACCCAACAAAACCCAGCAAACCAACCCAACAAAACCCAACCAAACCCGCAACAAAACCCAGCAAAACCCAACCACCCAACAAACCCAACAAACCCAGCAAACCCACCCAACAAAACCCAGCAAACCACCCAGCAAAACCCAAACCCAGCAAAAACAGCAAACCCACCCAACAAAAAACAAACCAAACCCCAACAAAACCCAACAAAACCCAGCAAACCCAACCAAACCACCCACCCAACAAAACCCAGCAAAACCCAACCCCACCCACCCAAGAAAACCCAACAACCCAACCAAACCCACCCAGCAAAAACCAAACCCACCCAACAAAACCCAACAAACCCAGCAAAACCCACCCAGCAAACCCGCAACAAAACCCAGCACCAACAAAACCAGCAACCAACAGCACCAACAACCAAACCCAGCAACCAGCAAACCAGCAGCCAACAAACCCAGCAAACCCAGCCAACCCGCAGCAACCAGCCCACCCAAACAAACCCGCAGCAAAACCAGCACCAGCCACCAACAACCAGCACCAGCAAAACCCCAGCAAAACCAACAAAACCCAGCAAACCCAGCAAAACCCAACAAACCAACCAGCAAACCCAGCAAAACCAAACCCGCAGCAAAACCAACAAAACCCAGCAAACCCGCAACAAACCCAACAAACCCAGCAAACCACCCAACAAAACCCAGCAAACCCGCAACAAACCCAACAAAACCCAACCAAACCCACCCAACAAAACCCAACCAACCAAACCCAACAACAAACCCAACCAGCAAAACCCAACAAACCAACAACAAACCCGCAACAAAACCCAACCAAACCCAGCAAAACCCAACAAAACCCAAACCCACCCAACAAAACCCAACAAACCCAGCAAACCCGCAACAAAACCCAAGCAAACCCAACCAAACCCGCAGCAAAACCCAGCAAAACCCAGCAAACCCACCCAACAAACCAAACCCGCAACAAAACCCAACAAACCCAACAAAACCCAGCAAACCCAACAAAACCAACAAAAACAAAACCCACCCAACAAAACCCAGCAAACCCACCCAACAAACCAACAAAACCCAACAAACCCACCCAACAAAACCCAACAAACCCAACAAACCCAACCAAACCCACCCAACAAAACCCAACAAAACCCACCCAGCAAAACCAAACCCGCAACAAAACCCAGCAAACCACCCAGCAAACCCAACCCAGCAAAACACCCAGCAACAAACCCACCCAAACAAACCAGCAACAGCAAACCAGCACCAACCAACCAAACCCAGCAAAACCCAACAAACCCAGCAAACCAGCAGGCCAACAAACCAAACCGCAACAAGCCAACAAGCAAACCCAGCAGCCAACAAAACCCAGCAAACCCACCCAGCAAAACCCAGCACCAACCCCAGCAAACCCAGCAAACCAACCAAACCACCAAACAAACCAGCAAACCCAACAAAACCCGCAACAAACCCAGCAACCCAGCAAACCCAACAAACCAACCCAGCAACCAAACCCGCAACAAAACCCAACAAAACCCAGCAAACCCGCAACAAAACCCAGCAAACCCGCAACAAAACCAACAACCCAGCAAACCCGCAACAAAACCCAGCAAACCCACCCAACAAACCCAGCAAAACCCAACAAACCCGCAACAAAACCAAACCCACCAACCAACAAACCCAGCAAACCCCAACAACAAAACCCAGCAAACCCAACCAAACCCAACAAAACCCAGCAAACCCGCAACAAAACCCAACAAACCCAGCAAACCCGCAACAAAACCCAACCAAACCCAAACAAAACCAAACCCAACAAACCCACCCAGCAAAACCCAGCCCCAGCAAACCCGCAACAAAACCCAGCAAACCCAAACAAAACCCAACCCAACAAACCCGCAACAAAACCCAGCAAACCCACCCAACAAAACCCAAGCAACCAAACCCACCCAACAAAACCCAACAAAACCCAGCAAACCCGCAACAAAACCCAGCAAACCCACCCAAACCCAACAAACCCAACCAAACCCACCCAACAAAGCAACAAAACCCAGCAAACCCAGCCAGGCCAACAAAACCAGCACCCAGCAAACCCACCCAGCAACCAGCCAACAACCACCACCAACAAAACCCAGCAAACCCGCAGCAAAAACCCAACAAACCCAGCCAAAAACCCAACAAATAAACCCACCCGCAACAAACCAGCAAAGCCACCCAGCACAAAACCCCAGCACCAAACCCAACCCCAGCAAAAAGCCAAACCCGCAGCAAACCCAGCCAAACCCGCAGCAACCAGCAAACCCAGCAAAACCCGCAACAAAACCCAACCAGCCAAACCCACCCAGCAAAACCCAGCCAACCCACCCAGCAAACCCAGCAAACAACCCAGCAAACCCAGCAAAACAAAACCCAACCAAACCCCAACAAACCCAGCAAACCCAGCAAAACCCAGCAAACCCACCCAGCAAAACCCAACCAAACAACCCAACAAACCCAGCAACAACAAAAACAAAACCCGCAGCAAAACCCAAACCCCAGCAAAACCCAACAAAACCCAGCAAACCCACCCAGCAAAACCCAGCAAACCCACCCAACAAATCCCAACCAAACCCAACCAAACGCAACCAAACACACCCAACCAAACCCAACGAAACCCACCCAACAAACCCAACAAACCTCAACCAAACCCACCCAACTAAGCCCAACGAAACCCACCCAACAAAACCCAACAAAACCCAACAAAACCCAGCCAAACCCACCCAACAAAACCCAACAAAACCCAACCAAACTCACCCAACAAAACCCAACCAAACCCACCCAACAAACCCAACAAACCTCAACCAAACCCACCCAACAAAACCCAACGAAACCCACCCAACAAACCCAACCAAACCCACCAGCAGGCCAACCAACCAGCAAACCCCAGGCCACCCAGCAACAGCCAGGCCAACAAACCCAACCAAACCCGCAGCAAAACCCAGCCAAACCACCCAGCAAACCCAGCAAACCCGCAGCAGGCCAACAAAACCCAACCAAACCCGCAGCAAAACCCAAGCAAAACCCACCCAGCAAAACCCAACCAAACCCACCCAACAAAACCCAGCAAACCCAACAAAACCCACCCAACAAAACCCAGCAACAGCAAACCCAAACCCAGCAAACCAACAAAACCCAACCAAACCACCCAGCAAAACCCAACAAAACCCAGCAAACCCAGCAACAAACCCAACCAAACCCACCCAACAAAACCCAACAAAACCCAGCAAACCCACCAAACAAACCAACAAAACCCAGCAAACCCGCAACAAAACCCAGCAAACCCACCCAACAAAACCCAACAAAACCCAGCAAACCCGCAACAAAACCCAACAAAACCCAGCAAACCCGCAACAAAACCCAACCAAACCCCAGCAAACCAACAAACCCAACCAAACCCGCAACAAAACCCAACAAACCCAGCAAACCCGCAACAAAACCCAGCAAACCCGCAACAAAACCCAACCAAAAACCCAACAAAACCCAACAAAACCCAACAAAAACAAACCCACCCAACAAACCAACAAAACCCAGCAAACCCAGCAAAACCCAGCAAACCACCCACCCAACAAAACCCAACCAAACCCACCCAGCAAAACCCAACAAACCCAGCAACCAAACCCACCCAACAAAACCCAGCAAACCCACCCAACAAAACCCAACAAACCCAGCAACCACCCAGCAAAACCCAACAACCCAACCAAACCCACCCAGCAAAAACCCAGCAAAACCCAACCAAACCCACCCAACAAAACCCAAGCAAACAACCCCAACAAACCCCAGCACCCAAAACCCAACAAACCAAACCAACAAAACCCAACAAACCAAAACCCAGCAAACCCAGCAAACCCCAAAAACCAGCCAAACCAACAAAAAACAACCAAGCAACCAAAAACCCCGCAACAAACCAAGAACCCACCCAAAACCCAACAAAACCCAACAAACCAACCCAACAAACCAAAACCCAGCAAACAGCAAACCCAACAAAAACAAACCCACCCAACAAAACCCAACAAAACCCGCAACAAAACCCAACCCGCAAAAACCCAGCAACCAACAAAACCAGCAAAACCAACAAACAAAAAAACAAACCAAACCCAACAAACCCAACAAAAAGCAAAAACCCAACAAAACCCAACAAAACCAACAACCCAACAAACAAAACCCAGCAAACCCAAAACCCAGCAAACCCAGCAAAACCCAGCAAAAAACCCAAACAAACCCAACCAAACCCAGCAAACCAACAGCCAAAACCACCAAAAACCCAACAAAAAAACCCAGCAACAAACAAACAAACCCAAACCCCAGCAACAAAACCCAGCAAAAAACCCAACAAAAACCCACCCAACAAAACCCACCCAGCAACCAACAACCAAACCAGCAAAACAAAAAACCCCAGCAACAAAACCCAGCAAACCCACCCAGCAAAACAAACCAACAAACCCCAGCAACCAGCCAACCCACCCAGCAACAAACCCACCAGCAACAAAACCCAGCAAACCCACCCAAACCCAGCAAACCAAACAAACCCGCAAACAAACCCAGCACCAGCAAACCACCCAACCCAGCAAAACCCCAGCAAAACCCAGCACCAAACCCAACCCGCAGCAAAACCCACCCAGCAAACCCAAACAAACCCAGCAAACCCGCAAACCCAGCACCCAGCACCCAGCAAACCCAGCAAACCCGCAACAAACCCAGCAAAACCCAACCAAACCCGCAACAAAACCCAACCAAACCCGCAGCAAACCCAGCAAACCCGCAGCAAAAACCAAACCACCCAGCAAAAACAAAACCCAGCAAACCCACCCAGCAAAACCCAACCAAACCCGCAACAAAACCCAAACCCAAAACCCAACAAAACCCAACAAACCCAGCAAAACCCACCCAGCAAAACCCAACAAACCCACCCAACAAAACCCAACAAAACCCAACCAAACCTACCCACCCAACAAAACCCAAGACAACCCAACAAACCCACCCAACAAAACCCAACGTAACCCACCAAACAACAAAACCCAACAAAACCCAGCAACAAACCCACCCAACAAACCCCAACCAAACCCACCCAACAAAACCCAACGAAACCCAACTAAACCCACCCAACAAAACCCAACAAAACCCACCAAACCAGCAACAAACCCAACCAAACCCACCCAACAAAACCAACAAAACCCAGCACCAGCAGCAGCCAACCAGCAAAGCCAAACCCGCAACAAACCCACCAACCAGCAAAAACAACCCAGCCAAAACCCGCAGCAAACCCAGCCAAACCCGCAGCAAACCAACCAGCCAAACCCACCCAGCAAACCAGCCAGCCAGCAAAATGACAAACCCCAAAACCCAGCAACCCAGCAACAAAACCCAAGCAACAAAACCAACAAAACCCAGCCAAACCCACCCAGCAAACCCAACCAAACCCACCCAGCAAAACCCAGCAAACCCAACAAAAACAAAACCCGCAGCAAAACCCAGCAAACCCAGCAAACCCAACCCAACAAAACCCAGCAAAACCCAACCAGCCCAGCAACAAAACCAACAGCAAACCCACCCAACAAAACCCAACAAACCCAGCAACAACCCAACAAACCCAGCACCCAACAAAACCCAAACCCGCAACAAACCCAACAAAACCCAGCAAAACCCAGCAAACCCACCCAACAAAACCCAAACCCAGCAAACCCACCCAGCAAAACCCAGCAAACCACCCAACAAAACCCAGCAAAACCAACCAAACCCACCCAACAAAACCCAACAAAACCCAGCAAACCCACCCAACAAAACCCAGCAAACCCACCCAACAAACCAAAACCAAACCCGCAACAAAACCCAACAAAACCCAACAAACCCACCCAACAAAACCCAACCAAACCCACCCAACAAAACCCAACAACCCAACCAAACCCACCCAACAAAACCCAACAACCCAACCAAACCCACCCAACAAAACCCAACCAAACCCGCAACAAAACCCAGCAAAACCCAACAAACCCACCCAACAAACCCAGCAAACCCAGCAAACCCAGCCAGGCCACCAAACCAGCACCAGCAACAACCACCCAGCAACCAGGCCAGCAAAACCAGCAAAACAGCAAACCCGCAGCAACCAAACCCAGCCAAACCCAGCAAAACCCAGCAAACCACCCAGCAAAACCAACAACCAGCCACCACCAAACAAACCAACAAAGCCAACCCACCCAGCAAACCCAGCCAAACCCGCAACAAAACCCAGCAAACCCAGCAAAACCACCCAGCAGCAAAACCCAAACCCAGCAAACCCACCCAGCAGCCAAACCCGCAGCAAAACCAACAAACCCAGCAAACCCAGCAAACCAACAAACCCAGCAAACCCGCAGCAAAACCCAGCCAAACCAACAAAACCCAACCAAACCACCCAGCAAACCCAACAAACCCAACAAAAACAGCAAACCCAGCAAAACCCAGCAACCCAACCAAACCCAACAAAACCCAGCAAACAACCCAGCAACAAACAACCCAGCAAACCCAACAAACCCAACAAAAACCAAACCCACCCAACAAAACCCAACAAACCCGCAACAAACCCAACAAAACCCAGCAAACCCACCCAGCAAACCCAACCCCAGCAAACCCGCAACAAAACCCAACCAAAACCCAACAACCCACCCAACAAAACCCAACAAACCCACCAAAACCCAACAAACCCAGCCCCCCACCCAACAAAACCCAACCAAACCCACCCAACAAACCCAACAAAACCCAGCAAACCCAACCAAACCACCCAACAAAACCCAGCAAACCCACCCAACAAACCAACAACCAAACCCACCCAACAAAACCCAGCAAACCCACCCAGCAAAACCCAACAACCCAACCAAACCCACCCAACAAACCCAACCAAACCCAGACAAAACCCAGCAACCCAGCAAACCCGCAACAAACCCAACCAAACCACCCACCCAACAAAACCCAACCAAACCACCCAGCAAACCAACAAAACCCGCAGCAAGCCAACCCAGCACCCAAAACCCGCAGCAAACCCAGCCAAACCCACCCAGCAACAGCCAAACAAACCCGCAGCAAAACCCAGCAAACCCGCAACAAACCCAGCCAAACCCGCAAACAAACCCAACAAAACCCAGCAAACCACCCAGCAACAACAAACCCAACCAAACCCACCCAGCAAAACCCAACAAACCCGCAGCAAACCCAGCAAACCCAGCACCCAACAAAACCCAGCCAAACCACCCAACAAACCCAACAAAACCCAGCAAACCCGCAACAAAACCCAGCAAACCCAGCAAACCCACCCAACAAAAACCAAACCCACCCAGCAAAACCAACAAAACCCAACCAAACCCACCCAACAAAACCCAACCAAACCCCAACCCCAACAAAACCCAACAAACCCAGCAAACCCCAGCAAAACCAACACCCAGCAAACCCAACAAACCAACCAACAAAACCCAGCAAACCCACCCAACAAAAACAAACCCAGCAAACAACCCAGCAAAACCCAGCCAAACCCACCCAACAAAACCCAACCAAACCCAACAAACCAACAAACCCAACAAACCCGCAACAAACCCAACCAAACACACCCAGCAAAATCCAAGCAAACCCACCCAACAAAACCAAACAAACCCAACAAAACCCAGCAAACCCGCAACAAAACCCAACAAAACCCCAACAAAACAAACCCAACAAAACCCCAGCAAAACCCAACAAACCCAGCAAACCCCGCAACAAAACCCAGCAAACCCACCCAACAAAACCAAACCCACCCAACAAAACCCAACAACCCAACCAAACCCACCCAACAAAACCCAACAAAACCCAACCAAACCCGCAACAAAACCCAGCAAACCCACCAAACAAACCCAACAAAACCCAGCAAAAACCCAACAAAAACCCCAAAACCCCCAGCAACAAACCCCAACAAAATGACAAACCCGCAGCAAACCCAGCAAAACCCAGCAACAAAACCCAGCAAACCCAGCAAACCAACAAAGCCACCCAGCAAACCAACCCAGCAAACCCAGCAACCAAACCCAGCAAACCCAGCAAACAAACCCGCAGCACCAACCAGCAAACCCACCCAACAAACCCAAACAGCAAACCCAGCAAACCCAACCCAGCCAAACCCAACAAACCCAGCCAAACCCGCAACAAAAAGCAAAACCCAAACCCACCCAACAAAACCCAACAAACCCGCAACAAACCCAACAAACCCAGCCGCCCACCCAACAAAACCCAGCAAACCCGCAACAAACCCAACAGCAACAAAACCCAGCAAACCCACCCAACAAAACCCAGCAAACCCGCAACAAACCCAGCCAACAGCAAAACCCAGCAAACAAAAACAAAACCCGCAAGCAAACCCAACAAACCCAACAAACCCAACAAACCCAACCAAACCCACCCAACAAAACCCAGCAAACCCAACCAAACCCCAACAAACCCAGCAAACCCGCAACAAAACCCAGCAAAACCCAACAAAACCCAGCAACCCAACCAAACCCGCAACAAAACCCAACAAAACCCAGCAAACCCACCCAACAAAACCCAACAAACCCGCAACAAACCCAACAAACCCAACAAAACCCGCAACAAAACCCAACAAAACCAAACCCACCCAACAAAACCAAACCCCAACAAACCCAACCCAACAAACCCAGCAACCCACCCAGCAACCCACCAGCAACAAACCCAACAAAACCAGCAAACCCAGCAAACCCAGCCACCCAGCAACCCACCCAGCAAACCCGCAGCAACCCAGCAAACCCACCCAGCAAACCCAGCCAAACCCAGCAAACCCAAAAACCAAACCCACCCAACAAAACCCAGCAAAACCCAGCAAACCCACCCAACAAAACCCAGCCAAACCCACCCAGCAAAACAACAGCAAACCCGCAGCAAAACCACCCACCCAGCAAACCCAGCAAAGCAACCAAACCCGCAAAAACCCAACAAAACCCAGCAAACCCAACAAAACCCAGCCAAACCCGCAACAAAACCCAAGCAAACCCAACAAAACCCAGCAAACCCAAACCCAAACCAAACCCGCAACAAAGCAACAACCAAACCCGCAACAAAACCCAACAAAACCCAGCAAACCCGCAACAAAACCCAGCAAACCCACCCAACAAAACCAACAAAACCCAACCAAACCACCCAACAAAACCCAACAAACCCAGCAAACCCGCAACAAAACCCAGCAAACCCACCCAACAAAACCCAACAAAACCCAACCAAACCCAAGCAAACCCAACCAAACCCGCAACAAAACCCAGCAAACCCACCCAACAAACCCAACAAAACCCAGCAAACCCACCCAACAAAACCCAACAAACCCAACCAAACCCACCCAACAAAACCCAGCAAACCCACACCCAGCAAACCCAACCAAACCCGCAACAAAACCCAACAAACCCAGCAAAAACAAACCCACCCAACAAACCCAACAAAACCCAACCAAACCCGCAACAAAACCCAACCAAACCACCCACCCAACAAAACCCAAACAAACCCAGCAAACCCAGCAAACCCAACCAAAAACCCCAGCAAACAAACCCACCCAGCAAACCCAGCAAAACCCAGCAAAACCCACCCAGCCCCAACAAACCAGGCCAACAAAGCCAAACCCAGCCACCCAAAACCCAGCAGGCCAGCCAAACCCACCCACAACCCAGCAACCAAACCCACCCAGCAAAACCAAACAAACCACCCAACAAAACCCAGCAAACCCCAGCAACCAGCAAACCCGCAACAAAACCCAGCAAACAAACCCAGCAAACCAACAAAACCCCAGCAAACCAAACCCAGCAAAACCAAACCCAGCAAACCCGCAACAAACCCAGCAAAACCCAACAAACCCGCAACAAACCCAACCAAACCCGCAACAAAACCCAGCAAAACCCAGCAAACCACCCAACAAAACCCAACAAAAAACCAAACCCACCCAACAAAGCAAACCCGCAACAAAACCCAACAAAACCCAACCAAACCCACCCAGCAAAACCCAACAAAACCCAACAAAACCCGCAACAAAACCCAGCAAACCCAACAAAACCCAACCCAACAAACCCACCCAACCAAACCCACCCAACAAAACCCAACCAAACCCGCAACAAAACCCAGCAACCCAACAAAACCCAGCAACCCAGCAAAACCCAGCAACCCAACCAAACCCACCCAAAACCCAACAAAACCCAACCAAACCCACCCAACAAACCCAACAAAACCCAGCAAACCCGCAACAAAACCCAAGCAAACCCCAACAAACCCAACAAAACCCAACAAAACCCAACAAAACCCAAAAAAAAACCCACCCAACAAAACCCAACCAAACCCACCCAACAAAACCCAACTAAACCCAACCAAACCCACCCAACAAAACCAAAAAACCCAACTAAACCCAACAAAACCCAGCAAACCCAGCCAAACCACCAGCACCAACAACAAACCCAGCAAACCCAGCAAGCAAACCCGCAGCAACCAACCCACCCAGCAAACCAGCCAAAGACCCAGCAAAACCAGCACCAACAAAACCAAACCACCCAGCAAAACCCAACAAACCCAGCAAACCCAGCAAAACCCAGCAAACCCCAGCAAAACAACCAAACCCGCAGCAAAACCCAGCAAAACCACCCAACAAAACCCAGCAAACCCAGCAACAACCCAACAAACCCACCCAACAAAACCAACCAAACCCGCAACAAACCAACAAACCCAACAAAACCCAGCAAACCCAACAAACCCAGCAAACCCACCCAACAAAACCCAACAAACCCAGCAAACCCGCAACAAAACCCAACAAACCCGCAACAAACCAACAAAACCCAGCAAACCCAGCAAACCCAGCAAACCACCCAACAAAACCAACAAAACCCAGCAAACCCGCAACAAACCCAGCAAAACCCAACAAAACCCAACCAAACCCACCCAGCAAACCCAACCCAACCAAACCCGCAACAAAACCCAACAAAACCCAGCAAACCCCAACAAACCCAACCAAACCCGCAACAAAACCAACAACCCAACCAAACCCGCAACAAAACCCAAACAACCCAGCAAACCCGCAACAAAACCCAGCAAAGCAACCAAACCCACCCAACAAAACCCAGCAAACCCACCCAACAAAACCCAGCAAACCCAGCAAAACCCACCCAACAAAACCCAACAAACCCAGCAAACCCACCCAGCAAAACCAACAAAACCAAACCCGCAACAAAACCCAACAACCCAGCAAACCCAACAAAACCCAGCAAACCCACCCAACAAATCAACAAAACCCAGCAAACCCAGCAAAACCAACAAACCCAACCCCAGCAACCAAAACCCAGCAAACCCAACCAAACCCACCCAGCAACAAAACCCAGCCAACACCAACCCAACCAAACCAGCAACACCACCCAGCAGGCCAGCAAAACCAGCCAACCACCCACCAGCCCAGCAAAACCCAGCAAAAACCCAGCAACCAAACCCGCAACAAACAAACCCCAACCCAGCAACAGCACCACCCAGCAAAACCCAACCAACCAAACCCAACAAAACCAGCAAACCCGCAACAAAACCCAACAAACCCACCCAGCAAAACCCAGCAAACCCAACAAACCCGCAACAAATAACCCAGCAAACCCGCAACAAAACCCAACCAAACCCGCAACAAAACCCAACCAAACCCACCCAACAAAACCCAGCAACCCAGCAAACCCGCAACAAAACCCAGCAACCCAACCACCCGCAACAAAACCCAACCAAACCCGCAAACAAACCCAACAAAACCCAGCAAAACCCACCCAACAAAACCCAACAAAACCCAGCAAACCCGCAACAAAACCCAGCAAACCCAACAAACCCCAACAAAACCCAGCAAAACCACCCAACAAACCCAGCAACAAACCCAACCAAACCCACCCAACAAACCCAACAAACCCAGCAAACCCACCCAGCAAAACCCAGCAAACCCGCAACAAAACCCAACAAAACCCAACCAAACCCGCAACAAAACCCAACAAACCAAACCCGCAACAAACCCAGCAAACCCACGACAAAACCCAAGCCAACCCACCCAACAAAACCCAACAAAACCCAACAAACCCACCCAACAAACCCAGCAAACCCGCAACAAAACCCACCCAACAGCAACAGCAAACCCAGCAAACCAGCCAGCCACCCAGCAAAACCCAACAAAACCCAGCAGCCACCCAGCAAACCACCAGCAAACCCACCCAACAAACCCAGCACCAGCAAAACCACCCAGCACCAACAAAACCCAGCAAACCCGCAACAAAAACCCAACCAAACCCGCAACAAAACCCAGCAAAACCCAGCCAAACCCGCAACAAAACCAACAAAACCCAGCAAACCCGCAACAAAACCCAACCACCGCAACAAACCCAACCAAACCCACCCAGCAAACAACAAACCCAGCAAAAACCCGCAGCAAAACCCAACAAAACCCAGCAAACCCGCAACAAAACCCAGCAAACCCACCCAACAAAACCCAACCAAACCCACCCAGCAAACCCAACAAACCCAACAAAAAAACCCGCAACAAAACCCAACAAACCCGCAACAAAACCCAGCAAAACCCAACCAAACCCACCCAGCAAAGCAACAAACCCAACCAAACCCGCAACAAAACCCAACAAAACCCAGCAAACCCACCCAACAAAACCCAACAAACCCACCAAACAAACCCAACAAACCCAGCCAACCCAGCAAAACCAGCAAACCCACCCAGCAAACCCAACACCCAACAAAACCCAGCAAACCCACCCAACAAAACCAACCAAACCCGCAACAAACCCAACAAACCCAACCAAACCCCAACAAAACCCAGCAAACCCACCCAACAAAACCCAACCAAACCCAGCAAACCCAACAAAACCCAACCACCCAACAAACCAACAGCAACCAAACCCAGCAACAAAACCCAGCAAACCACCCAACAAAACCCAACCAAACCACCCAACAAAACCCAACAAACCCAACAAACCCAGCAAAACCCAACAAACCCACCCAGCAAACCCAACAAAACCCAGCCACCAACAAACCAACCAGCAAACCCCAGCAAAACCCAGCAAACCAAACCCCAGCAAACCCAGCAAAACCAACACCAGCAACAAAAACCCAGCAAACAACCCCAACACCACCCAACAAAACCCAACCAAACCCAACAAAAACCCAACAAAACCCAACCAAACCCACCCAACAAACCCAGCAACCCAGCCAAACCCACCAGCAACAAACCCAACCACCCAGCAAACCCACCCAACAAAACCCAGCAAACAACCCAACAAAACCCAGCAAAACCCACCCAACAAAACCCAACAAACCCAACCAAACCCGCAACACCCAACAAAGCAACCAAACCACCCAGCAAACCCACCCAACCAAACCCCAACAAACCCAACCAAACCCACCCAACAAAACCCAACAAAACCCAACCAAACCCACCCAGCAACAAAACCAACAACCAACCCACCCAACAAACCCAGCAAAACCCAGCAAACCCACCCAACCCCAACCAAACCCACCCAACAAACCCAACCAAACCCACCCAACAAAATCCAACCAGACCCACCCAACCAAACCCAACGAAACCCACCCAACAAACCCAACCAAACCCAACCAAACCCAGTCAATCCCACCCAACAAAACCCAACGAAACCCAACTAAACCCACCCAACAAAACCCAACAAAATCCAACCAAACCCACCCAACAAAACCCAACAAAACCCAACCAAACCCGCCCAACAAAACCCAACAAAACCTTACCAAACCCACCAAACAAAACGCAAAAAACACTAGAAAGCGCCATTTTTACACGAAGGGTCCACTTTGTGTAAAAATGGTGAAAATATGGTGTATTAGTTCACCTTTTCACTCAAAAAGTACACCAAAAGTACATCAAAAGTACACTTATTCATAGCACCGCCTACCTAATTACTCTCACCTGTCAACCAGTACTCACTTTTACACCATTTTTACACCAACACATCAACCTGTCACTCACCCAAACTGCATGCACCAACCACTTAACCCTGGGTCAAATCGTAAAACAATTACACCAATTTGAAAATCCCTAGACATAACTCACCACTAATATCGCATCAACATTGGTGTAAAAAGTAATTTGTCACTCAGCACGGGTGACCTTACAAAGTGAAACATGTCAGAAAGAACGATAAAAGGAATAAGGATGGGATGTCTTTACAGTGCAACAGATTAGGCTTACCTATGATGTTTGATTGGGGAGCTGTTATGGACTACTTCATAGGTAATGGTTTGACTTAGTTGTGTCATTTTGAGTACTCCAAATGCAGTAGATCGGTGGGTTATGTATCAAACACAGTATTATAGTCCTACCAGTTGCCTGTTTCTACTGGACCTTCTGCTGCACCTTCCATCACATCAGATAACTTAATCCTTGTACACTTATAAAGAGGAAATTACCTAACCCTTCCCCAGTTGGTCTATTTAAATTTGTTGGCAGTTTTATGCACATGCTCAAGGGCAGTCAGTAAATGTTCCTTATAGGTCTACTTCAATGCAAATACAAACGTTTGCTTTATTATGTTATAGAGTTTCTCCCTCTTTTTTGTTTTTCCCCATTTAAAGTTAAACATTTTTTAAGTAAAGCTTTCTTCCAACCCCCATCCCTACTGTAATATTTATTCCTCAAGGAGGTCAGACACAACTATTTCATCTAGGAAAGGAGGTGTGTGACTGAAATATCAGAAGGTTAAACAGACGGGCGGTGTCAAGATTTGCCCGACAGCAGGGGGCAAAGTTCCCATTGCAATATGGGGGAACAATTACCTGATGCCACGACCAAGGCTTTTAGTTGTGACGAAGATGAGCCTTGAAGAATTTTGGGTTGTTTCAAACTTATGTAAAAGAATGAAATTTCGACTTTTATTGAATGCATCTTCCAAAATAAATTTTTATTACAAAAATGAGGGGAATAGTTCTATCTTAATGGAAGATTTGACTCCTGTATCGAAAGAGTCGCCCTTTCTATGAGCAAAATCATGAATATCATTGTCTGGGCAACTAACGATTGCGATAATATCTTATCCTACGGATTTAGGCTCCTGACGGAATCGACAAATTTCATCCACTCAAGGGGGCACCAATCCCCACCGGGATATTACTTCCTACCTCCCCCTGGAGTCACCCTGCACACCATTGAACATGGAAATTGCATAAAGTGGAGGATACCGCTCGAGCGAGGGTCAATGCACGAGGACGTAAGCATTTACACATAAGAGTGCATTATTTATGGGCGTGGATGTATCTCCCAAAATTCGTCAGTGGAGTACTGTTTTAATTATTGATGCGAATCACTGTTTTTATCAGGGGGGGGGGGGCTGGGGGGATGACCCTAGCTTCACTTTGTAAAATGTTTCTAACCACCAGGTATTCATAGTAAACTGTACTCCTAATTTCCTTTGCTCCCCTTTGTAATTTTTTGAAACTGAAAAAGAATCTTCCAGCCATAGTGCCCGTCCTGGTAACATCGATTTGTAGCCTACTATGAGTTTAGTCTGCATATTTTGCAACCATATTGGAGGACTGTAGGCTGTATCATTCACTGCACTATCCATGAACTAACTCTCTGGGGTTGAATTTGTTACTGGGGTCAGATCGAGTCACGCCAAGTTTTGCTACAGTAGCTACAGTATATGCATCTATTCCACTTTATGCACGAGATTATAGGTCTAAATTAATTATAGCGCACCAACTGATATAAACTGACAAAAGAGGCGAGTCCAGTAATTAAAGCAATTTTCCATTAAGGACTGCAGTACGTGTCAAAGGTGGGTGAACAAAACAATTTTGGCACCGTTATCTAGCCAGATAAGCTCTTTATTCTAGTATGTTTTACCAGAGAGCTGTAACTTCCCTGGTTTGACCACTATACACAAGCAGAAAGCATAAACAGAAGGAACAAATCCCAATATGAAAGGTTGTAAGGTCAACTTCTACGACGCTAAAAGAATGCGAGGGTGCCAAGGAAAATTGGGTTGAAAAGTTCACTTTGGCGGGATTTTTAACGGGTGGTAGAAGAATTTAAATAGCATATCGCAGTGGCGGATCACGGATTTTCCAGAAGAGGGTCTAAAGTAGTATCGCTAGCCTGGGGGATGGGTGGTGTCTCCTTAATATTTTTGCAATTTCAAAAGATTGTAAAATGCAATTTGGGGCACTCTAGCATATGGAATTTTCTGCAAATAAAATGGAAAGGAATTGAGGAAAATTTAACCAAGAAATGAAAGAGTGGTTTTTAACCGAGGATTGCAGTGAGGAATTTAACTTACTTCCGCCTCATAATTTTTACCTGATGGCTAGGGCCAAATCAACCCAGGAGGAAAAAGTGGGCTGGTTAACTGCTCCACCCGACGGTGCTCTTGTCCGACAACTTCGTCAAGTTGGCAACCGTTTTTAGTGGCAAGCATAATGCCAAGTGGGTTGCCAGTGAAAGAGAGGATACCCTGAAGAAACCCCTGCACGAACATCCCCACGGGAATTGAACCAATGAACACGTGAATCACATTATGGCTCAGTCACTGGAAAAGACCACTCATGCCAATCCACGACCGAAGACCCTGCATGTCTTGGTTGTCAAGCCTTTAAGGTAGAATTTTGTCCACATAAGCAACCTCGACTTATAGTGTCCGTAATCAGCGATGATAAAGTAATGACCCTATAAACCTGTGCAGCTTTGATCATCATGTATATCTTGAATTAAACAAAAAACCTTCAGACACTCTTGAGGTCGGCTGCATGCTATAGTTAATTGGATTGGATGAAAAGACATACCCTTCTTGTAAGGACAATCTCCCTCGTGATGCACACGTTTGAAATTGGCGTTTCAAAAGTTTTGGTGGCCAAGAACAGCCTGGGAGAAATAAGCATCCGTAATAATAAAAAAGAGTGTCTTGAGTCTGAATAGTAGCAAACCCATTTTTTATTTTAACCAATTTTTAATTTTCATCAATCTGATCATATATTAAATATTATTTGTACAAAAATATCAAAAATATGACATTTGCCCAATTTCTTGGAAGTGAATTTTCTGTGAAACCATGCAGGGCTTCACTGATAGGTGAAACACCAAGAAGTGAAAAAGCGAAGTTGTAAAGTAAATTTCTACTCAGCTATTCATCAAGATTTCTCACTTAGTGATGGCTAAGACCAGACCTGTAGCCACTAGGGGTGGGGAATGTGGAAACGTGCCCCCCCCCCCACCCCCACCATCCAGTAAAAAATGTTTTGCATTAAAGGATTAAAAATATTACGCCAAACCCACCACAGATAAACCTTCGAGTTGAGATTAGTTCTCCCAGTCTCAAAAATTGGGCAACATTTTGCATGTAGGCTCTTAAGAAAGGCTTAAAATTTTCAAGGGATGAGAAGACTGGATACCTTATTTGCCTTAAACCCTTCCTGGGCCGATGAAACTCCTATATGGGTGTGCCCCCAAAAAGGTTTACTCGTTCTCCAAACAAGGTTCAACCCCCAAATGGTGTAATCTCTGGGACAGCTTTGAACTAAGTAGTTATACACTGCTAAAGTCCTTTTTTAAGCCCCATATGATTCTGTTTTTGGTTGGTTCAAACGGGGTGGGGGGGTGCTATCCACTGCACTTGAAAGGTATTCTCTTTTGGGAAACAAGCTTCTTCAGACAAATTATTGGATAACGAAACCTTCTACATCAGTGATATTGTAATCAAGCTTTTAATTAACTTAGTGAAAGTAGACACTTTCAAGTTCAATAGATAGAGTGAAAAATAAAGATTGATCATAAGCTCTTTTTTATTTTTCTTACTTTGACGTTGTACAGCAGTTGGCTTCCACATTTTTTGGTGGTGCCCTCAGCCATGAAAAATGTTAATTTTTATCATTTTGCTTTCCAGGGGGAAATGGTTAATGTTTCATTAATTTGATGAGAAGAAGCTACAACATACCCATAAATTTCAGAAATCTCGTTTACCGAGTTTTCAAAACAGGCATACATTCAAAGAGGCAAATCATTACAGTTTCCATCAGAAGAAAAAATCATGTCCTATTTGTTTAGGCTTGTATCTTCATGGAGTAGAGTTAAAGATTATGTCGGTTACCATTTGGATTAAGAGGCATAAGTTATTTTGACCACATCTCCGAGCAAATGACTATGCGAGTTTTCTCGAACATGTACCATCACTTAATGGTAGACAGATTTGCGATTCGTTTCTATACTGTACCTGTAAAAATAGTCTAGACTTGTAGACAGTCTTGTAAGACCAGAGTTACTGACAGTGGTCCAAGCTCCCTGACAGGGAGTCGGTGCGGGTAATAACACAAAACCTCTGACAGAGGCGGTGAGTTCCTAAAGGTTAAGGAAGGCAAAATTTCCGACGAAAAATTAAGGCTTCTTTTAGCCTGCAAAATCTGGCTTCTTTTATTACAAAAAACCTCTCTTTCTTAAGAGAAAAATTAAGCATTATTGCCGACTGACGACAGGGGGTTGTTGTGATTTTACATGTTATCGTAAGGATAAAGGGAAGAACTGGATTTATTGATCTGCCAAGGAACAATGGCATGGAACAGGGTGGGTTACAGAACAAAGGATTTCTCACAGGCTTTCTTCGTGTTTTCCTGCTTTAGAAACGTTTTAGTTTACCAACAAGTTTTTGGTGATTTCATTCAGTTTTTCCCTGTTATAGAAAGACAGTCCAGCAATAGTAGAGCAATACTACAAGTTGGAAAAAAGTACTTTGCAATCATAACTTCATATCATGTTATTATCGAAAACAGCCTGCTTCACCGGGGTCTACCCGATGTTCCTTGGGTCCAATGTTCCCAAAGTTCGATGTTCCCCGTTTTCATGATATCTCGATGACTTGGAGATGATTACAAGGTTCGTTATTCCCGAGGTTCGATGTTCCCAGAAGTGAGGATGTTCCTAAGATTCGGGAACACTGACCTCGGGAACAGTGAACCTTGGGGAACATTGACTTAGCCCCTTCTTCACCAACCTGGTAAAATTAATACGCTACGAAGTTGTGCATGCAGTCCTTGCATGGCAAAGCAGGCTTTGCCCGACAGGGGCCAAGTTCCCAAATGGGGACAGAGCAGACAAGCCCTGATAAAGACGAAGGATGTCGAATGGAATGTGTGATGGAAAGTTTTTGACTTGTTTTCACGGAACACTATCGGTTATTGTTGAAAATATTGGATCTTCATTGAACGCCTAAAAATCATGTGAGACTCTGTTGTAGGAGATTTAAAAATATGGGGTTTATATTGAGAGAAAGAATTCTTTGTGGTAATTTTGAAATGATTTCTTTCCTGAAAGCCAGGTCAAGCACATCATCGAGGGTTTACATATTTTATCGTACAGATAAAAGCCTGTTCTCAAAGAAAATGGAAAATCCCCTGCCGGTATACATCTCTCGTCCCCTCCTCTGGTAAAAAGCATGCGACAATGTGGGAGCAGTTTTTATTTGCAGCTACTATGATAAGCAAGCATTTTTTACCCATACACGCAAACACTCATTAATAGTCCTAACCGTCCCTCCCTGCATCACTGAAATGAATGTCAGCATTACCTTCCGAAATGGCCAAACAACTGTACTGTACTACCCTAGACGGTTGAGCATATAATGAGCATGGGAGAAGAGATACGAAGCAAGCAGGTAATAGTGTACGTTTGACGTCTACGGAGCTTTTAAGGTGTCATGAAGAGATCAATGAAGTTATGGAAATTCTTGCATCGTACTCAATTACTTCTAATACTTTTGTTCAGGTGAAATATTGACATCCGAAATAGGCCTATTCGCATCACAGTGTGGTTCTACCCATGCAGGTAGGAACGTCGAATTGATTTTTAAAGTGTAGGCGATATCTGTCCTAAATTTTTTCTCCTGTCCTGGTAAGGTGTTCACAGCGGAGTAGCTAAACATTTTTACAGGAAGGGGGAGGGCTGGGTAGACATCCAAATTTCACGATTTCTAAGTGTGAACACCACGGTACTATGGATGTAACTTGTGGCGCTCGAAGCGACTGATATCCTTTAGTCCTTTACTAAGAAATAAACAAATCAGTCCAATATTAGTGGCTAGCGTGGTGAGTCAATTCAGACACCACTTGGCTAATTTGTACTTACTGTGCGGTGAACCCGAAGCCATGAAAGATGTGAAACCAATCGTTTTCAGTACGGTAAGTGCCTTTAGATACTTCTTAATTTTGGTAAAACATTGGCATGCATGCTATTTTTGGATTAGTGTTCACATGTAAATGGGGACACGGTGCTCAACATGTGGTGCTATGTCGTCCATGCCCTTGACAGTCCACAGGTCTGCATTCATGCAGCAGTATGACCCATACTCTGCTCTAACTCTAAAAATAAAAATCTCACGCCAAAATACGCCAAAACAGCAGAAATTCACTCCAAGAAGAGTGAGAGAATTTGACACTTTCTTTTTAGAGGTAATGTCACTCTTCTTGGAGTGAATTTTACTACCTGTGGAGTGAACTAAAACTCCACTATAGTGAATTTACACTTTTCACTCTATTAGAGAGTGACTAGATCCACTCTCACTCTCTTTTTTAGAGTGCATGTAGTTAAAGAAGTTAACCTTGTTACAAAGTTGTATTTCAAACACCCAATTATTTGGAATGTATTTTCAGACGTCACCGATGGTTATTTGTTGTGTTGATAACAGAAGTAGAAACCTATCCTGCTGGAGTATATTTGTTGATAACTGAATACTAAAATATTTCAAAGCTTGTTTAACTATACTGAATATGCTAAAACATGGTAGGATGTGCTATGTACTGTTGCAAAATGTTTAGCTTAAAGAACTATTTGAAGCGTTTTCTTCTTTTCCTTGTCAGCTTGTTGAGGTTCGTGACGGACTTCAGCACAACTTCTTGTCCGTTTGAAAATAATCGTTTGAACTACACTGCGTCTACCTAAACAGGGAAAATAATAACAGCTGCGGTGAATTCTCTTGTAACATAATAGGGAGATGAGAACAGACCCTCCCCAAAGTATATGAAAAATGTGAGGTCTCAAGCACTGTAATCCCTTCTGCCAAATTCGTGTAAGCCTTATCTTTTAATTGCTTACGCTTTTAAACATGCAAACGTTTTCGTTTCCATCCTAACGTTTTTAATCGACGTGGGCTGCATATAAGCACTATGGTCTAGAAAATGACATCTCAGGATGCTCACAGGACCACATTTAAAATATTTCCCCCCTCCCCCAGCTCATTGTGGCAGTGGCAGTATTTACACATCGAAATTATGTATTTGCTAGGGGAAATCTAGATATTTTTCTCTAACCGAGATATTGGCCGAGATATCAAACATGCTAATATTATTATTAAAATTTCAATATCCTTCTTGAAAAATACTAAAATATTAAGACACTTAATGTTCAGTTCTTCTAATATACTAAACTAATGCATTAAAGTATCTGGAAGGCAATGTTGAAAAAGGATCACAGACCTACGTTACTTCACAAGATAGACAAATTAGTTCAGATATAAGGTCTATTACATGACACCTTGAAAGCTCCGTAGTCCACTACGCATGCCTGTGGCAGCAATGAGCTAGCTACTAACACTTCGCTAGTGAAAAAGTACTTTAAGATATGCATGAAAGAAAGTGCAGCTGTAAGGAAGCCCATGTGGTGCATATTTATATCAGCGTGTAGTCTGCAAGTTCACGAATATATCGTTCTCACTTTAACAGTGGATAAGTAGAATACCGAAACCATTTTGGGGATTTGTTTTGATCACTGCTCGAAGTAATTTTAATCACTCAAAGTGGTAGTCCATAACCATAACAATGACGATGGGCGGGTCCTTGACATGTATTCATGGTTGATACTTTGTTGCTATAAGTCAATTTCATATAGTCCTGCTTGCCAAAATTATTTTGGCAGCTTTATGTCTATGCACCCAATTCCAAATGTTCCAGCTTCCTTATGGTGACCCAAGTCTCGAGATCTGTGTAAGTAACGTTTTATGAATAGTTTTATGCTTATGCGACTTAAACATGCTAAAAGAGGCACATACGCTTCATACTTAAAATCAAGGTTAAGAACTGATGGAGGGGGTAAGGAAGGGGGCATTGGAAGGTTATGATTGAAGGAAAACTGCTAATGTCCATTATGTCCCTTAGTGTTGCCACTTATTAATCGTGAAGTTCATGAGTTCATATCTTTAACTTAATGAGAGTGATAAAATTTCACTACAAGATGACAATGCTTATAGAGATAGCATAATAAGTCAGATTTCATATCCAATAGTTATGGGAAAAGCTAAATATTTAAATTTTGTAATGCCCTTACTTGTAACGGTTTTGTGCACAATTTAAAAAAGGGTCTGGTCACGAATTTTGGAAAACCGAATCGAACCGTTACGTACTCACACATAAAACAGTTATTTGTTTGTAGGAAATGGGATTGTCTAAGATAGATTTGTTACTGGTATGTGATGAAACAACTCAATGAGCCTCTTTAACACACCGGGGCTTGTTTTGAAGAAAACTTAAAAATTTTGGTAGAAATTCGTTAGCTTATTGTAAGGTCTGTGTTTATTTAAGAATCTGAAGTTTATATGAGCAAAATCAGACAACTTATATGGGATACTGAAATTCGTTTGGGGTTTCTCATTTTATTGGAAGTCTATGTACTGCCCTCATCAGTGGCGAATATCTGGGGGGTCACTTATCGGGGCGAGGGGGAAAATGACCACATTTACTCAGTGAAAATTCCCTTTCTCCCCACCCCACCTCCGTTCGCAAAGGTTCCACACATTACCGTCGGAGGCCGAGGGTTAATATTTTTTTTTATAAGAAACCTGTGTACAGCTAGGCCCCAGCGTCACCATCGGTTCGCGTGGAGTGTACAGAAAATTTTGAAAAATGCGACACCTCAGATGGCCGGAAATAGCATTCCTTGTAGGCTTGTGAATAGATCCAATCAGTTTTTTCTTTGAATTTTCTATTGCAATAACCAGCTCACTTTAACAAAAATGGACAGATTGTCCTTCAAAGTAGGAAATTACCACATAAAATGAACGTCTACCATACTTTGGGGAAACTTTTTAGTACATGTATAGACCTATACACCTGTCCACGCCCGTCTTCCCGTTCAATCTTATAATTGAAATCATCTCAGAACGTGTTTGCAAGTGTCGCCCAAATCTTATACCATTTCCGGCAAAGTGTTGACCAAGACCATGAAGTGAGGCTGACGAATAGCCGTTTTACAAGTTGCCCAACCGAGTCTCGGTTTTGTAATCGTTTTAATTTTCCACGAAAATTTCACAATAATGTGTTATAATGTGTCAGACAATGGTTTGAAAGGATTGAGACACTCGTATAGGCTCGGTTCCAAAGTAGTCAAATTTATTTTTAGATATGGTGCCCATTTGATCCTTGTCCGGTTCAATTTCAACCGGATGTTTTTAGAGTATAGGAGTTTTCGGAGAAATATTTTACCATTTCGGCCAAAGATTTTTAACACTGCATTCAATACTTATGAAGTAGAACTGAGGACAAACTGAGGTCAATAAACCTGTAAACCATATTAGCCAAACGTCACAAGGCTGACATGGGAAAAGCCCTGTTTTTCTTTTTTTGACATTTTTCGGGTCCAGTTTAAAGCAATTCATATTAAATAGCCATTTTGGGCATTGTGTCGCGGAAGACTGAAAACCAGCCTGAGATGGCTGAGGAATCATTGTTTCTTTTAAGCCATAGACTTCCCTAGGACGTCGCTTTATTTTATTATCTTAACTGTTTTTCATGAAAATGTTTAAAAAAATATAATACTTTTTACTTATTTGGACAAATGTCTGAAAGGATTCAGATCGACCATACTGGGCATTGTGTTGACTCTGAAGTAAACCTCACGAATAATTACTCTTTTCCTTTGCCTGTCCGACTGTGTAGCCAAGTCTTGCAATCTTGCTAGCTTTTCATGAAAATTTTACCCTGAATATGCTTTCCCCCTTTTTCGGGCATACTTTTCTCACGATTTCGAGCACGCTTCGGAGTTATTCTTTTAACTAAAACAATAACAGAATTCAGTTTTTATACCTCAATGTATGTCCGAAATTGTCCCACATTCCTTTCCGAATTTTAACATTTGCCAATATTTGGTGTGGTGGGTGGGGTGGGAGTCTGTTCACAGCGACTTCTCCCCGTCTCAAACGCCTTAGTATATTGGTAGAATTTTATGCAGAAATTTTGAAGAAATTTATTTGTTTGCAGAGGAGAACTGAAAGATTGGACTCTTCAGTATTGGAGATCAATGTGCTCAAAATCACCACTGAATTTGGTTGAGGTGTGATGTGTTGTTGTACGGTAAAAATGGGAAATTTTTGGAATTTCTTTTCACAATTTTTGAAAATCTAAAGCTTATATATTTTTAAAAAAAGGTTTCGTAAGGATAATTGGGAATTTTGATAGTCTCCATGAAGTATGGCCTTCTCTACGGTAGGCAAAATCTGAAAATCGTTGAAAAGGGGTGGGGGTGATTGAAATCTACTGGGTTTGCATCTTTTAACGTATGGATGTCTCCGACGAAATTGGATCTTTTCCCTGAAGTTGCAGGTAGGCTCTCTGTACCGAAACATCTTCACTTCTCTATCAAACAATATGTTGGCCAATTCCAAGGTGACTGAGGTCATCTGAAGAAGCTTGCAATTAGCATTAAAACTGACATCATTACACTTGACTTGAAGACTAGAGGAAGGTGGAAACAAATTCCCCTCCTTTGGCACCTTATAGTGTCTTGATCATCGAGACTTTTGCCATGATGTTTTACTGAAAAATTTTAACTTAAAGTTCAAATGAGAAGACGTTCTCTTACACAAAGAAGAAAATTGGAGAAACTGTACCTATCCACACCTTACTCAAACCAGGGAGCTCTAGCAACTCCCTGCTCAAACTTTGAACATTTCAAATTGTCAGAAAAAGTGACAATAAAAGAAAATGTGTCATAAAGAACTGGTAAGAAACACACATATTTTATTCTGGAATATTGACCTCAAAGGTCAAAATTGTGCCAACTAGAAATATTTTAACGGCTCCGGTTCTGGAGATGATGAACCTTTTATTTGTACTGTTTATATTCGTGTGGAATGTGTACAGTATCTGTGTCTTGTGGGCTAACTGTCCTCCCACGATCTGCAATTCATCCTCATCCAGATACAATCTCAGATTATTGTTTCAAGGTGATTATAGAAAAACTCAATTTATATAATCAAAACACTCTCAGTACCATTCATGTTGTATAATTTTAAGCTTTGGTACTCTGCATTGTTTGAATAAGCTGTCAGTCAAAGAGCTGAGCCAATTGAGAATTTCGGTACCCCCGTACCAAAATTGTAGTTTGGGTTGAGAGGTCTGGCCCTTCAATCGTTTCCTATCATGAACATTTCCCCAAATTAGCAAAATTAATCGTGCTCTTTGTGCACTTCAAATGGACTTTGCTGTCATCCCAATGTGAATTAGTGTACTACTATAGCCGATCTTATTTCGTGAATGGCTCATGAGAATCACGTGCGACAATGTTTTTCTCCCTGAAGTGGGAAATTTATGAGATGCTCATTGATTTACCTCGGACATGCTATTTTTAAGCCCTGAAATACAAAGAAAAGTACTTGGAGAAATAGGGAGAAATTAGCCTATTTACTGTTGTTTCAAAACAAGTTCTTCTTGTGCTATTAACTTCGATTCCATATTTTTTATTTCTTATTTTAACCTGGCACAGTGACTGTTTCATTCGCATTCATATTGTTCAATGGTGTGGGGTTTTAGAACAATTTTAATGCAAAATTTATTCGGCCCGCATAACTCTAAGTTACTACTGACTCCACTCCATGCATGAGTAAGTTTCACTATCATATACTTAGGTGAATGCGTGCCCCTGTTCAATGACAAACCTTACACAGTGCAAGTTTTGTCAAGGAAATCACAGGTAATGCAAAGTTTCAGTACTTTACGCGCGAATTCGTCATGGTTGCACTCCATCTCTTAAACATCATTCAAGTTAAAATGTTTTTCCCCCAAAGCACGTCTCATTTCGCATCTAGGCCTCCTTAACTGAACAAAAATTTCTCAAAGCTAGGGAGTTTGCCGGCAGACGCGATATCGCACCTGCTCCCTAACCACGACACAAAATGTTCCCGAAAAATAACCAGTTACTCGGAGGAAATGACATGAGGATATAATTTTGCATGTTTGGCGTGCGTTGTGACTGCGGTTACTTATGCGACTAATAATGTTACATTCTCTGGCCCTTCAAAAATTTTTTCTCAGTGGTCGGACGCGGGAAAAATTCAACCTTTGGCAACTTTCCAAAGACTCCCTTCAAGGTGGAAGAATTAAGGACAAGGCTAAGATCAGAAATAAATGTAAATCCTTTGAATATGGTGTGTGCCCAAAAGCGACATGATTTTTTTCATTCATGTTTCCGGATTAACAGTCATTTTCCATTTGTGTAGGCCGGATAACGATGAAACCATGTACTACTGAGTGAACAAAAACAAAACTACAGATTCCACAAATTTCAAAAACAAGAAACTTGAAGATGCTTGAATGCTGAGAAATATACTTTTATAAGGAGCAAACCCATTCATTTACAAAATTTAAGAATTGAAATAAGACACTCCATATTTGTCCCAAAATTGCTTTCAATAAACTTTTAAGAACTTGTACAGTCTTTTCTTCTCATGAAGGTCTGTAGCTAGCAGCAAGACCAGTGTATTTCTTTTTCCTTTTCTTTTTTTCAATGACGGTTGGGGAGGGCATGTTCAACTTCCACCCCTTTGAAAATTTGTTGCTGCAAAATAGTGCTGCCGGCAAGATTTTCAGTTGGCAGAGTTAGTCCTCGAAATCACGTCTTCTATATTTTTATCCGCTAGTGTTATGCCTTTGCATTAGTGCCCCAACCCACCGAGGCTTTATGTGCGTGCAACAACGACATGCCGACAGTATTCTCCAAATCCCTGTTCTGAGTCCGTTCATGCCCTTCCCCTGTAGCCTTTACCACTGTTTCGAATGTCGTTTTCGGTGAACACAACCCCACTCTGTATCAGAAATTTTTGGTCCATACGGGTATTATTTTGTTATGCCTTTCATATCACAGTGATTCTTTCCAACTAATATGGTTTAAAAGCAGTACCAGGGTCAGAAAGTCACCATGGGGGGGGGGGGGAATATTCCGGCAAATATTTTCGTGCACAGTGTGAGACCGAGTCTAACTTATAGCCACAACTCCTGCGGATGGGGATCCAAAGCGAAGTCCCGGAAGCTCTGCGGTTTTAGCATTTCTCTGGATGAAAAATTATGTTGCATGAGTGGTATAGCTCATTCTCATTTTTTCGGTTAACCTAATTCCAAAATCATCTTACCTGGGGCGTGGTGAGGAAGGAAAAAATCTGCGGGGTAGATCCCCCTCTCGATCCCTCCCTCCTCCCGTAGCTCCGACACTGTAAAGGGATTCTGTTGCCTCCGGTCTCAGTGACTGCCTCGGTTCACTGACTTCGGCGAAAGTTACCTTAGCTATTAGCCTACTAGGTTGCACTCAGTAAGTTGAATTCATTCGGTTGTATTACATCAATTTATTTCTCGCTGCACAGACCACTATGGAATGTTGTAAGTGACTACCCTGACCTGTAACCTATTAATGACTTAGGGGGGCAATTTTTCACCAGTGTATGCCCCCGTGCGACCTTTCCTATCTTCACTAAGGTTCAACTAGAGCTGTCAACAAGACGAACGTCTAGACGAGTTGCGGTGCCGACATACCAAGTCGTCTTGTACTTTAAAGGTGGTTTTATATTTTAGGGGGACAAAAATACCATTCCAAAATACTTGTATTGTGTTTTGCCCAATAGCAGCTAAGTTAAGTTCCACACTTGTAATCCAGGAACATTGTTCATTCACTTTAGAAATGTGGTTGAGGTGGAACGTGTAACACACCAAAGAAATACTCGATTGCCGGTATAATGAGGTTTGCTCATTTTCAACTCATAGTTGACAGAAAATCAGGAAAAGATGATACAGCAGTTGATTTAGAACTGTAGAAAGAGCAAAATGTCACATCAGATAACATTTCAAACGTCATTTACAAGCTGTTTCTTGTGCATTCAATATAAGATATCCCTAATGTCCCGGCTCCTTAGTTACTCCGTGTACAGCATGAGGGTTTCTGATAAAAGATGGTAAAGCGCCAAAGGCTCAAGACAGACCATTCGACCAAACAGACGTTAGTCAAAATTGTATTTTAAGAAGTGCAGTTAATAAGGAAAAATATGCCATTTGTTTAGCTGTTTAGTGAATACAGGTGGAGTACACTGTTATGACGTAATGTTGGAAATGAAAATGAGTCTGTATGTACATGATGTCCAGTAACGTTGAAGTCACTTGGTTGAAGATGGATTTATGTTAATGAACAAAAGGAAAAAATTTCCAATGTTGGACATAAAGAATTTTTAAAGATTATTGGTTTTTAAAAAGTTCTGTACGCTCCGCACCAAGTTTACTCTCAGCTTTCCTAATAAAAGTTTTTTGTAAGTCACATGTAATAACAAGTAAAAGAGAATCAAAAGAAATGTCGATATCTCAGATTTACCATAATCTTTACAAATGATGAAATAAAATTAAAAAAATATAAAACAGCAAAGTAAAAATTCCTTTGTCAGTGTTACTTACACCTACATTCCCTCAACATAAATGTTAATATGATGATATTTCACTCTAGCCTTAGGCCTATTGTCACTGTTTCTCCAATTTATATTAATCCCGCACACATACGTCACTATATACTAACCCTTCGCCGGTAACTTCTTAGTTTAGTAATGTATAGACACTTGAACGACGTTGACCTCCACAAATCAGAGAACCGAATCAATCACTTACAAATCATAAAAGATAAATTGCAACATCTATACGTCCCTTCATGAAACCCGAATACCAAAAATATCGATGTCCCTAGTTTATAACTATTAGCGGCGATTCGTCTGTCATCACATCATTAAACAGTTTCGCTTCTTCCTACACTCTATATCAAGAACTTGTTGTCGCTCTTTCTTACAGTGACTTCTTACTACGGAACAAAACTGTTGCCATTGCATTAAAATTGTTTGAATAATTTCCATGCATTTCTTTTTCTAATAAAAATAATAATATAGCAAGTTAATGTATGGCCACGACTCGCAACTGATCAAGCGATAACCTAAAATATGTAAAAGCAATAAGAGAGCCAGGTCTATGAATAAGACTGCACTGTCCAGTAAAAAACCCCGTAAAAGACAAATTTCATCATTCCAACCACCCATATGAAATAGCTCAACAAATCACTTTCAAAGATGAAACGGACTTCATGAAAAAAAAAAAAAAAAAACGTTTCGCTGATAACACCACAGCCAGTGACATAACAAAAAAGAGCATGACTAGCTTATTAATAAGTGTCTTGCTACTTTACCATTTACGAAATGAACCACCTGGCTAAAAATTTACAATTGGGAATTTTCTTGTACCTGTTCAAAACTTCGTTGTGTGAGCCAACAATCTAAACCCTCTACAAACGGTCCAAATTTAATGTTTACGTTCGTTTAACATAAATATTAAAAATTATAAGGCAATCAATTGTAATTGTTTTACAGTGACGTAAATCCCGGAGAAGGCAAGGGATGTCTTTGCTTTCTCAAGTAAAAAAAAAAAGGAAAGCCAAACTGTCATATGGCCCCCTCAAAATTTTAAATAACCATTTCAAAATCAACACATTTTTGACAAGAGATGAACTATCCATGGCCTTTAAAAAGACCAAATCAGTTGGTTTTCAAGGGCTTCTCCCCCAACAGAAGACCCAAAGCAGTCCCTGAATGATTGTGCAAAACCTTCATTCATGCAGACCTCTTCCCAATATCTCAAACAGATCACCGCCCAGCGTAATAAAAATGGTTGCTCTCATCACATACAAATATAAAACAAGATATCAATGAACATGTTAAAAACCTACCGTAACTACTCTTTACATTAAACTATTTGTTCATGTTAACACTTCTTCATCTTATGATGTGCTCTTCTCCCTAAATGTATAAATATTTCCAAGAAAGTTGCCTCCTGAATTTGGTTTTTTTAAGCATTCTTCTTTAGTGGAGCTTCTGAGCAATGGCAACTCGTGGTGTAAATATGTGGAGGGGTACATAATGAACTTACAATGACTTGTCTTAAATAAAGATGATCATCTTCCCTGTAACCAATAATGCCAAACACCGAAAAAAACAATTACCACCCACAACAACGAAAAAATAAAATGTACATGTAGATCTTTCGGAACGTGTAAATTATACGATCGTCATGTTCCCTTCTTTCCCCATCATCACACCTCTGACTATTTTCATATCCACTAGAGCCCTTTTTTGTTTGATCCCGACTCTGACATCATCATTTTTCTCCCCTTCATAACTTTTATCTTGAAATTTACCCCCATACTTTCTTTTTCTTTGTTGCCAACCTTTCCTTTTTTACAAAAAAAATCTTTGAACGGCCCTTCTTGGGCATTGTTATATTCTCCACATAGTTTTAAACTTTAAAATAACAAATTTACCATAACCAGACACCTTGATATAACACAAATATTAATACTCGCCATCTTATACAAATAATATCTACCTGCCAATAACAATGTTTCACTCTAACAGAAACTTACTTTATGAAAAAACAGTGAACAAAACTCCTCTAAACTATCAAACTTTTTACTCCACAGCAACCCCGACCATGTCACTTGTAAAGAATAAATCTCTACAAAGAAATCCTCATATAAATACTCAAAATTCACGTAACACCTCGATGAATTAAAAAACAACCAAAATGATGGCGCCGTGTTAAATTAAACAACATATTATTCCCCAGAATACACACGGACCTGGTTTTTCCGCAAGATTGTTACTAAAAATAGAACACGTTTGCAAATTTTACGTGGAAAAAACCCCAATTTTACACCCTCACGAAAATCATATTTCCACCAAAACTTAAAAACACGAAAGAGAAGTACCATCCCTACAAATTGCACTAAACCGTATTTCGATACCACAAAGCATCTAGAAGGAGATAGAAATAAAGTGCCGAAAAAGTCAGAAATTGACATCTCGATAGTAACTGCATTAGTTGCGGTTGCCTGCAAGGCAGGCACCGCAACTAAAAATTGGATTTTCCCGCCTGTAAAAGAGGAAACAAATGAGTCACTAGATATGAGATTATTGTCATTGAATGGATTTCTCTTGCTTCTAAAGGAGGACCATGTAAAACGAATCCTGCCAACAATATTGGAAGTATCTTTCAGAAAGATCGAAGAATCAGTAGCCAGCCTTGTGATACAAAGAGTAAGTCCCTGAGTATTTACAATTATTGTCTGCCTGGAAAACAAATGTTTATGTTCACCACAGGGTTAACATAGCATTCAAAAATGACTACTCTTTGCAACTTAAGGCCGCCTACAGGCCACAGGTTGAGTCAGCAGTAGGAATGAATGTCGTATAGCTTCGGAATCAGAATACCGGTATTCCATTTAGTGATTCTATTAAACAAGTTAAGATTCAAGAGTTAGCGGGGGCATATGCATGCTCGTGATTTTTCTTTTTTTTTCAAAATGTTACTCCTTAATTGACTGAATCAGTAAGAGTTATACAAGGTTTGGAGGAGGAGCGGTTCTTGACTTGAGGTAGTAATACCTCCGTGGTTAATTGATTTCTACTTCTTTTTTTAAAATGCAAAAATGCAAAATGATAGTACTGTCCAGTCCGCCAAGGGCCGCCGAGACAGGGAGGGGGCCTCTAGAGAGCTTTAGCTCCAGACTTTTTCTGCTGCAGGGCATTTGTCTACAGTCTCACAACTTTCCCATACAATTAGCCCCCCTGGTTTCCAGGACGACCCCTTAACCCTAACCCCCTAAATGTAACCTTATCCCCTAACAAAAACCTTAAACCACAACCCTAATCCCTAACCCCTAAGAATCCCGATAAATTACGGACGAGGGACTAATGGCTAAGGGTTAGAGTCCTGTATGCGACACCCCTAGTTTGCGACAAATCCATCAAGTTCCAAGCAGGCTTTGCTCCGACACCCCTACGTCAGTACGTTGCGACAACTAAATCGAAGATGAATGCAGAGATTATCGGAACGAACAAAAGGGGCGGGATAGAGCAGTCACCATGGCGGCTAGTACCGAGGACTTATAAGACAGAAATGCATGTCGTCAAGGGGGGAGGTTTGGAGTTTTGCAATTTTACACATTCCCCCCCCCCCCCCCTTGAAAATACTTCGGCCTCCTGGAAGCGCAAACAGTCGTGTTAGCACTTTAGAAAACCCGGAAAATTTGGGTGCTTGCCCCCTGCGGTGGCGTCACCAGACTTTTCATTCTAGGTGGGGGAGGGGGGGACTGAGGGCACAAAAATTTTGCAGGGGCGCTGCTGGACTCCACTCATGAGGTTTTTTTTTATTAAATTTTCCGCACACTACCGACTACACCAACTGAAGGTGACGTACACCTCAGGTAGCAGTTCAGGCAGGATTAGGCCTACAGTAAGAGAATCACACATTTAACTGCACATCAACTGCCTTGTCTTTCTCTTTCTAGTTCAGATCCCCTTCTTCAAATGTCAGCGGAATTCGCTCGTGGGAGTATGTTTCACTAGATTTGTTACCAACAAAATCTTACTTGAAGTTGCCCCAGACTGGAAGTGATTTTTAGACCAGTGTAAAGACAATAGAATTACCCTTAAAATGCGACGTTAATACTTTGCAAAGCCTTAAAACTCAGGAACTTCCGGCACCTTGCCCCCTGGGCTCCCACCAGGACACTCACATTGAACTGCCCATCAAGTTCGTTCTCTATGGTTCATATTCCCTTTTTCAAAATGTTAGCCGAATCCAATGTTGGTAGTAGTTTTACTAGATGTGTTACCAAAATTTTCTCTTGAAGTTACCCTAGAGATAATTTAAGACCAGTGTTAAGTCAATAGAATTACCCTTAAATGAGGACTTTAACCTCACAAAAACCCTTAAATCCAGGAGGTTCCGGGGGATTTCCTCCCGGACCATCCCCGGGCTTTATTTTTCTTACAAATCTGAGGAATGCTTTTAGAATAATCTTAGTTCTCTTGAGGAATGGAAGTACAGTAATTTAGCTTGTGAGCATCAGTGTTTTTAACAGTATCATACTGTGACTGTGTGTTGTATTGAGACACTTGTATTTCGTTTGTATCCTGTAAATTACATTGTATTATTTACCCTGCTGAACTGGAAACTGATGTTTCGGTTATCAGTTAGTAGTTTTCAAATCTTAACAACAAATACCTCAGAGCTTCGGCCCTGATGGGTCACCCCTCCCCCACCTCACGGTAACCATAACTTATCCTAAAAATACATACGCACTTCTTAAGGTAGCGTACACGGGATACCAGATTTTGGGGCGCGCGTAGCGGCCGGGGAAATTTTTGGCTTTCTTTTCAACAAATACTTAAAAAGTATACTTAAAGAGTTTATTTTAAAGACAAAATTTAACACTTTTGTAAAAAAATTGGCTTTTTTAAAAAAAAGACATTAAAAAGTTGGGGTGTTTATTGAAGAATCGGTCCTTCATATAGGCAACATAAAAAACGTTATATAGGGGACAGCTGAAAGTTTGTGGGGGTTAAACATTTAATTGTACTAAGTCTTCAACATGGGACTACAAATTTGCCCGAAAAGTTTTTTCCTTTTTAGAACGAAGATTTGAAAATTAAGAGCTTATTTTGTTGGTGACATTTTTGAATTTAAGGAACGCTATATGCTCTTGAGATGAATTTTTCGTTTCCTAAAAATAAAAAAAAAAACATCTTGAAGTTAATGAATTGTGTCTCCTTTAATTATCCTTTCGGGAAACGTTTCACAATTCAGTTTTGATTTAGTCAATGAACAACCTGTATGACCACTGTCAAAGTGAAATTTTCTAAGAATGGCAATACAAAGAGCAGTAATCTCCCTGCCCTTTTCAAGATTTTTATGTTTAATATTTAAAGGAAACGACACTTTTGCTGTATTATTGCACAGATTTTTAGCCGGTCAAATTAGAAAAACAAATTGTTTGGTGAATGGCAAATATCTGAGCATTTTTACCAACACAAGACATTGGGATACATTTCCGACCACATAATTCATTTAAACAACCATGGACTTACAACCCTGAGTAAAGAGAGGACGTCAGCGTGGTTCAAATGTAACCAAGACAATATTATACTTCAATTAACGCTCAATATTGCTTAAGAATAATGCATTGCCCTACTATTAACTGGAATGCTTGGAATGTGTGATAACGTTTAACCTCCTAATAACTACAGTAGAACAAGTGAGGGTATTTCCCGTTCAGTGAAGCGCACGACATTTTGGGTTGAGGTCATGAACTGACAGATTTACGCCGTACAAGAGGTCATGTATTTATAGCTCTGGGAATTAGTCAAGATAAAGATATTTGCTGAATTGGAAAAAAATGGATGAGAGAAGCAGCCTTTTCTTCGCAAGTTTTTTATGTAGGTTTTGCCCTTAATATGCATCAGTGGTTTTGCAAATCAGACCACTGCATGATTCACATAGGCATGCATGGTAGCTACACCAGAAATGAATGAAAGTTTCACCAAACTGATTAGAATATGTTTTTCTTTAACATTTCAAAAATGAATTTGGTTCTGGACTATTCTTTTAAGCCTCAGTGCTGAACTAGTCGTTCTGCTACAACTACAAGAGAAATGTCTGTAATGATCAACTATGATCGCATTATGTAAACGACGTAGGGTCTTAGCTTGTGGCACTGTGTAGCGGGTTTAACAATTCAGCCGTCTACCTGGGACGAGTAGAGCTGTAAACTGGACGCATGTATGCTGAGAAGGTGGGGAGGAGCTTGACTTGCCACCAAGAACAAAAACAGTGGCTTACGCAGGATATCTCTGACTGGGGGTGGGGACATGCATTATGTTGAGTGATCGCTGACCTTGGGGAGGGGTCCTTTGAAAATTTTGGCCTTTTCAAGGAGCCTAGATGCAAAATGGTTCAAGATTTTCGACCTTGACAGAGTCAGTTAAAAGTTGAATTGTGGTGGTTCGTGAGGATGAAACGAACTTTTTTCTTCACATGCAATCTAATGCCATTACGCTACCCTTCGAAGTACAATTTGTCATTAAATTTGCACAGATTTGGGAGTCAAATTAAAAGAGCATCGATTGATATAAACGAATGGGAGCATTTTATTAAGCGTTTTTCCATGGGCCACAAAACGTTATTCTGCCACAAAGATAATCTAAGCAGGGCGCAACTAAGATTTTGCGCGGAGCGAACAGAAAATTTAGAAAACTCAGAAAGAAAGAAGAAATTCAGCAACATGCTGAGTGATCAGAAAATTACCACATAAGATATACTACCACTATTATCTGATTATATTTAATGGTCCTGCTTCTTTTCGGGGAAACTATACAAAGGAATTTTAAATATGCCAATGCTTCTTTAATGTGGCTATTCGCTAAATTAAAGATCCACTGATGAAGTTGTCTTTGCCTACGCGAACTCCCTACTGTAATGATTTTTATTTTACCCCTGACATCTCTTGCGTGATAAATAGCAAGTATTTCTCACCGTACCCGAACACCCTCCGCTCCCCTGTCCCCGTTTTGCTCCTTTTATCAAGGCCGGGGAAGGAGTCTAAAGGGATAGGCCCTCCCTTTTGAAAATTCTTAAAAAAGGTAGATGTCCTCAGAGGCAATCGGCACCACCAGGGAGTAACAGAGGCTAACTTTTTAAAGTACAATTTGGAATTTGACAAAATTTGCCTATTTTTAGGAATTAAAAAAAAATTGGCATCCCTGAGGGGGCCTTGCAAAGACAATCATTCCCCCTTTGAAAAAAATTGAGAAATTGGGTGTTCTTTCATGCAATCTGGTGCCACATTATGCAATCATTTGAGGTAAAATCTGTGTTACTGAAGTAGGGCTATGTAATTTGGGGATGAAAAATGGCATCAGTGAAGGGGCCATGGCCTAATGCCACCTTCGTACATCACTGACCACAAAGGCATTCAAAGGGGAAGGCACACGAATATTTTCTTCGTAAGATGGCAATGAAACATTAATTCCAATGGATCAAACAGCTTCTTTGAGAAAGAGCAAAATAGGCCACACCCCTAATTTAAAAATAAGTTTTTTACCAATCTGTGTGAGTTGATACCAGATAATGAAGACAGGCCAAATAACTCCAACACATATGCGTAAAACTCAGATTCTTACTCTAACCATACAACTTTGAAAAAAATTTTAAAAAAAAATCTGAAAAACGTATTTTCCATTATTTGTCCGATGAAAAGAAAACTTTTGAAGGGATTAATTGGCTCAGGGCATAGGCTACCATTCTTGCCCCAGTGGCCCAAAAGCTATCTATGAAGAAATCACTCAGGTGTACTTTGCCCGTCGCTATAGTAAAATTATGCTCCTGCAGGCTGCACCATGCAGTCAGACTTTAGCAAAAGAAAACTAATCAGTCTCTAGATTGTACTTGATTTAACTTTGCTTAATTATGTTAAATGAAATCATCATAAAATGATGAGTTGGTCATTATTGACAGAAGGTTTGTTCGACAGGTAGGTTTTCCCCCTATAAAATGCAGTAGTTGTGTGTGATGGACCCATGCAACGCCACTTTAACTGGAAATCTCATTCTACGTACCCCCCCCCCCTCCCTCCTTGAGAAAGCGATGCTTCATCTCTGAAGAACTATGAACTTCCATTGCTTCAAATGAGGCAATTATATGCTTTAAGATTATAATCAACTCGCTATCATAAATAACACATTGAGAAAATGTTCCAGCTATAGGAGTCATGAGGGAGCTTAGTTACCTTTAAAACTGTTCGATGGTAAAAACTTGATCTTTTCATCAACAACCATGGACTAGCGTATAACTCTCCTACCACCACTTTCAACAGCACTTCTGGTTTGTAGAAAGTTTCTGAGTCTACAGTACTCCAATAGCGGTCAATAGATTAAGCAATTTCAATAGCACTTAGAGGGTCTAATTAAAAAGTAAGTCCTGAACATAGTCGAAAAGATTGACAAAAAATACACCACTGAGTGAACTTGATGTCACTAAAAGTACTGTTTCCTGCTTTTCCAGCGAAAGGAGTTGTACTGCATTCCAAACTAACGGTATTTAATAATAAGTTAAACACTGTGAGGATAGCCACATATACTGTAATAGCTTGCTATTTAGCAATTGTTCCTCTGGGACATGTAATCACACTTTTATGACCTTATCAGGTTATTCTGCTGACAACTGAAACTTTTCTGGTGCTTGTTACCAATAACTCACTTATGACTTGACAGGAGTTTAAAAGTAGGGTCAGAAAGGTCAAAATAAGTGTACTTTTGTTCGTCCCTTGGATCCATTCATCATTTTGGAGAGTAGCAGAGTATTACATACAAAGTGAACAATAAGTGTAAAATTTGTGAAAAATCTGAATGTGAAGGCGGAGCTTGCATATTGCTGATTCTCCTACATGATGTAATGGTTGCGGTAAATAATTGCAATTGATTTCCTTCCTTGCCCAATTACACAATCTGATGACTGACAGACATTAATATCTCCATGCAAAGACATTTAATCCAAGTCAAGAAACCCTAGCCACAGTATGCAGAGCACATAGAGGGGGTTTTGATTACAACCCTGCCCAAAGAACTGTGAATTTTTTTGCAACCCAAGTGGACTAGGAGCTCTGTGAAGTGTTAATAATAGACCTCCAGCAGTAGGTTTGGAAACTTGATATACCTCAGTTGAACAATAGATTACTGAGGTTAGAAAATCAACTTTTTTACCGCAATAGAAACAGCATGTATTTGTGTAAAAATGGTGTAAACGTACACCAAAAAAGTGTAATTTTACACAGGGGGGTTCACTAAGTGTAAAAATTGCTCTTTCTAATTAAAACCGAACCAAACTCAAAAATCAAAACCCAACAAAACCCACCCAACAAAACCCAACAAAACCTAACAAAACCCACCCAACGAAAACAAACAAAACCCAGCCTCAACCACCCAAAAAACACCCAACCACACCCACCCCATCAAACCCAACAAAACCCACTCTAACTCACCCAACAAAACCGAACAAAACTTAACAAAACCAACCCAACAAAACCCAACCAAACCCACCCTACAAAACCCAACACAACACAACAAAACCCACCAACAAAACCCAACAAAACCGAACCAAACTCAAAAAACAAAACTCAACAAAACCCACCAAACGAAACCCATCAAAAACCAACGATACCCACCGAAAAAAACCAAACCACACTCACCCAACAAAACCCAACCAAACAAAACCAACGAAACCCAACAAAACCTAACCAAGCCCACCCAACAAAACCCAACATAACCCAACCAAACCCACTCAACAAAACCCAACCAAACCGACCCAACAAAGCCTACAGCAACCGAACCAAACTCACCCATCAAAACACAACCAAACTCACCCAACAAAACCCAAACTAACTCAACCAAAAATCTCAACAAAACTTAACGACACCCACCCAACCAAACTCACGCAACAAAACCAAACAAAGCCCAACCATATCCATCCAAGAACACCCAACCATATCCCCCGAACCAAACACATCCAACAAAACCCAACAAAACCGAACAAAACCCACCCACCAAATTCAACAAAACCCAAACAAACTCACCCAACAAAATCCAACCAAACTCACACAACAAAACCCAACAAAACCGAACAAAACCCACTCACCAAATTCAACAAAACCAAAAAAAACCCACCCAACAAAACCCAACAAAACCCAACCAAACTCATCCAACAAAACCGAACAAAACCCACAATACCCCACACACCAAACTCAACAAAATCCAAACAACCCTAGCCAACAAAACCCAACTCACCCAACACAACCCAACAAGACCCAACCAAACTCAGTTTTGTTGGGTCTGTTAGGTTTTATTGGGTGAGTTTGGTTAGGTTTGGTTGGGTGGGATTAGTTGGGTTTTGTTGGGTTTTGTTGGGTGTGTTTGGTTTGGTTTTGTTGGGAGGATTTTCCTGGGTTTTGTTGGGTTGTGTTGGATGGATTTTTCGGGGTTTTGTTGGGTCAGTTTAGACGGGTTTTGGTCGGTTTTGGTGGGTGATTTTGGTTGGGATTTGTTGCTTTTTGTTGGATTTTTATTTGGTTTGGTTTTGTTGGGTGAGTTTGGTTGAGTCTTGGTTGGTGGGTATGGTTGGGTTTTGGTGTGTTTCGTTGGGTAGGTTTGGTTGGGTTTTGTTGGGTGGGTTTGGTTGGGCATTGTTGGGTGTGTTTGGTTGGATTTTCCTGTGTGGGTATGGTTGGGTTTTGTTGGGTTTGGTTGGATGGGTTTGGTTGGGTTTTGTTTGGTTTTGTTGGGTTTTGTTGCGTCAGTTTGGTTGGGTTTTGTTGGGTGGATTTTAGGGGGTTTTGTTCGCTTTCGTTGGGTGAGCTTGGTTGGGTTTTATTGGGTGAGTTTGGTTTGGTGTTGTTGGGCTTTGTTGGTTGGGTTTGGATGGGTTTGTTGGGTTTTGTTGAGTTTTGTTGGATGGGTTTGGTTAGGTTTTGTTGGGTGGGTTTGGTTGAGTTTTGTTGGGTGGAGTTTTGGGGGTTTTGTTGGGTCAGTTTGGAAGGGTTTTGTTGGGTTTTGTTGGGTGAGTTTGGTTGGGATTTGGTGGGTTTCGTTGGGTTTGTTTGGTTGGGTTTTGTTGGGTTTCATTGTCTGGGTTTTGTTGGGTTTTGTTGGGTGAGTTTGGGTGCGTTTAGTTTGGGTGGGTATGGTTTGGTTTTGATGGGTTTTATTGGGTGGGTTTGGTTGGATTTTATTGGGTGGGTTTGGTTGGGTTTTCTTGGGTCAGTAAGGATGTGTTTTTTTTTTCGGTTTTGTTGGGTGGGTTTGGTTGGGTTTTGGTGGGTGAGTTTGGTTGAGTTTCGTTGGGTTTTGTTGTGTGAGTTTGGTTGTGTCTGTTGGGTTTTGTTGGTTGAGTTAGGTTCGGTTTTGTGGGGTTTAGCTGTGTGAGTTTGAATGGGTTTTGTTAGGTGAGGTTGGTTGGCGTTAGTTTGGTGAGTTTGGTTGTGTTTTGTTGGTTGGTTGAGTGGGTTTGGTTTGGTTTGGTTTGGTAGTTTTTGGTTGGGTTTTGTTGGGTGAGTTTAGTTGGGTTTAGTTGGGTTTTGTTGGGTTTTTTGTTTGGGTTTTGTTGGGTGTGTTTGGCTCGGTTTTGTTGGGTGAGTTTGGTTGGGTTTTGTTAGGCTTTGCTGGGTTTTTTCGTTTGGGTTTTGTTGGGTGCGTTTGGTTGGGTTTTACTGGGTTTTGGTGGGTGAGTTTGATTGGGTTTTTTTGGGCTTTCTTGTTTGAGTTCGGTTGGGTTTTGTTGGATTTCGTTTGGTGGGTTTGGTTGGGTTTCATCTCATCTGGGTGGGTTTGGTTGGGTTTCATGTCATGTAAACATGCTGTTATCAGTTCTAAACAGTGTAACTACGTGGGTCAGACCCTCTGGTAAGTGTGTTACATTTCATTTAGACGACAACTAAAGCGGCGTAAAATTCTGCTAAGTCCAAACAATCAAAATAATTCCCTTACATAAGCCATGTAGAACTGTGTGCAATTTAAAAGTTAAATTTCATGTCATCTAAACATGCTGTAATCAGTTCTAAACAGTGTAATTAGATGGGCCAGACCCGCTGGTAAGGGTTTGACATTTCAATTTGACAACAACTAAAGCGGCGTAAAATTCTGCTAAGTACAAACAATGATAATAATTCCCATACATAAACCATAGAGAACTGTGTGCAATTTAAAGTTAAATTTCATGTCATCTAAACATCCTGTAATCAGTTCTAAACAGTGTAATTAGATGGGTCAGACCCTCTGCTAAGGGTTTTACATTTCAATTTGACGACAACTAAAGCTGCGTTAAAATTCTGCTAAGTCCAAACAATGGTGATTATTCGCATACATAAACCACATAGAATTGTGTTGCAATTTAAAATGGAAATATGATGTCACCTAAACATGCTGTGAGCAGTTCTAAACAGTGTTATTAGATGGGCCAGACTCTCCTATAAGGATTTTACATTGCAGTTTGACGACAACTAAAGCGGCGTTTAATTCTGCTAAGTCCAAACAATCAAAATAATTCCCTTACATAAGCCATGTAGAACTGTGTGCAATTTAAAAGTTAAATTTCATGGCATCTAAACATGCTGTAATCGGTTCTAAACAGTGTAATAAGATGGGCCAGACCCGCTGGTAAGGGTTTGACATTTCAATTTGACAACAACTAAAGCGGCGTAAAATTCTGCTAAGTACAAACAATGATAATAATTCCCATACATAAACCATAGAGAACTGTGTGCAATTTTAAGTTAAATTTCATGTCATCTTAACATCCTGTAATCAGTTCTAAACAGTGTAATTAGATGGGTCAGACCCTCTGCTAAGGGTTTTACATTTCAATTTGACGACAACTAAAGCGGCGTAAAATTCTGCTAAGTCCAAACAATGATAATAATTCCCATACATAAACCATATGAAACTGTATGCAATTTAAAAGGGAAGTTTCATGTCATCTAATCATGCTGTAAACAGTTCTAAACAGTGTAATTAGATGGGCCAGACTCTGATATAAGGGGTTTACATTGCAGTTTGACGACAACTAAAGCTGCGTAAAAATTCTGATAAGTCCAAACAATGGTGATTATTCCCGTACATAAACCATAAAGAATTGTCTGCAACTTAAAATGGAAAATTAATGTCACCCTAAAATACTGTGAGCAGTTCTAAACAGTGTAATTAGATGGGCCAGACTCTCCAATAAGGGTTTTACATTGCAGTTTGACGACAACTAAAGTGGCGTAAAAATTCTGCTCAGTCCAAACAACGGTGATTATTCCCATACATAAACAACATAGAATTCCGTGCAATTTAAAATGGAAAATTGATGTCACCTAAACATGCTTTGGGCAGTTCTAAACAGTGTAGATAGATGAACCAGACCCTCCTATCAGGGTTTTACATTAGAAGAAAAGGGGGGGGGTAGGTGGTTCACTATCTGACGTTATCGAGTCGGTAAACTGTCGTATTTTTTAGGGAAAAAATACCCGATCATGTTAATATGATATAATCATTTAAGCTTTAATAATTCCACTCTTTTGGAGGAATGTGGGTTGTTTTCGTGTTGACATTTAGGTGGTTTTGTATAAACCAACTAGACCGGTTTCTGTTCTTCGCTCTGTTGGCAGAACGTCATCAGTAGTAGCCGTTAAGCTTTGTACGCATAGGCTGGGTTTGTCATAAGTATTATAATGCAGCTATAAGCGCATCAAGTATATCGTCATAGCTTTCTTCTGTTTCGTTCGACTCCTGGTCTGGGGTTAACCTTGATTTTACAAGTAAATCTTTAAGATTTGGTGCCCTTTTATAGGCTATAATAGGACGGTCGGGAAACAGACGGGACACCCAGCTAACAACAAAACGTTTCCTGAACGTTCTTCAAACGTAACCACTTTCGTTTCGCAAACGTCTAGAACTTCGTTTTAAAGACGTGTTTTTGTGGACTTTTCATACGTTTTCAAAACGTTTTTTAGAGACGTTCTCAAAACGTTATTCAGACTTAGAAAACGTTTATAAAACCTTTGCTGGTCCGTACGGAAAACGTCTGGGACGTAAGTAAAAGGTACAGGACGTTCAGGAAACGTTTTAGGGACGTACAAAAATTACCCAGGACATCCAGAGAACGCACTAGAGACGTAAATAAAGCGTCTCTGACGTCTCGAAAACGCTTTATAGGGCTGTAGGGAAAGCGTCTTCTATCTTCAGAAAAATTTTAGGGAAGTACGAAAATTATACAGGAAGTCAAAAGAACGTTTCAGAGGAGAATAAAATGTCAGGGAAACTTCGATGACGTCAAAATATCTCAGGTGCTTACGGATATAAATTTACGTACTTAAACCAAAATAAATGAAAGGTGAATATTGCTTATGTATCCCTCAACCTCTCCATGAGATAGACCATTGTGAAGTTGGGCTGTTTTATGGTCATCTGATTAGGACCATAAGTACTAACAAATGAAATTTGCTGGGAGAGGAAGGGAAATTTCACTTAACTTTAAAGACAAACATAAGGCTAATGAAAGAAAGAAAAAAGATATAAATGGTTTTTCATTTTCTTGACCTACTGTATGTAACTGTAAACATACTACCTTTAATAAAGTGATCACAAAAAGACTTTTCTTAACTTCTTAGTGCTGGCAAGGAAGAATGTCAAAGGATCATACAGCTCTAAATCTGCACATATTCACACTGAAAGCATCATTGCTGTGATTAATGTTTGCACAAGGTACCACTTAATGATATATGGTACAGTTGAATTTTCCATCCAGTATACACATACTGTACATCACTCTGCATGACAAAGAAATAGAGCCTGGGCGACGACAAAGAAAAACAAGCTAATAACAGGTACTGCTTATAGAGCAATAAAATTCCTATCGAAGCTGAAATTTGAAAAATCTATATTGCATAATACTTAATTTGTAGAAATGGTCGTTTCGTGCTGCAGTTAGACCTACTTTCGTACATATAAAATATTACTGTAAACAGAATGGTTTAGAGGAATTTCAAAAATGAAAGCAATGTAGATATTATATAAAGCCTTGCAGACAAAAACTACAAATTTTAAGCCTGAGGCTGTTATCTACTGAGCACAGATCAGCAGCAATTTTTAAAACAAAAGTATTACAGCTTAGTTTTGCAACTGCATGCAACAGGAAAGCCAATGAAAAGGCAGTAATGTAAGCATTAGAAACTTTGGGATGAAAAACATTAAGTAAACTTCATAGATGTGCATGGTTTGTAGTAAACATCGCTTGGAAAATGCTACTGCGGAGTAATAACCAAAACTCAAACTTTGCTTCACAAAAAAGATGACAGCAAGTAAGGCAGTTTGAAAACACCCATCAAAATAAAATGTATGATGTTGCTTGAGGATACAAGCCAATAAAATAATGTGAGAAAAACTTGAACCATACTCATGTATAGTGAAATATAAGGTGGTATACAACAGGAACCAAAATATCATTTGATACTTCAATATCAAAATGAAAGCGGGTGGTACTACAGTGTACTCATAATGGCAGCTTTATTTTAGTGGCAAGTTGAAATGTTGACAGTTTTTTCTTAGATCAATCATTTACACCACCAATTGAGTTTCAGTTAGAGCCAAATGGCTTTAGTGGGAAGAACAGCTCAAATTAACATGCTTTGGAACTGATATCAAATAACAACAAAGTGACACTTAACAACTGCTCCTCTTACACAAAGACCTGCATGGTCAAATGCTATATACTGTAATTGGCAGGGAATTCATTGGGACATAAAAATCCTTGTTTAACAAAAGGTGAAAGTAAATTTTGTCAAGTTTGTTACTTTGTTTTTTACATAATATGCACAGATCACAGTTTATTGAACAGTTAAACTCGTAAAGATTTATTAAACCCTTTACTGTTGTGCTCCGATCAGGGCATATTTGCGTGCCTCGGGTGTGGGTTGAAAAGCGGACATAGCCCGCCCCGCATCAGCTCCCATAGGCCATTGACCCCGTGACCTCAAACTATTGTCTCTCTCGTTGTGGTGGCCGAATTTTCGGGTAGCTACTCGCAGTTCCGAGCTCCAGGCGAAACAGTAAAGATGGGCTACAGCCGAGCTCTCTGCATGGGTCCGAAAGGACCCAAACAACGGTAAAGGGTTAAAAGTCAGAAGCAAGACTGGTGTAAACGAAGAATCAAGGTTAACAACTTTTTACAGTATTGAATAGATTGGTAAAGATTCATTTACAACACTCTCAAGTAAGACTGGTGCAAACAAAAAATCAAGATTTACGACTTACAATATTGAATAGATTGTTACAGATTCATTAATAACACTCTCAAGAAAGACAAAAAGAATCATGATTTGCAACAGCTTAAAAGTATTGAAGAGATGGCCAACTCACACACTTATATACAAACCACACCGAATAGAGACCAAACAATGTACTATTTTCCAAATAAGGGTCAATTGACCCATAAGGAGCTTGCTAGGAAATCCCATCTATTCTTGAGATTTTGATGTATAAATACACCTGGAGAGTACCAACAATAATCTTAGCAATCATGATGTTATAATTTTAACAGAATGTTGGAGGTTTGAAAGACAGACAGTTGCCAAAGGCAATATCAAGGATGAAAAACCTTCATAAAAAATCGAAGCTCCTGACACAATCTCTCAAAAAAGCGTAATTCCGCAGTCCGGAAAAATTTCTCAGAACTTCAAGACTAAAGAAAAGTCCAGAGACATTAATTTTACATACGTTAAAGGGGAAGGTGTCCTTAGCATTTCTGTGATATTTTTGTTTCTCGAATTTGGTTCTCGAGATGATAGTAGTTGAATGTGGCAAGGTTTCTGCATACTGTAGAAGGGGGAACTTGAAGCAAGCAGACTTGGTGTCATGGTTTCACTTTGTTGGCTAATGCTTTTTTTTTTACTTATAGTGTACCACCAATTCTATGTAACTTAATTCTGGTATATTGTGCATAGAAATCCAATGCAAACATCATTTTTCTAAGTGGATTGGTTTAAGCAAGGTTATTAAATGTTTATTCATATGAGATACATTGCTATCATTCTACAACAGTACAGTACACAGTCACTGGAGTCAATGTAACTTGGCACTGGTATTAATTGTATCCATGGTACAGTACCATCATGTAAACATACACACACAGTACAGCCACTTTATACAAACAACTAACTGTAGCACACAGCCATGAGGAAAGACAGTTCGATATTTTTTAACCAAAGACTTTTGGTTAAAATGAGAGTAACATGCTGCCCATGATCAAGACTTCCATCTGCAATAGAATCGCCTTAGCAGACATAATAAGTCTACCGTTTTGTTTCTGGTTTGAACAATTTTGTGGTCAACTTTGCATTGCAAAGATTAAGTCATTTAGCAACACCTACTTCAGGAATAGAACAATTGCGGTGAGTGCTCTTGAATATTAAGGCCATCAAAGTTTGGGCTCATTGAAAGGATTTTTTACTATCAGCGGAGGGCCTGAGGGGGCAGTTGCCCCAGAGCGGCTACCCAGGCTAGACCTCTGGTGACAATATTACCATTCCATCATATATCAATTATCAAAAGCAACTGAAAAGTCTGTTGGTCTGATGATGCGTCTCAGATAAGAAATGATACCACAGTCACTCGAAAATAATTTAGTTCAGGGTCCTGGTTCAAAAATATCTGCAAAAACAACAATATAATTACATTACATGTATTTCTCAATGAAAGAAGTATAAACACAATATTTTTTGTTACAGAAAATGACCTTAAATAAAGCACAATGTGCACTGACATTTAGCTTGGTTCTTAAGGCACATCCTGGAAATACAAAAGCATATGTTCCAACAGGGAGGGTGCCTCTTCCCCTGGAAAATTTTCATGGAGTCTAGAAATAAATTGTGAGCGATTTTAAAAATGACAAAATTAGTACGTTTCTTTACGGTGGTATAATGAGGTTAAATAATGCTTCTTATTATTCAGCAATGCTTTTTAAAAATTGTCTGAGAAGCATCCCATATACAACTTGTGGTGTTCATTGATACCCCCTAGGGTTACTAGTCTAGGGGGCACTAGTATCCCTGTTTGGGCACCAGGGCATTGAAGTGTACCTAAAAAGAAATTCAAAAATATATGTATTAAACAGCATGAAAAAATTCTAACAGTTCAACTCCTATCTTCATACAACAGGACATTCTTGAACTGAAATGTAAAATGTGGAAAGTAATTTGTAAACTTATTAGAGCAAATTACTGTAGTCCATTGTGCAATAATGTGCAACTTTCTTGTTGTACCACTCACAATACCTTCTTTGTTTCCCTTAAATATTAAAAATGTTTTATGACCTTGAACATTTCCTGTTCGCTTGCACAGCATGTTGCACAGAGAGGGCTTAATTAATAATACTGTACATTAACCCATAGGAGTAAGAGTACCAGCACACCTTGGCATAAGGTGCATTAACTTTCAGAAAAACAAAAATACAAAAGACTGTAATTCGAGTAGTATAACAATTACTGTACTGTACAGTACATCACAAATTATTGCACAATGTGTCATTTTAATATGAGGGAGAAAAACTTCAACATTTCATATCTCAGATAAGGAATATCCAAGAAAGATTGGAGTTGGACTGTTAACCTTCATATTTCATGCAATTTAATATAAATTTTCAATTTTTTTTGACTTGCGATACACCTTAAAGAAAAACTTTCTTTCAGTTCCTACTGTACATACAGTATAAAATTTTCTCAAGACACTAGACATAATCAATAAGGTAAAAACATTTTAGTGTTAATTCATATTGATCATCAGGATGTTTACCATTTCTTTACAATTTAGACCAATTTCTGTTCCTAACACTAAACTAATTTATAATGTATTATGACACCATGGGACACCATGTGACCTCTGAGTACATTGTAAACCCTTGCCAACAGATTCAAATCAGAGTTTGTGAAACAGGGAAATAAACAAACCATGGTCTAGACTGGGCAAAGGACAGGAAATTGGTTAGTAGGAACTTCACCTTTTGACTTGATTTTACTAAATAAGCTGCTCTCAAATCCTCACTTTAATCTCAAAATGGAGTTTAAGAAATGAAGGAACTTACTCAAAATGATCTTGAAAATGGTGCTTGCCATCAGACCCCTCTTCTCTCTTCTACAGTTCAGTAGCACACAAATTCAAATGATCAATTCATCATACTGTAGGAAGTTGGTTCTAAGGTGATGTACCACCCTCCGCATGTTGTCATTCAGGGGGCTCCTGGGAAAAGATATAATACAAAAAAATATTTTACAAAAGTGGATAAAAAACATACCTACTGCACATTCATACATATGTTCTACACACATGCATAAACATACAGAATGACCGATAGCACTAAAACAAGATATCAAAACCAAAAGAAAACTAAATTGTGTTGTTAACTCTTTAGTATTACAGTAAACTCTATGCCTGGAAATTACAATGATGTTTGGTTTAATTTTTTCTAACAGAAAACATTGCTTTAAGGTTGATGCCTTCTGTAATACTATAAAACCTGCAGAACACTCTACAATACTGTAAGTTCAGTATCATGACATCATCCATTTGGAAATCACAATTTATCTACCTGTATCACACTAACTGTAAGGTTCACTGCTATTGACAGCAACTAAAATTGTTTACACCAAAAGTGAAGATGGACTTGAAAAACATAACATGCTTACGAGAGTCCTGCTGAGCTATTTGAAATTGTGTCTGGATTCAATGGCAACAGGGTCAAGCACAACGTCCTTTTCTAAGTACTTTATTGGTGGCTCATCCAAGGCATCATGAATTATCAACTTTTGGGATGCTTTCTTGTGAAGCAGCATGCAACATCCCAAGGATCACTTTTTGACATTCTTTGAGTTCCTTCAGTTTCATTATTACAGTATCTTTACCTCAAAGCTTCCTGTGGGATGAAAAAAAATGAACAATACTGTAATTCAGCATCCAAGGTATTCCTTTATTCAAATCTATAACTAATTTTTAGTAATTTACAGGGCACCAGAAAATAAATCGTCTTGACATAAAAAGTTCACAAATGCGCCACCAGCCAAGGGTGAAATTTACAGGCCTTAGCCTACTGTAATACTGTACTTTTATGAAAGAGCGAAACTCATGAAGACATTAACAGACCATTAAACTTTTCCTTTGATTCTTGAAAAGAAATGCCAGAGGTCCCAGGACACTTGCTTTTGAGTGTCTATTGTATTTACAACACTGTGACACTACCTACGTCAACCTTACTGTATGTACAGTACTGTACAATGGCTTTAAAAACATAAAGTAAAGAAATATAAAAAGACCAACACAAGGCCAACAAAAGGGGGATTCTACTGTTCAGACATTTTTTTGTTCTGCTGTAGCAACAAATTTTGAAACAATTTAGGTGCTCCAACATGGAAGAATGTTGTCTTAATTTCACACTAGGTACAGCAGCTCTTCACTTTCACTTTTCATATTTAGCGGATATTTAACGGATTTATTTAACGGATTTATTCCAATCTGTTAGTAACGGATTGGAATGTGATATCATTGGTACAGCACTTGTGTCAAATGAAGGTTTTCCAAGTTCCAAACATCACTGATGTTTCTTACTATTCAGTGCAACACTCGTGACTGCCATGCTCCAAGCAACACTCTCACTGTAGACTTTAGTGTACTAATACATACTGTACTTACCTACAGGTAGCCGGATTACCTTACAGTGTAGTTTCTGCCCTGGTTACTTTCTGCCCTCAGAAACGGTATTTTCAGTCCCTTTTATTTTTAGCAGTAAACATCTTTTTGAGGGGCATAAAGTTATGGAATGTGAAATCAGTGGTACATGTGTCAAATGAAGATTTTATAAACTTTCTCCTAGGCCTAAAGTTTCAAATATCATTGATCTTTTTTGCTATTCTGTGCATAACTCGGTGCTGGCTGTGCTGATGTCTTTCCAAGCAACATTTTCACTGATAGACTTTGGTATTCATACTAATACATACCTATGTACAGGTACAGTATACAACAGTCAGTGCTGTGAAGTTCACACATTTTGCATAAGCTTGCTATATTATAGACACACAGACAGAGTTGGGGCCTACTTAGCTTACTTAAAAAAAATAGAAGACCATGACTTGATGTTTGGCTTGAAAAGTCTTTTGCTAGACTTGACATTAGGAAGTTCAGTTTCTCTCATAGGGTTGTTAGTGAGTGGAATAGTGTCTGAGTGGGTTTTTAACTCCACATCAGGGCACTGTTTTAAGGTTAATATTGACAAGTTTTTCCATGACTGTGGTAGAATCTAATCTTTCTGGGCTCTTTAGGTGTTGGTGGTTTGCTTTGTTTTGGGGGGTGTTTTGGATTACAGGGCATCTTATGGGGTCTTTACAGCCCTCCTTTGCCCTTTAACCTGTTATATTATGTTATGTTTGTAAGAACATCACACAATTCAATCTTAACAGTGAGGATGCTCAAAAAGTTTTTGGCCTAGGCCTAACCACATATTTTATTGTTGTCTTGAACTTGGCTTTCAAATTTTAAATTTTTAACATACGCACACTGTACAGTACTTAGCGGCAGCCTAGCCTAGGCTTAAGTTCAAACATTTATTTCCACCCCAAGATTTTCAATGGTGGAACTGGAAACAGTGACTGACTCAGGGTACTACAGTAAATATAATGGGCTGAACGTTGACTGCACGCGTCTGTCGAGTGCACATCTGCATTTAAATTTCGTGTAAAAATCTTGAAACGATAGAACAGCCTTTGGCCAGTTTGGGAAAGTTTGGCGCGCATTCGACAGTATAACTGCCTATCTGTAGAACACTAACATTAGGCTTGTACCTGCCGTGTGCACTTAGGCTAGGCTAACTGTTAGGCTAAGGGCTTGTGCCTTGCACAAACATATGACTCAACAAGTGAACAATTTTCATCATTTTAAACATCAAAGCATCCTTCAAGACGATTTTAAAGAATTTAAAACAGATTTCAAGACTTACTGTGCTTGTGACAGTTGTTCCAGGAACAAGAAGTTGAGATTTCTGGGAACTTTCAAGAGAGCTGCTGACAGGTACGTTCAAATTTGGACCGTAACTGCTTTTGTTACAATGTATGGAACGCCAATGGAGTCATTAACAGAAAGGGAAGGTAATGTTCACAAGTAGAAGATCGTTGCATAAAGTGTTGTTGTCTAGCCGATTCACTGACGAACTTCGCCTCCCTCGCTAACCGAAATTATGGATGCAATGCCAATGAGAGCAGGAGGATCGAATTTGACTGGCACCGGGGCCGGGGTGGATCCTGATTTTATTTTTCACCCCATGCAGGAGGTGCAGCCCTGTGGTTGTACTGTAGGAGGTTTAAAGGGTAGGAAATTCCGCCAAGTTCCTAACATTTTAAACTGCAAAGCCAAGACATAAAACAGTATTGCTGCTGTCCTCGCTCACATAGCCAAGGTGGGGGGGGGAGTCGCTTTCCCTAGAAAACATCTGACATCAATTTTGCTATGGTTCCTGAATAAAAATGGAAAGATTAAACAAGTACTTACCGAGTATGAAGTTTGATCTTCATTTTATGAAGTAATAAAAGTGAGTGGTAATGTGAGATCCCATTCGCGCATGCGCAGTCAGCCTTTAAAGTACTGTATGAGGCCTGAGGCCCCAGACAAAACATTAAACCATTTCCCTATACTGTTTGATGTTCGGGTGGGAGTGGCGGGCACATTACCACTCACTTTTATTACTTCATAAAATGAAGATCAAACTTCAGACTCGGTAAGTACTTGTTTAATCTTTCCATTTTATTTCGTAATACGTTCGTTGTAATGTGAGACCTTTAAAGCCAACTCAGGCCTCATACCAGTAAGGAAAAAATATACACTTACCAGAGAATGGAGCTGTTCTCTGGTTTTCAATTGTTCCAAATGATGATAATAACTATAAAAAGAAAATGCTCCTCTTAGGAGTTCAAAAACTTGTAAGTGCAAAAACTATTTACAGTGCGTATCCATAATATTCAGTTGCCAAGGATAGCTGTTGCAACACTTTGCTTGCAGTCCTTACCGACAGGTTTATTATAAAATGTTTGAAATGTCTGTTCATTTTTCCAGCCTGCATGTGAGAGAATATCTAGGACTGGCACATTTGCAGCAGATGCTCGAGATACAGTTGCTGATCTGATTGAGTGGGGTTTGAAGACAGTAACATCAACCCCTGCGTTATGCATCACTGTGCGTAACCATCTAGCAATAGTACTTGTGCTAACCTTAGTGAAAGGCTTCCTGTAACTAACTAATAAACTGGTTTCTCTCCCTCTACACTTTTTCGTTCATTTAAGATATTCCATCAGATAAGTATGTATACATAAACGTCTGTCTGGAGGGTAGGAATAAAATTCTAGCTTTAGACCTATATTCCCAGGCCTGCTATGCTTAAGTAAATCCTCAACAAAAAATATAACCTTATTAACTTTCAACTCCATTTTTCTCACATCCAGTTTGTGGAGTGTTTGTTGACGCTGCGAAGATACAAGGGCTAACAACATACAAGTTTTTAGTGTTAGATCCTTGAGCCCTAGCTTGTTGGCGGGCGATAACTTTCGAAGGTAGTTCAATACTAATTTGACGTCCCATGTCTGGTTGTACCGTGGTAGAGGAGGCTTTGAATTGAAGACTCCTTTAAAATAACGAGTTATTAGAGGATGGTTCCCTACCGTATATCCATCTGTAAATGTTACAAGGGAAGAGACAGCTGCTCTCGCCGTATTGAGTGCACTATATCCAATGTTCTCATACAATGAAGTAAAAAACTCTAACACATGGGTTGGAGTTGCATACAGTGGATTTGTCGTTTGTTGACTACAAAATTCCATCCATTTCTTAATGTAACTGCTGTATTGTTTTGTTGTAGACTCTCTCCATGAAGAAAGGATGATGTTGGCAGTTTTTTTCTGAAAAGCCATAGTCTTTGATGGATTCCCTGATAATCTGCAACATAAAAGGAAAAGCTTGTCACGCAGGGGGTGAGCTTCCCCTGTGGAGGGGTTTGTCAGTGTGTCTCCCTCTACCGGAAGTACTGACGGGTTCATAACTAACAAGTTTAATAACTTAGTGAACCAAGACTGAGATGGCCAACAGGGAACCACCATGATGCCCTCTGATTCTTCCTGTTCAATTTTGTTCAAACAGCGTGCGATTAACGAAAAGGGTGGGAAAGCATAAAAGAAAACCTCCTTCCAATTAATTGTGAAGGCATCCACTGTTTCAGCCTCAGGGTCTGCCTGCCAAGAGACATACCTCTCTAACTGATTATTTAGTCTGGAGGCAAAAAGATCAATATCAGGCCTGCCAAATCTATCACAAATCTGTTCGAACTTGTCTTTATTAAGCATCCATTCCAGCTGATCACTAAAGTGTCGGGACTTTTTATCAGCCACAACGTTTTGTTTGCCTGGAATGTGGCTTGCTGTAATCCACATATTTCGTGCCATACACCAATTCCAAATGGATTTGGCCATTGCATTACATGATTCACTTTTCACACCTCCCATTTTATTGATGTAAGACACAGCAGTAGTATTATCAATACGAAGCAGTACATGACAGTTTCCCTTGTTGGCACAAAAGGATTTTAGTGCTAAGAAAGCCGCTAGCATTTCTAGATAATTAATTTCATTGTTGGCGGCCCGAATCATTTCTAGCTTATTCCATCTCCCGCCAATTTTAGATTGTCCGTTAGTTGCCCCCCAGCCTAGCCCTGATGCATCACTCGTTAAAGTGACTGAGATTATACCTTTGTTAATATATCTCACTGCAGTTTCGACATTGACTATCCACCATCTCAGCTCATTTCTTGCTGCTCGGGATAGTGTCATGGGTCTATCAAAATGACCATGATGCCTTTTCAGGGCTTGAGTCTTTTCTTTTTCAAGCTCTCTGTAATAAAGAGGCCCATACTGTACAGCAGAGAAAGTTGCTATTAACTTCCCTATTGTCATGGCTACATCCCTAATTTTAGGGTATTTGGCCCGAAGCAAGTTAGAGCACAGAGCTTTGACTTCCATGATTTTATCTGATGTTAATTTTACTTGCATGAGTCTAGAGTCAATTGTGTATCCCAAGAATTTAATTGTTTGCGTTGGCACCAACACTGATTTTTCAGGGTGAATGACAAACCCCAGCTGTGTTAGAACTTTTATGGTCTGAGACACTGATTCTTCAGTTTGGCCTTTTGATTTTGCAACAATCAAAGTGTCATCAATGTATGCTGCGATAAGCACTCCCATTGATCTTAGCAATGATAGTGGTGGTTTGAGCAGCTTTGTAAACAAGCGAGGGCCTGCTGATAAACCGTTGGGCAACACTTTGTATTGAAACAATTTATCCCTCCAACAAAATTTTAAAAACTTCCTATGCTCAACTGCTATAGGAACTGAGTAATATGCGTCCATCAAGTCAATGGATGCCATAAAGCAATCTTTTGTTATTAAGTTAAGAGTAGATTCAAAGGTGTCCATTTTAAAATGGTGATATTCAATACTTTCATTTAGCTGAGACAGGTCCAATATCATTTTATGTCCCCCATCTTTCTTTGGGCGACAAAATATATTGGAAATGAAACCACCCTGTTCCTGAGGTTCTTCAATAACCTTTTCCCTTGCCAAACGTTCTATCTCATGATCTATGGCAACTTTTTCTCCTTCACTCATTACATATGGGTGAGGAATGTGTACTTGTTGGGGCGGCGCACTTAAAAATTCCAGCTCATAGCCTGAAACTGCTTTTAGGATAAACTTATCCGAAGTTATTTTGGCCCACTCGTGGGTAAACCTTTCCAAACGGCCACCTTCAAAACTACTCTTTACACTACTAGCGTTAGGCCTAAGACTAGGCCTAAGCTGTGAAAAATTTTCTTGTGCGACACTTACCCCACTTGGGGTTGTGGCTTGACTGTTCTCTTCTGATTCTATTGTTTGGTTGGCCTTTTGGCTTGATAAGCTAACTTCTTTGCCATTGGTCCTCTGTCCTGTTTGTAACTGAACTGGCTCGTGTATCTGGGGGGCCCTAAAAAAGGACCACGTCTCTGAGGTTGTGACGATCTAGCACTAGACCAGCCAGCATTACGATATCTCTGCTGAGCAGCTGTAAGATTTGATGGCATAAATCCCATTCTAGGAAATCGCTGCTGGAACTTTTGCTTAGGAGCCTTCACTACCAAGGTAGCTTTATGTTGCTCTTCTAAGTCTTTCATCATTTTAGGCAAATCATCACCAAAAAGCCACTGCGTTGTTTTCACTGACGGTTTGCACAGATGTGCATAACGCTGGTTCAGTTCAGGTTTAATCAGGTCTCGCCTCAACATGTTTAATTCAAACAATGAGTTAGAAAGGAGGGCTAAAAGTGTTTTCTTCTGTTTCACTTAATTCCTTGCCATCAAACAATGATACAAGGGCTGTGAGTCCTTTAACTAACGGTTTCTGGCACCGTTGCAACTTGGAATCCACTGTGCGTGTCGTCGCACTCAAATTATCCCAAATCGAGGGGTTTACCCTTGGGACTACTAATGCCTCGCAGTTCTCTGGCTGCAGGAAAATCTGACAAGTGTCCATGATATTCTTGTCCTCCACTTTTGTAGTTATCAAGTAATTCATACTACTGGCTAGGTTTTCCTCAACAGGTTGCCCAATTTCAACTGGCCCTGCAAACCTAGATGCGAACCCCATCATAGGGGTGGCTTTAGCTGTCTTAACTTCCGAGTCAGACACTGATCGATTGTCCTGAAAGTCCTCACTTTCAATTTCTCCGTATTCTAGCCCCTCGGGCCTAAACGGAGGCAAAAAATTTTCACTGTCCTCCTCCATAGGACTAACGTTAGCTTCAACCTCAGCTGGAGTAACTGTAACACCCCGCTGCTCTGCCTCTTGGCTTTCATACATTTTGCCAATAACACTCTCAACTAGGTTTTCCAGTCGGCTCATTCTCACTGAAAAAACTTCAGATAAGTCAGCACTGCCACTTGACTCCTCAGGGGTTTTCTTTTTCACTGTTCGCTTCCTGCGTGGTGCCTTCGTCGAAGGCTCTGTCCCCCTTCTCCTACCTTCATTCGCCGGCTTCGCCGAAGTACTGGTTGCGGTAGGTTTGGGCCTAACCACGTTAGGCTTCTTTTGCGTGGTACTACTACTAGTACTCGCACTACTCTGGCCAGCGCTAGCAGCGCTGCCATGGCCTAGCGTTACATCGTTATTGTTGGGCTCACTGGGTCCGGCACATGTGCCGCCCGAAACTTTAGCTGAGATTTCAGTCATCTTTAGCGTAAAACTCCTACTACTACGTAGTAAGCAATTTTGTAAAGTAACGCAAAAGGAATCCTCAACGAAATGAACGTAACTTCACTAAAAACGGTCCAAAAGCAAAAAATTTTGTACGTAATGCACGAGTGAAAGACTGACCACTGCAGCTTGGTGAATGATACTGACTGCGCATGCGCGAATGGGATCTCACATTACAACGAACGTATTACGAAATAAAATACGCCCTCCACCCCCCCCCCTGCCCCCATCGCTTTCTCCATATATTTTCGTAGGGATGCCAATTAGTGCCTATACCGCTATACCCATTGTACCTGAGTTGCATTTGCAAAATATCACAGAGTGCACGTAAGGAAATTCGTACGTTTTGCTCTTTCGAGGGGACCGTGAGGGGGGGGGGGGAGATAGCATAAAAAACAAGGGGATTACCCCATTCCATTTTATGAAATTTTATCTGTATGACATCGCTGCAGCAATCATGTGGCAGTGTTAAAATATAGGTTACATCTTTGGCACAGCTTTAAATTACAGTAAGCTTGCTCAAGTTGCTCACGTTGATTTTCATATTTGAGCATGACTTTTGTATATTTTAGTACATAGATGAAGGAATTTCATCGCACGTCCCTGTCCCCTTATTGATATTTTTTATTTCACTTACTTTAAATAAAAAAGAAGAACAAAACGGTTAAACGGACCTCAACCCCATCAGTTCCCCTAGTCCAATAAAGTCTCAGTAGAGAGAACCCGGCTGCCTCCATTGGGCATTTTTGAACAATTTAAAGCTAATATTAAGACTTATCGAGAATGTACTCTATAGCTAGTATGGCGTTTAGAAAACGTCTTGAAAACGTTTTGAACACGTTTAAACCATAACGGTCTAGCATCGTTATCCTCTAACGTACTTAAACGTCTTTGGGAAGTCCTCGTGAATGCTCATATAATATGAACGTCCAGAAAACGTCATAAAAACGTTTAAAAATCGTCTAGTTATAACGTTTTACAAACGTTATTTTGTTACGTAGTAAAAACGTTTTTAGATAGTCCTCTTTAGTTTGTGGGAAATGCGGGACGTTTTGAACACGTTCTAAAAACGTTACTTTGGACGAAGACGTGTAGTGATTATGTCTTTAGAGGCTTTGGTAGTTTCGCGTAAGAAGCCAAAGCCAGGCTACCGCCAGTTGTACTCGCGTTACCTCGCGGGAATTAATTAGACCACTCACGTGCGTTTATGGATATGGAGAGCTAGCGACGTACCAAACCAGCATTTTTATATCCAGAGTATTTTCTTGTTTTGGATTCCATCGTCGTAATCTTTGTATATAATCATCTTTAGGAAGGCGATCTAGTTTGAATAGCCTTAATTTTAGTTCAGGACAGTCCAGTTATAAGCTGTTTTGTGACTGATTAGTTTTGTTTACTTAGCTTGTTTATTCTACACTGTGTGTAGCCAGTACTCCAGATTAGTGTAGCGTAGGTAGTACTGTATAGGATCGGGTAGCTTGAGCTTGTGATCGATCACTACGCGATGGCGTGCCAATCCTTACAGCGCATTTAATATTAATAACTAAGCATAGCGTTGCCCTTGGCGAATTGCCGCCAGGCAAGGACATTGCGTGCTGTTCCAGTAGTCAATGACTGGCGAATTACCGCCACTGTTCAGTTTGTAGTTCCTAGGTTAGTTTAACGTTAGGTTGATCGGCGAATAATCGCCGCTACTCGCTGCTAGTATTGTTTACCTAAGCTTTATGGGATCCAGGACCTGGTAAATCGTCCGCTCCGTCTGTTACTGTTAGCGAACACAAGACTTGGGGTAAGTTTGACTCATGTTTTTCTTATCCTAAGTGTTAGTAGTATTTATGCAGATATCATAATCTACTAAAGTGGTGACCCCGACGTGCGAAATCGTAATTTGTAGCGACCTAGTAGTAGAATAGCCTGGGTCTAGCCTATAGTATAGGCTCTAATGCCAGCTCAGATTGATTTCACATTCACTTCAACAACAGAGCTTGATCGAGTCGTAGTAGCTTTATCAGTTGGATAGGTTTCTAGCCTCATTGTTGGACCGTATTTGAACAGTTTGATAGGCTGTACCCAATCAGTTTGCAAAGACTTCATTGGTCCAACCAATCACAGTACAGTAGTTCCTTGGTGTTGCACAGTTAACTTTCAGATGCACCGTGTTAGAGAACCGCGAGTTCATTTACTGCTTGTTGGAGACTCTAGAGTATACTCCTTTGATCGATACCGGTTACCAGCAGATTTCAATCTACATATTGATTTTGTTATTAGACGAGGTGCCACTATTTCAGATTTAATTGCACCAACGGTGCGGCAGCTTAGAAGCTACAACAGCCAGGATTGGGTTCTCCTACGCCTCGCTGCTGGTATCAATGACCTCGTAGAATTTACTGGCCCTGGTCCGCACCGCGTCCTAGTATGTTCATCAATAGACGCGAATCAGTTGATTTTACGCCTGCACCAATTTCGAGAGGCCATTCTCAGACAACGTCAGAACTGTATTATTTCGTTCATTACCATACCTACTGCCTCATTTTGCAAATTCCAAGAAAACAAAAACCTAGCAGTACCAGAACTCACTCCGGTCCAACTCAAAGTCCTTCAACACGATTTGGACAACCAATTGGACACAGTCAACAGCTTCATCGAGCAAAATAGTCACGATAGTCGAGCCGAAATTATCACTAGGTATCTACATTGGCACTCGTATATCCGTAGACCTACTAAGCGTCGTAACCGTACCGGTCGTATTGCAAAGCCTATTACACGTAATCGGTTTACCCTATTATATGACGGTCTTCATGCAGTGTCAACCGTAAAACGTCGTTGGTTTGAGGAACTTTGTAGAGCTTTTACAGAGGATCACCTTGCACTACGCACTAAGCTTAGGCTAGCCTAGTTGCTTGTATTACATCAGTTCAACTACAGGTATACCTTCTAGTTACCACTTAATTTTATATCGTCTTAGTTAGCATTCTGTGGCACATTTTATCGGTGTATTTAGGATTCTCTAGTTAGTCACTATGTCTTCTCCAGACCGAGAGGAGAAAAAAACCTCACCTGGAGCTGCTGCCTCAACTTCAGCCTCCACCGCAGGTTCAGCTGAAATATCAAATGTTTCATTACGTCTACCCCCGTTCTACTCAAATGATCCTGCCATGTGGTTTTGCCAAGTAGAGAATTTATTTATAACTCGGCGCATTACTTCTCAACAAACTAAGTATGCGTATATTATTGCCTCACTTCAGCCGGAAGTTGCGCAAGAAATTAGGGATCTGTTATTGCGCCCTCCCACGGGAGACTGTTACGATGTCCTAAAGGCTGAGCTCATACGTCGTACCTCAGAGTCAGAACAGAAACGGTTAAGACAACTCCTCACAACGGAGGAATTAGGTGATAGGAAGCCATCACAGTTGTTGCGACGTATGCAGCAACTGCTCGGGGAAAACAAACTCGACGAAAACCTGTTCAAGCAACTTTTCGTCCAGAGGCTTCCTTCAAATGCCCAGCTTGTTGTTGCCCCATCCCTTGACAAATTAGATATTGAGGGGCTAGCAAACATTGCAGACAAAATTCTAGAAGTTTCCCCATCCCCACCCCCACCCCCAGCCACAGTAGCTGCAGTTAGTCTACCTTCACCAGCCACTACTCACCAGAAAACAGATGACATGGATGATCTACGTCGGCTAGTATCACAACTTTCTCTCCAAGTTGCTAAATTGTCAGATAAGGTAAGTCAGAGAAAAGGGGGGGTAGGCGGTTCACTATCTGACGTTACAAGGGAACGGCACTTGAACTTTCGAGTTTAGTGGCCAAAATGAATGAAATTCATCCATCTCTGAAATTCACGATGGAAGTCTCTGGCGAGGAGATCACTTACCTAGATCTAAAAATCTTCAAGGGTACTAAATTCCAATCTAGCGGCATTCTGGACACGAAAGTCTACACAAAGCCCACTGAAACTTTTCAGTACCTAGATCGTAATTCTGCACACCCTTTAGCCACTTTTAAAGGCTTTATGAAGGGTGAAGTCCTGAGATATGCTAGGCTTTGCAGTAACGAAAATGATTTCATAGAGAAAAAGAACTCCTTTACAGAGAAACTTCTTACGAGAAATTATTCACCAGAAGAGATCAGCGCAGCCACTAACGGCATTGATTATAAACAAAGAATGACTCATCTCTCTGTTGCTAAGAGCAAAACAGCGCCACCACTCGTTTTCAAAACAATCTACACTCCACACATCCAGACAAGGCACCTAAAGCAAGCTTTAATAAAGCACTGGAATTTAATTGCAGGTGACCGGCAACTGTCCCGTCTGTTTCCCGACCGTCCTATTATAGCCTATAAAAGGGCACCAAATCTTAAAGATTTACTTGTAAAATCAAGGTTAACCCCAGACCAGGAGCCGAACGAAACAGAAGAAAGCTATGACGATATTTTACTTGATGCGCTTATAGCTGCATTATAATACTTATGACAAACCCAGCCTATGCATACAAAGCTTAACGGCTACTACTGATGACGTTCTGCCAACAGAGCGAAGAACAGAAACCTGTCTAGTTGGTTTATACAAAACCACCTAAATGTCAACACGAAAACAACCCACATTCCTCCAAAAGAGTGGAATTATTAAAGCTTTTGATTATATCACATTAACATGATCGGGTATTTTTTCCCTAAAAAATACGACAGTTTACCGACTCGATAACGTCAGATAGTGAACCGCCTACCCCCCCTTTTCTCTTTTCTTCTAACTCTCATGACAAATCCCGCCACTGTGAAAAGGCCACTACTGATGACGTTCTGCCGTATAGAGCCAAGAACAGAAACCGGTCTAGTTGGTTTATAAAAAACCGCTAAAATGTCAATTTGAGAACGACTCATATTCCTCCAAAAGAGTGGAATTTAAAGCTTTTGCTTAAATCATGCATACATTGACATGATGGGTGCTATTCCCGAAAAATAAAGCATTTCACCGACTTGGTAACGTCAGATAGTGAACCGCCTACCCCCCCTCCCCCCCCACTTCACTTTATTATGCTTCTCTTTTCCTCGGAAAATGAGACGTAGGTTAGATGCACTGAGAATTCCGAATGGAATCTCTGACGTATACCGAAAGGAAATACTCGTACATCCTTTCGTCCCACAAAAGCGGGACTTTAAACACTTGAAAATAGTCGGTAAGATTTGCAAACTAGAACGAATGTATATGTGATATCTGCACAACCAGTTGGCCTAAAGCCATTGTCCAATCAGCTATCAGAATCAGGGATTTTTCTTTCACGTCCGGAGAGGCGTATATAAGCTGTGAATAAACCGTGCTCTGGCATAGAACCAGACAAAAAATCTCATCCCGGACACAACAGCTCTATCAACGAACTCCACAGACTCTGAAGAAGAGAAAATAACTTGTGGCATAAATCCCCCGACAAAATGAGATATTTCTTCTAAAAGAAGATAAAAACAGCTCTCTAAAAGTCTTGGACAATCTCGGGCAAATAAAAGCCCCTACGATCGCTAATAGGGAATGACAGACCATGGCAAAAAAGCCTCAAAAACTTTGTCTCAGTCATCCCAACCTTTGGCAAAATAAAAAGCTCAAAAACATTAATTGATCGTTTAAAGCTACAAAAAGCAGCAGTGACTTCACATACATTTTAAGGGAATATCCGGCTACACGTAGCCTTTCAAAGCCCTAGCTCTTCGGAACGAAGCAAAAGCACTCCATAAATACGTTTTAACCTTTCCGACAAACCTCTGTCACAAGTTGCACTGGGAAAAGGTTGAAAAGTTCATAAACACGCCACAGAAGCCTGAACGTAGCAATCTACTCATCTGTCAATGAAAGACCTGATACACGAATTGAGACTGCTACGCTTGTCAAAACAAAGACTAAAAAGCAAGGGCTTTTCTCTATGTTCCTTTTAGGAGCGGCGCCTGAACTTTCGAGTAAAGTGGCTAATAATGAATAAAATTCATTTTTCTCTGTAATAAACAAAGCCGGGATCTCTGAAATTGAGGTAACCTACCCAGATTATAAAATCTACTAAAAGGCGAAAGTTTCGATCAAGCGGCCTCCGTGACACTAAAGTCAATACCGTGTGCTCACTGAAATTTTTCATTATACCTCGATCAATACTCCGAGTGTGCATACCCACATGCCATATTCAAAGGCTTCATGAAAAGGGATTTGCGTAAATACCCTAAACTATATGCAGCACCGAAATCGATTTCCTGGGAAAAGGGAACTCCCTTACAGAGAAACCTTTCACGAGAAAATATACCGGTCTGAAGAGATCGCCTCTGCAGCCACTAACGGCATTGCCTCTTAACAAAGGGCGCACCTCTTCAATTTGAAAAAAATTAAAAGACTACCACGACTCGTCTTCAAAACAACCTTCATCCAAATATGGCACCTAAAAGCGAGCTTAAATAAGCACTGAGTTCTAACCGCATGGTGACCAGCAACTAGACCGTCTGTCTCCCGATTATCCAACTGTCAATGAAATGGCACCAAATCTGAAAGATTTGCTATCTTTATAAAGGGTCCCCCAGACCCGGAGTCGGGAGAAACAGAGGAAAGGTACAACGATATTTTGTTAGATGTGCTCTTAGCTGCATTACTAACTCTCATGACAAATCCCGCCACTGTGAAAAGGCCACTACTGATGACGTTCTGCCGTATAGAGCCAAGAACAGAAACCGGTCTAGTTGGTTTATAAAAAACCGCTAAAATGTCAATTTGAGAACGACTCATATTCCTCCAAAAGAGTGGAATTTAAAGCTTTTGCTTAAATCATGCATACATTGACATGATGGGTGCTATTCCCGAAAAATAAAGCATTTCACCGACTTGGTAACGTCAGATAGTGAACCGCCTACCCCCCCCACTTCACATTACAGTTTCACGACAACTAAAGCGGCGTAAAAATTCTGCTGATTCCAGACAATGGTGATTATTCCCATACATAAACCATATAGAATTGTTTGCAATTTAAAATGGAAAATTGATGTCACCTTAACATGCTGTGAGCAGTTCTAAACAGTGTAATTAGATGGGCCAGATTAATATAAGGATTTTACATTGCAGTTTGACGACAACTAAAGCGGCGTTTAATTCTGCTAAGTCCAAAAAATGGTGATTATTCCCAGACATAAACCATATAGAAATGTTTGCAATTTAAAATGGAAAATTGATGTCACCTAAACATGCTGTGAACAGTTCTAAACAGTGTAATTAGATGAGCCAGATCTCCTATAAGGATTTTACACTGCAGTTTGACGACAACTAAAGCGGCGTTTAATTCTGCTAAATCCAAACAATCATGCCGCTAGAATTCAATAGGGTCGTTTAGCCAAGCTTCCCCGGGAAAAGGCCATTTTCTCGGGTGAAATATATAGATGTCTTATGTCGCCTGATGGCTAAAACCTCCTATTGAATTCTAGCCTCATTATGGTGATTATTTCCATACATAAACCACATAGAATTGTGTGCAATTTGAAATGGGAAATTGATGTCACCTAAACATGCTGTAAGCAGTTCTAAACAGTGTAATAAGATGGGCCAGACTCTCCTTTAAGGATTTAACATTGCAGTTTGACGACAACTAAAGCGGCGTTTAATTCTCCTCAGTCCAAACAATGGTGATTAATCCCATACATAAACCACATAGAATTGTGTGCAATTTAAAATGGAAAATTGATGTCACCTAAACATGCTGTTAGCAGTTCTAAACAGTGTAATAAGATGGGCCAGACTCTCCTATCAGGGTTTTACATTGCAGTTTGACGACAACTAAAGCCTCTGCTTAGTCCAAACAATGGTAATAATTCCCATGCATAAACCATATTGACTTGTGTGTAATTTAAAAGTGAAAATTCATGTCACTTTAACATGCTGTAAACAGTTCTAAACAGTGTAATTAGATGGGCCAGACCCTCCCGTAAGGGTTTTATATATTTCAAGCTGACATTTAAGTGACTAACTCAATTCAAGGGTCAAAAAGGCTTTAAAAACTTTATAGGCCTAAGCTATACATGCTACCTAGCTATGGCTCCACGAAGTTGGTCCTTTTGTTCTGGAATAAATGGAATTTCCTAAAGATACCATTTGAACTAAATTCACACCCACCATATGCTATGATCAGGCAATGGAAAATAGCACAAGGAAAAAACATGCTGTTAATAGTCAGAGAAAAATGATAGCAACACCAGAAGCTAATTAGCAGGGCAGTCAGAACTTGGGGGCAGGGGTGAGGGTGTGGAATTGCTCATGAGAGGAATGTTTTCCTCAGGGAGGAAGGTGACTTTTAGCTCGACTCCGGTCTAGGAAATTTTAGCATATATTTCTAGAAAAAAAGTCTTGCTATAGGTAAATGTTGATTTATTGGGTGGGTTCTACTGGCTGGTGAAGTCCCCTTCAGTGTTCAATGTGACAAAGCCCCACTCGGGATTCAGGATGGGGAAATTAATGAAAGCTCTTTGGCTTAGGCATATATCTTGGGGAAAGGACAAATCTCAGAATAGGTATGTTTTGCTTTGGGTATGCCTCCTTGGTGCTGCCACTTTCCAGAGCTTTTAACCTGTCTAATTATCCGCTTGGCTGAGACTAGATATTTACCCAATTTAGCAAGGCTTCTGACTTCTAGATTCTGCAATCTACAAACAAAGGAGAGAACTTAATCACTCTAATATTGGAGTGAGAAGTGTGAATTTACTCCACTGAAGTGTTACTTCACCCTTAGAAAAGTGCTCCACCTAGAACTCAATCCAGAAAAGTAAAACTTCACTCTTTAGCAAGCTGTACTTGCAATAACCACTCTTGTTTTAGAATAATCATTGCAGTCACCCCTTCAGGAGTAGAACTTGGTTATTTGGGGGAATTTCACTCATTTGCAGGCTCCGTGAATTCCTGACTAAATACACATATATTATTTCACTCATATGAGCAAAATCCTCTGAAAAAAAATGTTATGTTATGAAGTAGGTTTATATGAATTTCCAGGCTTATGGGAAAACCTTCCCACAATATATAATAATAGAATTGAAAATCAAATTAAATGAATTTTCATTACCATTACCCGACTACATATGCCCCTGTTTAATAGGGGTATGACAGATTGCAAACTATTGGGCACTGCACTTTATGAACACCCTTCCATTTCTCTGTTGAATTAGTTTGGCAATTGGAAATGTCCGAGCAGTTTTCAATCTTCCCCTGATTATTTTAACATTTCCAGCAAAGTTTTTGCAAGAACAGGGGTGGCACCAGGATTTGCTCGACAGGGGGGCCAAGCTCCCCAACATGGGGGCCCGAATTTCAAAGCCCCAACAAAAGCAAAATTACGTCCCGGTGGCATGTGACTTGGCAGAATTTGAGGCGCACTTACAAATACTTAAAAATCTGGAGTTTATTTGATTGAAGTAAAAACTAAAACTTTATTAAGAAATTTTTGCTTTTGTTGGTATTATAAAAATTTTGGGTGTTTATAGAAAAATCTGTCCTTCAAAAGGGAAAAATCAAAAACATTGTATGGGCAACAGCTGAAATTCTTTTGGGGTTACAAATTGAATCCTACAAGATCTACGAATTAAGTCTTCGAGACGAGACTAGAAGTTTGCCCGGAAAGTTTAAGGGCTAATAATACTGGAGAAATTTTGGACTGTAATTTGTTTTTTTGGTAAGGTTGTAATGAAAAATTTGGTTTCTTTTATGAAGTGATATGCCTTTCAGGAGCAAAATTACAGTAAGTAGTATTCCCGGAGGTTAACAGAGTTGGCTTTGCTTATTTGTTGTGCGGACTATCCATCGAAATTGAAAAATTTTGCAAATCTAAAGCAAATACTGGAGAAAAATTGTATTTTTATAACAGTTTGGAGGTTTTACGGGGGAATCAGACATTCTCATGAGGAAAAACAATAAGGGGGTGATCTGTAGTTTTGTTGAGGTTACTGAATATAATCATGCAGATTTAGGCCCTCGGACCATATTGGAGCATTCTCCCGAGCAAACAATTGGCTTCCTATATATTTGAAGTTTTATATTTTATTTATTGTCATCGGTGTACAGGAGCACGTCAGTTTGGGAGGGGGCAGAACTGTCTTTTGTCTGAAAAAATGTAATCCTGCCCGATATTAGTCGAGAGCACAGAAATTTTTGAAAAACTGAGAACCCTCGGACAGCAGGAAATGGCATTTTCTGGGCTCGTGACTAGAATTAAAGAAGTCCTTTCTTTCAGATTTCTTTCGCAGCAAAATTATTTTCACTTCATAATACTGCCCCAAAACGCAGAATTATCTACAAACAGGCATTGTTCTGTTCATTATTCTATTCAGCTAAAACACTGTCTATGCAGAGCGCCACCATCGGTTGGCTCCGTGTGTACAGAAAATTTTTAAAAATTCTAACCTTTAAGATAAACTAGAAAGGAAGCAGTTGCTATTTTGAGCTTTCCTTTAAAAATGAAAGTTTCACTTCATAGAAAAAAAGACTCAACTTGCTAATGATCAGAAAAGTACCAGATAAAAGGTACTGCTACAATTAGATGTAATGGCCTTGTCTCTCTTCTGGGGGGAACTATGAAACAGAATTGAAAGCATACTATAATGTTTTTGTCTATATTAAGAATCTTTGTTGAATTCAATTGCAAGGTCCACTAAATAAATGAATTTTTAACATGATTGCCCAAACTCCAGACTATATCTGGTTTTACTCTCAACGTATTTGAAAATATGTCACGCTACAATTAAGGTGCCTTCAAATAAATTCTCAGTCAGACTTATGGGGAGATTTTCTCACACCACTGTTTATCATTATGTCTTGCTGGAAACGTGAAAACGACATGGCCGATATTCATTACCTTTGTGAGAACTCGGCTGTCAGGTCAGGCCAGATGGCAGTCCATTGGGTACTGCAGGCACATAAACAACCTCTCGTCCATTATTGTAAGGAAAATTCGGAATTGTGAATTTCCTTGAAGAACAAAATCAAGAAGGTCATCCGAGTGACTATAGGCCCACATTTTCTATCGTGGGTCTGAAGATGAAGGCTCCCCAGAGAAATTGGATTTCCTCAACAACAGGGAGTGGGTAGCTTGTCCCCGAAGGAGGCATGACCTTGCGCCTTGATTAAAACCAATTCAGATATGCATTAAGATAGCGTTACAAAAGAAAAAAATAGTTCAAAAGGGTACATAGGATGAGGTTTAACAGATTGAAGATGAGATTCAAAATCAATTCAGATATGTATTAAGATAGAATTACAAAACAAAAAAATATGTTCTAGATCACTCATCTAGTAACTTCAGTCTTTGTGGGGTTTTTTACTATTTTTTGAAATTTTTTAAGTCTCCCTGATGAAACCGCTGACCTTCCATTACGGGTTGGCCAGTGTTACCCAACAGGGTTCTTTGCCCCCTCCTCGGCTCCCCCCGCTGGCGCCACCCCTGTGCATGACTGTATATTGTACAATATGACGGTATGAGGAAAACCTTTTTTGGCAAGCTAAAGGAATAAGATGTAAATCTTTGTTATGATTTTTGTTTATTTTTCATATAAATTTTATTTTGATCATGGGTGTTTTCTATTTTGGGGCAAAGATTTGAAAGTGTTAAAATAATTATGTAATTTGGGTATTTGACCTTTTCTGACATTGTGTTGTGGAAAACTGAAGTACATTACAGTTCAGTTAGGCTTGGGATATCAGAGAACTGACCGGGCGGTCACCCGTTGCATCCTCATAAAAATTGATCCCAGGCCTTCAAGGTGACCTTTTTATTACCCTAAGCCATTGCACTGGAATGTAGTAGTATTTTTATAAATGTTGTAAATAAAAAACCACAGGAATGCCCTCCTGTCTCAAAAGGTTTTACTGGAAGATGGTCATTAAAGGTGTCCAATCCACCAAGCAAGACTTATTGTAATGAAGAGTAAAGAATAATAGCTTTTTGCACTGCCCCAATGTGTACCAAATTTTTGGAATCTTGTTGATGTTTTCAGAAAAATTTTACCACTACTGTGACGTTTTTATCTTGTTTTAGGGCATATCTTTTTAAAACTTGGGCATCTTTAGGAATTTGGGCAGTTTCATGGTAACAGCATGACAGTCGGAGAGAAATTTTCATCTTTAAGTATTTGTAACAGAAAGGCTTAATTGAGAAACATCAAAAAATGCTTTTTCTTTTGTAAATTATGAAACTGTCCTGTTTTACACCAATTTTCTCTTCAATCTGCATTTGCATTTATGAATTATGAAATCAAAGGACTCTGGTAACAGCCAGACGATTGAATGGACATAACTTTTTACCCATTTTACATATGTTTCAAACTGTGTGAAATTGAAAGAAGTAAGTACTTGATTTTAGTATGATTACAAAGAAGGATTAGATGCTGTAGCATGATACCAATTATTAAACTTTTTTTGATGCCACTGGTAATTATGACATCATTAATAAGATTTTATGATTTTATGTTCCATTCTAAACTCAGGGACAAGCAAACCTGCAGTGTGCCAAAATTCAGTGCATTGAGAAAATGGAATTAGTATCTGGCCTAGAAGGTGAATGACCTGGTAAAAAGTGTGATTAACAAAAACTTATTCACTCATTCACTCATTCAAGGGGAATTTGAAATATTAAACTGGGTGATTCTGTAGACTTACCACAAAATTACATTGTGTTACAAATCATTAGCAACTTTTTTTACATTTGAACCTTTGTGGAAATATAAGGAAATTTGCATATGGTACAGTAACGGTGTGACGGTAACAGTGTTTCATTGTGCCAGCAGAAATGTAATGATCTGTAGGCTATGGCCAAATCATTAAAATCAACTGTTATTGTTCAGCCTATCTGTTGAGTATGGAACTGCATAATTCCTGGACAAAAGCAAAACAAAATAATTGCTTATCAATATTCTAGTGAAGGTAAATCAAAATACTAAGACAAATAAGCTAAAAATTTCCCTTTTTACAGTATCATAGGGTTATAAACAAAGTTTATGATTAAAAAGCACAGACTTCCAAAAGAATTCATTCCTTGGTGAACTAACTGCAGAAGATTATCAGTTCTGGACTAAAGAGATTTGTAGCAAAGACTTTATTTTGTTCATTTTAGACCTCATAAACTCGTGACAGGCAAGTTGCAAGCTTTTTGTGCTGTGGAGCAACAGAATGCATTAATCCATTTGTATTCAAACTGGGTAACAATACCTTGATATCTGTGGGTATGTTACACTACTGTTTTCAAATATCTCAAGTTATGGTGGGATGGATACAAGTTTGTCAATTTTCAACATGGAGAATAATATCTTAAACACTATCAGGAAGCATGAACTACAAGACAGTTACTGTACTACATAAGTTGCAATCCTATACAGCATATTAAAACTCTCGTTAAGTAAGTGTTGTTCTGTATTTACAGTAATACAAACAGTTCTTACCCTCTTTATCAAGCTTCTTGAACATTTCAGGTACTGTAATTCTTTGTATGGCATTCTTATTCTGAATCCTTTTGAATTGAGAATTGAGGCTGAAATTGCCCTTATGAAATTATATAAACTTTACTGTACTGTACTGCAATGTACTGCAAGTCCTCCAATTTCCAGTATACACTCCCATTTTTAATGTTAACTTTACAGTAAGCTAATCAATTATCCATTTTGAGGACAACTACTGTCTCACAGCAAATGTGCTCCATGAGGAAAGCTTTGCTATTTTCCTTACAGTCCAGACTAGTTTCTCAACTATTTATAGACATTTTTGTTAATAAAAAGTCCTACTTTAATTTTCAAAGTGTTTGCAAGGTTTATTCAGAATTAAATTAAGCTGGCAATCCTTTGCTGGTACAAAACTTAAAAAATTTGTTTTCTGTTAACTAATGGATCGAAAACAATGAGCTCCCAAATAGATCACAAATTCCTTTTTATTAGAATATAAAAGGTACAGTAGACAATGTTTAACCATGTCCTGTGAACATGCACCATCTTCATTTGGGTGCTCACAGTGTTAGAGCCTAGTGCTCTCACTATCCCTATATTGTTCAATAGGGTGTCACGCTGTTACCATCACGCTGTTACCAAAAAAGTTACCAAAAAAGTGAGTGTGATATATTTCATGTCACAATCACAGTTAAAAGAAATCCACCCATTGTTTCAGATGCATTTCATTAACCTCAATGAATATGATCTGCATCACACTTAGAGATTTTTTGGTAGGTTCACTTTTGAAAATGCGGTGAAAAATACTCTTTTTGGGTGACAGCGTGATATTTTAATCAGCCATTTTTGTGGGGTCACTGAAGCAAACCAAAGCACATAATATCAAAATACCTCCTAAATTTAGAAGTATTAGCTGGTCATACTTACTTGTGATACACATATGCCTTAATTAACACTCACCAGTTTTGAAGTGTTTATTATAGTTGCCAGTTTGATTTCATTTTTCATGAAAATAAATTGTTTCAATTTACACTAATTACTACTGCTAATTTAAACTCTTTGGGGTCTTAAAATTGAAAAGAATGGCTTAAGTCCTGACACTTCCATCTCTAAGCTTTCTCATGATACCCAACTTGTATGGGTCAGACAAATTTTTGATTTTGGCGTCCATGTCCACTTTTGCATGAACTGGACATTTACAGATAAGCCCATTCATATTTAAACCTTTTGCAAATCCGCACCCGAATTTAGATTTCGAGGATTTTGCCAACATCAGATCTTCCTTTTCTATTGTGAGAAAAACCATCTCTTAAGGTAGCATTGGTAGAAAATAAGGTCAGTTACAAAGTTCCTATATACCTTCAATCAAACAACTGCTTGTAAACCCTTTCTCTTTTTGCAAACAGTAAACATAAGTTTGTATAAAAGGTTTATCAATCAATTGCTCCTGTAACTAAGTTTCAACTTCTTGCAATCCAGTCCAAAAGCCTTTTAAACCACCTTTCCTAACTTTTAGTAAACTTTGAATGGGAGTCATGCCTGTCTGGAAGCTATAATTCAAATACTTTCACCACAGCCATCATAAAAGTAGTATTTTTATTTTATTTTAAAGTGCAAATTTTGACAGGTTTTGTGGACAGGACCTCTGATGCAAAAATGGTTACCAAGGCTGCTGTTCATTGAAGCAGCTAAGCAGTGTACACCAGTGGTCAGGTACTATAATTGGGAACCACGGTTTTTACCAAAATGTGTGGTACTCATGACGGATATCCTTTAAAAAGGTTATCTTTGCCATGATCATAAAATGAACATTGCAGACATTTGCCATAGCCTAGCCTAATCAGAGTTGGCAATGAATTGTTAAGATCTGGCAACAAATAGGCCAATTTGTCCTTCACTGCCAATTTATTTTGTGGACTTCTCAATGTTGCCTGTACTGGGTATATTTTGATGCAGTATTTTCTTCAAAGTTTTGATGCATTCAGCAATAATTTTATCAATAAATTGATATTCTATGAAAAATTTACACGTTTCTTGATGTAAATTTTGTCAAGTTCGAGTTAAATGGACAGTTTAACTGTAGGCTAATTAGGGGAAGAAAACAAAAATCACAATAACTGTGCACCTGTTCAATCAGATTTAGATTTATGACTTTATATTTAGACTCATTACGTGTTAAGCCCGATGTGGAATTCTCTAGCAAATACCACCGACCATCAGTCTTTTGAAGTAAATAATACTGAGTAAGATACCACAGTACTAGACAATGATCATCTCCATTTACAAAACTCGTGAAGTGTGAATAAACTTTTAAACTGTCTAGTGTCCACTCAACAAGACTCAACAAGACAATGGACTGTTCTGTGACAAACGGCCGGGGAAGCAAAGCTGCTTACTCATTGCCAGGTGAACTGTGGGCTTATTAAATATGATCATCTAACTGATAGTGCATGCTTGATTAGATGGTGAAGACAAGGGGAAAGTGCAAGCTCAGTGCCCTTCGGAGAGAACACGTAATGTGTACAACTGTGTGTTCTGTGGGATCAACCTCTCATGTTAGCCATTTAGCTACAGTCCAGTTTCTATAGCCTACTATGCATGGTTCTAGGGCAACTCTGCCTAGGCCTAAGTTTGAAAGGTATGTAGGCTAAATTAGCCCTTACTCTTAGCAGTGTTTGTGTTAGTACTTGGGGGGCCTGCAAGTGTCTTGTGTCCGATAATGGCCCACAAATGATATCAAAACATGTGGTCCAGTTATGTACATTTTGGGGTGTCAGGCGTATATTGACAACTCCATACCACCCGCAAACAAACTGGGTGGAAAGAGTTAACAGGAATTTAGTGTCCATGCTCTGTTGCTTTGTCCAAGGTGAGCACACGGAATGGGATAAATACATTCCGGAGTTCATGTTTGCCTTGAACTCATTTCGCCATGACTCGACAGCTTATAGTCCGGCGGAGTTGTTCTTGCATCGCAAACTACAGGGACCAGGGGAGCCCGTGGAAGAGCCCAGTGTGACACCTGACACCACAAGAATGTACGAAACGGCAAGGGAAACTATGGCTAAGATTAATGAAAGGAATAAAAGGGCATATGACCGAAAGAGGTTGAGTGTTAATATCAAGATAGGAGATAAAGTGTTATTAAAAAGTCATCCACTCTCAAATTTAAGAAGGAAATTTTCCTCCAAATTGGCACCCAAATGGCGTGGCCCGTATAACGTTATTTCGCAGGTGTCGCCTGTGAACTTTATTATTAAAGCCGGAGTAGATAAAAGAGTAGCTCATCTTGAGCAGCTAAAAGTTATTGATGTGTAAAATAAATATTACTTGTTTCACTTTGTTAATTAAATGAAACGAAGCGTAAGAGGGTATAGCCTATAAACTTGGGGTGGGGTGGGTGGTAAGGAATCTTAAATCTTAAATCTTAAATTGGGGGGGGGGGTGATGTAGGGTTCTACTATGACAGGTAATCTCAAAGAATGCTAATCCTACTATTATGCAAACTCGGCGGGGCGTCGGTTAAAAGGGATATTATTGAAGTGTGAGAATACAGTCAGCGGAGCACATGCATACACTGCGTCGTGTTGTGTTTTGAATGTCTTCTTGTTGGACTCTATAAACTTAGGGCAGGCTTAACTTTAGGCCAGTGTGGGGTCCACTGTGTTAGTCAGGCTTAACTTTGCTCACCGGATATGAAATGCATAATGTAGCTGACATTACACAATCTTCCATTTTGGAGACTCAGTTCTTGCTACGTTTTGTAGAAAACCTTCTAACTCTTCTTTGTATCAAAGAATTCTGTAAAAGTGAAAATGGATGAGGCTATTTGATTGTTGTCGCACTCTAGTCCAAAACTTTTTCAACTTTGACCCATTGCATGGATTACATCACACATTAGGTGCGTTCGTTTTAGCGGCTCGAGCCGGCTCAACTGGCTCAGTCAACGATCGATCTTTCTGAAAAGTGATCTTTACGTCATCAAAACGTCACAACTTGAGCCGGCCAAAACGACCAGCCCTCCGATGTGGTCTAGTTGAGCCGGTGACGTATTTTACGTCATATTTCGTCCAGTCAAAAAACTAGTTGAGCCGACTCGAGCCGCTAAATGGAACGCACCTATTGTCCTCAAAATAGAATATGACGTATGATGACGTCCTCTCCGACCTATGCTAAGCCGCATATCGCATGCAGACGAATATCCTTACTCAAGTTACTTTCGTACGTCATATCAAGCATTGTGCAACATCGTCATTTCAAAGTGCCAAATTGAGATCTTACAGGGATAAAATTTCTTGTAAGTTGATCTATCTGGGCATTATTTTATTTTTAATTTTTCAATAGCACATAGCATTTGTTGTTCTTGGAATTGACTTGAACTGTTAGCGTAAGTAGTAGTTTTGCGATATAATCTTGTGTGTGTGTTTTTGGTTTCCCGAAAGGGAAATCCTTTGGATTCACGCAGACTACACTTTTGCAAAACATGTGTAGGATCGTGCATTTAAGTGTTGGCTTAAGCTATGGTTTGTAAGCTCAACGATTGAGAATTATTCCTTTTTTCTGTTTTGTTTTCAGTAGAATAGTACCAAACCAAAGCCTGTCTTCATTTTGGATAATTGAGGTTGTTGTTGCTAGGGTAGACCATTTTTAAGAGTGACATCTGTGTGAATGGTATTGCTGGATACTTAACTTAATTCACCAAATACATACAGTATTGCAATGTTTGCCTGTTTGTTTCTTTTCGAAAAAATACTCAGTGACTTTCATCATGTATATTTATAATTTCTGATTGCATAATTGCATAAACATCAAATTTCGTCTAGAAAATATGTCCACATGAGGTCGTCAGAAAGATGTGTACCTTCTGTTAAATGTAGCAATCTTGAAAAAGCTGTGTTTTACTAAGTGGTTGTACATTACTTGATAGCAGGGTATAGTCAAATATTGTCATGTTTTCACAAAGTGACTGACATTTATACATCAGTACTTTGTCAACATTTTTGCCTAGAATTATAATTTGACTACTGTACTGGTTATCCATGGTAAAAGGTACTTCAATGCTCTCAATAAGAATTGTGAGGTTTTTTTAGTTCAAGATACAGCTTTACACCCTATTATTTAAGTGGAAGACATTGTACCGTCTGAAAGGTCACACGTCCGGCCGGCTTTTCGACCGCAGTTACGTAATAGCATGCACAATGCGTGCATCCGGGTCAGTTAGTTGTTGTTAAGTTATATCAACAGAGAGCGTAGTAAAATATTGCTGTGTTTCTTGCATGGAGGCTAACGTTTATTTTGATTTATACATCAATACTTCCACAAAATATTGTTTAAAATCATTTTTAAAGATTTATCTTCCATTTGCAAACTTCAAAAACACCTTTGTTACAAATTGTTAGGAACTTTCTAGCCAAGATACACTCTTTACTCCCTATAATTTAAGTAGAAGACACCTGGACCTCCTAAAAGGTCACTTATACGGTCGACCTTTCTATTCTTTATCGCAGTGACAACACAGGCATGATTTTCTTTGAATCATTTCGTGGCGTCAGCCGCATCACTTCAACGGGATCGTGGTAGTGTATAGGTTATTACTGAGTCTCACTTGCTATTTTCACAGCCTGAAATTAGACCCAAAGAAAAACTTTGCAATTAGGCTACTGAAGGTTGTTTTGGACTGCCCACATCTAAAGAAATATTTCTCCCATCTTTCGGGAAACTTTTCATACTTAGGTTTTGATTTTTTTTCTGTGTGCTAGAATTGACATAGGGCCTTGGCCTACCTACTTGTAGGCCTATCAGTAGCTTACCTGAGAAACCATTTTGGTGTGATAGAGAGCCCAAGGAGGGGCATGTATTTTTTTGTACTTTATGGATGTTCTGTGTGACTTAATTTTAGGGTAAATTAATTGGGCTGGAGGTACGTAACAGAGGAGGAGTCGATGTTAAATATGTTTTCGTTTTTCTTGTACTTGTATAATTCTTTCATATTTTGTGTTTCATGTTTAGCTTATAGTTTGAAATGTTTGTTTATTTGTACAGTTTTCATGGAGTTCATGAGCTATCAGTTCACGAACACACAGGGAAGTAAAACTCCAGTGGAGACCCTTGGGTTATTTTTGTACTGTAGAGTCCACTTTGGTTATCCAAAATCACACCATCCTCTGCTAGCTACAGGCCCCTTTTAATATCAGGAAACATCTTTTTTGGGGGGGTGGCAAAAAGTAATGGAATGGAATGTGATATCAGTGTTACTTTTGTCATATGAAGATAGCATCAAATTTTCCTTAAAGTTTCAAACTTCATCGCTGTCTTTATACTGTTCAATGCGACACCGGTTACTGCCATGTGGACATCTCTCCAAGCAACGTTCTCACCGTAGACTTTAGTATACTTATACACACTTATGTACAGGTATACTGTATTCAGTGCTGTGAACAATTGTTCACACGTTCAGCATAAGCCTACAGTACCTATAGACACACGGACTACTTATGTAAAAAAATATAAGTCGCTGACTATACTTGACATTTAGAAAAAAGGTCATAAAATTCATTCTTTGCAATGAAGATGTTGAAAAAAGTTTAGGCATATCCACAAGAAAACTGGGGTTCATAAAAATTGATTCACCAGTAAGAATAGGATTCCTGTGGTGTTCCTCTACTGCCCACTTCCCTTTGTCAAATTTCAGTGTTGGTAAAGACCTGTCACACTGCACTTTTTTTCAGTTAACTGTTTCCTGATTCTTTTTGCACACTGAAGTGACTTCCTGCAGTATAGAAACACAATAATAGATGACAAGATCCTGGAAGACCTAGAGAGAAAGAAACAGAAGCAGAAAAAGAAAAAAGGCAGAGCGGAGAAGGTTGGAGGAGTAGAAGGTAGGTAAATATTGATGTGGGGAGGTGAATGGTGGGGTGTACACAGTGGCCATGGAGAGGTGTGTACAGGTGCAGTCATTGTTGAAGGTTAGGTTAGGTTAGATAAGATGGAGTTTTACGGCCTAGTTTCCAACGAGTCAATGTTGTAGGAGAAACATGTTTAAAGCGATAGGAATGGATACATTGGGAAATGTTTGTTGCAAAAAGGAAACAGTCCAGACCTTGCCGAAATGTTTGATATCGTGATAATTTTTGGTGATTAATTTGTGTGTTAAGTTGACTTGATTCATCTGCACCTTCAAATTAGCCAGGAGGAAAAAGTCTCTTGTGAATGCAGATTATTAGAAGTGAATTCCTCTTTCAAACTGTTTTGAGCGGAGCAAACTTTCTATCAATATATGATTGGTGTGTTTGGAATGTGGGGCCATTCGTATTGTCAGATTTGAAAAAATTCTCCTTCAACAATGTTAAAATGGAACAAAAAGTTTTAATTTGGGAAAGGTAGAAAATTTGCTATTGTTGAAGGATTATCAAGTTTTGGTTGCTTTGTATTTAGTTAATTCCAATCAAAATTTTCATGGTACCCATAGCATTTAGAAGGAATGTTTATTTAAAAGAAAATACTGGTTTGGTGTCGTCTTTAATGTATGCTGTAAGTATTAATAGACTTCAGGGTGATGGTGCTTTTTGTATATATATTCAGTCAAATATTGTCGCTGTAGGAACAGGAAAATAAGTTTGTTTTTGGACTGTTTGCTCCTAGGAACAAAAAGCAGCTGCTCCCAAGATACAGTAGAAGAAGACAGAATGAGCATCAATTCCTGTGGAATGTCAAAAATTTCTGGAATATTTGCCGATTTCTTGGATGAGGAGGAGGAAGAGGAAAGGATTCAGTGGAAGTACTCTGACTATGTCAAAGGATCAGAGAGAGAGGAACAGTTACATAAGGGAGATGATTGTGAATCCAGCCTCATGTCTTGTAAGTATACCTTCCTGCATGTTTACAAATGGGTCTGAAAGGGATGTTTACAGGTATTTGTGATGGGAACAAGATTGTACATTTATAGGTTATTAAAGGCAATCTTTTACTTAGTCACAAATGAGCATGATGTATGTAGGTAACACTGTACTGCAGAGATGTGTGCATAAGCTTCTTTAGCATCTGGCACATTTGTTAGGGCCACAAAAGACGGAAAATTTTACAAAAAATCTTCAAGTAGGAAATGGGAATGGGAAAATGTGTGTGAGTGTGAATAAGTGCAAGGAGATACTTAAAGGAGGTACCTAGAGTACCAAGCTGGTCCACCATGGCTGCACTGGGTGAGAACATTCTTGGTACATTAGTTTCTCTTGGATAGGGTCATGAAGAGGGGAACATAAATGTTTCCTCTGCCTGTTAAAAAATGAGTAGCAGAGGTATGTGGGATTTTGAATTTGTTTTTGGAGAAAATTGAGGTATTAGACTGGACCATTTGGGCCTTACAAGGTGAGCACATTCCTGGCAAATTGATTACCTAGAGATAGAGTTGAGGGGGAAATATTAGAAACTTGCTCTGTGTCCAAAAAATGAGGTGGATAAGAATTATTTGTAAGCTAGTTTGGTAATTTGTAGGGACATGGAATTGTGGGGCGCAGTGTGGCGGCATACACAGACTGAGCTCAACACAATGTGGCCTTTGCTTGTTTATGTGCAGTGGTTGCATGCAACTTTAAGCATAAATCTGAATAGCAAACCTGAATAAAAATAAAAATATTTAAAATACTTTATAGTAGATTCAAAAACACATTTTTACACCAAACACACAATATAGACAAAGACCAATGCACAGAATCACACTCATGATTCCTCCTTATGTGGTTGGATTAAGAGAGAATGATGTCACCAAATTTTCATGCAAACTTGTATTGGGATTTGAAATTTGAACTTAACAGTCATTTTTAACACATGTAAGTTCAAACATTACTTTCCCCCCAAGATATTTAGGGGCGGGGAGTCGTGGGTGAAAGCTAACCTACCCAAGCCTCACAGGTATACTACTGTACTGTAGAGTATGTAGGGGCCTAGGTCTAGGCACAGGTCTAAGTCTTCCTAGCGTTCCGCTTATACATGCAGTTGTCTTGAATTGATTTTACCTGTCCAAATTTCTCAAGAACATTCCCATAACATTTTCTAGTAAAATAAACAATTGTTGCTTTATTCAAAAAGCCTCACATCAAAATTGCAAACAATCTTCTCATCCAATTCAGTATTAACAGTATAATCATGATTACTTGTCTCACATTCATGACTGTCACATTACACAAATGCCCTACAATTGCCCTACAGGTGGGAATAAAATAAACCCAGTTCCCCAATTGGGTACTGTACTTCTCCACTCAATAAAGACTGACAGAAGCAGAGGATGGAGATGAGTTAAATGAGTTTAACTGCATATGAGAACTATAAATATGGCCAGAACATCATTGGTACAAAAAATAAAAATTGTAGTGCCTCTGTGGCTGCTGCTCCTCTCACGAATATATATTGTGTTTTTGCTGGGAGAAACTTCATCTGCCTTGTCTGTCGCCCTATGTATTTGGCTTTCAAGTATGTTTAGGGTTTCTAGCTGCAAGGGTTCAGATGCAATTCTACTGCATGGAAATCAAAACTCAAAACTGATTTGATAAAATGAGGAATAGTACCCTAACTACTGTACATCTTATTTTCTGGAAAAAAATTTTTGCCCAACATGGCGCTAGGAGCAAATACCAAGCTTTAGCCTTCTCAAGCTGGCAACTAATAATCCAGAATCTATCAGAGAACTCCCTGTTCATGTATCTTGAGATGAATAAAGTTAAAGGCATTTGCCCCCTATTTGCTCAATAGAGCAACAAGGTTGGTTTAAATGGGATTAAATGCAGCAGGTACAGAGACAAGCTTTACCCAAGAAAATGCCTTTTGCTCAGGTAGGATTGGCAAAAACGTTCTGTTCAATTCTAGCAGCATGAAATTCTTTCTATCCTAATGAGTTTAATCTATCATTTGATGTGTTCTGTACATAGTGTTTACACCTGTGTGAATATGATTTTACCATGAGATTTGAAAATTTGACTTTGAGATGATGCTTGAAGCTGTGAAATACATTGGGAAACTGTGAGAGTTGTCAGGTACCATGCTGGTTTGACTGCCATCAAAAAGTTGATTTTCTAACCTCAGTAAGCTATTGTTCAAGTGAGGTTTATCAAGTTTCCAAACCAACTGCTGGAGGTCTAATATTATCACTTCACCAAGCTTCTAGTCCACTTAAGTTGCAAAAAATTACACGGTACTTTGGGCAGGATTGTAATCAAAACCCCCTCTGCATGCTCTGCATACTGTGGCTAGGGTTTCTTGACTTGATTAAATGTCTTTGCATGGAGTATTACTGTACTGTCTGTCAGTCATCAAATTGTGTAATTGGGCAGGAAATCAAGTGTTTTTTTTTTTACTGTGACCAATTTGTTGTGACAGTATGCAGAAAGGTATTGAAGTCAATTACATTGAAGTTTCTGGCTGTATTTAAAGTGCCACACTTTTCTGACAAATTTGTCTAGGTGCTTGTATATACCATCACTGGGTACAGTATGTCAACCCAGTCCTCTTTTTTTTATTTTTTCTCCCACAAAAGGAGTGCTGTCAAAATGAAAATATTTGAGTTGAGTTACAGTAGAATTCAATGTTGGCACTGTACTGTAGCTGCTGCCAGCACAGCCACACTGAAGTAAATATTCTTGTGATGTCATCCAAAGTTTTCAAAAATTTGGAGGTTATGGTTTGATTTATTGTTATTAGTTCAAAATTTGTTAGGTATTGGTCAATAGTCATTGATTGTCACTAATATGAATAAATTGTCCTGATCAATAAATTTGAAAATTTTCACAAAAGTGAGAGGGTGAATTTTTGATGGAACTGGAAGTTGCATTCAACTGATCATAACTGTTCAGTGGAAATAATCCTCCCTCCACTTTTCTGGAAGATTTTAATTTTGGTGATCATTAAATCACTCATTGAGAAATTAACAGTATATGATGGGAATTTTCTGCTTCCTTTCTATAGGATAACTTACAGCACACATATGTGAACAAGAAAAGTGGCTCGGGCAAAGTAGCAGTCCTGCTGTACTCTTTGGCAATCTTTCATTTTACACCACAGAGAAGCAAATATTTAACCCTTTACCGTTGTTTGGGTCCTTTTGGACCCATGCCGAGAGCTTGGCCGTCACCCATCTTTACTGTTTTACGTGGAGCTCAGAAACTGCGAGTAGCTATCTGAAAATTCTCCCACAATGACGAGAGAGACAATAGTTTAAGGTCACGGGGTCAATGGCCTACGGAAGCCAATGTGGGGCGGGCTACGTCCACTTTTCCGCCCACTCCCGAGGCGCGCAAATATGCCCCAATCAGAGCACAACTGTAAAGGGTTAATCTAAAATATCTGCACCACTTGGCTAAAGGGCTACATGCACACACGCAGAGACAGTGGCATCAGCTTTGCAGAAAACACACTCCACAGGCTTATTTTAACCCTTTACCGTTGTTTGGGTCCTTTTGGACCCATGCAGAGAGCTCGGCCGTCATCCATCTTTACTCTTTCATGCGGAGCTCAAAACTGCAAGTAGCTACCCGAAAATTCGGCCACAACAGCAAGAGAGACAATAGTTTAAGGTCACGGGGTCAATGGCCTACGGAAGCCGATGCAGGGCGGGCTACAGTACGTCCGCTTTTCCGCCCACTCCAGAGGCGCGCAAATATGCCCTGATCGGAGCACAACAGTAAAGGGTTAAGCTAAAATACCTGCACCACTCGGCTAAAGGTTTACGTGCACACACGCAGAGACAGTGGCATCAGCTTTGCAGTAAACACACTCCACAGGCTTATCTTAACCCTTTACCGTTGTTTGGGTCCTTTTGGACCCATGCGGAGAGCTCGGCTGTCACACATCTTTACTGTTTCACGTGGAGCTCGAAACTGCGAGTAGCTACCCGGAAATTCTCCCACAACGATGAGAGAGACAATAGTTTAAGGTCACAGGGTCAATGGCCTACGGAAGACAATGCGGGGCGGATTACGTCCGCTTTTCCGCCCACTCCCTAGGCGCGCAAATATGCCCCGATTGGAGCACAACAGTAAAGGGTTAAGGTACTTTCCAAATATGGTGATGTCAAACACCATCATAATGGGTTTGGACAAGATAAAGAAAACACATTGTGGATTTTGTTTTATGGATTGTGCATCTTTTGTGAAAATAATCAAAGTCAATATTTGCTTCTTTGCTACTGTAACTTTCAAATAAATCTATTTGCAACAGCAATTAGCATATGTGTGTTTGGAGCTGTACCATGAATTGTTATACAATCAGAAGTGAGTTTGATAATTAGTTGACACATGGAATTTTGTGAAGCACTGCCTGGTATACACTAACCAAGCTCAGCACATAGTAGTGTATGATTTCCTCTTGTTTGTATGCAGTACAACCAAAGTGAAATTTTAAGTCTCATTGCAGATTAAAGTCCAAATTAAAATTACACCCAGAAGGGCAATTTAGACACAGTACAGTGCACAAAGCCACAACTAAGATTTTCTCCTTATCTTATGGATCTTATGGATGAACTAAGCAAGTGTTACGGCTTGGTCGCAATACAAACCAATAACAGCGAAAGACTACAGAAGAGCGAGATTAAAATCAACAACTTAATTACTATTGACCTCTTACTTCCTTAAATTTACATCAATTAATCTTAAATCTACTTACAATCTTTTACAGCTTAAGGTATCACTCTTTGTCCAAGGGGTAGTGTTGTTAGCGTGGATTGTACAGCAGCACAGCGTAGGACTCGGTTCCACGAAGGCAGGATGAAGACTATAGACTTAGTAAATGGCGACACAATTACAGCGTTAAGCGGCGAGGCAGGCGTCTGGTCTCTGTATTATCTGTGTATCTTCTGTTCTCTTCTCTCCTCGTCACACTGCTTGCATGACCTTTTATATATCTGATAGTTCTTCTAGAAAAGTCTGGAACTCACTCTTATGGAAACGTCTCGTTTTATCTCGTACAAAACAAACAGCGAACGTTCTGGGCTCAGTAACCCATAACCACAAGTTGGCTATTATTAGGCCATTACATCATACAGTAGTTTCCAGTAGGTGATCGTACATTCTCGTAACTGTGCGAATGGTCTCTGGGGTTACCCGTTCAATATGCTCGAGAGAAAATGCCGAAGCTAGCACTTTCTAGAACTTTCCACTTGCTCGTCCGTGGATTCAATCTGGTTGATGTCGTCTCGTAACACAAGAATGATTTGAACAAATTTTCATGTAGACTCAGATTTTGAAAAAAGGGTGGTAGATGCCTTATTTGTTTGTTTATCCTGAGAATAGAAGATGTGCACATGTGCATAGCCACCAAAACTTACTACTGAACTTACTGATTGCCAAATCAGCTGTAATTGGTTACCTGGCTGACAATGAATCACATGCTTTCATGACAAAAAAGTTTTGGGTTATTAGAACTAAACTCCATAGGAAATTAATTTTCCCCAATGCCATGTGGTTAGTAGTTGCATTGTTGATTAGTAACTTAAATTTACACATACTAGTATTGTATTTCATGTGGTCTATCAATATAGCATGCTATACAACAATTTCAGGCTGCATTTACCGAGCTCTAAAGCTTCAATGACTGGCAAACGGGCTGACCAACTAATGGATGGATGCCTACAAGCAAACGTTTGTTTGACTCCATTGTGTATTGTATGATGGTTCCATTTTATTAAGATTTTATGGCGAGAATAAAGTTCCTGTCTTGCTCATGCCTATTCCACTCTTGCATAATTTAGGGTCTGTTGTTCAAAGAAAATGACAGAGCTGGGTATTTGATATAGAAAGCTTGTCAAATCAAAAAGAGCTGAAAAATTCATTTGGATTGAGTCTTTCACAGAGTAACTTGTGATTTAAACTTAATCACACAGTACAGTAGCATTAGCTCGATATGCAAATCTTGTGATATCAAAAGAGGGCTTTTTTCTTATATGGCTAATGTTATGCTTTGTGTTTGCTATTTTTATTTCAAGGACAGAACTCTGTAACATACAGTAAGTTTGTCATCAGGGTTTCAATTTGGAAGTTTATATTGTGTCCTTGAAAATCATCAATGTATATTGTCTTAAAGTGATAGCTAGACAAGAAAGTCAGTTCCAAATATTGTTTCAAATGTGGGACAAGTCCAAAGGCCTGTTGGCCTCCAATAACGTTCAAGTTCTACCTTTTAGTCACCTGACCTGACTGCTGAGGTCTTGTTTCTAGTTAATTCCATTGTGGTTGCTCCAAGTCAAACTCTCTCCAATGAGAAGTACTTACCTGATGCTGCCAGAGATGGCTGTTTGATTTGTCAGACATCTGGGTATTGTAGGGAATGAAACATCCAGTACACACTCCACCCTTCTTCCAAGAACACTGTATTATTGAGGTGAGTGCAATACTAACTCAGAGCTCATCTTTTGCTACAAAAGTCACTGGGTAAGTTCATTAACATCTTCTCACTGGTACTCCTTTAAAAGTAAAGAATCAATTTCCCAACCTAACCCCCACTCCCCCCCCCCCCCCTCCCCAGAAACTTCTGCAGTTATGCATGATGCTTTGTGAGAGCAATGCAGTAGTGAGAATAGTTAGTGACCCACAGCTGAAAAAAGTTCTGATCCCTTCTAGATTATTCTTTCCACTGATTGCTTCTTTTTACAACCATGTTGAACACTATACTGTACCAAAAGGTTGGAAATTGAGGCTAAAATCTATCAAACAAAACCAAACCACCTTTATTGCCAAAGTTTATGTGGATTTCTCCATCAAATGCCAAAGTGCCTCTTTCTCCTACATATCAAGATATTATTACTTCCCAGTAAACTCATAAAACACTCAGTATCCCACAGGGCCCATGCCTGAAACAAGTTTCTATACTTTTAATTTTCAGTAAACTTTTCAACCACTCAGTATCCATACCAGCTTGAATAAAGTTTTCTTGAATAAAGTTTTCTTTAAAAATACTTTCAAGAGACTAAAACTAAAAACTCCATGGTAGACAGACACAAAATTAAAGGCATCCACCTGACTTTTGGGGGAAATGGCTATGAAGGGATTCAAACTGTAAGTTAACTGTACTGTGGGATCAAGCACCCACCACCCCTGATATATGACGGGCCAGTGGTGACACCGTTGCGGACCAGTGGGCTGACATAGATTTGACCATCGGAGGTTACGGCGTGTTGCCCACTGGCGGTCCGGCAGAGGGCCAACCACGGGAAACAGGGTCGATAAAACAGCCGCCCGACGTTGGTTACAACCTATCTACCTCAGTCGGGCCGATGGTGGACCAACACAGCATCACAGTCGGTTAAACGGCGGCTGTATGAGGTGTTATACACGTACCTTGGGTATCAGTTATGGCTATTAAAAAGAGCATCTCTACATTTTGGGCAGGTCTTTCAGAAATGCTTTCACTATCTTTTCCATGAAAAGATAGTGAAAGACTTGAGGATGATGTTAAGATTCCAAAATGTAAAGCGACCTGACTTTCTTTAAAATACTTTGTTGTTTGCCTTTTTTAAAAAGGGAGAATCTCTAAATGTTTAGATGGAAATCTAATGGCTGAAAACGGAAGTATTGACCCCCTTGTAGAGTTTCTGTTCGAGTGCAAAGGATAAAAGTTGAAGATCTTGAAAACTTCGTTTCAGAACGTTGTCATTTTTGACTTACAGTCATTGTATAGAACCAATTGTTAAATTTCTAGCCAACAACACAACTTGAAGCATTAAAAAAACAAGAACGAAATATGACTTTATATTTCAAATATTACAGAGGAAACTGTATTTGAGTTTACCCCATTTCCAAATGTCTTACAGAAAGATATGAGAAATTAGAAAATCAGGAATGATTATTTCCTAAATTTTGTCTGATTCTCAATCCTTCCCAGTGTTTCTACCCCTTCCCTCCCATGACAGATGTATATGAAGAAATGAAGCTATGTTAATCTTATCCATTAGTTAACTTGACTTAGCACATTAAAGCTTGTATGAAATATCAACAAAGGCTTATAAAAACACTACGCTGATTTTGTTACATGTTCTTCTTTTGATAGCTTCATAAAAGTGTCCTCCAGCAGTTTTTAAGAGGAAATGCTAGCAACTGTCACCAAAATGTGATTTTGTTTTTAACATCCTGATTGGTGAATTATCCTTAAAAATTTGTTGAAATATCTTTTGTTACAAATTGTTTATTTCACGCATTAAAACTACTTCATTAGCCATTAATATTCGAATTTCATACAACAAGTTCGATACAGAAATTATACTTTGGAAAATATGTGGCACCCATTTCAAACTTTGATTGAGCTACTTGATCCTTTTTTTGAGTAGGCCCACCATTTTCTATCACACAATCAATCAACACCTAACTCCCATTCAAACGTACCTCTTTACATTTGTATAAAATATATGGAGGAAGTTGATATGGGGATGAAGGGAACTTTATGGGCACATTACATGCATCCCTTCCTGTTTTGAGAAGTGCACACTCATACATTTCTTTCCCTCACTTTTTGTGACATGAAACCCTGGGCCCAGTCAGTGGTAACCTTGTTTATTTTAGAGAATAATAATTAATAATTAATTTCAAAACATGAACAAACAAAACAGAAAAGTGCTTAGTGCCTCCATTGCAAGTCAAAACAAATTGTTTACATTTCAAGAATATAAATATTTTGGTAATGAGTGACAACTGTAACAGACTCATTTTCACTTTCACGGAAAAGAAAGTCACATGTTTGAGGTTGGATTTTTCACGCTTTGGTAGGGCTGCAGTGAATTGGCATCCAAAAGGCTATGACCTTTTTATTTTCAGCAACAACTTAAGCTTCCTACCCTTCAAAATGGCATAATTTTTAAGTCAAGTGGACTTTGTGTCATTCCAAAAATACCACCATATTGGACTTCATAATACAAAATCTTCTGTTTGTCATGGGTTCCTTAATAGAGAAACATACCCTTAAAGATGAACTAACAGTAATTTGTCCTTGTAATTTTGTCTTAGCTAGCTCTGGCAGATCCCTCCATGATGAAATAAGTCACTATATGAAAGTTTTCATTTTAGTCAGCAAACATGCATGTCTCTACAAAGCCTTCTAATATGAGTCACATTTATCATCTTAATGAAATTAAAAAAAAAAACATAGCAGCAAAGAGCAAGATAAAACAAAATATTGAAACAACAAACCCACACACACACACAAAAGCTTCTCTTTACCATGTCTCATATAATTAAGGAAAAGGGGGCAATAAAGCACCTTCCATTTGTCATTTCCTTCAACACAATATGCAAAAAAAAGGTGTGGATGTAGAACTGTACCCTGACACAAATATCCATTAAGAGGTGGCAATTTCAGTGCAGCATCTCAGTGGTAACCATTACTTACAGCTTCCATAAATCAATTCTGATCTCACTAAAATTTCACCAAGAGAAGCAAAAATGGACACTGTTCAGTTAATGTATTCAAAATTCAAAAGGCGTCCTTTAACTTCAGATTGCAGTGGAACAAATTTTCTTTGCCTAGCATGATAAAATCAAAGAAATCTCCATGAAATCCACTTAAGTTGAGATACCTGATGCTGTTATATCCTTCTGGTATCTATGTTTTATTATTGAAGACTAGTAACCAGTGCATTACACTTTGCATCATGCATTTAACCTTTGAAATTATTCATCAGCTTTACCAAGTTGTCCTAGAGTTTTCCTTTCTGATTTTACCGGTTGAGTGAGGCTGACGCTGAAACAAAAATAGGGACAAAGATGAAAAGAGGGTTCATTATACAGTGCCACAGGTGAAAGGTGAGGTGAACGACTGAAAATTTGATAGTAGATCAATCATGAATAACATACTGATCACCATGCAATTTATGTATGCATTTCAGGAAAAATACCCTTAGCACAATCTCGTCAAGAACTGTTCTCAGTGCTAATTATATACCCATTTAAGCATTTGAAAATGACCATGAAGGTTAACATTTGATAACAGTTTATCCCAGAATAAACTGAAAGGGGATGTAGCCCTTCAGTGAACTTAAAGTAAATTGATTCCCTTTTTGCCAGCACCTATTTCAGGATTTGTTGTAAGTTGTTATTTGAACCCCAAAGTTGTTGGGAGCTATTATACCAGAATGGTTATCAAATCTGCTGCTCACTGAAGCAGCTAATTGGAGTAATGAACCAGTGGTCGGGTATTATAATTGGGAACCGCAGTTCTTCCCAAAAAGAAGTGGTAGCCATGACGGATCTCCTTAAAGTCTAATATTCCAGAATGTGGTTCTTTAGCCAACTTAGCCTGCTTGACAGTAATGAGCATGCAGTAAATTCCTAATCATTCCCTTCTATAGTTACGCTTGGATCCATATATTGTGCCCAAGGTTTTTTTTTTTCACATCACCCTTGAAATGAATTACAAATCTGGCATAGCTTTGTCCTAATGAACCAACAGACTGAAATACTCACTCCTGTTGTAATGTCAAGGCTTTGAACAATCAGAGTTGTTGCTGTTACTTCTCTTCCCCTACTGTACATACAGCTTCTGTGAAAGTCACCCCTCTCCTCCCAGCAGGCATCTTAGGCTATACATGTCTCCTTGCTTTGATTCTTGATCACCTGCAAAGTACAGCTAACAATGGTGCCAATTTTCCATGACCTTGCTTGTGTCTATTTTGAAGTGCATAAAATGCTATATGTGATGTAATCAAAATTCCTGTTGTAGCATTCATATAAATATATTTATATATAATATATATGTAAATTATGTATCATATGATACCTGATAAAGGAAAGTCTTGTAAATAAAATAATGGACATTCTGTTTTCCTATGCCCCTTTTAATTTAACCATGATATATTTAAGGGTAGGGATACACCAGATGCAATGGTTGCAATTCCAGCTGAACTGCCAGATTAGGCTGGAAACAAATCCAGTCAGATAAAGTTTGGCTGGTATTTGCTTGTAGATTTGACAAACATAAAAATACTGCACTCAACGTATAGGCAAGTGCAATGGGGAAGGAAGGGCAAAAAATGGGGCGGGGGGGTTGTGTTGTTAAAAAATGATGGCTGAGGATGACATTATAATAGTGTTGTAGTAGTTTTAAGTTTTTTTACTAGAATGGTGTAGAGAGAAAATTCATTGACATAGTGAGATCAGCTACTCACAATAAAGTCAGATGCTGCAAAGTTCTATCAAACAATATGAACCCATACCACAGTGACTGTAAATTGAAACACCCTGAAGGCTGTGTGATGCAGCTGATCTGTGTATACAGTATTTCCAAAATGTGAATAAACTATGATGCTAACCATTTCAAAAGCAAAACTTAAGCATTCTTAATGGTGTTTTCAATTGCACTTGAAAAAATCTGCTGTATGTTTGCACAAAGGTCCAGCTATAACCAATCATTATGACCTTACCAACTGCATACATAATTTATTAATTTCACAATAATTAATTTGAGGGCAATTAGTTGTGTGCAATGTCAAACAGCAGACAAGAAAAATCATCATAAAGTCAAATTATTTTATTCATACGCTTTTAAATTATGGTACTTACAGACAGTACTTTGTAAATGTTGAATTGCAGTAGGATGAGCTGCAAAACTGTGGCTGTCAGTCACATTAGTCCTGAAGCCCAGGTGGCCTTAAATTCAGTTTGTTTTGTACAGTAGTACTGTATGACATTGTTGATAAGGCTGAACTGGATTTATCATTCCATCAGGCAGATAGGCTGATTCTATGCATTTACGTCCCTGAAGTTAAATCACATTTTCCCTGTTAATACAAAAGGAATGTCGCAACTTTTACTTCATTACAAACTTGAGGAGCAAGTGTTACAGTGGTAATGATCTGCGTCTTCCAGTCATGAGGTTGTGAGTTCAAGTCCCAGCTCCGACATTAAAATTGTCGTTTAGTTTTCTGTGTTGTATAGTTTATCTGCTATCCCTTTATCATAGACGTTAAACTGTGAGTTTGTCTCACGAGACTGGCATTGACAGCTTGGCATTAATACCCCTTCACTGGGGTCTTGCCGAGTTCCCACATGGGAGGATCAAATAAAACCAAACAAACAATGAAGAGTTCCATGAGAGTTCCATGTTTTAGCTCAGGGACGCTCACTGGCACTGTAGGTTACGTTCATGGTACTTACATGTCACCTGGGTGGGAGTTGCCTGCAATGTGCAAGGTTTACGCCAGCCTATTGGTGGCATATTAACATAGCAGATGTATAGCAGAATGCCAGCAACTTGCCTGCAGTAAGCCCTTGGTTTACCAGAAGGAGAAAAGTAACTTGCCTGCAACATGCCCTCACTTTCCTTGCACCATACCCACAGAATTGATGCTCAGAATGCAAGGTGGCAGTACCAACACAGTTCCTTGCCCGCAAAATGCACCCTCCATGCCCGAATCTGACATGAGCTTGAGCCAAATTTCCACATGGTCCACAACCAACCTACGTTCTTCAAGGGGGTTGACTGCTGATGACTTGCTACTGTACTGCTACAGGTCTCCTGCAGGTGTTCTGTGAAAACATCTGCTGGCAAACTCCTGCAATTCACTTGGAACAAGTTTTGAACATGTTCAAAACTTGACTGCGGGCAACTGTCACTTCCGTGCACTCCTGTGAGCAAGTACGGGCAAGATACTGTATGAGTGAGATACGGTAAGGTTTATGTTACCTGCGGTGAGCTGCGGGCAGCAAAAATTGTCACCTGCAAGTTGCACATGGTGCTTGACTGGAAATGTGTGACAGGGACTATAGAAATAAATATAACTTCACAGGGTTAGTTTTTTCTTTGTATTTGAAAGGAGTCGGCTTTTTTTGTTTTTGTTGAATATTACTTTGCAAAAATCATGGTAAGCTAAATCATTTTTTTATGAATAGCAAAAGTGGATTGATACTTTTCAGTTGAGCAAACTTAATATATTGTTATATAAAGACTATCAAAGGAGTTCTCCCTGCACTTTTTTAGAGAGTACTGTCTTGAGGGAGTAAGTTAACTTTCTTCTTCTGCTTCTCCCCCTACATTTTTTTCCTCTCCTTCAGTTTTATTTCTTTTTGGTTTTCATGTTTTTGCGTTGCATTTTGTGGTACTTCCTTTAACAGTACGTCTGTAAGTTTATACTTTTGTTGAATTGTTGTATTTTTGTAAAGCACCCAACCACCCCAAGCCTCCTGGGTGCTATTTGTTCTTAAAAAGGGAACTAAAAAGAAAGAAATAGTCATGGAAAATGGTAATACAATATCTGATGAGAAAGTTGATACAGAAATCAATAAATTATATATCCTCTTTCACTTAGAAAAACAAAATCAGTTACTCTCCTAAATTTCATAGTTTATTGAGAAAAAATATTGCCTTATGACTCTCAAAAACCAACCATCATCAGCATCCAACCACAGAGATTCACCAAAAACACTAAGTCCAAATTAGTTCAGTCTTAGGTTAAAAATATAAAAGGGTTTATGGGGACAAAAGCTTGCTTCAAGGCCCTGTAAGCTGAAATTTGAAGTGTTTGAAACGCCATTCATTTGTGTATGTTCAAACATTGCTGAAAAGTGTCCTCTCTTTAAAAAAGAATCCAAGATGCTGACAATTTTTTAATTTTTGTGAGATGAAAAGGGGGGGAATTATACCTACCTCTTTTGGTAATAATTGGAAAGGGGGGATTCCCCCCCCCCCGCCCCTGCTGAAAACACAGAACCATGAAACAGTAGAAGTTACCACACTAATCTAAATTTTGGTGTATGAATATCAAATCAGTATGAACCTGTAGCAAGAAAGTATTAATACTTTTGACACATGATTAATATATGCCAATTCTGATTTAGTATGATAGGGCTGCCAATTCTACTGCATTAAATTTTCAATGAATATGCGTATTTGTTTCTTTCTTTCAGGTTGACACAATGGCAGCTGAATATCCAGCCAAAACCAATTTTTTGTACTGCATCTATAATGGAATGGTGAGTAGTCTCCATAGCAACTTCCAAAAGAAAATCCACTGATTAATTTAGTGAAAATATTGAGTAAAAGAGGGGAACTATTTGGACAAAGAGAAATACAGGTATAGGGGGTGTAGAAAGACTCATTGCAAACTTAATTGAAATGAAAGATTTTGAAATAGTAAGCTATCACATCATAACAATAGAATTAAAGAGTAAACACAGAATACTCGTATGTCTGACATATCTTATCGTTATCAGTCTTCAAGAAATCTGCAACCATCACCTTTTTTTAAGGAAAGTGCATTTCAGTTTTGGCCCATGGCATGATGATGTACATTTTGTAATAAATCTTTCCAACAACTCATTGTGCACTCCCAAATTTTCTCCACAGAGAAAAGATCACATTGGCTCATCAGTTTCAGTTTTCAAAACTGGTAAACTAAAGCAAGTATCAGTAAAATCATTCTCTCATTTATACTTTGTGATAATCATTGACTTAATTTGGTTCATTATGGTCTGGTGACAGTGTGTTGCTCAAAGATAAGCCCAGGGTATTGCATAAACAAACTCATTTGGGATTGCACTCTTTCAATGTGGGTTAGAAGTGAAATTTTGTTTCTTTTCAATTTTGTAAATCAAAGTATTGTTGTGTATGAATGAAATAGGTTAAACAGTGCTTGTCCATTTATAAAGGATAATGCATGCTCATGGTGGATTAACGCTGTCACTTGTTGTGATAGAGCTGCACCCTTGTGCATCGCTTGCATTATATGCATGCTCATGGGGGGGAGAGGGGAGGGGGGAGCGGGCAGGAGGGTTAACATTTTCACTGGTTGTGACAGCTGCACAAGTGCATTATTAGTAAGTAGTTGCTAACTTCATTTGGCTTTTGAGAGTCATGTGGTAACGTTTTTGCTTCTCAAATGTAGAATTTACAAGAAGTTGCTGCTTGGTTTACCTTGAAGATGCAATAGTTAAGCCAAGAATGAAGATGAAAGATGTTTTGAAGAGAAATTAGAAGAAAATTGTGAGATTTAGATTTTGCTGGGAATTTTATGGGGACTGCTCTTAAACTTAAAGTCAAAGTCTGGTCATTGAGATTTTAAGGAAAATTAAGGTGCCATTTTATTGGCCAGCTTGGTATTTGTGACAAACTGTTAGAAATATATTTTTGAAATGCTTCCCTTCCTTTTCTAACACTCCATAGAAGGGCTGGAAAGTTATTTTTCCCAATCACTTTGATTGTGTCAGACAAAAGAGAGTAATGTTTTCCTCAAATTTATGTGATTTTTTTCTCTTATGATTCTTGTCATGAGATGGAAAGGTCCTTTGAAGTTTACAAACCATGACTAGTTCTAAAATAGTCCCCTGTAATCCTCTGCTATAGGTGAACAGGAAGATTGTTTGCTACACTTAGCAGGAAAATTGATTTCCTCATCTTTGCATATGCTTGGATGACTTCCCATTTCATTCAGTAATTGATACTAATCCAGTGTTTCAGTCCCAATACCTGATTTGCCAGGTATGTGGTCATGAGAGTTGGAAAGTAACTGCCATCCTAATGTGTAGAAGATAGGTATTTTATATACATACACCCCCTTATCAAGTGATGAGACTTGTAAACTATACTTTCACCACAATTTGGGTAACATTTGTGATATCTGAACATTCAACTTTCAAACTTGCCTTTGAAATGGGACCTTTTCTTTTGTAGTGGCTCAGCCATGAACATATGGTATGATCTTCATGAGCTGAGGAAATCCTTGTAAGAAGCCACCAGGGTATCTCAAGAGCATCCTGTAGTCATCACATAGTTTCAAAATTCTGGAGAGGTTGAAATGGATGCTGTCGCCAATAATGGAAATTCACTTTAAGAAGTTAGTTAGTCACTTGATATTTTACAGGTCAGTTTCTAACCAATTGCTTTGGTTCAGGCCTGCTGTAGCCTTTTTTCCAGCTGTGACTATCTGGCTAGTTTTCCCCACTCCATTGCTTATGCTGAGTATTTATCACAGTGTGGCAGTAGGTTTCATTTTTAAAGTCGTTGGTGTGACCCAACCAGGATTCCAACACCAGACCTCCTGACTGCAAGTTAGATGCTGTCACTTTAAGAAATAAAGCCTGTTGTATGATGCATAAAACCTGTAATGTGATGCAGAAAACCTGTAGTGTGATGCCTAAACCCCATTCACACCAACCAAGCAATGATTACAGATTTGCTATGAAAAGTGATTTAAACATAAAAATAATAACACTGCAATTTCAATATCGTGTTTGGTCAAAATGACAGATTGACTACTACATTGAAATTGCATGGTAACTTTTTCATGCTGCTGTTACAGGAGTATCAGTGCTTTCAGGAGACTACCCAGCACTAGGGATGTGTTGTAACTTGCCTGTGTATAACATAGACCATTGTACACTATGTATTGTCACTGTCAATAGTTTTGATCTGTTTATTGTCAGTTCTGGTTTTTGTTTAGGACTTTGTTTCATTTGTACTCATTCCAAGTATGTGAAAAGCTCTACATCTAAAATTAAGTAGAAAATTTTAACCAGTGTTACCCTACAAAAATGTCTTTACCCAGTGTAAACTTTATCTCTACAGTTGCAACAGTTAATCCCTTTGGACACCAGGGAGCCTCTTTGAGACTGGGAGTCTGTAAATTTTGTGTTTAATTTGCAATGGAGTTTAATATATCCCTTACTTTGACCAAGACTGGGAGTCTGTAGATATGTTCTACACTCATCCCACCACCCCACACAATTGGTTCACATTCCATCGAAAAAGGTGAGAATTGGATGAAAATAGAGTCAAATTCAACATTCCTTTAGTAATCCATCAGTAGATCTTAATTTATAATGCTTCTCCAAGGTGTGAATAACCTTTGTATACAGTGGGCAGAATACTTCATCAAATGGTTCCTTGAAGAGAAGTTTTACAATTTACTCCCACATAGATACCAAACTGCTTTGCCTACCTGTCATGCACCCTGTTACAGAATGGTAGCCAACATGAGATACATGCCAAGTCGCTTCCACGTTCTGAGATGCGTAACATTTTTGGACTTTTCGTAACATATTTGGACTCTTGTCAACAAACTCAGCCAGCACGAGGTACTCCCCTATTGGCTACCCAAATGCTCTTCTGTGTTACATACTCCCTACAGAAAAAAAGGAATTTCCTAGGATGGCCTGAATTGCACTGCCTGTATGCGAGCATGTGTCGATATTCATATTTATGTACAGGTAAAATCAATGCAGACTCGCTATTTCAGCATATTTTACAGAGAACTCAACGGAAGCCATTGCATGCACGTGGCACTTTTTTGGAGGGTGTTTCGAATCAGAAGAGCGGAAAGTTTCAGAGATCAGTTACTGCTTTGCTCACATTTCATCGGCATACGGCATTGTTTGGCCATTCGACTCAGTATTGTGCATCACCTTTTCATGTATTATATGTGATACAAAGGTGTGTTACTTGAAGATACTGTTAATTGACCAATCAGTAAGTCCCTGCACTCCAAACTAGGTACTATGCATTCATGTTCAATGTTATTTTGATGAAATTTCACCAATAGGAAATAAATTTTGCATTGTGTAATCTATTGAGGAGTGATGCATCTTATATTTACAATGTTTCAAAATAACAAGTATTAATACTTGTGTAAGATTTTTGCCTATTTGCTTTGAAAGTCATCTACCAGTGAACAGCACATTAGCTTCAATATTTTCTCCCCGTGGGCATCAATGTGCCCTATTGAGTTCGATGATATCATTTCTGGTGTATTGCTCAATGGTTTATGGTGTCATTGTTGTAATACTCAAGGTACAGTCTTTGTAAATTTTTTTGTTTTTCTGAAAGTTACTGCATCCTGTACCATGATTTAAAAGAACTCTTACTCTTATGGGGTAATGTATTAATTGAGCCCTCTCTCTCTCTCTCTCTGCAACATTCTATGCCAGCAAACAGGAAGTGTTCAACTTCATAAAAACATTTCTAGTTTTAAAAGGAAACAAAGCAGGTAATGTGAGTTGTACAACAAGAAAGTCACACATTATTGGGCAGTGGACCATATTGTTTTCAGTGAATAAACTTAAACATTTTATAATCTCAGCTCAGGAATGTCCTATGAAGATGGCAGCTGGACTGTTAGAATTCACTTTTCATGCTCTTTGATATATAATTTTGAAATTTTTGAGTTGATTTACACTTCAATCATTAACCAGCAGTATCTTGTTCCCACAGGTGATTGAGCACAATCTACAAGCCTCCAGATCATTTCCATTTGTTACAAAAACCATCAAATGTGACATGATTAACAATGCTACCAAGGTTATGATTGGGGAAATCTGGTTGGAATTTGCTGCCGTCACTGAAAAACTCCTTTGATTATGTTGGTATTAAGGTAAATGTTTAATGTTTTGTTTCTCTTAGCTTCTTCTTCTTCTTTAGGACGGCATGTGCTTCAAATGGGGTAATTTTTTCATATGCTGCTATTTGGTTGATAAGTAACTTTTTCCCTTAATTTTGGTTTAGTTTAACTAAGCTATTGTTCGGATGATCCCTATTCTTTTTGAGATTGTGTATACAGCCTTTGAAGTGAGGCCATTGTGTGTACATGCATTGAAGTGAAGCCAATAACAAAGATTAAATCAGGATTTCCAGTATTGAGATCAGCAACAAATATCATACAATGTACTTCAGTTGTATCCCCATGATTTAAATGTGGGCTGGGTCTGCTCATTTTCATTTTAACAATGGCTGATCTTGGCAGGGAGGTAAGAATTTTGGGGAGATTATCATAAGATACAAACATTGTTTTATTGAACCTATAACAGGCTCATCTCTTTCTAAACACCTCTCTGATTTGACTTTTTGAGTACTACTTCAATCTTCTATTTGCAGGGACTCACGTTTTCATGGCCAAGACTGCGAGATGCTGATCCTTTGCCTTGTTGTGAGATGACATCTACAGGAGAGGTAAGCATTCATTTGGCAGGAAAAGATCAATGAATATACTCCTTTATCAGTTTTGGATATTTCTCCCCATACAATGTCTTAATTAAGAAAAAAGGGGAACATTCCTCACCCTCCCCCTCATTTTGGAAATACATCCACTGATTTAAGATTTTTACAAACTTTATTTTTTGAGGGGGGAGCGTCATCCCCTCCCCCCTTAACATTTAAGGAAAAATTGACACTACCTTAGAAGCTATGTATGAACTAAATATTTAAAAGTAAGAAATGTAATGTTGATGTCTTAGTTTATAAGAATGTTTACAGCAATGCAACACTGATTATATAATGACAGTAATTAAATAAATGCAACTACTCAAAGTCAAGTAGTTCCTTTGCAGTTTCTACTGATACTTTCCTTATGATACAAATCTTGTATATGTTTATAGGAGTAATTCATCACTGCCTTCTTCACTTCCCTTCTGCACAATTTACTTTTCCATTGGTCAGTCTCATTGCTTTAAGACAATAATTTGTGGGTGTAGGTGAAAAAGAGGAACTTATCTTCTGAAATAAAGACTTTCCTATCGTTATTACTGAATTATTGTCAACAACACCATCATTTGTCCAATTTTGTTGGATAATTTTTTCCAGCTTAGTCACAACTTAAGTTTGAAGAAAAATATAACATGCTGTAAAGTTGCAGAGAAATTTCTGATTTTTTTTTTTACTTTCCTTTCCTTTTTTATCAGGTAGCATGCTTTGGGCCAAATGTTCATACAGCTTTTCTAAAAGCACTTTTGTCTTCAGGGTTTAAGATTCCATAGAAAACCATTCTGATTGGAATCCAGAGAAACTTTTAGCCAATCTGTCTGCCCACAGCTTTGACATTCCACAGAATTGGATACCAGGTAAAACATATGAACATGGACAAAGAATAGATGATGAGAGTTGCAGACAGAGATGGGTCAGGGGGAAGTGATTTGCAGTGGTAAAATCTGGTCAGCAATCTTTGGAAACAAAGACATGCAAAGTAATCATGAAAAGTTATAGAATATTCACATTTATGGCAACTACCCAGAATTTCAGGAAACTAATACAAGTGGGATAAGGGGAGTGAAAAGTATCACAAAGCTAGTTGTAGGTACCTGCAAACTGATCAACACAAATTTTATGTGTTTTCTTGCATGTTGTGAAGTCAATTTAGTTTGTATTATAATTGTGGGACCTGCTTGTCTCTTAGCGACACTATAAAGTGGCTGGTCCTTGCTGCAGTTCCCTAAGTTTAGTCACTTTTATTGTAAACTGTTTTTATCTGAAGGAGTGGATTGAAATGGCTTCTTTGTATTAGCATGTTCTTCATTGATTGTTTATTGGGGGAGTGTTCCAACATTGATATTCTTTCAAATTGAGTACAGTGAGTGTGAGAACAGAAACCTTAATTGTATGGTATGCTTACAGCAAGGGGGAGGGAGGGGTATGCTGCAGGAGGATTTGGAAAAATTCTCCTTCATCATACATCCTTGAAACAAATAACAGGTGGTGTCGAGAAGCAACACAACCCACTCCTACCATCAATTTTGTGTGGCATATTTCCTACAGTAGTAGAAATGAAGCAGAGCATTGGAAGTACCACTTGGTGACAATTACAGTGGCAATAAGATGTGATTTCCACATTATAAAAGGTGATATAGATTCCTGTTTGTCCATTTTGTCAAAAAATTCCAGAGATCGTCCCAGCTCAGAAAATTGAAAGCCTTAAAGATACCCAAAGCCCCCCCCCCCCCAAAAAAAAAAAAAAAAATTAATCCAGTGTGACTTCAAAGTCCAATTAAATGCCTGATTGGGAAAATTATAACCTTTCACCAAGAAGAAAGTAGAGACTGTGTTTGGTTATTTTTTTCAAAACATGCCAAATTAAGAAAAAACTGAAGACATTTTTTTTGGAATGGCTGACAACAAGAGAAAGGTTTTCGAACTGTGACGCAGTATTGCAAAGAAATATATTAAATCATGAAAGGTTGTCATGTGCAGATACCTTACCAAGAGTAACACTTGAATGTTTGCAAATGTTTTATTCACTCATATAACAGCTGTTTGCAACTGTAAAGACTGCCAAATATCTTCAGGATCACAACATCCCAGCATGTACTGTTGTCTGGCCTTGTGCTGTTGAGGAGGACGACGATGAGAGAGAACATGCACCTGCTACTAGGTAAATTAATGAGTGGTACAAACAAATCCAGTGTCAAGTGATGGTCAGATTCAACCGGCCATAGCTGAGGCAATTAACTTAAATCATTTCATTATTTTTCTTACCCATCTCGTGAGTGATTGCACACTAAAACACCTCTGAGTTTACTGAGTTTTAAAGTGCATGTAGACAATAAATTTAAGGCTGATGGACCCAGTGATGACTTTAACACCTGCTTGGATTTGTCTACACCACTTACTGATAAGAAATACTGTATGAACTTTGGTGTAAACGATCAGAACAGAGTACCCATATGCAATGATGAAATTTCTTGTATCATTATGCTTTTGTCCTTAAGTCCTGCCACCTTTTCAAGTAGCCAATTCAACAGAAAATAACCATTTACAAATTGATTCTTGCACCAAACTCTACTCCACATATGCCTATAGCCGCTGCTTGGAAAAGTCTAGTCTTTGGGGTACAATAAGGACTTTGAGATGTACGTATGTCAAGTGACACTTCAAATCTGTGATATTGTGTGACGCAATATGAGACTAATTCCTAAGCAAATGCCTAGATGTTCAACTACATTTCAAGCAATTGGGCTTTGTCACAGGGGTGTTGAATTTGTCATTGCAAGCTTGTCATCAATAGCAACAGGTGTTTAATGGAGTGATACACAAATCAGATTAATCTATTCACTGTTTAAAAGCTTGTACTGTGGTGCAGAAAATAGTAACTTTAAGTTTTTGGTTATTCTTTTTGTATCCTGACCTTGAGATACCATTTAAAATGCTCAAGTTGTTAATCAAATCTGAAGAAAAATAGGAATTAGGCTTTAAAATAGGATTTGGGGTTCAATTTCAGGCTAGGTGTGAGTCTGGTGAGTGTGTGTCCAAACAGAAAGGATATGAAAGATCTAAACACTTCACCAACCTTCCAAAAAAGAACCAAATTTGATCCAGGACATGAATTTTTTGGCTGTAATTACTTATGTGTTATGGCTTAGTGTTGAAAACAATTGCCCTTCAATGCCCACCAGACCATTTGACAGTAGTCTTTGATTTCCAGTTTTGCTATCAAGGTGTCATCATAATTATTTACAATGCAAAACTTCATTTATCTAATGAGGCTGTGTAAAATTGTATAGAATTGTTTCAGCCATTTTTGTTTTTGAATGTTGTTTTCAATTCAGTGCTGAAAGTTGTTCCTATCTTTCATTTGACCTTAGACTAGTTCAAGAGAGAACCATTGACCTAGTGATCAACCTTCCCAACCACAACACAAACTTTGTTTGAGACAACTATTTGATCAGGAGGTCTGCAGTGAGCTCTGGTGTTCCCCTTCTTACTAACTTTGATGTAAGGCTGATTTGGGTAATGAAGATGAAATTTTAGGGCACTTAAAAATTTTGGGCCAACGCACATTTGATACCTACAATTGTATTGTGAGTTAATTAAATGAGATTTAACACACTTGCACAAATATGTTGTATAGTACGTGTTAACTAGGCAAAAAGCAAATGTTGAGATACAGTTTAAGATCAAGTCTAATTTCAAATACAGTTAAGATACTGGACAGGTTTAATAGTCACCTCCTACAACATGCGGGAAATACCATGTTTTTTTTTTTTTCAACCCCCAGTTGTATTTTAAGTTAGTTTAGTTGGATGGGAGTTGGATGGGACTTAAAAACATACAAATACAAATGTGTTGTATAGTGTCATTTAGAAAAGAAAATGGTGCACTGTTGGGATGAAATTTAATAAAATGGGCTAAATTAAAACATGTGGTCAAGGCCCTTAGTAAAATATCCAGGGAAATCAGGGAGGCATGTCAAAAATTTCTTTACAGCCAAAAGGAACGATCTTTCAGCTCAAAGTTATTATATTGTGAGAGACAATAACCATTGAACACACACAGCCTCACAAAAGTGTTGACACCATATTTTGCTCTGCCTCACAAAGTTAAATTTAAAGTTGAAGCATAACATAGTTCGGCAGACCTGATAACAAATCAGGGACAAAGAAGATAAGGGGGTGGGCGAATGTGGCAGGGTTATTTATTTAAAGCAGCAGTCTACAAACCATGCAGTATAACATGAATTTATTAAAAGTTATCATCATCATCATCAAGTTAAAGTATAATGTATATAGTTTAGTGAGATTTGCATGTCCATAAAACTAAATGAACACCTCCCTCCCCAACCTAAACCCTCTCCTCTCTTACTTGTGTATCTTTACACAATAACAACATCTTGACCTTATTTTCCATGTCCTTATCTTTTTTTTTTATTTTAGGTGGTGAAGTTGTTTGCAGAAGCTTCAGAAGAAGTTGGCATCCTTGATTCCTCTACACTCTTACATTTCACAAAACCAAGTGGTAACAATTTCTCTAGAGAATTCAAGTGATGAAGATGGGAATTCAAAAAATGATTACAATACTCCCATCATCAAGTGAGGCTGTAACAAGGACTCTAAGCTGATTTTGAAGTTACTAATTGACTTCTTTTAATGTTATTCTTGTTTCTGTCCTATGTGTTGCTATAAAACCTTTACTGTATGGTTTTTGTAAATAACAACTCATAATAAATGTCTTTGATACAAAACTTATCCATTGCATTACTTTGGGAAAAAGCAGAATTGCTCTAAATTATGACACTATCGTAACATTGGGGTAAAATTAATTTATTTTGTAACCCTTCCCTCCTACTCTTCTACTTCCTCTGCCAATTATTGCTGTCACTTTATAAAGTTTTCAGTTTTCATTTTTAGCTAATACCAGCTAGCATACTTGGTGTTAGCTGTTGTGATCATGTAGCACGTCACTCTATCAATCCTATTCTATTCTGTCCTATTCTATTCTGTCTTGTCTTGTCTTGTGCCCATTTCATTCAATTCTACAAAAATGCTTCTTCTCCTACTGATAATCTGATGGTTTGTCATATTTGTACTCTGGTATTGGTTTTTGGGGGAGTTCATGACTTTTGGATCTTAGGCCCAGGATGGCATCCACAGTCCATTTTGTGAAATATTACAAATGCTTAAGCCTGCCTTCAAATTATTCTTTAAAGAGTTGACAGTCTGTAATAACATGCTTGGTAAGTGATCTGTGGATGTTATGCTGGTATTTTAGGTCCAAGGTCCCATTTGGGCCCTTTTGCCCTTCTTATGAAATCTGCAAAATACTCCACCTCCTACAAATTGTCTTGTACAATTTTGGTGCTTGTCTATATTGACACCCAGTTGACGGTACCTTCATTGTGTACACAAAGTTTGGGTCCAAAGCCCAAGATGTGGCCCAGGGGTGCATTACATAAAATAAAAGAAAAATATTACAAAATGTATTAGGCTTCCATCACATTATTGTTAAAAGAGTTGACAGTCTGTAATAAAAATGCTTGGTTAGGGATCTGCGTGTGGCATGCAAGAATTTTGGTCGGATGTCCCAGGTTGGTCCTTTTCATGAAATTGTGCAGTATTATCCACCTCCTTCAAATTGCCTTAACTGTGATGCTTGTGTATAATGACACTCAGTTGTTAGTACCTTCATTGCATACAGATAGTTTGGGTCCAAAGGCCCCTAGGGTCCATTTTGTTAAATAAAAAGTCAATAGCTCAAAATTATAGTTCTTCATGAGTATCTGCTACACTGCTTCAAACTGGTATCTGCCTGGAGAAGTAATGTTTGGATCATTAAGTCTTTGACTGTGTTCAGCAAGGTGGGTTTTACTTTTCATTCTGTTGTCACAGCCAAATTAACTTATTTTCTGCTTGATTAATTGCTTACCAAACTTTATCTTTTTTTGGAGCAGTGAACAGGGCAAGTGGTGGATTGAACAAGTAATAGCAAGTCTTCTTTGAGAAACATCTGTAAGCTGTAATTGTTTTATATGAAAAACATTTGGAAAACTTTAACCTCAGAGATTACTACATGTAGGGCTGTATTTAATTTTAAAGAACAATTAAAAGCTTTTCTCACTGCAAACTGCTTTCGATTTTTTCCTCTCTTTTTTCAGGGATTTTTGTATAGATTGCTATTTCCCCTGTTTGTTTCTTTCCCTTTTAGTTTTGCACAGGTTTTGTTCTTTGCTTTTTTCTGTTGTTAAGCAGTGTTAACCTTCACAATCTTGTAGGGGCTTCAGTTGGCACTCCTCAATCTCATCTCATCATCTCATCTAATTTTTTTCTTTTTTTCACAAAATGTACCAATCCTCATGTTACAGATTGTATTTTAGTCAAAATATGTTATTGTCATTTAATTGGTTTAGAGATTGAAATAAAGTTACACTGAACTGAACCTGACTGAATGAAATGGTCAAATCATTATGCAAATGTGTGATGTGCGCTTGTCGAGATTTTGCATTAGAAACCATTTACTTTCTGAAAAAGCTGCATGCTGACTGTGCATTGAGATATTTTCAATGTCCTTATGTAATCAAGGATATCGATGAATAATGGTAGTATATTTGATATGCAGCTGTGAAAAGAACATCAATGAGACTGAAAGCATGAGGAGTGGGCCAAAATTTGGGGCATTAACAAAGTAAACACGTGGTATGTTATGATTGATACTGAAAATCAATCGTAATCAAAAAAAGACACCATTCGTAACCTACCTTTAAATTGTTTTTGGTAGATCCTAACTTTGAGGTTTCAGGTCACAAAAAGTTAAGGGGAGGGAACTTTTATCAGAGTAGTAGCATTTCCGTCACTTGTGGGGACTTCCCACACCAGGGGGGGAATTCCTATTATTAATTTTTGCATGCTTTACCCACATGTTCACACTTTAAGCAGATAGGACAGGCACTCCAACAAACCAATCAAATTAATGCGGTTTTGTATCAGTCTATATCAGAATTCCTATCTTTTTGTCTGAAGTCCTGGAATGACAAGCGCTGCAGATAGACCTTGCTGGATGATTCCTCGTTATATAGCGATTTTAAGGTTATTTGCTAAAACTGAGGCTCAAAAGTTTGCCAACCAGGCCTACATGAGAGGCACAGGACAGGGCCATAACATTTATAGTCCTGGAGTCCTGGAGTTATCATTGTATGAATTTTTAAAGGTTGTTAAAACTGCTTGTTTTGATTCTGTAAATAACTTTTGTATGTATTCCAATAAAGCCCTCCACAAATTAGAATGCCAAATATCATATACCCCTGACAATTTACTGAAAAGCACCTGCCATTGTCACTGGGGCTCCACAAACCTCTCCAGGGGCCGAAACGTGGGGCCCTGGATCCTCTGAACAAGTTGAGGTCATGTTTCATTTTGTAGGCACTTTCTGGGGATATCGATAGCCCCCTTACAGTACTGCTGGATCTGCCCTTGCATGGTTCTTGATCAAAATGTCAATTATGGGGCCGTTTTGACCGATGTTTAAAGACAAAAGGAATCTGACAGAATGAGCCCACATTACATAACATTCTGTGGCTTTGTTGATAAGTAGAGGTATTTTTTACAAAAATAACCAAGACATCTTGGCTTAAAAAAGATTTATTGCCAAAGGGTTTGGCGGACATGATGTGGAATATAGAGGGACCCAGAGATGGGACTAAAGACATTATCCCCTAGGTTAAACAGCAAAATTATCCTTTGGTCTGGAAATAATGGAACGTTTTGCTCCTATCCATTTGAATTATCTTTCTGTATTCTCAGTTCAGTACTTTTGTAGCTGAAGGGATTCAGAGGGTTTCGTTCGCTGGATTATTTGTAGTCTTTACAGTCACAGTGCAATATGCCAGCATAACGTAACTAATTGACATAACTGCTTTATAACTGTCCCACGATTTCTTGCAGGATCGATCGAATTGTCACATATATTGTAGCAATTACTTCACATCAGGTGAAATTCCCATTTTAGTAGTATTACACTTCAGTACGAGCTCGAAAACATGACGCTTTCTGGTACGTACGCCTCGATGGAAGACGATACTACTTTTTAGGGTTATAAAAAACGATCTATTTTTCATTTACCAAGAAAGATATCAATTTGATTACTCCTTGCGCTTAAACAGTTAAATATTTAAAAAAATGTTTAATGTTTGATGAAATGTTCAATCCCAATATGTATGATCAGTGGCGGAGCTTGGGATTTCGGCCAGAGGGGGCGAAATTGGTCTGCAGGGGCGCTTCGAAGAAGTAAATACCCTGAGCCTCAGCACCATTTTCAGACTTTCCATTTGATTTTCCACACCTGGTAGAAGACTACTTTGCCATTTCTCCTCCTCAAGTTTTTTTTACTAAAACGTTTAAATTTTCTATCCATGGACCTCCGCAAAAGAAAATTCGGGAGGGGGCAAAATTCTTTAAGGGAAGAAAAGCTCCGGGCCACCTTGCGTTGGCGCTGAGCGCAAGAAAATTTCGGCCCAAAATGCTTCTCAGATTACTCGAAATGGCATTTCTAAAGACAATTAACGGCATACAAATAGGGGAAACACTGAGTGAACTGTTAAGAAATGTTGACGTTAATTTTTCTTCGCCTTTTTCTTTATGTTTTCTTCGTTTTTTCAGTTTTTTTTTATTTTCCAATTGAGGGCAAGTTCCCCCTCCCCCTTGCCCCTACCTGCGGATGCCCATGTTTCTATCCCTCTCTTTCACATTCCTAGTAAATACCAAGCAATCTTACAGGGGGAAAATATATGGAAATTAATCACCGTTAGGTGTACATTTTTGAATCACCGTTAGGTGTACATTTTTGGCATCTGGAAATGAAGATAAGTACACGAAGAAACATTAGTTGACGTAATTTACATCATGTGACCACTCTGAAGTAAGTACATTTAAAGAGGTAACGTATCCAAGACATGTCAAACTAGTTTCAGGGGCGAGGGGTTATGGTGCTAGGAGTATCTCTGATGTTGGTTGTGTTGAGGGTCCTATTCAAGCTCACAGAGGTTTTAACCATATCTCAACTGACAGGGCAGTTTCTGGGATCAAAGTTGTGTTTGCTAATGTACGGAGCATTCTTAACAAGTTCGATGAATTCCTTGCACAGATTTCCATTGACAATCCAGACATTGTTGGAGTTACTGAATCATGGCTCCATAGTGAGGTAAGCAACTCTGAAATTCAGGTTCCCGGGTACAAAATTTTCAGGCAAGATAGGATTGATACTGTGGGTGGTAGGGGTGGAGGGGTTTTATTGTTTGTCAAGGATAGTTTAAATTGTGTTGAAGTCACAACCAAGTTTTCCTGTGGGTTCTCTAACTGCTTGTGGTGTGAACTTAGCTGTAGCAATGATTATGGCACCCCCTTGCTTGTCGGTATTGTTTACCGTTCACCAAATTCTTGCGCTGAGAATAATCAGAGTTTGTTCCAAATTTTTAGAAAAAATTTCTTCCAAAAAAGGCTGTTGTGTTTGGGGATTTTAACTTTCCAGATATTGATTGGCATTCCTGTACTAGTGGGTTACATGGGAGGGATTTTCTTGAGGTTGTGACTGATGGTTTCTTTACCCAGCATGTTCTGTTTCCCACTCGTGAGGATAATTGTCTTGATTTGGTGTTAAGTACAGATGAGAACATGGTTAGAAATGTAGCTAATGGTGGTAAGATAGGGTCCAGTGACCATGACCTTATTTGTTTTGAGTTACATTGTTTCAGCAATCATGCTAGTAGTGACAAAAGAATTCTTGATTTCAGCAAGGCTAACTTTACTCGTGCTAAGGAGCTTTTAACCATAGATTGGGCGGCCCGTTTGTCTCACTTGGGTCCTGCTGAGGCATGGAGTGTTTTCCGGGATGTTGTTTCTGACACGACAAAGTTGTGCATCCCACTTAAGAAAGCTGTGGTTAAAAATAGGCCAATTTGGATTTCTAGAGAAGTTCTTAGAGCAACTAGGAAGAAACGTAAGTGTTGGCGTCGCTATAGGGCCAGTAAAAGTCCAGAAACTTAGCAGCTTACAAGAAGCAGGAATTCTTAGTTAAAAATTTGGTAATTGTAACTAAAACTAGGTTTGAAAAGCAGTTGGCCAAGGAGGTTAAGATAAACCCCAAAACTTTTCATGCCTATGTGAGGTCTAAGCAGAAGCTTAAGGAGGGTGTGGGGCCTCTCAAAGGTGATGATAATTCTTTGGTTAGTAACCATCAGGACATGGCTAATTTGTTAAATGACTATTTTGTATCTGTTTTTACCGAGGAATCATCTTTGTTGGGGACGTGTAATGGTTCTGATGTCTCTACTTCAATCAGTTATGTCATTTTCTCAGAGGAACAAGTTCGTAAAAAGTTAAAGGGTTTGAAAGCTAGTAAGGCCCCTGGGCCAGATGGGGTCCACCCAGCCATTTTACGTGAATGCTCCGAGATTTTGTCAGTTCCTCTTTCCATCATTTTTCAGAAGTGTCTGGATTCGAGTTTTGTTCCTACTGACTGGCGGGTAGCAAATGTTACTCCAATTTTTAAGAAGGGGGATCGAAGTAATCCTTGCAATTACAGGCCTGTCAGTTTAACCAGTGTTGTGTGCAAAGTTATGGAATCTTTGATTAAGGATAGTTTACTTAAGTATCTTTTAGATAATGAGTTACTTAATCTGTCACAACATGGTTTCCTGCCAAGCAGATCTTGTGTTACTAACTTACTGAGCTTTCTTGAAGATGTCTCTTCATCTCTTGATTCTGGGTATGGCGTTGATGTCATTTACCTTGACTTTTCAAAGGCTTTTGATAAAGTTCCATTAGGTAGGCTAATGGTTAAGCTGCATAGGTTAGGGGTTCAGGGCAATTGTGCTGATTGGATAAATTCGTGGCTTCATGGTAGATCTCAGAGAGTTGCTGTCAATGGTAACTTCTCCTCTTGGAAAGAAGTCACAAGTGGAGTACCACAGGGTTCTGTCCTTGGCCCACTTCTTTTCTTAATTTTCATCAATGATATTGATAGTTCTCTTACATCTCGTATAAGTAAGTTTGCAGATGATACTAAGCTTTATAGGAAAATTAGCATTTTGGATGATGCCTTACTGCTGCAGAAAGATCTGGATAGGTTATTTTCTTTGGTCTCAGACCTGGCAAATGTCTTTTAATGCAGATAAGTGTAAGGTCCTTCATTTTGGTCCCAAAAGTTCTAGCTATGATTATAACATGAATGGTTGTGTTTTAAGTAATGTCACCTCTGAGAAAGATCTGGGTGTTGTAATTACTGGGGACTTAAAGTCATCAAAGCAGTGTGCAGCCACTGCTGTAAAGGCTAATAGAGTGCTTGGATTGATCAAGAGGAATTTCATCAATTTTAGTAAGGATATTGTACTTAATTTGTATAAGCAGTTGGTAAGACCCCATCTTGACTATGCAGCTCAGGCTTGGAGTCCCTTCTATGAAATAGACAAGTTTGTTTTAGAGCAGGTTCAGAGGAGAGCCACTCGCCTCATTCCTGAGGTGAGAAATTTGCCCTATCATGCTAGGCTTAAACATCTTGGGCTTACCACCTTGGAGCTGAGAAGGATTAGGGGAGACATGCTCCAGGTTTTCAAGTTCCTTTGTGAAAGAAATCCCCTGCTGACTTGTAGTTATTTAAGGGTTCAAGGTAATTCTCGGGTGCGTGGGCATTGTAAAAAGCTTGAAAAGCCTTTTGCAAGGCTTGACATTAGGAAGTTTAGTTTCTCCCATAGAGTTGTCAAAGAGTGGAATTGTCTACCAGATTGGGTAGTTAACTCCCCCTCAGTTCACTGCTTTAAGGTTAACATTGACAGGTTTTTCCATGGCTGTGGTAGAATCTGATTGTTTGGGGCTGTAGTCAAGCTTTGGTGGTTTGACGTTTGATTAGGGCTTGGTCTTCAGGGCATCTTATGGGGCCTTGGCCCTCCTTTGCCCTTCAACCTGTTATGTTATGTTATGTTATAAGGTCTGCTTGGCTCTCTAGATACCAAATTCATAATAAATAAAAGTAGCCTTAACCTAGGCTTATTAGATGCAATTTTCTGGCTTTTGAGGCCACGAAAGGGAATATCGTGCAGTGACGTGTCAGAAATAGCCATTTATCATGGGAATGGTCACTTGAAGAAAAGTAAAATGGAAACTGCTCATTAAAATTCTTAAACCATTACCACTATAATAACAGTTTCATTGAATTTCAACCTGATAATGTTCTCTTCAAATGATTTTGAAAAATGTTGTGGAAGCTATTTTGGTATCTTTATAAACTCTTTTTATTGTCTAAGTTGACAATTTTCCCCGACAACAAGAGGGCTATTTGCTCTACAATTATTGTTACGCCCCAGTGGCGGATCTAGGGTTTTAAAAAGGGGGGTGGCCCGACCGTTTGGCAGCTCCTCCACTGTGTATGATCAGCGTCTAGTGGTGACTCGCAATAATATGCAAACCTTCTATTTTAGCAATACTACAGTTGGTAGTGCTGATACAGTTTTAAGTTGAATAATGAAGAGGTGATACAATGAATAGACCGATAGAGGGCGTATTAGACAAAAGGAAAATAGAATGTGCTGTACCACGCTGAAGAAGCGGATTTTGTAAAGAAAGTTGGCAGATCCCCGCGGAACACTCATGGAGACGTGGCCAAGTCTATGGCAATCTGTCTAGCTCTTTTGGATGGAGTCAACTAATGACAGCCTAAATATTCACAGTTCAATAATTTGTTGTAGCTGATCAGATTTGGACTTTGTCACTCCATTTTTTCAAGGTTGGTTATATGTTTTCATTCTATATGCTGTGCGCGAAGAGTGAGTAGATTGAGGGGAGAACAACTTAAATTGATAGCAGTACTTAAAATATGAAGTAAATACTTTTCTGTAACAGTAAGGGATCAAAGTATTTTTATATTGAATGTTGCACTTCGTCTATGTTGTTGCCAAAGTCATGTTTCAATTGCCCAAACTTATTTTCAGATTTAGTTTCTTCATTTCTGATTTTCTCAACAACCTCATCAAATTCATCCAATGTACAACAGAATAAGCAGATTTTGACGAGGGATTGGCAACGTAATTACAGAGAGCTAGAAGATAACATTAGTAATCACCCCAAAATATTCACCAAAAACTGCAGCATAGTTCACATTGATGATGCAGTATGCCAGTCCTTTAGTGTAGTAATGAAAGTTACCTTAAACAGTTCGCCGGGAACTGAATAACCGGTTTCGGTTAACACGTTTTCTCGGGCCAAATCGGGGAAAAAATTGACTGTCTTAAAGGTACAAATATTCATGAGCACTTAGTTTCTACCTCTTGACAGTCGTGGATTTGTTCAACAAATGTGTATTAATTTAAATGTGACATCATAGTTAAGACGCCAATGAAGAAACTAAAAGAGACCTTCAACAAATCCTTTCCAAACCCAAATGCGTGCACAATCCACTTGCACACCTTTTTTCGAGAAAATGCACAAACTTACGGCTCTGTCGAGTCTATAAATTAAACATAGGACAAAGAACGTAGCAAGATTACACGATATCTCAAAATCGGGGCGATGAACAACCAAAGATGACAAAGCTTTTTTACTCTCCTACTAACAGAGATTCTAAGTATGCATTATTTCTCTTTCCTAACACCAATAGAAATTACAAGGTTGTTTTGAACGATATCTCAGTTGAATTTGCGCTGTGTGATCGCAATGCAACATAGGATATATTTGAAAATGGCGCCACTCATATCACAGTATTCCCTCGATTGGGTGAAACTTGATTTCCTCTAGAAGTGGTTACCTCCCGAACTGTTAAAGAGAAATCCTTAGAATGTTGTGAAATTTAGCTGCTGCTTCAAAATTAGTGCACAACGACAGCTTGCCCTTTGAATCAAACAAGAGATGTAATCGTAGCAGGGTAGGAAACAACAAGGACACAAAACAAGAATTAAATTATTTATCTTCAAACATCAGCTGAATCTCACAATATGCTTAGTATTTCTCTTTCATATATCTTTCATGTTAGTAAAGACTGATATTGCATATTCAATGTAAATCACTTGTGAGTATAATTCCCTTAAATTTCACAGTTTTGTGAGAAATCTACTGTCTCATGATTCCCATGACCCATATATGAAACAGGGTAGACTACTACAATACTATCCAAACTGACATTACTACCGTGGGCACTGAGTACAAAACGTGAAACCATCCTAAACCACCAAAATGTTTTAAGATATATTGATTGTGTTTAAACGGTATATGGTGTTCATATCGTAGGTGTTGCATTGTTTTTCTTTTGTTTTATTCAAGGCTGCTATTTTACTAGATGTTTTCTTTTCCGTGTATTAGACATCTGTGCAATTGTTGTTGTAAATGACAAAATAAATGGGCAGTGTAACTATGGAGGTGTTGGGGATGCGGTTCCCCTTCCTCTGAAACTGTCCAGTCCCCTGTAGTCCCTCGCAGGCGGTCGGAGAACTAAAAATGTATGGCATCAAAATTCAGTACAGTCTGTTTACTCTAGCCTAGACTTAAATCAAGTAAATTTAACTCCTCCGCAAGTCAGATTCCGACTTCATGATTGTGATGGCATAATCTTTTGAATTTTGTATTGGTTGTGTGGTCATGCTTTAGCCGGGTGGTGTTCACATGATGTATACCGTATTTAAGATTTAAAGAACAAATTGTAGGAAGTGGCATTCAGAAATTGATAGAAATTGACTAAGCCAACTTTCAGACCTCTTATGGTAGGTATGAACCCAGATTTTAAAGGCAGTCATTCGTCACCCCAAACTACAGTATACGTACATCAAAACTCTCAATTGGTACAGCTCTTTGATTGGCATCGAATTCAAACAATGCATCATAGCCAAATTACACAGCATAGGCACTGAGAGTGTTTTGATTACACACTATGGACTTGTATGCCCACTGAGACAAGCCATGAAGCAATAAACTAGGATTGTGTCTGGATAAAGATGAGTTTTAGATAACTGTGAGAGGGCCGGGCTAGAAGTAAGTAGGTTGGGAGAATTGGAACTGTTTGGGATGATAAAAATATGCCTTTAAGGGAATAGAGGGTGGCATGTATGACTTGCTATAACGATAACAGTTAAGACCACAAGACCAAACACATCGTATTAAGCTTTCTTAAGTCTGTTTACACATAGTTTAAGTTCTTCTGGAGTCTACTTACATATACTTGCTTAAAGGTCTTTCCTCTTAAATAAATAATAACAACATATGATAATGAAATATTAGCGTTCAGATTACGATTGAGAGGAGAAAATTTATAAGATAATTATAATTGTTTGCTTTCAGGTTTCAGCAGAAGTGACATAATTCAACGATTGGTTTCACGTTCCCTTTAAGATTAAAACTTGTCATTTTGTTTTTCCAGTACTCATGTTTATGTTTATAACATCCTAACTCGACCGATGACGTAGGAGCTTCTCGCTGAGCTTAATACGTGAATTTTGACCTATCAAACACAACCTGTGGTTGGGAATCCGTTAGACGCCCTTTATACGAGCCACACCCACGAGGGCAGCCTAGCAATGCACCCCAAAGAACCTGAGTTTTAAATCGACAAACCAATACCAAGAAAAACACGTTTAAATGGATTTCGACGTCAGCCAAGCAAAATAATCAACGACTTCCTCCTGCCTCGGTGCAGTAGGATATAACGACACTTGTTCTCAATAACGAGTGAAGCAGTTTCGGGATCTCAGTCCAGTACAATATGAACAACTTTAGATCTAAATTACTCCGTGAAGACCTCATTGCCTTATTTTGAATAATATCTCGGCTCTCAATAGCTGGGAACTTGCCCGTTCTCGAAAGTACCGTGGCGACGTGGCCACACCATGCCCACTGCACACCTAGCAGTAACAACGGATTATATGCCACATGCATCCCAAGTATTTCAAACTGCGGGAGATACTGATAACAACAGGTTTCAAACACTAGAATTTCAAGACAGCTCCCTCTTCATGTGAAAGCATCCCACTGCTTGTTTTGAGGATCTTACTCTCAAATTACTCACTTTTTTAAAATAAATTTGCTTCAGACTGAGCTGTAATTGAAATAAAAAGCGCTGAAAGTATACATTCGAAAAACTGTTGGGTAAATAATGCTCAACCTTAATTTACCCAATAATGGAGGTACATTGTTAACCCATTTGTTGGGCAGTAATTTGCCATGAAGAGCACCTTAGAGTTTGCTCAACATGTTTTACCCACCTGTTTTTTAGAGTGTAGACAAAGTAAGGCAATATAACACGATAGTTTTATAAAAGTGGAGAAGAAAAGACGAAATATCGGTCTTACCTTCGTTTCATTAAGTTTATTCTCCCCCTAACTCACTCATTTCATGGCTTTTTTCAAAATCATTTAAACTTTTAAATGAAGTCTAATTTAAGTGGCTATAAAATGGTAAAAATATTTCAATTATATATAATTAATGTTTACTAACGTTCATCGAATGCTTTGAATACAAGGAGTATAATGTATGCAAGGATGAAACATTGTGATTTTGAAAGCTAAAACAGGCCTAATAATAAAGGCGCGACCAATACGTACGGTTTTGGACGTTACACAGTTTGACATGTTGGTGAACACTTATAAGGTACGTGTTTTTTGTTTTTTCGTGTTTTTTTTTTTTTTTTTTTTCATTGGTGGTACCCACGAAAAGACAGATGATCGTGCGAGAAGATACATGTGGAATAAGCTTTTTAATCTTATTGTGTACAGTGAGCGGTCACTCCTGCGCCTTTCGGGCACAAAGATCATATTTCGAAAAAGGTGTAGTATTTAGAGCACCGTCAAATTTACCAAAGAATTTAAAATAGTACAACTTGGCAAATTACAGAGGATCAAAAGGTTAAAATTCTGCCGAAAATACAGTTCTGACCACCAAATGAGGCCCAATAGCAGGGTCATTAGATAGCAGAATGGAATAGCAGTATCATGGAAAATTTGCAGAAAAGTTTATAACTGTAACGTTATATCCTATATGTAAAGTTTCAGTAACTGGAAGGCAACCTACATGCTGATAAACAGTGATTGTAAATGTAATCACTCTCATTACAGCAAAATTACCAAAAATTATGGCATCACACATGTCTTGTTCATACCAATGAGATTGGTCGTAATGATGGAACATTTTTATAAACACTTTATTTTCGAAAAGAACAGTCTTCAAATTTACAAAAGGTAAACCATACTTTTAAAATAAAAACTGAGAAGTAATTGGACGGAAAGTAGTATAGAAAAAAGACTTATTACACTTGGTAATGACCTCATCGCCCTTCAGTTCAGGGCTGGAACGGAAGCCCTTCACAGAGAGAGTTTCAGAAATATTGTTCAAGTTCAGAGGCAGAAACTCAATCCGCTGAAAGTACTCTGTGATTGAAGAGGCTATGTGAATTTGGCTTGAAGAAGAAAAGGAACAAAGCCGGGTGCATCACAATCCTGTTCATTATAAAAAAGTTTTTGACGAAAAATAGTTTTTGCATGAAGAGCACATTTAAGCAGTCCCAAAAGATACTGCATTGTATTCTATCAAGGGATGGCGCCAGCGGCCAAACCCCCCCCCCCCCCCCCCCCCGTCGGGGAAGGTCGGCGGTTTCGTCGGGGAGGCCTAAAAATAAAAAATAATAATAATAAAAAAAAAACCCACAAGGAGTGAAGATACTGGGTGGGCCATCTAGAACATATTTTTTGTTTTGTAATGCTATTTTAAATGTCGAAATTGATTTTAAATCACTTCTTAATTCTGTTAATCCTCATTCTATGTACCTTGTCCTATCTCTTCCCCCGTCGGGGAAGGACGGAAATTTTTCTGGCAGGCCTAAATGAATGAAAACGTAAAGGACTGAAGTTTACTGGATGGATGACCATGAGTTTTTCTTTTTGAACATTTTTTCTTTTGTAACGCTATTATAAAGCATATCTGAATGGGTTTTAAAAGGCTTCTTACTAGCTCTCCTTTCTCTCAGCTCATCTTCAATCCCTGCGCGCAAGGTCATGCCTCCGTCGGGGACGAGCTACCCACTCCCTGTTGTTGCGAAAATCCAATTTCGTCGGGGAGCCTTCATCTACAGACCTACGATAAAAAAAAATGTGGGTCTAAAGTCACACGGACGACCGTCTTGAAGTTAATAGCATCTTAGAAGACCATATTCTCGGAAGGAAACTCACAATTCCGAATTCTCCTTACAAAACAGACGAGAAGTTGTTCATGTGCGTGCAGTACCCAATGGTCTGCCATATCATCTGGCCTGCCCGGACGGACAGCCGAATTTTAACAAAGGTAAAGAATATCGGCCATGTCGTTTTTTCCATAAGTCTGACTGAGAATTAATTTGAAGTCACCTTGTGATGTGCCATATCATTCAAATACCTTGGGAGTTAAACCGTTTATAGGCTGGAGTTCGGGCAGTCACGTTAAAAATTTCATTTATTTAGTGGACCTTGCAATTGAATTCAACGAAGATTCTTAATGCAGTCTACCCCCCGTTAAGAGAAAAGAGACAAGACCACTACATCTAATTTTAGCAGTACCTTTGATCTGGTACTTTTCTAATCATTAGCAAGTTGGGTTTTTTCTCTATTGAAGTGAAACTTTCATTTTAAAGGAAGGCTCAACTTCTGCTTTGCTGCTTCATTTCTAGCTACAAGCCTGGGAAGTGCATTCCGGCTATCTTAGGGGTTAGATTTTTAAACAATTTTCTGACGGTACGCTCCGCACAAATAGTGTTTCAGTCGAACAGATAACTGAACAGAACAATGCGTGTTTGTAAATTTTTCTTCGTTTTGGGGCAGTATTTATGAAGTGAAAATAATTTTATTGCGAAAGAAATCTGAAAGTACAAGGACTTCTTTAATTCTAGTTATGAGCCCAGGAAATGCTATTTTCTGCTTTCCGGGGTTCTCAATTTTTCAAAAAAAAAAAACTCTGTGTCCTCGATTTAGATAACCTTTCGGGTAGTATAACATTTTTTCGGACAAAAAAAGCAATTCTGCTCCTCCCAAACTGACATGCTCCCGTACACCTATGACAACAAATCAAATATAAAACTTCAAATATATGCGAAGCCAAATTTTTTCCCAAAAGAAAGGGCCCAAAATTTCTGCGCACTCCGTGCGCCTCAAATTTTGCCGTCACGTTCCACCGGAACATAACATCGCCTTGGCCGGGGCCTTGCAATTCTGCCCCCCCCCCTCCGGGCAAATGCTGGCGCCACCCCTGTTCGACTAACTTCAGGAAATATACCTTCAGTCAGCCAGCCTAGCTCAGGTGTAATTGCTTCAGCGGTCTGGGTATGAAAAGTACGGAAGCCTTTGGGGAACAGAATATCGATTTTTTTCTCCACCGCGGTTTTGGACTTCCATAGAAAGGCCATTATGCATACATGTATGCAGTCTGCGGGTCATACTAAATGTAGCCCCGCTCGCCCGGGTCGCCCGTTCTACCTAAATGTAGCCCTACTATGCAATTTGTACGTACACTTTCTGCCATTGCGAATGAGATACACCACCACCGCATTGAAAAGGTCGCTTTGTGCTCTTTTGGGGCTTTGGCATTAGCAATGAGTACTTACCAAATTGAATAGAGGCATGATCACATTTGTGGTAATCCGCGATGTTGCGGTTACCCTGATGAGATTAAGGAATCACTGTCAATTGTAACTAACACATGTCAAAACAGGAAAGCTTTTCGTTGTAAGATAATTCCTCTTTACAAGTGATGCAAATCTGATCTTATGAGAGTTTTTGATGATTGCATTCGTATATGATTGATTATTCTTAGCTTTGGTGAAAATTTATTGTGAGACTCGGAGACAGTGTACTGATGGATTCGAACCAAATACAAGAAAACCAATAAAACATAATAGTAATAAGTTTAACAACGGCGACCATTTTCCTGTGTGAGTGGGGTCGTCGAAAGGCAACTCACTGGAAGCGGGGAGTTGTCAGAGCTGACAACTCCCTGCTGGAAGTGGCCAAGGAAGAGAATGGGAGGGGGTTCCTGGAGGTGGGGAGGGGGTTGGGAAGAAACCTTAAAGATTCGGAAACTATGCAAAAAAAATTAAGTACGCCATTATGAAAATTTCTTCAATAATTGAACAAAGAGCTAAAAAATTACAAAAATCCGCTTTAAAATGTAACACTTGATAAAACCGTTTCTCTAAAAAAAGAAGGGAACGTATGAATGTAGCATGACAGTTCTGTGCACCCTCCCATGGATTAACTAAAACATGAACATTTAACACATATACACCACTATCCTCAATCGCCTTTCACCTTCGAAAGTGCTCATCCATAAATTATTTCTCTGCTTGAAATAGAAAGTAGGCCTTAATATACATGTATTAATTACATATATAGTCTGATAAAGTGACTTTAACCTGCAGTGAAAGAATATTTAACATTTAAATGCCATCAAAATCAGATCTTACGAGAGTTTGATTGATTGCTCTAAGCTTTGGAAAATATTTATTGTGAGACCCTGGGACGTTGGATTTTTGAAGACATTGCCACTGTAGTCATCACAATGAAAAGTTAAAGATTTTTAAAAATGAGATTAATTGCACACGTACTAAATAGGCAACAAAACTATCCTACCTTTAATTAATCTGCATTTTTTGACGTATTTGCGCGCAACGCGCCCGACAAAATAGCAATAAAGACAGCACAAATTGTTTAACGTTTTCCTGCTTTTTCTAAGTTTCTAAGTTTCATTGATATGTCTTTTTCTACTCGTTTCTCCATCCATAGACACATGCAAGTCTGAATGCAGTCATCAGAAACCTGCTTAAGGGTCCCCAAACAAAGGGACCAGCAATTCCTTAAGATCATTAGGAGTTAAGATCATTAGCAGCAACTGTCGTGCCAATCACGTCTAATTCAAGAGGCCCCATAATGTAACATCGGTCCTGCTAGATCAAAAAAAAAAAAAAAAATTTCCCGCGGAAAAAGTTTGGCTTCCCATATATTTGAAGTTCTGAAATAGCCGGGCAGACGGGAGTGTTTCAGTTTGAGAGAGGACAGAATTGTTTTGTTTTTGTTTTGTCCGAAAAATGTTATATTGCCCGAAAGACTATAGGTGGAGCGCACAAATATTTTTAAAAAATTAAGAACCGCCAGATAGCAGGAAAAAGCATTTCCCCGGCGGGTTGGTAACTAGAAAAAAAAAGTACCGATAGTCATTATTTTGAGCTTTTTTCGCAATGAAATTTTCACTTTGTAATCCTGCCCCCAAAAGAAGAATAATATGCAAGCATTCATTGTTCTGTTGAGTAATTTTTCGACCAAAATACTATCTAAGCGGAGCGCCACCCATCAGTTGACGCGGAACGTATAGAAAATTGTTAAAAAAGCTAACCCCAAAGACACCCGAAAATGGCATTTCCGAGACTTGTAACCAGAAATGGAGCAGTTATTATTTTGAGCTTTCCTTTGAAATTTCACCTAAATAGAAAAAACAACTTGCTATGTTATCAGAAAATTATAGGATAAATGGTACTGCTACAATTAGATGTAATGGACTTCTCTCTTTTCGGGGGGGGGAAAGCTATGCAGCGGTATTGAAAACATACTATTTTTTACTCTACCAGTTGCAAAATCCACTAAATGGATGATTTTTTATTGACTGCCCGATCTCCAGACTATAATTGATCTTACTTCCAACGTATTTAAAAAACTGTCATGTTACAAGGTTGCTTCAAATAAATTTTCTGTCAGCCTTAAGGGGAGACATATTCACGCCACTGTTTATCATTATGTGGAGCTCAAAACGGCCTGGCCAGTTTTCGTTACCGTTGCTAGATTTCGGCTGTCGGGGCGGGCCAGATGGCAGACCATTGGGCAATGCTTCTCGCCCTTTTGGCTAAGATCATGTGTAGTATCTGTTCTTTTCATCCAGTCTAGAATGGAGACATGCATGTTAGACCAATAATGTAAATGGTCTGAAGGCCTTCAGGTTGGTCAAGTGTTGTCCTTCAGCAGTTAAGTGGACGTATAGCTTCTTCGGGAAGCAGTTTCAAGTTTAATTTTGCCGAGCGGCCTTTGCCAGAGGGTCGTGAGGACTTTGGAAAAGGTACCATTGGGCACTGCAGGCACATGAACAACCTCTGGTTCGTTTTTGTAAGCAAAACTTGGAATTGTCAGTTTCCTTGAAGAATATGGTCTTTTAGTAAGCAAAATCAAGAAGAACGTCGGGGTGACTGAAGTTAGCAGGCCCACATTTTTTTATCGTGGGCCTGTAGATGAAAGATCCCCGACGAAATTGGATTTTCTCAACAACAGGGGGAGGGAAGTCTTCCCCAACGGTGGCATGAGCTTGCGCGTACGAATTGAAGATGCGAGGAGGGATAGCAGAGCTAGCGAGAAGTGATTAAAATCGACTAAAACCGATGCATTAAAAAAAGGGTTACAAACGAAAAAAATCATAAAGAAAAAAAACCAGTTCATGATCATCCATCCAGTAACTTCAGTCCTTTACATTCTTCATTTTTAGGCCTTCCGCTAAAAACGCCGTCCTTCCCCGACAGGGGATGAGATAGGAAAATGAAGGTACATGGAATGAGGTATAACATAGGTAAAAAAAGTGATTGAAAATCGATTCCAAATATGCTTTAAAATAGAATTGCAAAAAAAAAATACGTTTAAGATCATCCACCTAGTAATTTCAGTCCTTTTATTTTTTTTGAAAATATTTTTTTATTATTATTTTAAGACCTCCCAGGCGAAATCGCCGACCTTCCCGGACGGGGAAGGTCGGCGAGAAGGTCGGAGAGGGGACCAAAGTGAAACCAAATTTGAACTTAAACCATACTCGAAAATAAATTAAACTTTAAACTTTTTATCGAGTTGATTGACACTCGTGTTGATGCGTCGTTAAAGGGGAAGTTTAAGCAAAAAATTAATGTCCATATGTGAAAGAGGAACTAAATCTACAGAGTGTGGTGAAAGTTCAGTTCAAATCGGACATGTATTTCTTGAGATATCAGTAAATGAAGTTAGTAGATTTGTGTTCAAAAAAGAGTTTTAGGGCGTCAGAGCTTATATCACTTCCTCACATTGACAAGGAATGTCAAGTATAAAGTTTAAAGAAAAGCAAAAGACGGCCCTTTTATGTGGGGATGTTATGTCACATGCGTTTGCTTCAAGTTCAACTTTGATGAAAGTGTGAAAAATTTACGTGCTCATATCTTGGGAACCACAAATCGGGTTTCAATGCAAATTTCACCAAAATGTTCAGAATAAGTTCCCCTCTAACATACGAAACCCTGTTGTGACCTTAAACCCTTCTTTTAAATCTCATCTAACAAACTAACTAACAAATTGGGTCATATAGCGTTAAGCGTGGGTAGCACTGGAGTAATTTCGAATAGGATCAGTATACGGTCTGATTTTTATGAGGTTTGGTTAAAATTTTCATCCAAAGTCAAAAAGAGCCAAATTTTGCCACTGTGTAAATGTATGATTTTTATGAGAGGACTACGAAAATGAAAAGTAGAAAAAATTTTTCGTGTCATCAGATCTACAGAAAGCGGTCTTTGCGTGCAATTTTTCTTCTCTTCTCACATTTCCTTGCGAATTTATCGGACAGTCACCCCTGCCATCGTCCCTGCGCAACAATACCGCATGCGACACCTCCCTTAAAAAAAATTCTCATAAGATTCTCATATAATTCTCATGAGAAATTTCTCGTGAGATTCTTATGAGAAATTGGGACCGTTCTCATGAAAAATCCTCATGAGAAATTTCTCATGAGATTCTCGTGAGAATCTTATGAGAAATTTCTCATAAGATTCTCATATGAGAAATTTCTCATAAGATTCTCGTGAGAAATCTTATATAAGAAATTTTTGGTCATTATGCATTCCATGAGACATTTTTGCTGCAATACAGTACATGTATATAAGCTGTTCTTCTTATATTAGTATGGAAGACCATGGGTTTTCCTGTGTTCATAGAGGAAAACTGCTGGGTAACATTGAGAAGGTGATATACAGTATCTGCTTGGTTTGTCCATGGTTTTGCATAAAAGGCCCACCGCTTGAAGTTTTTGCTAGCCTGCTCCGTCACAATGTCTCACGGTAAAAGCATCATCCATGTGTTTTACTCTCAGTGTATGTAAATAAACTGTCCGGTTTACACTGTTGAAAGGGTTGTTGGGGTCTTAACCAGAAATCACAACTTTATAGGAGTCCACTTTGATGGTAAATAGAGGTACCTGAAATTCGAATAGAGGCTTCAAATCGGCAGGCATTGTAGTGCAAGTCCTATATGAACCAATATTTCACAAATATCTAGCCATTGAGGAGCCTATAGTGCAATTCCCACCACTTAGTGGTGTTTTTCAAGAAAAGTCTTGTGGGCTGTGAGCTGTATATCCCAGTGCTTTAAAAAATATGATGATGCTGTATACTTCCATGGAAGTATCCAAGGTCACATTACTTCCATGATATTCCCAAAAGGCGGGCCACAAGAAACTGACCAAGAACTCACAGTGTGAGCTCCTGTGTAGTTGTTAGTTGTGTGGCCGCTGTTATACTAAGAATTGGTGTATATGCATGTCTACCCATTGCTTTGTGCAGCATTTGAAAAGACCTCTTTGTTAGTCATACCTCAATAGACCAATCACAATGGACTTCCCCTTGAACATCTAAAGAGATGAAGAGGTGCAGTTTAGTGAAGCATGACATGCAAGCACTGCAAACAGTGTGTACATGAGTTGTATGGTAGTAAACTGTACAGTGTTGTGTGATCATTTAGTGTGTGTGGTATTAAATTTGGTGAATGGTGAGTTTGGTGAGAATTAAGCTGCATGTGAAGCTTGCAGTGTTTAATGCTAAGAAGGAGAAAAAGGTTGTTGGTGCTGTGCCCAAGTTATTAACTATAAAGTACACTATAGTTATTTACATATTTAGAAACCAAGTAGGCAGCCTGCTTTTGTGAAAAGAAATGTGCCTTCTGAGTTAATTAGATCAAATAAATGTAATTTGTTGATATATGCTTGTTTTCCATCATGTACAGGTATGTTACAAAGTATAAACACTTTGGCAACCAAAGTATAAGCACTTTGGCAACGTACATATTGACTAAGAGCATTACTTTTATGCTATTCATGATGATGAACAGTAAACATGTCTGCAAATTTCCTCTTTAAATAAAGAGACAGAATTCTTACTATACATGAGATATCTCATGCTTCTCACATGAGCTATATATATTGTTGACATTAAATTTTTGGCCAGCAGTTGTGGTACAACATTAAACAGCTAGTTCATGGGACTCACATGTATTTCTCATGGAAGTCCTCAACAGAGACTCTCAAAATCTCTCTGTCATATGCCCCATCAAGATTGTGGCATTTCTCATATCATTTTCCATTCCACTCTCATGAGAACTCACACGATTCTTATGAGATTTCGCACGATTCTCACGAAATCTCATTCAATTCTCATGAAATCTCACACAAATCTCATGAGATCTCATATAATTCTCACGAGATCTCATACAATTCTCACGAGATCTTACACGATTCTCATGGGAGCATATCCCAATTAGCAGGTGTATTACTGCGTCCATTTGTTCGCCCTCAGATAGAGTCCCTAAAAGGAGCACTTTTTTGATATGTTATGGAATGAGCTGGGGTTTTCTGTAAGTTTCTTCTGAAAGTATATCAAATGAAGTACCATTGGTGAAAAAATGGGTGTAATTGAAGCAATTTTGTGGAAATTATGGGCCTTAGAAGCTGCCGGAGGCATACCTAGATTTTAGTGAAAAACAAGGCTTGGAAAAGGTGGTTTGAACTTTGAGGTGAAATAGCAAAAAATCTTCACGGTCATGATATGGTAAATTGAAAGTGCCATGAATGGCCAACTTGTCAGCTTTCATATGAGGGGTAGCTTGACCCTGGCGAAAACTTCGACAAGCTTTTAGAGGCCCGTTTACTTTTTGAATTTAGTGTGTAAGTCAATGGAGGAATTAATGGGGATATGCTCCCTCATGAGATCTCATATGATTCTCTCGAGATCTCATACAATTCTCATGAGATCTCATATGATTCTCACGAGATCTCATACAATTCTCATGAGATCTCATGAATATTGTATGAGTATTTTTTATAAGGGCTAAAAAACTTTAAGAAATTCGATTCAGAGACACTTCCATTGGAAACTCTTGTACAAACATTGGGGGTGTCGGCCTTTAAACAATAACGTCGTACGAAATATTCCAAAAGTGAAAATGCAATTCATGATATACAAAACGAATACTTGGATTTTCAACCCTTTTCTAATTAAGAAACACAAGAGAGCGAAAGAGGAAAGGAGCATATTTGAGCCGGGTATTTATCCTCAAAACGAATGCAACCGGGCCCGGTGCCAGGGTATTCTGATAGGTTTACAGGGGCAAAGCATGAGTTGAATGCTTCCTCTCCTTCTTTTCCTTCCATTGTTTTCATATTGTCTTGCTAATATAGGAGACGGTCCCCCAACCTCACCATTTCCTATCAATACCCCCTGTACAAAATACCGCGGAAGCACCCTTTTTTTGTATTTGCGAAAACGCATGTTGAACTATCAAACTTTCATTTCAGAGATGTTTCTATTAATCCAAAACACCTTTCTAGAGGTAAGGTTGGGAGTGTTAGCATTACTTACAAAAAATTACATTACGGCGTGAATTCATAAAATCTTTCAATAAGGAAACGCAATTCCTCATATACAAAACGAAGCCCGGCTTGGATTTTAAGCCCTTTCACAGATATGAAACACAGTAGGCCTACAATATTTCCTGCGATTAATATCCCTTTTTAATTTATGTCAATCTGAGATTCTACGAATCAATGAAAGGGGCATATTTTATTGGTTTTAATTTGCAAAACGAAGACTGTAGCAAGCCATCTGTTGGGAATGGACTATCTTTTACGCAAAGACTCTCTCATTATCTATCAAACACCTTCTTCAAAGGTCACGTGGTTTTTCCGGTAAGACATATGCCAAGTTTTCATATGAAAGATACACAAAAGTTCGCTTGGTATACAACCATCCATCACTGATGTCGCTACTAGTACTAAGTGCAATGAAGACACAATTGTGAGTACGCCCCAAAGATATTATAAACGTAGATACCAAACTCGGTAGCCGGTCGTTTCGCCCCCTTGCCAGTTCGCCCCTAACCAATTCGCCCCCTAAATACCAGTTCGCCTCAAGCATAAACCAGTTCGCCCCTAAGACATGTCAGTTCGCCCCCAAAGACCTACCGGTTCGCCCCTAATCTTTCTGAAGCAGGTCCCTTTACAATAAGTGAAATTTTTAGAACAAGCGATGTCCACGAAGTGAACTAGTTTCTTATTTAATTCCCTTTCAGGATGAGATTGAGTTCATTTTTAAAGGTGAAACAAGTTGTTCATTTGTACTAACTCATAACGTTACCGTACGCTCGTGCGCAATTGTTGAGTGTTAATTGTGTTGATTATGATCGATAGCACTGATGTACGCTTTCTATCTGCGTTATCGTTGCTACATCGTTGGTGTGCTTCTTTGTGTAAACGGTCGCACATCATATTTTGTGTTTGTTTTGTTTGGTTCTATTTATAATTTTTTAATAAATGGCGCAAAAATCGAAAATAGTTTTAAAAAATGCTAAACTTGCTTGTGAACTTAATTCTGGACGTGTAAGAGAATACCAGGTCAACTTAACATATGACTGGTTGGTCGCACCGCCTACCCTTACTTGACTTGGTTTTTGTCACATTCTTGCCAACTGTCGTAACGTTTTTAACATTTCTGTTATGACAACTACAAAAAACTGCATTTAAAGGTCAGTTTATTCGATGTCATACTCATAAGTATTTGGGGGCGAAACGACCTCCTCATTGGGGGCGAAACGACTTCCACTACGGGGCAAACTGGCAAGGGGCGAAACGACCGGGACGAACTGGTTGGGGGCGAACTGGCAAGGGGGCGAAACGACCGGTAACCACCAAACTCATATCCCTAAACTGTTAGACGCGCTGACTCCTCACGGAGGCTCAATCGGAGGGGCGGAAGTGTTCATTTGACATGCGCACAATTCTATTCGGTGATCCGCGTGCATAACTGTGGATACATGACAGAAAATTCAATTGTGACGAGATGTCAGCATGCGTGAATTTTCAAAACGAGTTAAAAACGCGCAAACTTGTTTTCTCTGTGTATACTTCGGAGTAAAAGAGACGCGCACTTCTGCGTGCCGGGGGAATGAGCGCAGTGGTTGTTTTTTCGTTGTAAGCGCGTTAGAATGTAAACGCGTGTATAGCTGTGCGCTTGTAAAGATACCATGGAAACTGACCAATCAGTAAGCCAATTAACTTCAAACCAGTCGTTGTGCGTTAATGTTCAAATGTTCTTAGGTAGAAAGCCGGCTAAGAAGCCTAAAACTGTTTCATGTAAGTGTAATTTATTGAAAAACTGTGTTTGCAGGAGTTGCAATGTTTTAGAATCACACATATAAACACTACCGGAAGGTATCAATTAACTGTTAACTTTCAAAACGATTGATCAGTGATCAGCACTTCCGCCCCTCCGATTCGGCCTCCGTGAGGAGTCACCGCGCCATTTTAAGTTTGGTATCTATGTTTATAATATCTTTGGTACGCCCTGAAGAGTATGCTCTCAAGCAGACTACACACAGTGCATAGCAGGGCTACATTTAGGTAGAAAGGGCGCGCGACCCGGGCGAGCCGGCCGGGCTACTTTTAGTATGACCGCAGTCTACAACTAACTCTATGTCTATAGTATGTGTTTAACTTGACTTTGAGACAGTTAAGGGGATTTTGCTGTTGGTAAACTGGTGGTCCTGGAATTCCCCTTACTCAGATAATGGTAACTTGAAAAGCATTGCAATAATTTTGGAGAAATTCAGGTCTTAAACTGTTAAAAACCTTAATAAGAAGGCCTAACGTTAGGCTCTGGGCTATTATTATTAAACATTAATTAAGCCTGTTAGTATGTAAATACTAGGCCTAACGTTAACGTTAGTTAATGTTAGTTAGTGTTAGGCCTAACGGCGAAAAACGTCCAGCCTCGTAGAATTTCGGTTGTGCAATTCACTGTTCATTGATATTTTTTTTTTACCCAACTTAGCTAGCAGTGTTCTCATAAGGCTTCCAAACCCAAGAGTCCCTGAACCCTCAACTTTTTTTAGAGTAACTATAGAATACCCTGCCACAAAAAATTTGTACCTTGAAAATCATGGATGCAGAGATGCAGTGAGTTGATTCATACAGTCTATCAGAGCTGTAGATAGAGTCTATTAGTGTTCCTATATAGCGATATTCTGTAGGAACCCTGCAGTCTATTATCTTGAGAAGACACTTGCACAGGTTAACATAATGTACTTCCAATCATTGGAAATATTCTAAGTCCAACCAGAGTTATTCATAGCCTGTTACATTATTTTCTCCACATCGACGTAGCATCCATCTGGAGCTGGATGCTGAGTCAAAGTGGCAGTGAGAGGGAGTGGGGGTGCTACAGGAGTTATTAATAGCCTGTTACAGTAATTATTCCCTCCACATCGACTTAGCATCAGTCTGGAATTGGAAGCTGAGTCGAAGTCGCAGTGAGGGGGAGTTATTGATAGCCTGTTACATTATTTTCTCCACATCGACTTAGCATCCATCTGGAGCTGGATGCTGAGTCTAAGTCGCAGTGAGAGGGAGTAGGGGCTAGGGGAGTTATTTATAGCCTGTTACATTATTCTCTCCACATCGACTTAGCATTCGACTGGAGCTGGATGCTGAGTCGAAGTCGCAGTGAGGGGGAGTTATTTATAGCCTGTTACATTATTTTCTCCACATCGACTTAGCATCCATCTGGAGCTGGATGCTGATTCGAAGTTGCAGTGAGAGAAAGTGGGGGCCCTAGGGGAGTTATTTATAGCCTGTTACATTATTTTCTCCACATCGACTTAGCATCTGGAGCTGGATGCTGAGTCGAAGTTGCAGTAAGAGGGAGTGGGGGTGCTGGGGAGTTATGTATAGCCTGTTACATTATTCCCTCCACATCAACTTAGCATCCATCTGGAGCTGGATGATGATTCGAAGTCGCAGTGAGAGAGAGTTATTTACAGCCTGTTTGTTTGTTTTCATTTGATCCTTCCTTGCAGGAACTCGGCAATGCCCCAATGAAGGGGTACTAACGCTGTTACATAATGCTTTGCAAATTCACTTAGCATCCATCAGGAGCTGGATGCTGAGTGGCAGTTGCAGTGAGGGGGAGTTATTTATAGTCTGTTCCATTATTCTCTCCACACCGAATAAGCATCCATCTGGAGCTGGATGCTGAGTCGAAGTCTCAGTGAGAGGTAGTTATTTACAGCCTGGTACATAATGCTTAGCAAATTCACTTGGCATCCATCTGGAGCTGGATGCTGAGTCAAAGTCGTCATTCGCGAATTACGTAAAGGTATGATGTCATGTAGTTGATGACTGTAACTCAGCATCAGGATGCTTAGTAGTATTAGTTGATGAGGCGGGGTTATCTATAGTTGTACCCTTTTTTTTACAAGAGTCCAATCAAATTTCTGAGGGTCTCATATCTTTTGGAAGAGTCCCAAAAGGAAGCATCAACAAAAATGCAGTAGGCCTAGGCCTACACAGATATGAAAAACAAACGTTTGGATATGGATGAAAGTTCCCAGATGCAGCATAAATCACTTCTGGCAAATAATCAGTGACGCTCCACAATTTCTGGATTAAATTTGAATATAACGTTAGCAGTTTTTAACTCTATATACTGTAAGATGAAATTTAAAAATACGCTTAGCCTAATGACAGTTAAGAAAAACAACGCAAATTACAGTAACATGGGCCAAAGCCAAAATTTCCGTATTGTGGTGGGACAGAATTTGATAGCCTTTTATTAGTGCCTGTTAACATGTAGCTTCTGCTTGGTTTACTTTGAGGGTACGCAACATTTAAGGCCTGAAATATTTTGGTTTGTACTGTACTTTGAAGAGAAGTAAGAATGTGAGATCCAGCTGTCGCTTCAAAATAAGTTCAGGTATCCACTCTTGCCTTTTCAAAGTACAGTATGCAAGTAATACAATGCAACATGCACTTCCTACTCTACAGTAGAGGGGAATGCTGTCCAACTGGTAGGTGCAAAGTGTTGGTAAGCCCTGCATGAGTAGAAGTACTGTAGTTATATATGCAATATAGAGTAGACCATGCTTGTGTTCAAAATAAATTGTAAAATTTTTCATAACAGGTCATTAAATCAGAAAGGTTGAGCAACTGCAGCAATAACTACTCTACTATAAGTTTTCTTGTGAAGTGAACTGTAGTTGGTCAACAACTTTAATAATTTACATTGTGGAAAAGTTGCTCATAGTTAAGAATGGATAATAGCTATACAGATGTGCCAAAAAGTAACTACTCTAAATGATCGCGAAATAATCTTTTAAGCTTCTTACAGTCGCGCATACACAACTGCGTGGTATTCGACGCTCTCATCCTTTTGTCCTCTCCCGACGCTGACATTGATACTCTTGTGGTTTTCACACACAAAAGGAAGGTCACAGTGTGTGCCTTTGCTTCCGCAAAGTTCATTCAAGTATACAATACCCACATCAAAGAGCAGTGGACACTTCTGCATGGCACTTTCAAAAGAAAGGAAACAAGTTCTAAGTGTATGAGAAGTATTGAGAACTGACACGAAATAAACTTAAAGGGCAAAGTAACTTTCATTCATTCATTCATTTTACAAGTGGTAAAAGGCCCCCGTAATGCAGCAACAGTACAGAGCTTGTCGGGCTTGATTTTCAAATAAGGAGCGCGCTCCTTAAATTTATAAGAAAAAAGAAAAGCAAATGGTTGCTCTCTAAAATATCTACTAGCGTGTCATCACACTTCTTAATTTCTGCAGGAGAGCAATGGAACCGCACTCCTGAATAAAATACAGAAAAGTCTGTGTTTGCATCCCACGACATGCATCGCACTTCAATCTGTTGTATCATAACACCACTGCAGTACAGTAGCTATCAATACACCAAAGCAAGTTTGCCGATTTCACATTACCGTGTAGCAATGTTTTAAGAGGGATTTACCGGTTAAGTCCAAGTGCTTCACTGTGTAAATTTTTAAAAGAACATTTGTGACTTCGTGTGAGAGTTTCTGTCACACACACAGTTGGAGTTGTCATTAAATCGCTATGGCAGAAATTTTCAAAGCAACGTTTATGTCAGAGCAGGGAGTTGCCAGAGCTTGCAATACTACAATTCTTTGTCTGTTTACAAGCCTTCTCAGTCATATAATGCCGTGTATTATCGTATTTGAAGTTAATTTTATCGACAAATGCATTGACAATATTCCAAAAACACTATTAAAACATTTGCTGATTAGCGATCGTTAGAGGATCGCGCAAGTTGTAGAAAGAAAGCAAGTTCCTTCTTGGCAGAGCAATTACTAGTTCTGCGAAATTAACGTTAAAAGAAAAATTGTAGAAAGAAAACAAGTTCCTTCTTGGCAGAGCAAGTACTTGTTCTGCGAAATTTACGTTAAACAGCGAAATCCCTATTTTAAATTTATGATTGAAATGGTGCATCACAAACAATTATCATGTGAACATTCCCTGTTTAAATTGCAATGAAATTTATCAAGTGGCTTTGAACTTGAAGTTATATTTCGGCATATGACACTCCCTTCAATTGCAGTACTGAATACTGATGATTTTACTAGTTTGAGTTCTAGTTTCTGCAATGTGTCAGTACCTTCTGTACGGTTGGTGCATGGTACCGCCATGTGATTACTATGCATGAGCCGCGATTCCTTGGGACAGGGCGATCCTGTGGTTAGGAGACACGCATCGTAGTACACAGTTATATATTAAGGTACCAATCATTATAAAGGCTAAGCAAGCAGGCCCAAATTTCAGAAATCTGACGACTTTAAGCAGATATTTTGTCTCAATTGGGCACTGAACTTAAAACAGGTCTGGGGTCGATCAAAAACCGCCACTCTTCCAAAAAATAGCCGGTATTCTGTACGGTCATGAGCCCTGCATGCGAGTTAAGATTTGAGAGTAGTTTAACACACACAAGGCTTTCCTTTATTATATAGCTGACCCGCTAGCAGGAGGAGGAGGGGGGGTACGTAATATTCAGTTGGGAGGGGGTGGGCAAAGGATACATGAAACATGTAATTATCAAAGAGAGACTACAGTATCCACACAGAGCACGACCGTTGCTGCGGAAATAGGTTCCAAAATTTTAGCAGTCAGAAATTCTAAACCAAGGCGGAGATCGAACCTTTGTAGATAGCCTAAGCAAATTGAGATTCGGAGGAGAGTTGTTGTAGAAACCAAAACTCGGGCCCAAAAGTATATAAAATTGTAACACCACGTCAGATTATTTGGAAGTGAAATTCCATGTGCCCGCCATATTAGGCATCAGACACTGTCAATACCAAGATCCATGACCAAAGTATCCCATCACTAGTATTTTCTTCTACGGTATGCATCGGGCTAGTTACAATAGCGTGAAGTTTGAAATTAAATTGTCATCTTTGTTTACATTGAACTTTAATTGAACTTAAATTTTTTACGGCATGTTAAACAGCATTTCAATTAAGGATCAATGAATCAACACAGAGTGAGCCACGTCAAGATTGTGACAAGTGAAGTGTTTTTGAACTTGTGAATGTGATCGCCAAGTTCCTACTTTTTGGTACTGCGTGCAAGCACTAATACAGTTTAGGCCTATACAGTATGAGCTGTAATGCGCAGCTTCTACAGTATGTTTTTGGTCAAAGGATCTGTACTGTGCATATAGCTTGTTCAAAAATCTACTGTCTGCATTTATTGGCTATTTTATCATCCTTTTTTGGGGGCTCAAAGCCATGTTGGTTCGCCCAAAACTGGTACAGCCGAAGTTTCTGTCAACAAGCCGTCTCGAAATTATCCATTAATAATGCTTTTTTCTCTTTCGTTAGAACTCAAATACCATCGGGCATATCACAATAATTTGATTGATCTTTATATATATTTTCCACCTTAAAGTCCCTGCCATTTATATGTAAGGGAAGCACATTGGGCTGTTACATACGTAGTTTCGTCGATCCCTGATGTTGAAATGAGGCGACCCGTGTAACTTCCGATGGCCCACGTAACTTTTATTGAAAAGTTCCAGAACGATCTTTGAATAAAAGCAAGCATAATTTTAGGACTACAAATTAAATAATGAAGGAATATAACACACCAGCTTAACTGGTGTGCACCACTTGCGTTATTTTAGTATGGCTTAAACTACTGTACTGTCACTATGAACATGCGTAGTTTCATGGATCCCAGCCCTAATGTTGAAATCAGAAGACCCGTGTAACTTCCGATGGTCGGTGAAACTCTCATCGAAAAGTTTTAGAACGATCATTGAATGAAAGCAAACATAATTTTAGGACTACGTATTAAATAATGAAGGGATATAACACTTTGGTGTACAGTACTGTAGCTAGCTTCAACAATACAACTTCAATTTTTGTTTTATTAGCCAAGCAGAAAATTTTTGTGAAAAGCTAGCCAAGCGGGAGGGCCAGAGCGGGGATTATTAACAAAAAATTCAGTTTCCGTTCCTGATTTTCATACACTGCGGGCACATAATTTATGAACATTGTGTGACACTTAGCTGAGCCTGACAGCACAAATAAAACGGGTTCTTTGCTTTTGATAAATTGTAGTATAATTACCAGTCAAGTACTGCAACTGTGTATTTCTAAACGAGGCATCCAGTTCCGCTGGCTTACGGACACAAAGTTGTAGTTACATGCTTGCTACACCAAGTATTAACTTAGGAACTTTATGTAAAATGTGCGGGGAAAAAACTGGTTTTAATCGAAGTACGATTATTAGATGTCTGATTGTACTGGTTATCTTTTTTGGAACACCGTGAAAGCTTACGGAGCGCTAATAGAATAGTCAGATCTTTTTCCTACAGTTCATTGAAAAAAATGTTCAGACAGTTGTGTAGCCCAACAACAGTAGTAAATACTTGTGTTTCTCATTTTGTGAACAGCTGTTGGCACTATTTAGTTCACATGTTTATTGTTATTGTCCTCGTTTGTTTCTACAGTACGTTGCTGGAGAGAGTCTATTGAACAATACCTCTTTGAGATGTATACCGTGAAAGTCTGTCTGCTTAGCAATTCAGCCGGAAACCACGAAACTAAGCATCTTAAAGAGGCTCATTGAGTTGATATCGATAACTTAATGAGAGTCTGAAACGGTCATTGTCACATAACAATGCTTATAGTTAGCATAAAAAGTCAAGTTTCAAGTCCAAAAGTCACAGAAAACGCTAAAATTTTGAATTTCTTGTGTCCTGCCTTGTAACGGTTTTGTACAGGACCGATTGGTCGAGGTTAGCGCCATCGTCAAGTTGCGAATAGTCCAAGTTAGTCAAAAATCATCAATGTTCGTCAAAGCCCCAAGTTTCCCTAATGCCCAAACTGAGATCGTTGAATTTGACGATGTTGGAAATGTCCGTCAAAGATCATAAAGATTAAAAACAGCCGCACAATAGCTTGTGCTTTTTTGGTAATAAGCTTTGCGGTTTACTAATTGCCACATTTGTACTGACAACACGACAAAAGAAACAAAAGACCACAGCTGAATACTGTAGCAGTCTAATTCCCTTCACTAGTAAGCTCCACGCGCACGACGTAGTTGAAAAGATTTTATATTTTTGGCAAAGCACATTTAATAAAGTACACAGAAATCAGTTAGCTTCCTCCAAGATCGTTAAGTATTGGCTTCCATCTTTGGGTGCAAGTCACAACATCGCAGAAGTGCATGCAGGTTGTCTTCCAAAATTTAGCATTTCTCATTTAAATTCCCATTTTTTATTTTTAGATCGTTAGGAGCCTTTCTTCAATGTTTGTTTTGCAGCTTCATTGCATTTTTTCCGTATTGCTGTTTTACCATCATACTTGTTTGGTATGGCGTTTTGTTTTTGATTTTTCTTTCGCGCAAACATTCTGGTCATTAAGTTACAGGTGTCAGGAAATCCAAATCTATTCAGAAAACATGTTCAGTCACTCCATACGGGCTTTTGGTTATTTTTGTTTGCTTGCATGCTTTGGGTTTTCATTGTTTTTACTTGTTCTTCTTCTTTTTTTTCTTATGCATGTGTGCCTTTCAGTTTTTGACGATCGTGGAAAAATTGAAAGCCATTATCGTTGTGTTCATATTCTGGGAACACACTTCAGTTCCCCAACAGAAAAGTTAGAAATGCACTTTGGGGGAAAGAAAACATATACTGTACAAAACTGTTTCCAGTTCGTGCATTTACTAGCAAATCTAACCTTGCAAGCAGGAAACCACTGACTTGTACACTAGGGTTAAAAAGAACAAGTGGGTATATTTTGTCTTCCCCCTATACCCCATACTCACTGTTAACCCAATGATCTCGCCGAATTCCTCCATTGCATGTTAGACTAGAGCCTAACTATGTGCATATTAATAAACCAAACACACGGTTAGCAAGCCTGAGTGCTTGCTTAGTTTACCCAGCTTTTGCCCAGAATTTCCCTGCAAAGATTATCAATATTGCACTAGTCTGCTCTCCCACCTGTGCTAAGAAACAAGCGGCAAAGGGGTAGAATGTATAGCTTAAATGAGTCACTTTCACTTTTACACAAAATCAAAAACCTCTTGGTCAAACCATTGATAAAAAAAAAAAATTTTGGAGAAGTCTTCCGGAAGTACCCCCGACTCTTGGTGAAGGGTCAAGCCGCTAAACCAAACCACTGTGTCATGCATCGCGAACAGGCCCTTACAAAAAAAAGGTGTGGCAATTGGTTCCAAATTCGCAGGTTTTCACAGGTTTTTTCCAGGGTTTATCACAGGCTTTTGCATGAAAACCTGTAATTTCCCTTGACATTGACACAGGTTGATCATTTGCCACAGGTTCGACACAGGTTTGCCACGGGTTTGACACAGGTTTTATGTGCAAAACGTGTGGTGATAAAAACTAGGGATAACAAAGAATTATTCCCCAAAACCTGTGGCTTGATATTAAAGGCAAGGAAATGTGTGCAAAACCTGTGTCAAACCTGTGAGTAGAAGGTTCCAAAAACACAGGTTTGTCACTCAAGAACATGTGTGATTTCCTTTGTTTTTCCATGCGTGATCACACATGGTGCAGACACAGGTTGACGCACCTTTTTTTGTAAGGGGGTGTACCATCGGTTCTTCCCTCTTTCTGCCCGTAACGAAAATGCCATCTACCATCAATGTTTTAGCCTACCTTATGCGGCATAATTTTCTATTCTGTGCCTCTGCTTTTTTATAATCCGGAGTAATAATCCTGCAGGTTGTGCCTTTAACCATATTAGGCCTGTTACATGGACGGTTTCCAAAGCATAACGAAAATAATCTCTTCGCAATAAATATTCACACAGAACTCGTGGAGCCAGTTGCAAAATAATGTTACAAGGCCCATCTTATAAATATTAATACAGAACCCAATATACTGTATTTCTGCATGGGTGCAATTAGAGTGTTGCAAATTTCTGCATGGAGGTGACAGCTCTTTTACCTCCATCAAAAACAGTGCTTAGGAATTCATTTAGCTTTTTAAAGTTGTTATAAATTGCACAAACCGTTTTCGGTGAACTATCGTTTAAACCAAATGTCGAAGCAATTAAAAACCTCCCCCTTTGTAGCCGATGTTGACAAATTGGACTCGCCTTGATCTGCCAACCAATCACGCAAGCTCCATGCGCATATTTATCATGTACACAGAATAACTCATTGCATGTGCAAGAATAACTACTGCTCTACATGGCGCCCAAACTCAATCACCGCGAGGTTCACGTGGCCATGCTTGAGAATGAGATTACTTGACTCGTTCGTACTGTTTCAATTCTGCTATACTGTGTGTAGGACCGCAGTACACTCAAAATCATGTCCCAACATGTTTTAAGACAATACTGCATGGTCCCGCACGGCAGTACAGTTCATTTTTAGCTTCTGAAGGTTCCACGTAAAACACACCTACGCATTTATCCCGCCAATGACCGTGGCGTAAAATGTCATGTGCTTTGCCGTGACAACAATTACAGCAAATCAGCGGTGAGCTTAGCCTGACTTTCCAATGACGTAACCAATCTCTGATTCTCAGGCCGAGGCATCCCGCTCGAGCTGTCGGCCACTTGTACCACTTGCTCTCTAGTTTAATCTTGCACACTGTATAAAAGTAAAATTCAGTGTAGAAGTATTACGAATCACTGTTCGGTAGATCAGCTGTTTTCATTAAAAATGCATGGACCAAGTCAGCGTGTACTGAAGTCGGTCGCAAGAAAAACTGGAATGTTTGTAACAGAGAGATTTGGTGGAGTGATATGGGGCAATGAAATTATACAGAAAGATCTGTCAGAAACGATTTTGAGGATCAAATTTTCTGTAAACAAACATACGTGGATACCCTTACAAAAAAAGGTGTGGCAATTGGTTCCAAATTCGCAGGTTTTCACAGGTTTTTTCCAGGGTTTATCACAGGCTTTTGCATGAAAACCTGTAATTTCCCTTGACATTGACACAGGTTGATCATTTGCCACAGGTTCGACACAGGTTTGCCACGGGTTTGACACAGGTTTTATGTGCAAAACGTGTGGTGATAAAAACTAGGGATAACAAAGAATTATTCCCCAAAACCTGTGGCTTGATATTAAAGGCAAGGAAATGTGTGCAAAACCTGTGTCAAACCTGTGAGTAGAAGGTTCCAAAAACACAGGTTTGTCACTCAAGAACATGTGTGATTTCCTTTGTTTTTCCATGCGTGATCACACATGGTGCAGACACAGGTTGACGCACCTTTTTTTGTAAGGGTACTATTGCTTCGGCCAATGTGGTTATCGTTCATTTTTGTAAAGGGGATTGGGTGGGTGGGTAGGTTGTAAACCAGCTACTAATTCTAAGTTTGACAGGGTCGTAACCAGTGGGGTGGTCAGCAAGCGCAGATTCAGACATTTTAAAAGAAGGACCTGACTTAAGAGAAAACAGGGTTGTGAGGGAGTTGCTCTGCTCTAATTTCCCATTTGTTTTATTGTTGCTGTGACGAAAGGGGGACTTAGGGGATAAGAGTCCCCCCTCTAGGATCCGCGCCTGGGCAGAAAAATCGGGTAGGGAAAAAGGGCAGGAAAGAGAGGAAAAGAAGGGGACACTGGTACAGATTCGGGAGACTCTTGAGCTTTGCCCCTCCCCCCTCCCTGGACGGCCAAGACTGGTTACACCCCTGGTGTTTTCGGGAAAGCTCCCATAGTTTCTATGCCCATGCCTCGCGTGCTTGCGTGCGTGCATCCACTAAAAATACTTCCTGCTTTACAGGTTACGGCCCATCTAGGTTTGTAGATGTCCAAGCCCACACCCGCAGCCAGACAAATGTACCGAAGAGTGGCCAATACTTTCCAGGGGGCATTTTTTTCAGGGGGGCATGTGTTCAAATTAACGAAGTCCCCAACAAAGTCTCGCGTGGGCCTTTTGGCCTTGCAGGATATGTAAAACCCAAGCCAAGAATATACAGGTCACGATGACAAGAGCTACATCTGCCACAAGTAACTATACTGATAAACATTAAGGATTTTATATGTGTGGAATAGAACAATTTTACAAAGGTAAGACACTTTCTGTTTAGCATGCGTAATAAAGCAGGGTTTGTTTAGGCTTGCAGGAAGAAATGCAAGGTCCCTCGTTGGGTGGACTACATAGGACAGGGGACATGGGACTAGATAGAGAGAGGGGAGGGGGCACCAGGATCAGGCTTTTAACGGGTGTGCTCAGCCTTCTTCCTCTTGACGTGGGATTTAAGGGTCCTGCGGTAGAGCCCCTGTTAGTGTACGGAGGCAGAACACTGTACTGCGGTCAAGGGGGGGGGAGTCAAGCTCTGGGGCGATAACAAAAATTAGGCATAGGTACAGTAATGCAGTTTAGTTTCATAAAATGGCACCAGAATTGGGGCTTAAAGTTGGGAACATGCAATTCTCGGAACATCTCACCCCGGGAATAACGAACCTTGTAACCATCGCAAAATCACTGAGACATACAAAAACAGGGAACATTGAACCTTGGGAAGATTGGGTAGACCCCGTAAGGGGGGAGGGGGCATTACCCTTAAAATAACAAGCCAACTAATCCATTTTTTACTTAATTCGAAAAACGATCACAAGATCGAGGTTGTTATTATATTATTTTTCCCCGTTGGAACAACTGCACTATAACAACCTTCATTTATCTTGTGAAAATAACAAAAACCTAACAGTTTAAGGGCCCGTTTGGTTTCTTCTTTCCTTTGCATGTGTTCGAGCCTAAAAGAATTCGGAGCATTTCAATAAATTTCGGAAGAACTAGTGGAGCTACAACTTCCTTAAGAGAATACTTCATACTTAAAAAAAAACTTCTTAAACTTAGCAGGATTTGCTCGCAATCAGAACTTTTACGTGTGTTTGGAATTTTTCAAATATTTTTGGCTGTTAAGGGTCATTTCAAACATACGAAAACGTTTTCACACGTAAAGGTAAGAACTTGTACAACTCGTCGGTTTTATTCTTCCTGTCGGAATCCGAACCCATCTTGAGCTAGCAGGAGAATTTCCAGAGCTCCTCTTCAACTTTTGAAAATCTTTGTTGTATTAAGGGAAAATCAGCACAGGTCATTTGGAATATTTGAGCTCGATTGGCCTTTTCTAACTGTTTGAAGCTTTGTTGCCATTTGGAAAGCTCCCCATAAATAGCAGTAAAACAAACCAAACAAAGTCGCGATCAAATTCCTAAATCTCCGTTTTGGAAAGAGAAAACACTCAGAGAGAAATGTCACAAGCATCCCTCCCTAAGGAAGAATGTAAGACATAAAAATTTTGTTCGAAATACTAAATCGAAATTGAATTTTTCAAATGTACCGGCCTATCTTTACTCCTTACAGAGGGATGTAGAATGTATCACCTAAAACATAACGATAAAATTTTCGATCGGGATTCTTTTTCTTCCTTTGACTGCCTGCGCAATTTAAAACTTCTGAATTTTGTGACTAGAAACCTTTACCAACTCCTCAGATATTCTTTTGTCATGTCCAAACCGGGAAACATTCTTGCGCGAGCGGGAGAACTTGCAGATCTACTCCTTAACTTTTGGAATCTCCGTTGTAGAAAGGAAACATCACACAAGTCATTTGGAAATTTCAGCTCGATGGGGTTTTTCTGCAGGTTTGAAGCCCATTGCCCTTTGGAAAACTTCATACATCTTCCCATACAAAATGGGATAAACCAAACAAAACCGTTATCAAATTCTTAAATCTCCGTTTTGAAAAAAAAAAAAACAACGACAAAAGGCACACACACAGAGGCACTCCTTACGGACATGCAGAGTAACAATGTAGGAAATACAAATTTTTTCATGAATACTGATCGCATTTGACTGTTTGATATACTGGCTTATCCTCACTCCTTGTGTCTCTCACGATAAGGCATTCGGCTTGAGGGAGGGAGAATTTATCAACTACAACATAACGAAAAAGTTTTCAAATGATTGGGATTATTTTTTCTTTCTTTCGATTGTCAGAATTATTTCTGTGCGATTAAAACCTTCATTAACCTTGTGGCAAGTAATGTCAGAACTGCTAGAGCTCTTTACCCTTTTGTCTTCATGTCTGAACCCAGAAACATTTTTTTGCGAGAGCAGGACAACTTTCAGACCCCCTTCTTAACTTTTGAAAATCTCCGTTATGACAAAAAGAAGTTGGAAAAATTGTACATATCATTTAGAAGATTTGATGTTGATCGGGATTTTATATGTTTGAAGCTTCCTGCGCTTTGGAAAACTCCGTCCACTGGCTTCTGAAAATCTCCGTTTTGAAAAAAGAGAAACCACACCTTTAATGATCTTGCAAAGGAATACCCTAGGACAACAATTGTGGAAGATTTGTTGAAGGGGTTTGTGAAGGCAGTGCAGAGTTTTGCATGTACATTACACATTAAAAAGCTGCACACGTAAATTACGGTACGTGCGTGATTGAATCGAGTAAAAAATTTGGTTCTGATTTCCCAGTTAGGGTAACATTTTCCATTTAAGTCAAGATCTGGTATCTGTTCAAGTTAGTCAACTTTCTGTGGCATTAAAAGCCTAATGTGTCTTGCAAGCTCTTTTGTCACCATGTTACTTCCTCTGAATGGCGGCCTGTTTAGTGGTCCATTCATGCACGCTATTGTGTCAAAGATTACGGAGTACTACAGTTTTGATGGTATTGAGAGGATTTAAAACATGCACAATAGAAGGTCAAACCGTCTGGATTATGACGATCTTTTTCATTGTTTGACCGAAGTGCGGTCGATGTAATCTTTTCATCAATAGATGCTCTCTAGGTAAGGATTACTGGAGTTGATTTGACGATATTTGAAGATTGGAAAATTAGAGAAAAACTGCTGGTCGTCAAAGGTAGTCCCTGATAGTAAGTCATCATATCGTGCGTCAACGTCGGCTAACCTCGACGAATCGGTACTGTACATAATTTGAAAAAGTGTCTGGTCACAAATTTTTGAAAACCGACTTGAACGGCTAAGCACTCACTCATAAAACACTTATTTGTGTGCAGGGTACAGTATAGGGATTGTCTAAGATTGACCATTTGTCATTTGTTTGTGAAGAAATCTCAATAGGTTTGGAAAATAATGTTGAATCTCGTGAACCAACTCAATGAGCCGCTTTAAGATTTCACGAAGAGTCTCACAGAAACCTGTTCTGTTACAATAGAAAAGTATCTGCGCAGAGGTGCAGTGAATCTGCTGACTCGTGTAGTTACTTTTTGGCACATCTGTATAAGTGCAAGTCTGTATAACAATTGTGATTTATTGATTTTGATCAAAACTTCGAGTAGCAAGTGTTAATTTAAACACCTATAGAAAAGTTTGTGCAGGGACATTTTACTGTAGTATGCAGTGTATTGCAATGCCTAGATAGTGAGTACAAGATCTCATAATGATATGTACTGTATATGTTCAGGGACACCAGTTTGGTACTTGAAGATTTTAAAAGCAATGCTCATTATATTATTGCTTACTTTTTAGGGCTTTAATAACTGTTTGCTTCAACAAACAATGTGAATTCACCAAAAATTGATTAAAGAGGTATGAATGTGATATTAATGGCAGGTTTAAATCGATGAATTCTTTGAGATGGTATACTGTACTGTACATTTATTATCCTTGATTCAGAGAAGACAAAAGATCGAAGTTGTAAGCCAGTTTGGTAATTACAGTAGTTGCTGCATGTATAGTATAATTTTTGGAAACATACTGTACAGGATACACAAACTGAGTCTGGCACATAGTGCACACTGCACTGCATTCCCTGTACAGGCTTTGCAATTACTGTACGTCAGGGGTCCCTACTGGAGCACAATTATGCCAAATACACATGGTTTGGAGCTGAAAGCCCTGCACAGTGTGCACTGTGGCATGCAGGGTGTACACACATTCATAGAGCAAGCGTGTTGAGTGTGGTCTACTACATAGTTACATGTACTCCAACATGTCTGCAGGGGAGTATTATGACATCATATGAAAAGCCCCTGTAGTATTCAACATAGGTACCCTGTATACCACTAGAAGCATCCAATTAAGCCTACTGTAACAGTATAAAAATTGGGTTCTGAATGCTCCTTGCACAAAAGGGCAGTTCATGTACATACAGTACAATACTGTACATGGCACAAATCCACACGGAATCTTTACATAAATATTGGGTTGCGTAATTGAAAAAAGGTAATTCAACAATGTCATCAAGTAAAATTTGGAGTACATACTGTACATGTACCTGTATGTGTTGCACATGTGGGGATGTTTTGTTTACTACACTGTATCTTGATGATTTGGGAGATGTGCATTTACTTAAGTCTTCAGATTTTGTAATTTACTCAGAACAGTTCATATGTGATTTTCATAGTTCATATGTGAATGAATTCATCAACAGACAGATCATTTGGGCCCGCATCTAGCCTCAGGAAACTTGGGAGCTATATATGGTGACATGTGAGCAAAATGCCTGGACTACTTTTGACTGTTACTGTAGGGAGTGAACTTTCCTAAGGAAAACTCCATTGGCATTAAGACAATATCTATTTTGGTTCTGAAGATACATGTATACCTCTTCAAAGTTTGAATGTTTGTGAAGCAACTTGTTCCTTATAAATGCAAAAACGATTATGTGGAGTGTTGCACAGTGGTTACATTAATTTTGATAACTTTAGTATAATTATCGTTTTATTGGTTTCAATGATAAGAGAAACCAATGCAATCATGATGGCGTGCGTGTGTATGTATGTGTGTGTGTGCGTGTGTGTATGTGTGTGTGTGTGTTTGTGACACTGCTTGTTAACATGATATCTCAAGGTAGGAATGTTGCTGAGTTTTCAAACTTGGCACATTGATGCCCCATATGAAGAGGAAGAACCCTCTTGATTTTGGTCGAGTTTGAAGGTCATTTGAGGTTACAGGGGTCAAAAACTCGAAACACTCTACATTTAACACAACTAACTCATTAACACGATATCTCAAGATAGGAATATCTGACAGTTTTCAGACTTGGTACTTAGATGCCCCACATGAAGAGGAAGAACCCTATTGTTTTGGTGGAGTTCAAAGGTCATCTGGGGTCACAGGGGTCAAAGGACTCAAAACACTTTACAATACGATATGGCAAGGTAGGAATGTTTGAAAGTATTCAAATTTGGTACATAGATGTCCCATATCAAGAAAAAGAACAGTATAAGTTTTCGTTGAGTTTAAAGGTTATTTGGGGTTACAGGTGTCAAGAGACTCAAAATACTTTACATTTAACTCATTAGCACGGTATCTCAATGTAGAGATGCCATAGGACTTGAAACACTTTACATTTAACTCATTAACACAGGATCTGAAGGTATGAATTTTGAAAGTGTTCAAACTTGGTACATAGATGTCCCATATCAAGAAAAGAACAATATCAGTTGTCAATGAGTTTAAAGGTTATTTGGTGTCACAGGTGTCTAAGGTACTCAAAACACTTTACATAATTTAACTAATTAACAGTGTATCTCAATACAGAAATGTTCAAAGGACTTGAAACACTTTACATTTAACTCATTACACAGGATCTGAAGGTTTGAATGTTTGAAAGTATTCAAACTTGGTACATAGATGTTCCATATCAAGAAAAAGAACAATGTCAGTTTTCAACGAGGTTAAATGTTATTTGGTGTCACAGGTGTCAAAGGTACTTGAAACACTTTACATTTAACTAATTAACAGTGTATCTCAATGTAGAAATGTTCAAAGGACTTGAAACACTTTACATTTCACTCATTAACACAGTGTCTGAAGGTAGAAATGTCTGGAAGTTTTCAAACTTCGTACATAGATGCCCCATATCAAGAGGAAGGATGGTATGGGTTTTGGTCAAGTTCAAAGGTCATTTGGGGTCACAGGGGGTCCAACCCAGAAAACCTTTGTTACACAATATCTTAAGGTAGGAAGCTTGATTTGAAACTTAATATGTTGATGCAGTATGATGGGGAGATGAACACTACTAATTTTGGTAGAGATCAAAGGTCATTTGGGGTCACAGGGGGTCAAACCCCAAAAACGTTTTTACATGATATCTCAAGTAAGGAAACTTGGATTAAATTCTAACTCAAGATGATGATGGGTTATGATGTAAGCAAGAACCCTTTAGATTTTGGTAGAGGTCAAAGGTCATTTGGGGTCACAGAGGGTCAAACCCCCAAAACCTTGTTTACATGATATCTCTGGGTAGGAAACTTGGTTTAATTTCAAAACTTGATATGTTGATGCATTATGATGTATGTAAAAATCCTACTGATTTTGGTAGGGACCAAAGGTCATCTGGGGTCACAGGGGGTCAAACTTGGAAAACCTTGGTTACAGGATATCTCAAAGTAGGAAACTTGATCTCAAAGGTGGTATGTTGATGCATTATCATGTAAGGAAGAATCTTATTGATTTTGGTACAGGTCAAAGGTCATTTCGGGTTACAGGGGGGCTGAACCCAGAAAACCTTGTTTACACGTTATGGCAAGGAAGGAAGCTTGGATTGATTTCAACCTTGAAATGTTGATGCATCATAATGTAAGGAAGAACCCTATTGATTTTGGTAGAGGTCAAAGGTCATTTGGGGTCAAAGGAGGGGCCAAACCCTGAAAACCTTGTTTACATGATACCTCAAGCAAGGAAGCTTAGATTGATTTCAAACTTGATATGTTGATGCGTTTTGATGTATGGAAAAATCCTACGGATTTTGGTAGGGGTCAAAGGTCATCTGGGATTGCAAGGGGTCAAACTCTGTAAACCTTGTTTGCATGACATCACAAGGTAGGAAACTTGGATTAATCTCAAACTTGGTATGTTGACCCATCATAATGTGAGGGAGAACTCTATTGATTTTGTTAGAGAACAAAGGTCATCCAGGGTCACAGGAGGCTCAAACCCGGAAAACCTTGCTTGCATGATATCTAATGGTAGGAAGCTTGGATTTTTTTGAACTTGGTTTGTTAATGAATTATGACGGGAGGGTGGACCCTATTAATTTTGGCAAAGGTCAAAGTTCACCTGGGGTTATCTAAGGTCAAACTTTGGAAACCTTTCCTACTTTGTATTTCAAGGTGGGAAAATGAGGGAGAGTTCAAAGTTAGAATGTGGATGTGTGATGGTTGGAAGATGGCTTCTGTCATCCTTGGTGGAGGTTGAAGGTCAATTGGGGTCACCAGAGATCAAACTATGAAAACTTTGTTAATAGGATAGAATATCTTAAGGCACAGCATGAAATTTGGCTTTTTGAATGTAGAAGTGTTTTGTTTAAAAGAAAAACACTTCTACATTCAAAAAGTTGGGTTCTTCTGTTGTTCTTTTGTTGAGTTCTTTTGTTGAGTTTATAGTCTATATGTGTATGTTTATATGTAAAAGCCATAAAACAATGAACGAAATGAAACGAAACGAAAAACCAGTTACTTACTGATAGAGTCAAAGGTCACTTTGGGTCACCATGTGTTACAATAAATACAGCATTTTTTTGAAAAGAACATGTTCTGAATACATCATTGAAACCTCAATGCATTTTTGCATTCTGGTTACTCATCAGATAGTTTATGATTTGGTACTTGATACTGATGATTTTCAAGTCCACATAAACTTCCAAAGTACAACCCTCAGACTAAGTTTATGTTAAAACTGTCCTTGAAATGTAGATAGTAAAAAGCAAGTGATAACATGAGCCATATACTGTATGTGGATATTGTCTAACTTTTTAATTGATATATGAAGAAAATTTAACAGCTTTAGAAAAATTTGATCAATTTCAGGACCCAACTGAATTTAGCCACCTTAAAAAAAGAAATTGTTTGAGCAACATACAAATGAGAGAATTTGTATGCATATTGCAGTAAAAGATTTATTGCATATAAATCATTCATAATGCTGCCAACTGTTGTGAAACCCTGCATTCAATATCCACAGGTTTAGTCAGCATGTACAACCAAAAAGATATTCACCCTATTAGGACAATTAATTTAAAGGACTTTTAGATCTGATTTATCTGGGATTGAAACTGTGTTGTCACATTTCATTGCTCATCAACTCCTGGAGGGGAGGGAGTGAGGGACATGCAGCTCTTACCTGGGAATGTAACACACATGTGATAAAATTTAATCTTAAGCGCAGTCAGTTGCCCTAACTAAGCTTAATTGCTCTTAGAAAGTGCAAATTTTTCTCTAAAGACTAAACATTTTGAACTATTTGAATACTCTTATTATCTTCATTACAAATTCAGATTTTTTCAATTTTCTGTAGCCTACCAAAATCTAAGCTCCCAAATTGTCTGCAGTAAAATATCAATAGAAATAAAATTATTGTTGACACTAGCTGCCTACCCCTTCCCCCCTCTCCCTAGCCTCAAATTCTGGTGCCACCCTTGATACAATACGAATTTTGTGTCAGACAGTTCTTTTGCACCACTTGTCATATATTAAACTGTCATTGCTGTATCAAAGAAGGATGCTAACTCTTTGCTATTCTTTCAATATTCAACTCGATTTGAGGCAAGTACAGTATTATTAGTAGATTGATATTAACTCTCAAAAGGAACTGCTGAGCCCTGCTAAGAAAGTCTTACAAGCATAGCAACATCAATCACTCTCTTTGCTCAGTCCTGCAGCTTTCCACTAATCAAATTGATTGAGAGATAAGAATCTTGGGCAAAGTTTGTTAAATTTCAAAGGTCATCCTATCATCCCTTAAGGGCATTTCATTCACAAAGCTATCCAATTGTGGCACAGACTGTTGAAATAAAATGAGCTGGATTAAGAGAACCAAGCATTTTGTCAATTGTGTAAATTATCCAGTCATATCTGTTGGAATTTGAAGTTGTCATATTTGATTTCGTTTGCCAGTAGTGTACAACATAGTCAAGTGAGATCATTGGTAAGTGCTTTAATATTGAACAAAATTTCAAAACTGCATCTGTGTGGTGCTTATTATATCTTGCAAACAAAAATTGGACATTCTGTAGTTTTGGTTTCTTTCAGGGAATTCTACCCTAGATGGTCTTTGCAGGCCTGCATGGCATAACAAGTGAAGGTTTGTACATTTTAGTGGTAGTGTATGCTACAGTATGGTGTGCAGACATACTTGTCATGTGTTTTTGTTATTAGATTCTTTTGGCTTGCAAGTTAAGAGGCTGACGCTTTGCATACACATGTATTCATGTACGGCCAAAACTTATGAAACCTTTTTTCAACTTGCTATATGTACTATAATGTTGTAAGTAATTTTTTTTTTATATGAACATTTGAAACAGGGTTGAGACACTTGGTAACTGTAGCTGCAAAGCCAATTGAGCCGAGATAAGAACAGTAAGAAAATAGTTAATGTAAAAGTGCAAAATAATATACTGTAAAATACAATAAAAGAAATTAAACCAGGTTAAAAAGTAAAAGGAAAAAATAGTTGATTGGCCAGACGTTGGAAGAAACAGAGCATGAGAGGTGTTTCTATTTTTACTTATTTTTGGTTTCGATGATAAGAGAAACCCGTGAAATCATGATGGTGTGTGTATGCCTGTGTGTGTGTGGGGGGGGGGGGGGGGGGAGGGGTGCGTACATGTGTGGTAGTGACACTTTGCTTATTAGCATATCTCAAGATAGGAATGCCTGACAGTTTGTAAACTTTGTACATGGATGTGCAGTATTGAGAGGAAGAACCCTATTGTTTTTTGCGGAGGTCAGAGGTCATCTGGGGTCACGAGGGGTCAATTTCTGAAAATAATTGTTAGCTTGATATGTCAAGATAGGAAACTTGGATAGATTTTACATTTGGTATGTAAATGCATTATGGTCAGAAGGTGGTCCAACCATTTTGGTGGAGGTCAAAGGCCATGTGGGGTCACCAGGGGCCAAAATCTGAAAAGCTTGTTAACACAATATCTCAGGGAGGAAACTTGGATAGCTTTCATATTTGGTAGGTGGATGCATTATAGTCAAAAGATGGTACCCATTGTTTTTGGCAGAGGTCAAATGTCATCTGGGGTCACCAGGGGTCAAAGTCTGAAAATCTTGTTATCACGATATGAACTTGAATAGATTTCATATTTGGTATGTGGATGCGTTATTGTCAGAAGATGGTCCTTATTGTTTTTGGCAGAGGTTAAAGGTCATCTGGGGTCACAGGGTTCAAAGTCTGAAAATCCTGTTAACACAATACTTTATCTCAAGAGGGAACTTGGATAGATTTCATATTTGGTATGTGGATGGGTTAAAGTCAGAAGATGGTCCCTAAAGAGATGTCAAATATCTTGATTTAGGTGGAATAATTACCATTTCCACCCTGGATTCCACAATTAGGAAAATCCTCCAAAAATTCCTTTTTTCACACATAAAGCGTCTTTGTCGAAGACTCAACATTATGAAAAGTTAAAAAGATTTCAGCAGATGCATGCTGAAACATAGCCTGTTTGGGGCACATATTTTGCACAAGTAACTGCACCGTTCTCTCCTATATTTTGCATTACCTAATAACACACTCGACACCTGCTAAGAAGACTATAGGTAAACTTCAGCAGAAAATCTCCTTCAGCCACTGCAACTAGAAGTGGTCCAAAATTCATCTTGATTTATCATTCAAGAAATGCCGTTTTAACGCAAAAATGCAAGAACTGAGGTCTATGATGTTTCCTGTGTAACACTGAAAACAAAAACAATAAACTGACATAATCGAAAATAAAGGGGTTGCGTGATTGTTTGTTAGCATGTTTAGAATAATAAAAGGTTTAGCATCCTAAACCTACATACATTCTGGAGCTAATATTTTGTTCCAGTCTTTTGCAGCCCAATAGAAGAAAGAGATGTACAGTATGTTTCCTTAATCCACAAGCATCTGTATCTTCCCTGATGCCAAAAGAGTCAAGTAGTGCTCTCCTTAAAGTCTACTCACAACCCAGAGCCCATTCGACAGTCCAGTTTGATTGCTCTAGGAAGCTATGCTGTACATACTGAATGAAATATCTTGTTTAGTCTTCTATAGTTTCCAGTAGTTTTCAGGCACATTTTGGAGATTAATTCCCCTGAAATCTTTATTGTAAAAGAAGTGTTTAAGGTCACATCACACAGATGATATATTAGAGGGGTACTTCTAAACATTTTGGTTAAATTTGCATTGAAACCCAATGTGTGGTTTTCAAGATACAGTATAAGCAGGTAAAATTGTCACATTTTCAACAAAAAATTATCTGGAAGCAAGCACATAGGACATCATATCTTCACATTAATGGACAGTCTTATGTTTTTCTTTAAAGTTTAAAGTCAGTATTCTCCTAAACCATGCAATACTATCAGAATATGATTGCATATAAGTAGTATGAGACTTTCACAAACTTTGAATTTGATGCACTGTTTAGATTTGGTTCCTCTGCCACGTATGAAAATTACATTTTGCTTCAACCTCTCCTTTAATGATGAAGTATATACTAAATAAATGAATATTTGCATGCTGTGTGTTCCAGACCTTGAATTTTGAGGCATGCAGCTTGTTCGACTGCACACCATCACTCACCTCAAATCACTGTGAGGAGTGCAATTTTTTGCACACCTGAATAAAGAATGGGAATTACCTCCAGTAGGAAAATGTTTCAATGTTAAATGAAACAGCAAGCCTACCATACTGCTTGCAGTAATTCCCCAGGAGTGTGGTTTAAAGCACACCTGGAAAATTGAAAACTCAAGGCCTGTTGTTTGAAGCAATTGCTATCACCATTTAGCAATATTGTGGCAGCTGTGATCTTGACCATCATTATTGCAATGTTAGCTAAGTACTGTGTATCATGATTATGATATTTGACAGTATAGTTTGTCACTTTTCCTTGCAATCCTGGCAGACACTGCTGTCAAAATTTGAAAATCCCTATAAACTGAAAGATCATGTACAGGTAATCAGTGTACAGTATTTCTTTAAACATAAAGCATCTCTGGTCTTTCAGAATTACTTCAGCATGTAGAAAGAGAAATGGAACTTAATTAATTAAGTTCAGTCCCAACAACTAGACTTCCATAATTAGTCAAATCTCTTACAATCTTATTCTTGATTGAAGTTTATGTTTTATTTAACTGAAAGTTGCTGATGGTGGGCATGAATCCCTGTATGTAGAATATTTGCCTTATGCAGCACACAACCAAATAAATTTCTAACATACACTATGGTAGCATCTCTACCATTATCTGTTGTTAAAACTTGATCACATCCATGAACAGCTGGCTCACTGATACTTGCAAATTTTTTCAGTGTATGCAATGCTTGCAATGGCAGTGGCACTGTTTTCAGTGTTGATTTTGCAAAGATTTACAGATGCTGTGCTTCAATGAAGTTCCCCCCCCCTCCACCATATTGCTCCAAGTTTTAATTGACTACAGGTACAGTAGTAAATTGTAGTGCACTTTACCTGCAAATATAGAGGAATTCATTTGCAATAATTTATTAAAATGCAGTGTGTATTAAACTCATTACTTATTTTGCCTAAATGTTGCCAGGGTGTGTGAAATGCTCTGTTCCAGAGAAAATTCCATTCCTGTTGTGAGCCTAATTGAATTTGCTTGGATCAGTAGTTCATGGTTCCAACCTCACACTGTTTTGCAGTGGCACAGTTCATACACCGCAGGACACAAAACACTTGCAAACACTGTTGAATTGACACTTGGAACTATCAAATTGTCTTTATTCAGATACTCATGTTTCTTGTTTTGTTCCAGTTCATTTTAATGGGATTTTGTGTGTAAATTTAAAGGGCAGGAGCAGTCATCTCAAATGGAAGAAGTGTAGTAGACTGTCCAGTTTCATGATTGGCTGTTGGAAATCATGTGACAATGTTTTTTCGCTTCAAATATGAAATTTACCAGAAATAACTACTTGGTTTACCTTGAATATGCAATAGTACAGTCATAAAATGTAATTAAAGATATTTTGAAGAGAAATATGATGAAAATTGAGTTATTTAGCATTTTCTTCAAAATAAGTTTGGGGGGACTGCTCTTTACCTTTAAATACATATTAAAGAAAGTCACTGAATTGAACAGTATACCATGATTTTTTTCAGTCTTATGTAATTGCTTAGTATGTTCACAGTATGTTATATGTATTTGTATTATTAGGGTTGATATTTGAATGCAGGACAATGAGATTGGTTATTGGTGCTATTTCCCATTTAGTATTGGAGTTGATTCCCATGCAAGAAAAAATAGGTAGGCCTGTAGTACTGTGTTAATTTTCTTTAAATGCATGGTGTACATACTGTAGATTGAGCTATACCCTCATACCTCTCATACATTGACATCATACAACATTTTAGAAGGAAACAAGTGAGGAACACTGTGCTCATGCTTATAAATGCTAAAGTAGATCCAGGCATAAGTTTGCTAATATCACTGGTAGTACACAAATTAGCTTTTTGTACAGGCTTATAATCTAGGAAGTGAGGTTGGGGGATATGTGTTAATACTCCCCAAAATTTTCCAATGAAAGGAAAACTCAAGAATGAAAAATACTTCCTTACACTGCCAATGATCACAACCAAATCTTCAAGATAGTGTCAAATTTGAAAAGCTCACACCATTTGCACATGGATGCTTGCAATAAACAAAATATTTCTCAACCCCTTCCCCTAGGTTGGGAAAGTTTCATGTTGGTATGCCCCCCACCCCCACCCTACCACTTTGTAAATCTGGCTATGTGCATGCATTTGCTGGTGTAGACCTGTGGCAATGTTCCTGTATATTTGGAGCCATTGAGGAGGGCACATACTGTATGTCAGAAATAAGAAAGGGGTTAACAGCCCTAAATTTTAATATAAGATCTGATAGGGTAAAAGCTGTTATGATCCTATGTACTTCACCTGTAACTACCCCACACAGTGTAACAAGGTATGTTTTGGGTAAGTTATTGGATTGCCCATTCCAAACAGGTAAGTACCTCCTTGGAAATAGTATTTTCATGTTCCAAACAAATCATATATTGTGCAGTGAGAAATAATGTACTTTGCAATGACCATACTGTATCTTCTGATCTTTTTACAGAGGAGTGCCACAATTAGACAATGGGCAAGATGTAGAAGTGAATTTGCTGCTTTACGAAGGGTTGCACAAAGCATGATTGTTACAGGTGATGGATTCATGCCAAGCTCGGAGAAACAGGATTAATGACTGATGGCACTTTTCATTTTTATTGTGGCTGTGTTAGCCATCCTTTTACTGTTTGCTCTGTACTGTGAGGAATCTCAGAAATCACCCAAGGATAATGACCACGGTCTCATATCTCGGTCAGAATCAAGGTATGCTACTCTATCTGTCTTTGAAAAATTGGGCCTTTCCATCAACGAGTGCAATACTTTCAGAACATTCCTGGATAGATTTACTACCTACGATGAAGTGGTAGGTGCCATAAAGAAAACGGGTATGGTCAAGAGTGATTTAATAATTGGAATTGATTTCAGTGCAAGTAATGAGTGGCAAGGAAGGAAATGCTTTGGGGTGAAGTGCTTACATGATGTTTCTAATTCCAAACTGCTGAATCCATATCAACGTGTACTCACCATCATGGCTTCAACCATGGAACAGTTTGACAGCGATCACCTCATCCCTGTGTTTGGTTTCGGTGACAAATCATGTCGAAATGATAGTGTCTTTGCCATGGCAAAGGATGGTAAGCAGTGCAAAGGATTTGCAGAGGTAATGGAAAGCTATGCATTTCATGCTTCAACTGTTGAGCTTGGAGGACCCACTTGCTTGGCCCCGATTATTGAACAAGCTGTAGACATTGTTGAGGAAAAGAAATCATATCATATCCTTCTTGTAGTAACTGATGGTCAATTTTCTGGTGATCATGAGGATGTGCGTTCAATTATCAAGGCATCAGAATACCCCCTGAGTATTGTGATAGTAGGAGTTGGTGATGGACCCTGGGATGTAGTTCAAGATTATGATGACAAACTTTTGGCTCGACATTTCGATAACCTACAGTTTGTGCCATACCAGGATGTTGTGACTAACTGTTTAAATCCAGAGACAGCACTAGCTTTACACATTCTAATGGAAATCCCTGACCAGTATGCAGCAATTTCATCCTTGGGATATACCACCCAGGGGGATACTTACAACATGTGCACAGACAACTCAGAAGAATTCTACGCAAATGGAGATGTTTATTTGTGAATTCTTTCTTACAGTATTTATAAATATTTACATCTTTCAAATTGTACTTTGAAAACAAAATATTATATTTAAGAACTTTAATAAATTAAATTTCAAATAGAAATTGAGAACATATGGTGCAATCAGTACAGATGAGGTGATATCCTGTAAAGTATGCAGAAACTAAGTTGTTTTTGCTCAATGTGAAGTAAAAAAGCTACATGTATGCAAGGATGTCTTCTACTTTAATGGTGAGGACATCTACATACTGAACGCGCAGACTTGGGAGCACCGGAGCATAGCTTTTTCTAGCAGTCCATAGAAAGGGATCAGTGGCAACTTGAAACTATGTACAGCACATGGAGCATGAAACTAGATGTATGTACATGCTGGAATGGAAGGCTATTTTCTCTGCTTTTAACTGTAGTCTCTTTCCATGGCTGCATCATTAACTTGCCCAATTGATTGCTTGTGGTCACTGAGCTGTTCAGAGTATCATTTGGAACAGAATGGGTGGAGTAGAACTGTATTCTGCTTGCTGCCTGGGACTAGAAAAAGCTATGCTCCCTTGTAAACTGTACAGATTAAGTGTATAGTGTAATAGTTAGAGCATGTGAGGCAGTTCCCTCTGAAGGTCTGGGTTTCAATTCCTCAGGTAGGGTACGTCATACCACAAACATTAAAAATGGAAACAACTGCCATGGTGCATGCTGGTCTGCATAAGCAATGGAGTGCAAAAAATAGTGTGGGTTTCACTAAATTAAACCAAGTGGCTAAATCAGTTGAAAACAAAACTCTTATCTTACCTAACCTTGTGGGCTGTATGGACAGTGCATGGTTACTTGACCATTACTGAACAAAAAATGAAGGCTTTTAATACCAAGATACCTGGTGATGTCTTTGTGTCACCTATCAATGAATATATGCAATATTTTAGATTCATTATAAACATAAATGAAAGGAGGGGGGCACAGTCTTTCCTGTTCTGTTGATTTGACCTAAGATGTGCAATGTTTTTGAAAAATTTCTCAAGTTTCTGTAATAATTTCTCTCTCTTAGCTAAACCACCTTACAGTAGGTAGACCAGCTTCCCACACAATGCATTGGCAGTGGTCATTAGTGCATTGTATTACACAAACTATTATGGTCACACTCTTTACATCCTACAGTAGTACAGAAAGCATAATCCATATTAGAAGTTTTGTGACTGTATCATTCACAATGAATAAAAGTTGTCATGGGGTTTGTAGGTAACAGTAGTGTAATTAACGTACAATGGTGGTCACAAATTTAGATGGTTTGAGTTTTTATTCTGGTGTCAAAGCATGTACAGTATATACTGTATATACTCATTATTACTCTACATACACATTGCATCAACATCAAAGTTTTGTTCTGCATGGATAACTGGGGATAAAGTTAATTTATTTTGATTTTATATTTTATATTTACTAATTACAACAGAAGCTTCCATTTTTTGTTTAATAGTTTCATTACGCAATGGTATGCTTTATTTCAACATACTCTTTTCTGCTTCCTTCTATTATTTTGTGATGGATCAACTTTTTCTGTTGTAAATTTGTATGTTCAATTCACCAGCATTTTCTTCTATGTGATTTGGCACCATTTGAAAGCCATACAATATATTACATAATAGACCCATTTCCAAATCAGCAATTACAAAGGATTGTTGGATGGAAGTTTGGTATGAATCATATTGTCCATGAAAAATGAATCATACTTAAAAATGTGATATGCTTTTCATTGTTGTGTAATTGCTATTTGGAATTGGGTTTATTGCTTAGTGTTACCCTACAGTAGTCAGCCATATTATATTTTTGTACATTTTTGTATGTACAGTAAAATTTTATGCAGTAACCATAAATTAAAGAAAATTGCATTACAGCATACTGATCATAGTGATGAAAATGGTGTGTTGTAGCTGCATACAGAAACTACTTACTTCAAAATGTTTGAATAGAATACACAGCAGCGTACAATGAGCTACAGTATGTGCACTGAAAGTGCCATTTCCCATTGTAACAGTATACTTCAGTGTCAGAAGTCCGATGCTGTACTGTACATGATGAATGACATCAACAATGAATATATCTGATGAATACATTTATAAATGTTATGTTGAACCATAGTTTCATGACATATATCAGGAAATGTGTGGGGTTTATACAGTAGTTTTCTAGGTATTCAAATAGCTTGAAGATTCCTTAATTAAGGTTTTCAAGTATTTATATGCAATGTTCGTCAGAAAATTTTCATATGATACATTGGTTTGTTTTTGAACTGTGTTGATTACAGTAGATAGGGCTGCATCTGGTGACTTCAAAATCGAGCCTATTTAACCATACAGCGAAGTGTCACAATTTTCTTCTTATTTCTCTTCAAAGTATCTTTAATAATATTTTAGGACTTCAAGGTTGCATACTGTACATATTCAAGGTAAACCAAACAGTATGAAATTTCACATTTGAGGAGGAAAATCTTGTCACATCTTCCTCAAGAGCCAGTCATAAAAGAGGATAGTCTACTTTACTACATGTGTTTTAGGTTGGGTTGATACCATTTCCCCTTGAAACTTTTGCTCCTTTTAGTGTCCTGCCATTTGATTTGGATGGTCATTATAGTAAAAGGAGGACCACTTTAAACCCACGCTCTTCGTTTACATTGAAATGTGGTAAATGTTGATTTTACAATTGACAGATACTGTACATATATATATTGCTTATTGGCATCATGTTTCCATTGATATTGTGTCAGTGCAGTGCTGTCCCAGATTTTGCAAAAATCATACATTTTTTTCTGGGGAAAATGATTGATTGTTCCTTATTCCATGTCACTTCATTGGTGATGAAATGAAAGAACCAAAATTGGTCACTACCAGTCAATTAATATAAGCTTAATTAACCCAAAAAAGGGTTCCTATGGTAAAAAAAGATGGTATCAGCAAATGGGTTCCATATCTGTTGAAATCCTACTGTATATGGCTTGTTGCCAGCAGCCAATATTTTGATCTCCTCTGCCTATAAGGAAAGCCATGTGAGTTCCCTGCTTTCAGCCAGATTGGTTGATTAAATATCAAATTTAATTTTGTAACATGCCCCCTAGTGGATGCTTTACTGCACAATTTGGTTTTTACATTGTAAAAACTCCCATTACCAAGATCAAGTTATTAGGAACTCACCATTACTGTATAAGGTTACAAATGCACTGCATGTATATTTACACTAGATCTGATCACATGTATAGGGTCAGATACTCTGTTATGGTTAAAATTTGTGAAGTTTCAGGCAGATCAGATCTAGACCTTTGCCTCATTTTGATCCTGGTTAGAGGCAAATATCCATACCCATACAGGTGATCAAAATTTGTAAATGTGCTAGGGTCAAAGGCAACCCAAAACCAAGGGTAATGAAGAGTGATTCATTTAAAGGTCACTTCTGCCAAAGTACCCAGTCAGTATTTGAAAAGTTTGAGCTGTAAAGGCATTGTTATACAGTACTGTACTGTTCGGTAATTTCATCTTCTAACCACATTAGATAGTTAGAACTGCATTTACAGATTTGATCTCTAGCAGTGGATCTGATCTGCTGCATCAGTAATCAGATCCAGATTTAGTGTAAATGCACCCTTGCTTATCAAATATGTTGTTTCCATAGTTCCACATTTTACATTCCTGGTTTAAAAAAGTCTTCAGAAAGTTTAAATTGCTGTACAAATAAGTGGCATAAATTTCAAGTGGAAGAGGTGCATTCACAGAAATTGCAGCTGATTCTTGTTTTGTATTTGGTTTTCTCTCAATAGCCTCTCTGAATAGAATTCCAATATGATAGAAAACCTTTCATCTTATTTTCATGGAGTTGATATCATATCAGTGCTTAATGAAAAAATTTGAATGGTTTGTGTTACACACATGAAATGCTGAAACACTGCCTGTAACAAAAATGTATTCATTACTAGAACTGCTTTTACTGAGTTGATCTGGAATGTTTGCAGAGCAGCCAAAGACAATTGAACTGAACATAGTTATTGTAAGTAAACTTGTTTTTTTATCACATCACCAAATGTTTGCTCATCTTCCAAGAAAAGAAGAATCCATCGTAAATTAAAAATATAGTACCTTGAAGAAAGATTATTGCAAAGTACTGTATCAGCACTGTGCGGGACATTTATTGTAGTTTTAAGATTGTGCAGCAAAAAATAGCTAAGTACTCTTACCTTGTTGGTGACCATTCCCATTTTACATATATATACCCTAAGTCAAGAAATTCATTGTTTGAAAAATTTCATCCTTATTATTGAGGTATGCAGAAATTTGCATGCTAAATATATGTTATCAAAAGGTGGTCTTGGAAAGTTTCCTTTATCATGCATAATGTGCTACTGCATCAGTGTTGGTTCAAGTTTAGTTACTGGTATCAATAACATTTATATCAGTCTTATTTTACCTTTTATTTTACTTACATTGAATGAGTATGTTAAGTGATTGTAAGACAAGGTAAACTTGTTTATAAAGCAGCCAAAAAAATTCCTTGCATGCTACTTATGTTAATGAAATTGAATTTTACTTAGAATTGATTGTGATTTATTTGTACATATTTTATTATGACAAAGCTGGGAGAAAATGCATGATCCTCTTTTTACTGCAATTGCATGACTGCCTATTCTGTAACCTTGAAAATGACAAACATTCCTCAGTTTGAAATGCTACCTTTTTATTTGTAATATTTAGTACTGCAATCAAATCTGCAATGCAGTAGGTTTAATGGTAAAATGTACATTTATTTTAATGAATGCAATTGGTTTAAAGTTGTAACAATAATTTAAATTGAAAATGTTTATTATTTTTTTTTTCCTTTTCTGCTGGTTCTGTCAGTATTAAGAAAAGTGTGTTTTTGTCTAAGTAGTTGGTTTAACATGAAATTACTGTTACCTTCTGAAAGTGATAGTGATTAATGCTCAATGATGAGAGAACCCTTTGCATTCATGATAGTGTATTTGTTTGTTTATTTGCATTCATGTGCTGATGTGTTTGTGACGGGACACTGTGCTTGTTAACATGAGATAACAATTCAAAAAGGAAAACACTGCCAGTCGTAAAACATGGCACGTGAATGGTCCATATTGAAAAGATGATCTTTTGAGAGAAGATGATCTTTTGGTAGATGGCAAAGTTCATTTTAGGTTACAGCACAGAACCAAAGGTCAAACTTTGAAGATCTTGCTAAAACAACATTACAAGGTACAGTAGGTTAGTTACGGATTTTTACAGCCCATCTCACTAACAGTTGGGGGCAGGTCACACTACTGCAATATCAAAATGGATGACAATCCCATTTTCAAGAGGTTTTAGTAAAATCTTCACCATCTTTGGTCAAGAGGAAGCGAAAATTTGCCAGTGTTTGGAAATACATGATTTGTACCTTAGGACTACAAAAATTGAAATTATACTATTCTGTGATGTCACATCTGGAGACAGCTTTTATCGGATATCCATAGTCCAATCAAAGCTGTTTATCAACGTAACATTACAAAATGATAAGTTTACATTTTATTTTCATTTCAGGAGGAGATTCTAACTATAACACACAAAAATCAGAGCGTAATCCGATCCAATACAGTAGGAAACTTGAATAGATTTCATACTTGGAATGTAGATGCATTCAAATGGGAAGATGAGCCCCACTTTATTGTGCTGTTTGTATGTGTATGTGTAGCATTGTGCTTGTAAACATACTATTTTAAGAAGGCCAACTCCAGGGGATCTCATACTTGGCAGATGAATAACTCCAATTATTAAGAAGGTTATCTCTAGTATTTTTGATGGAGATTTGGAGCCAGGAGAGGTCAAAAGGTTCACACTTGGTAAACACTGTATCTAAAAATAGTATTGGTGATTTAGCAATTTAATGAGGTTTTACAGCTGAGTTCCTAACCCAAATAGTTTAAGTCGGGCTGGCCTCATTTTTTTCAGTTGTGGATCACTGGTTCACTATGCAGTTGGTAACTGTAAGGATCTTGCAGCTAGCATGATTATTTTGAAATAGAGGACTTGACACGTACATGTAAAACTTACAAGATGTGGTACTTGGCTTGAGACTTGCTATTTTTGACTTGAAACTTGACTCAGGTCTTGGAGACAGAAACTTCAAAATCTCTGGTTTAAAAATCATTTTTGGCATTGGAAATCTATAGGTTTCAATTTGGTAGTACGTTTTACCTATGCTTCAGTGTAAATCCCAGGCAATCTGTGGCTGACTTGTAAAGACATTTATCTATGAATCACTGTTCATTTGAAAAAGAAAAACAGACAAACTGACCAGTACATTTCAGTGGCAAGGAATCATGAGACCTTTTTTCACATTCCTTTGAAATAGTTGCCAATGCTAATATTTGTCTGCGATTATGTTTATAATTATATCCCCTTGTATGTGCAGTTTTCTCTTGTAACATGGAAGTTCAATGCAACCAAAAGTTTTGAGCATACACTGCCCCACATCTTGTGTGGGGTACAATACATAATTTAGAAGTAAGTTCAGTTATTTGTTGCCATGGAGTTCCAGGGCATACACAAACTGAGCTAAGCACATGGTAAACTGCATTCTCTTGTTTGGAGTTTGAGCAGATAGCATAACATTAAGCATACTGTTCATTAAAAGTGTCTAGCCCAACTAATTAAAAATTAAAGTCTCAGCCCTGCTTCATGCCAGATTCAAATCCAAATTTTTTAAACAAAAACATAATTTAGATACAGTCCACTGTGCAATACCACCACACTTAAGATCTCTTTCATATTATGAATGGAAGAAGGAAGAATGATTCTGCAAAATGTCCAAGTTAACTCCAATTTTGGAACAGGTGTTTTTAGGTGCTGAAGCATTTCGCTTTATCCTCACAATTTGGAGGAAATGCACATGCTCATAGTAGAACTATCCAACTTGTTTTTTTACTTCACTTGAGGAATTACTTGCAGCTGAAACATACTTCTCTAAACTCTGCTTGTGAATATATAGCTATCAGCAACATATCAAAAGTGTGTGCTTAAAGGGGGTGATTTGAAGTTGGGAAGTGCTTAACAGTATTGTGTCAATTACTGCTCCCTGTGATGTCACTTATTATTATTATACTTAAAATAAAACCATTTAAAGCGCCAACTATACACAAAGTAGTCAAAGGTGCTGTACAAAAGTAAAGCAATACAAAAAATGACAAAAAATAAAACAACCAAATAACAGAAGTAAAAGAATAAAATAAAAGAACGGAGAAAAAGCAGAATTAAAAGTCCTACCCAAAGTAAAGAAGATAAAAATAAGTTTTCTTAAAAGTTAAAAGGGTGCTACAGGTGCAAATCTCAATACGTAGACTATTCCAAAGCTTAGGAGCTGTAAAGGAAAAAGCACATTCACCTAACTTAGAATTAACCCCGGGGACAAAGAGATCTTAATTAGAGAAAAAGGGATATTAATTATTTCCTCTTAAACAAATGCTTGGGGGTACTTGAGCATTCTTGAAGTTCTGGTTAAAATGAATGAAGTTTTGATCCAAATGTAACAAAATGTTGGTGGTGGTGTGGTTTTTTAGCATTGGAAGTATATCAAACAGGTATAATTTATTGTAGTTTCTGATTGAGATTTTAAAAATGAAGAACTTGTTCAAAAAGCGATTGCAATTTTTTGTAATATTAGTACTTTTTGACTAACTGCCAATTATTAGCATTTAATTCAGGCTGTCAAAGAAAAGGACTGGTTGAAAAGCTTTTCTCATGTGATCAAAAACGAAAAAACTTTCTTGGAAACCAAGAAAACAAGCAACTTGAGCATTAATTGTTCAAAACGTCTCTGAAATATTAAGTTCTAAAAAAGGTCTTTTAAAATTGTATGGCCCATTAATGGAGCTAGGTGTATGTTTTTGAATGGTTAAAATAGAGAAGGTACTCTGTCCAAATGAGGAGATCGAGCTAGAGAGACATGTACTGCTATGACATTGGTTTGTGTGTGTGGGTATGAAAAATGGTGTCATTTTCATGGTTGAGATCTGAAATGCTGAGTCATCCAAAAGAAGTACATTGAGATCCACCAGTGACCTCAAAAGACGTAAAGTTGTTTGATCCAGAGTTTTAACAAGTCTTGCAGTAAAGTCTAGTTGTGTGCTCCATGTAATGTGACTTGAGTGGTGGAGCCAGTGTCGCAAGTCACTGTATCATATCATTCAGGAAAATCATCATACAATCTTCTAGTCACTTGCCTCTTGAAAATTGGTGGCAGACATGGCCATAAAGGACAGGAGGGCCAGGGGCTGCAGCCCCCCACTAAATTGACAAATCCTTGCTGAATTGGGGAGACTTTGGTACCTCAGTCAGGCAGAGATTATGAACTGAAGTGATCTAGAGTTGGGCAAAAATCCCCACCTGCCCTCTTCCCCTTCCCATGAGAGGAAAAGCCCTGTATGCCCATGGTGTCTGAAGTCATGATCTGGTAGGAAAAATATTGTCACATGACTCACAAGAGCCATAATTAAACAGGACAAACTAATCCAAACCGGAGGGACTGCTCTTGCCCTTTAAGTTGTACACTGTGAAGCCACATTTTCCTTGAAAATTAAAGGGCAGTATGGTACTGAAATAAATCTTACCAGTAAAAGTCAAGATCAGTCCCCTAGACTAATTAACAACAATTAAATCTCACAGTTTTCTTGTAATTTCTCTTCAAGGGTAGTATAATGCATCATATTTTAAGACTGCAATATTGAGCATGCAAGATACACCAAACAATGACACCTAGTACATTTGAGATTTGAGTAGGAGAAGTGTTGTCATATGACTGCCAAAAGCCAATCATGAGACCAGGTAGACTACTTCAAGTTGGGGTGGCTGCTCCTTTCCAGCAGTATCCAGTCTTTATCTCCTCAAAATTTTATATATTACAGGAGTTATGCAGAAGGTGCAAAATGTGACTAGGTGTGGGTGCACAAATCAATTTCATGACAATTAGATATTTATGCCTTTGGGAATACTTGCCATTACCACTGGAGTTTATTGGGAAAGTTTAAATACCCTTACACTGGCTCAAAGTGCAATTTATTTGCTTTAATGAACTGCAGCTTTGATAACCACTCTGGTATAATAGAAGTCCAGCAATTTATAGGTTTATTGAGCAACAAATGAAAAATTCTGTAGTATTGGCAAAAGGGGATCAAATAACTTTGGTGCAATTGAAGGATTAGATACCTGTCAGCTCGTGAGATAATCTGCTATCAAATGTCAGCCTTCAGGGCTATTGTCAAATGCTTGGATGGGCATGAAATTGGTATCACTAACAGTTCTTCACAAGGTTAAGCATAGGATGATTTTTTTTCCAAAAAGATTGAGCAACAAATAACTGAATTCCTTTCTGTAGTAGCTTTATTTCTTGAATAGTGCTTTATGCAATACTTAAAATTACCTGTAATTTTTATCTATAAGCACTGGTTTAAAAATGAGAATAATTTTGTATACTAAAAAATTCCAAAATTCCTTTTAAAGTTTTTTGTGGCAGCAGCAATCACATATTGTCTAAAACTTCAATTATTCATGGAAAGAGGTTTGTGTATCATTAGAATTGGGTATATAGACTCATTCATATCACTGGTTGGCATAGAGCAAGTATGTGTGCATACTAGGTGTTGCACACACGATTGTTGCGCAGAATTTGGATGAATGAGAATCTACATTTGACTGTGATAAAAATGAGTCTATTAAAAGATACTGTATATCCCAATTGTAGTTACTTTTGAATTTTGTTGAAGTCGAGATATGTGAATAATTTGTATAAATAGTTCAGCTGGTGTTGTATAGGAAACACTTCACTTGTTGAAGTTAGGAACTGTTTTTGCCAAAATGCTTACTTGTGCACTTGCAGATAACATTGCTATGTTTGTGTAGTACAAGTTTGTTTACATTTTCATCTTCATTTTATCAGTTATAATTTCATAAAATAGTTAAGCATTTTATAAACCTGCATGAGTTTTATTTATAGCAAGCATTTCTTGGAAAAAAGCCATGTGTACTGTTTTTTTTTTAAATAGTGAAATACTGAAAGGGATGTTTATGCTCTACAAATCTTTATACTTGATTGAAAAAAGTGAAATAATTCCTGCAATATATCAACATCCAAAAATTGTTATGTGTCATATTGTCGTAGTTTTGTGAGCTCTTTTATATCTACCACACACCATAAATACACTGAGAAGCTTGGGAAATTACATATTGGTTGGAGATGTCATAATTAAATTTTGAAGTGTTTTCTGGGACAGTAGTCATTAGATGATTACTATAGTCAAAATGTGGGGACTCTTGATCTCCATTTCATATTTGCCAAAAAATTTGAAATACCAGCATTGAATATGTTTTATATGACATTCAATGCAAAATATTGCTCAGATTGAATCAACCATTCTTCAGGGGTTGAGAATAAGGGTGAAATTTGCATCTGAGGTCACCAGGGGTCAAAGTCTGAAAATCTCGTTAACAGGATATCTCAAGATGGGTAGCTTGTGTAGATCTCATATTTGGTATGTTAATGCGTTTTACTGAGATGGTCCCTATGGTTTTTTGCGGAGGTCAAGGGTCACCGGGGGTCAAAGTCTGAAAATCTGGTTAACACGATATCTCAAGATAGGAAGCTTAGGTAGATTTCATATTTGGCATGTTGATGGGTTATGGTCAAGAGATGGTCCCTATTGTTTTTGGCACAGGTCAAAGGTCATCTGGGGTTCACCAGGGGGTCAAAGTCTGAAAATCTCGTTAACACGATATCTCAAGATAGGAAGCTTGTGTTGATTTCATATTTGGTATGTTGATGCATTATGGTCAGGAGATGGTCCCTATTGTTTTTTGCAGAGGTCAATGGTCATCTTGGGTCACCAGTGGTCAAACTTTGAAAATCTCGTTAACTCGATATCTCAAGATAGGAAACTTGGATAGATTTCATATTTGGTATGTTGATGCGTTATGGTCAGGAGATGGTCCCAATTGTTTTGGTGGCGGTCAAAGATCATCTGGGGTTACTGGATCAAAGTATGAAAATCTTGTTAACACAAAATCCCAAGATAGGAATGCCTGGCAGTTTTCAAACTTGGTACATAGATGTGCCATATTGAGATGGAGAACCCTATCGTTTTTGGCAGAGGTCAAAGGTCATCTGGTGTCACCAGGGGTCAGAGTCTGAAATTCTTGTTAACACGATATCTCAAGATAGGAAACTTGGATAGATTTCACATTTGGTATATAGATGCATAATAGTCAGGAGATGTGCCCTTTTCACTTTTTGTGGAGGTCAAAGGTCATTTCAAGTCACCAGGGGTCAAAGTCTGAAAATCTTGTTAAAGTGATATCTCAAGATGTCTGTCTATCTAGCTATCTATGTATGGCTTTTGTGGAGGTCAAAAGGGCATCTGGAATAATAAAATTATTTTTTGAACATGCTAGTATAACATTTGAGTGAGAAGATAATGGTGCATGATGGCAGATTTGAAAAACAGTACATTTATGTATCATCGATACCTCAATGCATTTTTGCATTCTGGTTGTTGATGTGGCAAAGAGGGTGGGCTTGGATCCATGCCTGGAACATGTACATGACCCAACCATTGCCTTGGACAATGAGAAGTTGGTTGCCACCAGAGTGACAAAATCTGCAAAAAAGTAAACAGCATCAACTTAAATGCTTTATGGCAAATAGTATGGGGTTTCCACAATGGCAATGGCAATTCCTCTTTTAAAAGCATGCCAAACAGTTAATTGAAGTGTACTTCAAGTCAAAATTCAAAAATATATATGATTAAAGAGCATGAAAAATGAATTTTAACAGTCCAACTCCCATCTTCATAGACATTCCTGAGTTGAGATATAAACTGTTGAAGTTTATTCACTCAACTTAAAATAGTATATTGTGTAATAAATTGTGATGTTATTGTTGTGCAACTCAAAGTAATTCTTTTTCTTTGTAATTCTTTGTTTTTCTGAAAGTTACTGCACCTTGTACCAAGGTGTAATACTGTAGCACTGTTACTCTAATGGGGTGATGTAATCAATTAAGCCCTCTCTGTGCAACACGCTATGCCAGCAAACAGGAAGTGTTCAAGGTCATAAAAACATTTTTAGTTTTAAAGGAAAACAAAGCAGGTTCTGTGAGTTGTACAACAAGAGAGTCACAAATTATTGCGCAATGGACCAATTTGTTTGAAGTGAATAAACTTCAACATTTTATATCCTCAGCTCAGGAATATCCAATGAAGAGGGAGTTGGACTGTTAGAATACATTTTTCATGCTCTTAATTACATATTTTTGAATTTTTTGGTCTCACTTCGTGTGTGAAGACACTTTGCTTGTAAACAAAATATTTAAGACAGCAATAACCGACATTTTTCATACTTGGTATGTGTTGATTTGTCATGTTTCAGATAGAAATGACCGACGTACATTTCTCATATTTGGTGAATAGTTCACAATGAGAGGAGGAACCCTATTGCCCTTTGTGGTAATCAAAGGTCATTTAAGGTCACCACGGGTGAAAAGCGGCCAGGTCGAAAACGCGGAAACCGCGGAAAAGTTCAAATATCGATTACCGTCAAAATAACGTTCCGCGGTTTCCGCGTTTTCGAATGAGCTATAGGCCCGGTTCGAAAACGCGGAAACCGCGGAAAACTGTTCAACTTAAAAGTTTCTTGAAGAATCGCACACACATTCAACGTGCACTGCAGCAGATAATATTATAAACAAAATGGATGAAGGGGTTGTGAACCGTTTGCTTCAAAGAGTGTTTAGAAGGGGACATTTAGCAAAATGGGTGCATGCACGAGGCAGCCCTACCCCATCCGACCGATAAAACGCCCCTTCATTTGGAATTTTTGTTCAGAAATTGCATTCATAGTAATCATTTGATATCAATGTCCCATTTTCATACATTTTCGAATTGAAAAATAAATTTCCGCGTTTTCGAATGAGCTATAGGCCCGGTTCGAAAACGCGGAAACCGCGGAAAACTGTCCATATTAAAAAGTTTTTTGGAGAATCGCACACACATTCAACGTGCACTGCAGCAGATAACATTATAAAGAAAATGGATGAAGAAATTGTGAACCGTTTGCTTCAAAGAGTGTTTAGAAGGGGACATTTAGCAAAATGGGCGCATGCACGAGGCAGCCCTACCCCATCCGACCGATAAAACGCCCCTTCATTTGGAATTTTTGTTCAGAAATTGCATTCATAGTAATCATTTGATATCTTTGTCCCATTTTCATACATTTTCGAATTGAAAAATAAATTTCCGCGTTTTCCGCGTTTTCGAATGAGTTATAGGCCCGGTTCGAAAACGCGGAAAACTGTTCAACTTAAAAGTTTTTTGGAGAATCGCACACACATTCAACGTGTGCCTATAGCCAATTCGAAAACGCGGAAAACGCGGAAATTTATTTTTCAATTCGAAAATGTATGAAAATGTGACTTTCATATCAAATGATTAATTTAAAAGCAATTTCCAAATAAAACACACAAAAAAATCCTTAGGAAGGGGTGTTTTACCAGTCGGATGGGGTAGGGCTGCCTCGTGCATGCGCCCATTTTGCTAAATGCCCCATTGTTAACATTATCGATGCAAACGGTTCACAATTCCTTCATCTAGTCTCTTTATAATATTATCTGCTGCAGTGCATGTTGAATATGTGTGCGATTCTCCAAAAAAACTTTTAAGTTGAACAGTTTTCCGCGTTTTCGAACCGGGCCTATAGCTCATTCGAAAACGCGGAAAACGCGGAAATTTATTTTTCAATTCGAAAATGTATGAAAATGGGACATAGATATCAAATGATTACTATGAATGCAATTTCTGAACAAAAATTCCAAATGAAGGGGCGTTTTACCGGTCGGATGGGGTAGGGCTTCCTCGTGCATGCGCCCATTTTGCTAAATGTCCCCTTCTAAACACTCTTTAAAGCAAACGGTTCACAATTCCTTCATCCATTTTCTTTATAATATTATCTGCTGCAGTGCACGTTGAATGTGTGTGCGATTCTCCAAAAAACTTTTAAGTTGGACAGTTTTCCGCGTTTTCGAACCGGGCCTATAGCTCATTCGAAAACGCGGAAACCGCGGAACGTTATTTTGACGGTAATCGATATTTGAACTTTTCCGCGGTTTCCGCGTTTTCGACCTGGCCGGTGAAAAGCCGAAAACGTAATCACAATGTCTTGAATGAAGCAATGACAAACGCTTCTCATATGTATTTGTCATACCAAGAGAATTGCGTGTTTGTTCTAACGGTAAGAGCATTCGCTTCTCGCGCGGAAGAGCCCGGGTTCTATTCCCAGGTCGAGTCATACCAAAGACTATAAAAATGGAACCTTCTGCCGTTGTGCGTGATGCTCCACCTAAGCAATCGAGTGGGGAAAACAAGCCAGTGAGCCACAACTGGAAAAAAAGACCGTGGCCGGCTCGACTTGAACCAATAGGTTGGAAACTGGGCCGTAAAATCTTCTAATTACCAAGAATATTGATCCTTTTGTTTTTGGTGGAGGTTATTAACGTCACTTAAGTTCCTTGGCTCTGAAAATGGCTTATTGTAAACACGATATATCAAGATCATAGCCTGTGTACGCTGGATATATTTCAGGACACATGTGTCGCAACATGCTGCCGAAACGTATCCGGAAATACCGCCAGTATGTACAGAAAAGCGGCAACTTGTGCCCCCGCTCTGACCAACCAAAATCATATTTGAATCAGCTGAGCCACGTACTGTACCACCACCTGATCATGCCTCCTTAAAGTGTGGGTTGCCTTATTTGATCTTTATAATACGTATGTAAAGCGTGCTCGATTATGGCGCATCAAAAGGGTTATTTTCGATACTTTCATTGCAGTAATTGCAAATAAAATTTAACATAATCAAATTCGCAATGCAAACAGTTTTCTCAAAGATGACACAACTAAGGTCACTAACAGACCCCGTTTAGACGCATTCAGTGTTTACACTATACAAATGCCGTCATATTACACAACGTATGTGTGCTGTACTGGAAGTGTTTTGCTTACAACATTGGCGTCAGGAACAGAGGGCTCATCCTATTTAAAGCAATAAACTGAAATTGAGTCTGGATGAGCATGAATTTGAGAAAGTTATGGAAGGGGCTCAAGTCATCATTTTTTTCGGAAGGGGCTTAAGTAATCATCTTTTGGGGGGATTCTTCTTCAATCAGTTATGTCATTTCTTCGGAGGAACAGGTTTGTAGTAAGAAAAAGAGTTTGAAGGCTAGTAAGGCCCCATGGGTCAGATAGGGTCCACCCATTCGTTTTACGTGAATGTTCTGAGATTTTTTCAGTTCCTCTTTCCATCATTTTTCAGAAGTGTCTGGATTCAAGTTTTATTCCTACTGACTGGCTGGTAGCCAATGCTACTCCAATTTTTAAAAGGGGGATCGAAGTTTGCCTTGTAATTACAGGCCTGTCGGTTTAACCAGTACTGTGTGCAAAGTTATTGAATCTTTAACTATCTAAGGATAGTTACTTAAGTATCTTTTAGATAATGAGTTACTTAATCTGTCACAGCATGGTTTCCTGCCAAGTAGATCTTGTGTTACTAATAACTTGCTGAGCTTTCTTTAAGATGTTTCTTCATCTCTTGATTCTGGGTATGGCGTCGATGTCACTTACCTTGACTTTTCAAAGGCCTTTGATAAAGTTTCACTAGGTAGGCTTATGGTTAAACTGCGTAGGTTAGGTGTTCAGGGCATTTGTGCTGATTAGATGAATTCGTGGATTCATGCGTCTCAGAGAGTTGCTGCCAATGGTAACCTCTCTTCTTGGAAAGAAGTCACAAGTGGAGTACCACAGGGTTCTGTCCTTGGTCCACTTTTCTTCATTTTCATCAGTGACATTGATAGCTCTCTTACATCTTTTATGAGTAAGTTTGCAGATGATACCAAGCTTTATGGGAAGATTAGCAAGTCGGATGATGCCTTGCTGCTGCAGAAAGATCCGAGTAGGTTATTTTCTTGGTCTCTGCAGACTTGGCAAATGTTTTTTTTTTAATGCAGATAAGTGTAAAGTCCTTCATTTTGGCCCTAAAAATTTTAGCTATGATTATAACATGAATGGTAGTGTTTTTAGTAACGTCACTTTCGAGAAAGATCTGGGTGTTGTAATAACTGGGGATTTAAAGTCATCAATGCAGTGTGCCGCCACTGCTGCAAAGGGTAAACGCAGTGGCGTAGCCAGGATTGAATTTTAGGGGGGCGGAGGTAGGTAGCAATAGGGGAGCCTGGTACCTCCGAGGGTGAAGCGCTTTAAGACTATCTAAGCGGAGCGCCACCATCCGTTGGCGAGCGAGGAAAATTTTGGGCTTTACAAACCCTCCAGATGGCCGGAAACGGCGCTTCCCACGTGTTTTAAGTTGCATGTACCCAGCCTTGAAATACGAATCTCATGTCTGCCACTTCTCAAATAATGAAAAAAAAAACTCAATCTTTGAAGAATGGTAATACATACACTTTTAAGGGACCCCAAAACTGGGCATTTCTGATCTGTGGCCTGGGGGATGAGACTAAAGCGAACCGAGTAGGCCTATCTTCCTTTCCCTTGGGAAAAATTGTAACTTCAGGAGGACGTAGATCGCAAATGCGGCAATATTTGAATGGATTTCAGCTTTAATAGGAAAACTGAAAGTAGTTGTGTCCCCCTCTGAGAAACTTTCTTTGCGTCAGATTTCCTAGATACAAAACGGTGCTATGTTTGGCAAAACTTTGACTGATTACAGGCCTACGTTTTAGGATTTTCCTTTTTGGGGAACATGAAAAATTTCAAAATACTCATTTTCAGTATTTGTAGAGATTTTACAAGTGACATGCATAATATCAAAGAAACAATTTTTTCGGTTTTCAGTGGTGTCTAGGTGCAAAATGGTGCAGCATTTGTTCAGTCATCGGTATATTAAGTGGTCAAAATTAAAATACTACCAGTAAATCTCTCAAAATATTTAAACCGCAAGGCAGAAGTAGGGATCATGTGGGAAACATAAAATCCGGATCTTGTGGACATTTTACAAATCTACCCGGACGCCAGTGCCAACTAGTAAAAAGAAGACTTGTCGAAAAAATCGTTCTACAGTGGCATTTGTCATGGTCAGTGGTGAGGCACGACATAGGCCTAGCCTACTTGTTAAAGATGGAAGGAAAGAATTATTCGAAGGCAATACTTTACCCTTACAGCATATTTTGTGTGTGATAGAATATAGGAATGGTCAGTGGCGTAGCTACTGGGGGCAGGGGGCAACTTGCCCCTCCTGGAAAATAATTTGGGGAAATTTGATGAAATTGAGGAAATTTGATGAATTTTCTTACTCTAAAATTTCTCAAAATTTTTGTTAGAATAAAAAGTTCTGATACATTTCTCATACATAATTCGTATTTTCATGCAACAAATTAACCCAGATTTGAGATTTCGTCAGTGTCGCATGAACCGGCCCTACTCGCGTTCCACAGAAATGTCCTCGCCGCGTAGCAGATTGAATGTTCTCTTGTATACCCGCCGTTTTTATGATCAGTGCATTTCAGGGCACATGGAGCCGTTATTCAGGAATTTAACAACAGCTGATGCAGTACAACTAACACTGAAAGGCTGTAAACCCGAACTTATCCCCTTGCACACAGTCTCTGCGTTGTACACTTTGGGAATTCAGGAAAAGGATGTGAAAACTGACAAGTGACCAACGTAGACCCCCCCGAGTTTATTATATTGTCCCGCAAGCTAGTAGTAGTTATACCGGTTTTACTCTGTGTACATAACGATGGATGGTGCTGAAACAATCCATGGCCAACGATTAACTTAAAGTTAGTCTGGAAATTAGAATGAACGGGATCCATTGGCATACTTAGATTTTGTTACTTAGCCTAATCCTTTCTGCTTGAGCTTTCTGCTCACTTGAGGTGTAACATGAACAGGTCCATGAGTAGGCCTACCTTGTAGCCTTCTTCACTTAACAGACTGCTGTTCTAACAGGATATTCTGTGTGATCGAGCCACTATTAGGCCTCCTTTTAAGGGTGTATGAAGGGGGGGGGGGGGTATTGGGCCATGCTCCACAAAGAGATGCCATTTTTTCTTTGTTCTTAAAAATAAGTAATTTAACTTTAATAACGCAGATTTTACTTCAAAAGATAGCATATGTTGCACCAGGCTGCATATAAGGACACCCAATATTCAAAAATTTTCAAAGGAGAAGGATTGTCTCTGCAAGTATGTCCCTCAGTGATGCCAATATTTTAATTCCTACAAATAGGCAAATTCTGTCAAATTTCAATTTTTTACTTTAAAAGGTACCCTCTGTTTCCCACTGGTGACATCGATAAAAATAAAGACTACATGTTTAGATTCTCTTAACTCTCTGATCACTTTGCAGTTTGCGAAAAAATTTTGAAGGAAGGATTTTATTCGCAAACGACAAAAGAAGGTAGTGACTTCTTCGTATAAGTCTGGAAAATGCTATTTTCGGCCATCTGAGGGGTCTGGTTTTTGGAATTTTCTCTACGCTCCGCGCCAACCAATAGTGGCGCTGCGCTTAGATAATCTTTATGACAAAATAAAGTTTTGTGGCCAAGAAATACCACAAATCCTTTACCGATCAATGCTCTTTTATTTTGACTCCTAAAAGTGTGCACATTTTATGACAAGTTTTACTTCGTAAGGTAACATAAATGACATAAGAATGCATGTAAGACACAAAAGTTTCAGTTTTATCCTCATGAACCACCACGATTCAACTTTTTCACAGTTCCTGTCAAATTCGAAAATCTTGCACTATTTTGCATCTAGGCTCCTTGAAAACGTCAAAACATTTCCGGACACCCCTCACCTTGACCATACTATGCCCCCTCCCCCTTCAGAGGAATCCTGGGTACCTCACTGCGTTAGTACATACCAATAAACCAGATATTGTTGACCAAAATAGTATACTAAGAGCTGTTATTTCCAATTGCTCTATGTTATAAGATTAAAAATGCAGGTAATATTACATAATGACATGGTAATGTTGTTATACTTGTAAATTTGTATTTTTTATATGAAATACATACACATTGACCGGGAAAAATTTGGGGAAAATTTCATACCTTTGCCCCCCTGGAAAAAATTCTAGCTACGCCACTGGGAATGGTCGTGTAAGAATGACCTCCAGTGTATAATTGCCTTGTTTTCAGTAAAACAACCAGCCATCCGAAAGGTAGAAGGGGTCTTCACCTAATAAAGTCACATTCGAGTTTGTCGTCGAGACGTTCGTTTCGTCTTCGAAGTGGAATGCAGTAAACGACAGTGCAGATTATACACGGTGTCTAATTTAGTGAAAGTAGGCATTATGAAGTTATAACTTGATTTCATACGTGCGCACAAAATGTGTTTTACAAACATGCATGCATGTTGTCTTAATTGTTACACATTTTCATTATTTACTGTTTTGAAGGAAATAGGCCTACTTCAAATTTTATCTCGGTTCAAACATCATATTTTTTCATTCACTTCAAAAAAACTGAGCAGTTGGTAAGACCCCATCTTGACTATGACACCAAGGCTTGCATGGATCCCTTTCTATGAAAAGGACAAGTTTCTTTTAGAGCAAGTTCAGAAGAGAGCCACCCACCTTATACATGAGGTGAGAAATTTACCTCATGCTAGACTTAAAGGGCCAAACTTCTCACCCCAAACTACAGTTTTGGTACGGGGGTACCGAAATTCTCAATTTGCTCAGTTCTTTGATTGACAGTTAATTCAAACAATGCATAGTACCAAAACTTATATTACACAGCATGAACTGTTCTGAGAGCAGTGGCGTAGCTACTGGGGGGGGTAGGGGGAAAGTCCCCCCCCCCCCCCGCAAAATATTTTTGGGAAATTTGTGGAATTTGAGGAAATTTCAAGTTGACGAAATAATACTTTCTTTTCCTATTTCTTTAAATTTTTCTCACTATAAGTAATCGTGAAACATTTCTCATGCATAACTCGAATTTCCATGCAACGTATTTCCCCAAATCTCATCTGTGTCACTGCAGCATGAAGCGCACTTGACTCTCATTCCGCAGAAATGCCCTCTCTGCAGCAGCTTGAATGTTCTCTGGTACACATGCAGGGTATTTTGATCAGTTCAGCGTATACTGCGCCGCAATACTGACGGGCTATAAGACCGGAGCATAGGATACCATCATCGAGCTAGTTACCTACGTATTGTTGAGCTTATGTTATGTTCATCAACTTGATGCACTATTGGATAATACATTGCTAATAAATAGTAACATAATCATAACCTCGTAAACGAAATATTCCCTCATTTAATTATCACAATTTCCGTTTTTTTTTTTTTTTTTTTTTTTTTTTTTTTTTCCCGTTCCACAAGCATTATATTTATATTCGGTTTAGGGCTGTCAGCAATACATACCGGTAGGCTTTAGAGTTTCCAATTTTTCCTTTTTATAAATATTGTGAACAAATTGTCTCCTTAGAAGTTTTCAGGACAAGAAAAATATGACATTCTAAGCATGAAGTAATTAGGCACAGGGAGTGTCATTTCCTGCACTCTAGGGGTGTTTTTTGCGAAATTTCTCCTGGCGGGACTCTCCACGCGAACCGATGGTCGCGGTCCGCGTATCACTCTCACCCGTCACTTAAGTTGACGACGCCTTGGGTTAGGTTAGATAAGGCGAGGTTTAACAGCTCAGTTTCAAACCTATGGGTTGACAGCGGCCTGGGTTAAGTTTAAGCATTAATGGCCTCTCATCCTACAAGCTAGAACCGTGCAGGTTATAGCTAGACTGATCTTACTCTGTGTTTAACCATGGATGGAGCTAAAAACAATAGCTTGCCGTTGTCTAGACAAAATAACCCCGCAAACCTCGAAAAACGTACGGTGTTTACCTTATTTTAAAAGGACTGGTTCAGAAAATTTATCTATTTAATCTGTTCGGAAAATTAATCTATAATCACTGGGGATAGGGGTGACAGCGGGCCAATGATGACATTGTCTTAATCCTATGTATATAGTAGGCAGCTTCAGGACCTTGTAGGCCATTTATTAACTTTACATGAAGTCATAAATTTACGTATTTTGTATGTAATACATGCGCCTTGACCTTAAAAATATACTGAAACTGAAAATACACTGAAACTGAAACTGAAAAGTTTTGGGGAAATTTTCGAGCTTTACCCCCCCCCCCCCGGAAAGTATCCTAGCTACGCCACTGACTGAGAGTGTTTTTATTTTATAAATTGAATTTTTGTATGTACTCACCTTGAAGCATTAAACTATGGAACGCCAAAACCGCCATCGCATATGACGATGTACTTCCATTTGGTGGCGTTATTTTACATGACGATGTTAGTTCAAATGGCCATCTATCCAGGAATGATGACGTTCTTCCGTTTTACGACGTTACCAACTCAAACGGCGTTCGATCACATATAACGATGTACTTCCATTTGGTGGCGCTATTTTACATGACGATGTTAGTTCAAATGGCCATCTATCCCAGGAATAATGGCGTTCTTCCGTTTTTCCATGTTACCATCGTAAACGGCTTTCGATCAAACGGCGATGTGTATCCAAGACGTGTATCCAAGGCGTGTATCCAAGGGGAGTTACCAATGATGACTATTCCATCTAAAGGATGGTTTTGTAAAAGATGCAGCCAATCAGGTTTGGGTTTGGCTACGTAAAGGCGAGCATTATCATTGCAATGAGTGATCAAACTTACTGCTTCCCTCCGAAAGTTTTCCTTCACCTCGTCTTCATTTACGATGTGAAGGGATTCAATTATTTCATCCATCGTCTGATCGTTGAACTTGAACGTTTTGCTTAGGGCACACAGGTGGTTGTATGAGGTTATTAAGCATGCATATGGGACATGTGGGTAACTAACTTAGCCTAGTATATTGAGTAACTGGTATGAAACCGCGCGCACACGTGCGATACCTAGATCTCTTTATATGACAACCATTGTGATTGGTTTGTTTTTACTTTGCTGAATATGTATACCTGAGAACAGGAACTCCCCTTGGATACACGCCTTGGATACACGCCTTAGATACACGTCTTGGATACACATCGCCGTTTGATCGAACGCCGTTTAAGATGGTAACATCGCAAAACGGAAGAACGCCATTATTCCCGGGATAGGTGGCCATTTGAACTAACATCGTCATGTAAAATAACGCCACCAAATGGAAGTACATCGTTATATGTGATCGAACGCCGTTTGAGTTGGTAACGTCGTAAAACGGAAGAACGTCATCATTCCTGGATAGATGGCCATTTGAACTAACATCTTCATGTAAAATAACGCCACCAAATGGAAGTACATCGTCATTTACGATGGCGGTTTTGGCGTTCCATATTAAACTGAGATTGTATCTGGATGAGCTGAGGATGAATTTCAGACAATTGTGGGAGGGGTTAAGTAAGAAGGTTAGGAGAATTGGTACTGTTTGGGGTGAGAGCTGGGCCTTGAAGCATCTTGGCCTTACCACATTGGAGCTGAGAAGGTTTAAGGGGGATATACTTCACGTTTATAAGTTTACTTCTGAAAGGAATCCCCTTTTGGCTCGTAGTTATTTAAGGGTTCCAAGTAATTCTCAGGTTCGTAGGCATTGTAAGAAGCTGGAAAAGCCTTTTGCAAGGCTTGGCATAAGGAAGTTTAGTTTCTCTCATACAGCTGTCGACGAGTAAAATTGTCTGCCAGAATGGTTAGTTAACTCCCCTACAATACACTGCTTTAAGGTTAACATCGACAAGTTCTTCCATGACTGTGGTAGAATCTGTTTGGGGCTGCTTGTTTTGGTTTGGTGGTTTGACTTTTGAATAGGGTTTGAACTTCCGGGCATATTATGGGGCATTGGCCCTTCTTTGCCCTTCAACATGTGATGTTATGTGATGTTAAGTAGGTAAGGTGGATTGGAAGTTGGAACGCTTTGGGAGAGAGGGTTAGGCCTTTTAAACCCCTCCCCCCATGTCACCATGGAGGTACTTTATTAAGAACCTCATGACACAATCGTGTATTCGCATCTGACTTCAGTTATGGGGTCCAATGGGTTAGTACCCTTGGAATGAATCATTTAATCCATCACTGATGCAGTGGTATGGCCTAGTTTGTGGATGGAAGGTGGGGGATTCCCAACACCAGGGACCCAACAACCGGAACAATGGACCATGACGGACCGGTCAACATAAACATACGTAGACTGGATCTGAATCAGGATAGATACTGTGCAGCATTCCGCTTTTGGGCCAACTCGTCCCTAAGCCAAGTCGTCCCCAAACCAACTCGTCCCCAAGCCAATTCGTCCCCAAACCAAGTCGGCCCCAATATGAGAAATTAGTGAAAAATTAGTGGGAAACTAGTGACTTTCATGGATACTTCTCATAAATTATGGAAAATAATGTCTTTCTTGGGATTTTCTCTTCCCACGTCGGTTTTCTTTCAATGGACAATCCTGGTAGCAATGTGAATGAATGGGCGTTTCCTTATATACAATCTCAGAGTCATACCGTGTTAGGCCTAGGCCTATGGTGCTTCACAGGGGCAAGGGAGCACTGAATTTCGCCCAGAGATTTGTTAACCGAAAATGAAAAAATTACGCAAATTTTCAGGTGACCTTCTTATTAAAGTACATGTTTAGAATGCTAGACGCGTTACACACAGACAAAATATTTTCAGGGCTCGGTTTGTACCAACGTTTATTAACTTACTAACGTAGGCCTAACGTTACACCTGCTGAAGAACCTGTGTGAGAGATAAAATCACGCAAGTTACTTCTTGAGATACCAACGTAAATTAAGCCTACGCCTGTTGTAGAACCTGTTTGAGAGATAATATCACGCAAGTCACTTTTGCATAATTTAAGTGTATAAAATCACACCATTTTTCATATTGGGGACGAGTTGGATTGGGGACGACTTGGCTTGGGGACGAGCTGGCTTGGGGACGACTTGGCTTGGGGATGACTTGGCTAGGGGATGAGTTGGTTGGGGACGAGTTGGTTTGGGGATGACTTGGCCTGCTTCGAGCAGTCCAGGTGGATTCTAACACACAGATACACTGCACATACAAACAAACACGCATACACACATTGGTAATGACCATACACTCATTAGCATTCATCACTGCCGATACGGTGCAGAATCCCAAGGGGCACAAACGCAACGGAATAAGAGAGAGGGAGAGAGGGATCAGCAAGATACCAGGCAGTACCTGAAGGTGTCAAGCGGTCTCATTACAAATTGACTATCACCTAGGGTAGTTTTTTTCCAATCAAGATTTGGTCATGTAAAGACTGAAAGAGAAACAGAAGTTATACTTGGGCGTTTTTCAATTAATATAGGGCCTACTTGAGGGATTTGCTATTATTGGTAGTATGATTTTTAATGATGTTACAGTAGATAGACCAAAATTCGGCCAAAAAGTTGGTCCATTCGGGTAAAATTGTTCTTGCTCCCTTACAAAAAATACCCCAGTTCTCCTATATCCCCCGCCTTGCTGGTTCTGTGGGACCACTGATAGCAAGTTTTGAGGGAATTTATACATATAACGTAGTCTAACACTTTTCTACCGTTACGGCTCCGCAATGGAGGGAGTAAACTTTTCCAGAAGGTCAGTCTCGAATCTTTCCTCTTTGGATATCTTGCGTTCATTCGCTCAACTTTTTTTCAAGCCGTCTACATTACTTTGTTGGTGGGAATCCCATATATGGCGGCGGCATACTCCACAGGCGTGGATCCAGACATTTCGAAAAGGGGGGATGAAGTTAAAAGGAGGCAGGGGTGTGAGGGAGTTGCACTGCCAATTTGTTGATGTAGCGAAAAAGGGAGGGCTGAGGCCCTAAAAGCCCCCCCCCCCCTTGGATCCGCGTCTGCTCCAGATAACTCCAAACCAAGGAGATAAGCCCTAGTTTTTGCATTCCATCGGACAATGTCTAAGATTTAACCAAACCATTTCCTGAACTCAAATTTATAGGAAGATTGACTGTACTTGGCTTAACCCTATTTTAAAGTCTTTGTTTTTTCTAATCTCTTTTATTAATGGTCGGTTTACCCATGGGTGGGAGAAACGAATCTAGTTTAAAGTTAGCTCGAATATTTTTATCAATAGAATGAAAAAGGCTCTTCCAAAAAAAAATATACAGCCCCGTTTATAGGTGAAAGGTCAATTAAATCCTTGGTTAGCTTGGAGTTGAAAGCCACCATGTCAATATAAGAAGCGTACTCGGGGGGGGGGGGGTAATTGAGCCATGCCTCTCCACCCTCCCCCCCCCCCCCCTTTCTCATAGACAGTTAATCATACCCACATAATTTTAGTCTGTCCGTTGCTCTTTCTGCTTGAGTTGATCTGTCTGAAGTTTTTGGGGAAACGTATAAGTTTACCCCCGCACTAGCGTGTTTAGCACAGTCCCCACCTTCGAAGTCAGACGGAGAAAAATCACTCAGTTGGGTGATTTATGGGTTGGAACCTAGGCACCAGTGGCGGAGCTAGGGATTTCGGTCAGAGGGGGGCGGAAATGGTCTGCAGGGCGCTTCGAAGGAGTAAATACCCTGAGCCTCACCACGATCGAAGCCACGGCTTTTCAGACTTTCCATTTGATTTTTCGCACCTGGTAGAAGACTACATTGCCATTTCTCCAATACAGGGGTGGCGCCAGCGGGGGAGGGCCCCCCCCCCTCCCTCGGGGAAGGTCGGTGGTTTCGTCGGGGAGGCCTAAAAAATTATAAAAGAAATCCGCAAGGACTGAAATTACTGGATGGGTGATTTCGAACATATTTTTCCTTTTATAACACTATTTTAACACATATAGGACTCGATTTTCAATTGCTTCTCATAGTTCATAGCTCTGCTAAAACTCATTACATGTACCTTGTCCCATCTTAAATCCGTGCGTGCAAGGTCACCCTTAACCAAGACTTGTGGTAGGGACCTGGAAACTTCACGTGCAGACGTAACCAACGGTGGCACCACCGGGGAACCAGGAGCAATGCCCCCGTCGGGGAAGGCTGCCCTTCCCCTATCGTTGAGAAAATCAAGTTTCGTCGGGGAGCCTTCATCTATAGGCCCACGATAAAAAAATGTAAGCCCGATAAACGTTAGTCCCAGGACGACCTTCTTGATTTTGCTTTACTAGATTTCCTCACAAAACGGACGAGAAGTTGTTCAGCTGCATGCAGTGTCCAAATGGTTTGCCATCAGTCCTCTCCCCCAGCCAAATTCGAGCAACGCTTATGACAATCGGCCAGGCCGTTCAGTTGTATAACATGATGAACAGATGTGTGAGCAGGGAGCTGTCATTGGCGACTCCCTGGTGTGAGAATGTCTCCTGATAAGTCTGACTGAAAATCATTTGAAGCCACCTTGTTGTTACGTGACATATTTTCAAAGACGTCGGCGGGAAGTAAAATCATTTATTTTCGGGAGTTCGGATAGTCACATAGAAAGTAACATAAATTTAGTGGACCTCGCAATTGAATACTACGAGAAGTCTGAAAAGAGTAAGAAAATGGTATGTTTTCAATTCGGTTACATAGTTTTCCCCCGAGAAAAAGACAAGACCATTTCATTTAACAATAGCGGCACCTTTTATGTGGTTACTTTCTGATCACATAGCAAGTTGGTTTTTTTCTCTATTGATTGGAGTGAAACTTTTATAAGTAACAGCTGCTTCCTTTCTACTTACAAATCTGGAAAATGTTATTTCCGGCTTGTCTGAGGGTAAGATTTTTTTTTAATTTTCTCTTCGCTCCGCGCCAAGTTAATGTGGCGCTCTGCTTTGATAGTGTTTTGGTCGAACAGATTACTCAGCAGAACAATGCAGGAATCCAAATTATTCTTCGTTTGAGGGAAATATGAAGGGAAAATTTTAAAGCGGATAAAGCTGAAAGTAAAGACTGCTTTGTTGCTGGTTACGAGCCTGGGAGTGCCATTTCCGGCTGTCTGGGCTTTTCAATTTTTCAAAATTTTCTGTGCACTTCTAGTTAGTTTTTCGGGCAGGATTACATTTTTCAGGCAAACTTGACTATTCTGCCTCCTACCAAATTGAAACACTCCCGTATACGCATATGTCAATATACAAAATGTAAAACTTGAAAATTTATGAGGAGCCAAACTTTTTCCGCGAGGAAAATTCCGAGGGCCTTAGTCTCCATGATGAAATTCGGAAAACCCAACAAAACTACAAATCTCCCCCTTATTGATTTTTCTCATAAGAGGGTCAGATTCTTCAACAAACCCCCAAAACCTGTCATAAAATTACAGTTCCCACAAAATAACCTTCAAATTCTCTAATATTTGTTTAAAATGATAGACTTTTTCATTTTCCATGGATACTCCGTACAGTAAAACACCCAATTTAAAGCTTTTAATCACTCCCACAATTTCTCTTGACAGGCATATCATTGACTAAAAAGCCCAAACGTGTTATTTTAACCTTACCAAAACGCAAATGTTTTCATAAAATTTTAAAATTTTCCAATATGATAACCCAATATGTATTTTCAAATCTTCGTTCAAAATGGGGAAAAATTTTTCTAGCACATTTCCAGTTTCGTCTGAAAGCCTTATTACCTAGGCCTTGTACGATGAAATGCGTAAACGCCAAAGAGTTCCAGATGTCTCCTATGCAACGTTTTTGATTTTTATGAAGGACAGATTCTTCAATAAACACCCCAACCTTTTATTGGTCCTTACAAAAGCCATTTTTTTAACTTTTCCTTATAAGCAAAACTTCTATTTGTTGAAAAAAAACCCAAAATTTCGGCGCGCTACGCGCGCCTAAGATTCTACCAAGTCACGTCCCACTGGGACTTTCTCATCGCCTTTGTCGGGGAATCGAAATGCTGGCCCCCCTATCGAGCAAATCCTGGCGCCACCCCTGCTCCAATAGCAAGTTTTGCTATTAAAACATGTTCAATTTTTTTAATTTAAATAGGGAAAACACTGAGTGAACTTTAAAGAAATGCTGATATTAATTTTTCTTCGTCTTTTCCCTTATGTTTTCTTCGTTTTTTCTAATTTTTTATTTTCCGGAGGAAGGCAAGTTTCCCCTTGCCCCTACCTGCGGATGCCCATGATATCCCTCTCTTTCACATTCTAGTATGAAGGCGGTCATTACATTTTGTGTTATTGTCCGAAGCAGGCCAAGTCGTCCCCAAACCAGCTCGTCCCCAAACCAACTCGTCCCACGCCAAGTCAAGTCGTCCCCAAGCCAAGTCGGTCCCAATATGAGAAATTAGTGAAAAATTAGGGGGAAATAGTGACTTTCATGGAAACTTCTTATAAATTATGGAAAATAATGTCTTTCGTGAGATTTTCTCTTCCCACGTCGGTTTTCTTTCAATGAAAACCGACGGTTTAACACAGACAAAATATTTTCAGGGCTCATCAGTAGCGTGATTTAAAACGGCTTATAGGCTAGTGCTAGGGTCTTCACGTACAATATCGGGGAGGGGTATAAAACAAACTCTCAAGTGTCAGAATGGTAGTCTAACTCTCGGATCTTTTTGTATATGACTCGGAATTTGGGCTAATCTGTTGGCTAAATTGTTTTATATACGCTCCAGATTTATTTTTTTCATTGATAAGGCAGTGAGCTCATGGAGCGCGTCAAGATCTAATGATGAATGAAATAATATACTTTACAAAGTCGCGACGTTGCAATCTTTAAGGCTAAGGTGAACAGATTACGGCAAGAAATCCATTCATCACTACGCCAAAATTGCCAAATTTTCACATTCGTCACTATGCCAATTTGCAATTTGTCAGTATGCTACAAAGGGGACGAAAGTCTAGTCTTTTTTTCTGTTCTATATTGTGGTTTTATGATGAGTCAACAGGTGGTGGATAATGACATTTATATTGTTGCATGCATTCCATTACTTGTACAATTATAATCCATCAGCACATTTTAGATCTCATAAAGCATGTTAACCAGCTTCCATGTTTAGCAAGTCGTGAATAAAATTACCTTATTACTAGAGACCAGCTAACACAGACTTTGTACTTGTTTTTATTTGTTTTTGGTTTGTTCATTATTTTTTTCTTACCTTTTGCTAGTTAAATGGGAGATTTCGTGACACATAAATCTTTTAATTTTTGAAACCGTGATTTATGCATATATAGAGAATGACAAGTGGTTTAAAATACAGCATGATAACTTTAATAAAGCAATTTGTCTACCCATCATAACCAATAACATACATCTATGTATTTTAAAGTGAAAAAGCAGTCCGCACAAACTTATTTTGAATCAACTTGACTGCCAATTCGATCGTAAGGAGGCATGCCCAAGGTAAAGCAATGACTTTGTCCCTCATAAATTTTACATAGTTCAGTGTGAAAAATATTGTCGCCATGTTTCTCGTGCACGATTAAAGCAAATAAAATAAGATACTGTAGACTAAAAAGGGGGGAGGTGGGACTGGGACACCAAAAGTTTGTTAGGCTTCAGGAAAATTGCAAATGTGAAAAAAAGGAAAAGACGTAAAGAAAAAAATAATTATGTGCTATGTATGAAAAACCAATGATTTTTGCACATTCAGCAGCTGAAATGTAAAATGCATCACCATGTCCATGCACTTGATGGCATATTGGCTATGTGGAGGGCAGACTATTGACCTGGGAATCGAACTGGCCTGGCCCTTTGTAAGAACAAATTATTATTTGTGAATAATGTGACGAATTAAAAGCAAGAAAAAAAATACAACACCAGATCGCATCCAAGGTAACTGTACCTTTAAAAATTTTGCCAAGGGGGGGGGGGGACCCTAACCCCAAGATCAAATTTCCCTCAGGAGCAAATATCATCATCGAAAAACCTTTGACGCACCTGTATAGGCCCCGAAAATAATACCGAGGAAGGTCCCAGTGGCTAATCAGTCAGACTGGGGGAAGATCAGACTGAGACTGGGGAAAAGTGTTGAGTGTTCGTGCAATAAGCATATGACACTGATGAACTAGGCCTTATTGGTTGGTGGGTATCAGTGCAGAGAAAATTTTCAACTAGTTGTGTAAAATGCCTCTCATATTGCTGGGATGGCACTTTAAAATTTCCAGACTGGGGGTGGTTGCTTAAATCTGTTCTTTCAATGGCCAGGTGTTTATTTCATTTTTAACAATAAGCCTATAATAGCACAACGAAAGTCATTACTTTCAAAGGTCGTTTACTTAAATTTTAATTTTTTAACCTATAAATTTGATTGGGGGAAGGGGATAATCATTAGAACACTGCAGTCCCCTCCTTTGGTTACCCACAGCCGGATCATGGCCTACCTACAACATTACCACGATTTTGTACCAATGTATATGAACTTACTAGGCCTAACGTTACACCTGTTGTAGAACCTGCGTGAGAGATAATATCACCCAAGTCACTTTTGCATAATTTAAGTGTATAAAATCACACCATTTTTCATATTGGGGACGAGTTGGTTTGGGGACGACTTGGCTTGGGGACGAGTTGGTTGGGGTCGAGTTGGTTTTGGGACGACTTGGGCCAAAAGCGTTATTGTCAGGTCTCGGTTTAAGATTGTAATGTAATAATGGGCCGCTTTGTGAAGATAAAGATTAAACTTGCTAGAGCCAAATAGCAATCAATCTTACAGGGTGGAAAGTTATGGAAATAAATCATCGTTAGGTGTACTTTTTGGTATATGGAAATCAAGATAAGTACACGAAGAAACATTGACGTAATTTACACCATGTGACCACTCTGAAGTAGCCATTTATTAAGTACCTTGCAAGAAAGGTTTTATCAGTTCCACTATCAATTATTTTTCAGAAATGTGTTGACTCAAATTTTGTTCCTACTGACTGGCGGGTTGCTAATGTCACTCCAATTTTTAAAAAGGGGGATCGGAGTTCACCTTGTAATTACAGGCCAGTCAGTTTAACTAGTGTTGTGTGCAAAATTATGGAATCCTTAATCAAGGACTGTTTAACATAACATAACATAACAGGTTGAAGGGCAAAGGAGGGCCAAGGCCCCATAAGATGCCCTGAAGACCAAGCCCTAATCAAAAGTCAAACCACCAAAGCTTGACTACAGCCCCAAACAATCAGATTCTACCACAGCCATGGAAAAACCTGTCAATGTTAACCTTAAAGCAGTGAACTGAGGGGGAGTTAACTACCCAATCTGGTAGACAATTCCACTCGTTGACAACTCTATGGGAGAAACTAAACTTCCTAATGTCAAGCCTTGCAAAAGGCTTTTCAAGCTTTTTACAATGCCCACGCACCCGAGAATTACCTTGAACCCTTAAATAACTACAAGTCAGCAGGGGATTTCTTTCACAAAGGAACTTGAAAACCTGGAGCATGTCTCCCCTAATCCTTCTCAGCTCCAAGGTGGTAAGCCCAAGATATTTAAGCCTAGCATGATAGGGCAAATTTCTCACCTCAGGAATGAGGCGAGTGGCTCTCCTCTGAACCTGCTCTAAAACAAACTTGTCCTTTTCATAGAAGGGACTCCAAGCCTGAGCTGCATAGTCAAGATGGGGTCTTACCAACTGCTTATACAAATTAAGTACAATATCCTTACTAAAATTGATGAAATTCCCCTTGATCAATCCAAGCACTCTATTAGCCTTTACAGCAGTGGCTGCACACTGCTTTGATGACTTTAAGTCCCCAGTAATTACAACACCCAGATCTTTCTCAGAGGTGACATTACTTAAAACACAACCATTCATGTTATAATCATAACTAAAACTTTTGGGACCAAAATGAAGGACCTTACACTTATCTGCATTAAAAGACATTTGCCAGGTCTGAGACCAAGAAAATAACCTATCCAGATCTTTCTGCAGCAGTAAGGCGTCATCCAAAATGCTAATTTTCCTATAAAGCTTAGTATCATCTGCAAACTTACTTATACGAGATGTAAGAGAACTATCAATATCATTGATGAAAATTAAGAAAAGAAGTGGGCCAAGGACAGAACCCTGTGGTACTCCACTTGTGACTTCTTTCCAAGAGGAGAAGTTACCATTGACAGCAACTCTCTGAGATCTACCATGAAGCCACGAATTTATCCAATCAGCACAATTGCCCTGAACCCCTAACCTATGCAGTTTAACCATTAGCCTACCTAATGGAACTTTATCAAAAGCCTTTGAAAAGTCAAGGTAAATGACATCAACGCCATACCCAGAATCAAGAGATGAAGAGACATCTTCAAGAAAGCTCAGTAAGTTAGTAACACAAGATCTGCTTGGCAGGAAACCATGCTGTGACAGATTAAGTAACTCATTATCTAAAAGATACTTAAGTAAACTATCCTTAATGAAAGATTCCATAACTTTGCACACAACACTGGTTAAACTGACAGGCCTGTAATTGCAAGGATTACTTCGATCCCCCTTCTTAAAAATTGGAGTAACATTTGCTACCCGCCAGTCAGTAGGAACAAAACTCGAATCCAGACACTTCTGAAAAATGATGGAAAGAGGAACTGACAAAATCTCGGAGCATTCACGTAAAATGGCTGGGTGGACCCCATCTGGCCCAGGGGCCTTACTAGCTGTCAAACTCTTTAACTTTTTACAAACTTGTTCCTCTGAGAAAATGACATAACTGATTGAAGAAGAGACATCAGAACCATTACATGTCCCCAACACAGATGATTCCTCGGTAAAAACAGATACAAAATAGTCATTTAACAAATTAGCCATATCCTGATGGTTACTAACCAAAGTATTATCATCACCTTTGAGAGGCCCCACGCCCTCCTTAAGCTTCTGCTTAGACCTCACATAGGCATGAAAAGTTTTGGGGTTTATCTTAACATCCTTGGCCAACTGCTTTTCAAACCTAGTTTTAGTTCCATTTACCAAATTTTTAACTAAGAATTCCTGCTTCTTGTAAGCTGCTAAGTTTTCTGGACTTTTACTGGCCCTATAGCGACGCCAACACTTACGTTTCTTCCTAGTTGCTCTAAGAACTTCTCTAGAAATCCAAATTGGCCTATTTTTAACCACAGCTTTCTTAAGTGGGATACACAACGTTGTTGTGTCAGAAACAACATCCCGGAAAACACTCCATAACTCAGCAGGACCCAAGTGAGACAAACGGGCCGCCCAATCTATGGTTAAAAGCTCCTTAGCCCGAGTAAAGTTAGCCTTGCTGAAATCAAGAATTCTTTTGACACTACTAGCATGATTGCTGAAGCAATGTAACTCAAAACAAATAAGGTCATGGTCACTGGACCCTATCTTACCACCATTAGCTACATTTCTAACCATGTTCTCATCTGTACTTAACACCAAATCAAGACAATTATCCTCACGAGTGGGAAACAGAACATGCTGGGTAAAGAAACCATCAGTCACAACCTCAAGAAAATCCCTCCCATGTAACCCACTAGTACAGGAATGCCAATCGATATCTGGAAAGTTAAAATCCCCAAACACAACAGCCTTTTTGGAAGAAATTTTTCTAAAAATTTGGAACAAACTCTGATTATTCTCAGCGCAAGAATTTGGTGAACGGTAAACAATACCGACAAGCAAGGGGGTGCCATAATCATTGCTACAGCTAAGTTCACACCACAAGCAGTTAGAGAACCCACAGGAAAACTTGATTGTGACTTCAACACAATTTAAACTATCCTTGACAAACAATAAAACCCCTCCACCCCTACCACCCACAGTATCAATCCTATCTTGCCTGAAAATTTTGTACCCGGGAACCTGAATTTCAGAGTTGCTTACCTCACTATGGAGCCATGATTCAGTAACTCCAACAATGTCTGGATTGTCAATGGAAATCTGTGCAAGGAATTCATCGAACTTGTTAAGAATGCTCCGTACATTAGCAAACACAACTTTGATCCCAGAAACTGCCCTGTCAGTTGAGATATGGTTAAAACCTCTGTGAGCTTGAATAGGACCCTCAACACAACCAACATCAGAGATACTCCTAGCACCATAATCCCTCGCCCCTGAAACTAGTTTGACAACTGGGATTCCACTAAAGCATCTCTTAGATAATGGGTTACTCAATCTAACTCAGCATGGTTTCCTACCCAGTAGATCTTGTGTTACAAATTTGCTAAGCTTTCTTGAGGATGTTTCTTTGTCTCTCGATTCAGGTTCCAGTGTGGACGTCATTTACCTTGACTTCCAAAAAGCTTTTGACAAAGTACCTCTAGGTAGACTCATGGTAAAATTGCATAGGTTAGGCATCATAGGCAAGTGCGCTCAGTGGATCAACTCGTGGCTCAATGGTAGGTCTCAGAGAGTTGTTGTCAATGGAAATTTTTCTTCCTGGAAAGAAGTTTCAAGTGGTGTACCACAAGGTTCTGTTCTTGGCCCACTTGTTTTCTTAATTTTCATAAATGATATTGATAGCTCTATCACTTCCAGTATAAGTAAGTTTGCTGATGATACAAAGCTCTATAGGAGGGTTGGAGGAAAGGATGATTATTGCTTCAGAAAGATCTGGATAGGTTATTTTCATGGTCTCAGACTTGGCAAATGTCTTTTAATGCTGATAAGTGCAAAGTCCTCCACTTTGGTTCTAAGAATCCCCACCATGATTATACTATGAATGGTACTAATTTGAACAAAGTGACTTCTGAGAAAGACCTTGGTGTAGTCATTACAGGAGATTTAAAGTCATCTAGGCAGTGTGCAGCTACTGCTGCAAGGGCAAATAGGGTGCATGGGTTGATCAGGAGGAATTTTAAGAGTTTTAGTAAAGAAATTGTGCTAAATTTGTTTAAGCAGCTGGTTCGACCCCATCTCGACTATGCTGCACAGGCCTGGAGTCCCTTCTTTGAAAAGGACAAATTGCTTTTAGAGCAAGTTCAGAAGAGAGCTACCCGACTCATACCTGAGGTTAAAAATCTACCTTATTCCCAAAGGTTTAAGCTGCTTGGGCTTACCACTTTGGAGCTGAGAAGGATTAGCTAGGGGGGACATGCTCCAGGTATACAAATTTCTATCTGAAGGGAATCCTTTGTTAGCTTGCAGTTATTTAAAGGTCCAGATAGAGTAATCCTCGGGTTAGAGGCCATTGCAAAAAGCTTGAAAAGTCTTTTGCTAGAATTGACATTAGGAAGTTCAGTTTCTCTCATAGGGTTGTTATTGAGTGGAATAGCCTGCCTGAGTTGGTTGTTAACTACACATCAGTGCACCGTTTTAAGGTTAATATTGACAAGTTTTTCCATGACTGTGGTAGAATCTAATCTTTCTGGGCTCTTTAGGTGTTGGGGGTTTGCTTTGTTTTGGGGGGGGGGGTTTTGGATTACAGGGCATCTTATGGGGCCTTTACAGCCCTCCTTTGCCCTTTAACCTGTTATGTTATGTTATGTAAATAGCCAAGACAAAAGGTCTGCTTTGCTCGACCTCTAGATACCGAATTCATAGTAAGTAGAAGGAACATAAACCTAGGCTTATTAGATGCAATTTTCTGGCTTTTGAGACCACGAGAGTACAGAAATAAGCATTTTCATGGGATTATCGTGCAGATGTCAGAAGTAGCCATTTATCATGAGAATGGTCACTTGAAGAAAAGCAAAATGGAAACTGCTCATTAAAATTCTTAAACCGTTACCACTATTTAACCTGAATGTTCCCTTCAAATGATTTGGAAAAATGTTGTTGAAACTATTTTGGTATCTTTACAAACTCTTTTATGTAGTTGACGATTATCCCCGACAACGAGAGGGCTATTTGCCCTGCAATTATATAGTTGCGCCCTTTGAAACACTTTTATTGGCCGGGAGGATAAATTTAATGTTAGTCTGTGTATTTTGTAAGATTATAATCATGCTCGGTGTGGGAGCAAGTAAAAATAAATTAAAATAACCTTAGCACAGCTACAACATTCATCAGTGCGTATAAGCATGAAGATACGCAGGTTTCGGCAAAACCTATCCCTTTATGACAGAAGATGACCCTTTTTATCAGAATGAAGTGCAGATAGTACAGTTACTGGTGGCTGTTTGAGCATTTTGTTGTGTAGGCCTTAAAACAACGCTATTATGTAAGTTTCTCCGCCACTGCTAGCCTCACTGAACATTCAAACCTAATCAGAAAAATGGTTGTCAAAGCAAAAAAATAAAGAAATAAAGAAACAAAATAAAAAAGGGCTCCTCGAAAATTCGGGAAGGCACGAGTATAAACACGTGACTGAGTCAGTCGCAAAAACTGAAGTGCAGAAAGTAAAAAGAAAAAAAAAAGTAATCAAAATCAGGGGAATAACTGAGTTGTGCCCCACCCCCCCCCCCCACCTTCGAAAAACTGCACGCGCCACTGATCCCCCCCCCCGCCGCTGTCGGCGTCTCCCTACATTCTATTTTAGATGTGAGGTACGTAATAATTACCGATTTTAACGGAATATGAATTACTCGGGAAGTGTAACTTCTCGAACCGAGTTGAACATGGGACGAATACTAACAGAAATATGATTGCTAACTCCAATCTGGTTGGAAATCGGCGCACCTTTTCGAAACGAAACCCCGCAAACTTGAACCGCTTCATTGCAATCTTCAAGCATACTCCATCGCCATTTTCAGTGGGATGTAACTTGTAAGAAGTGTGGTACATTAGACTTTACTCCTTTGTTCTGACCTGTTGGAAGAAGTAGGCTAACTTAAGTTTGACTTTGTCAACTTGAGCGCCCTAACGTAAAATTTGTTACCCTAACGTTGTCATTTTTAACGTTAGGCCCACACTCACCCGGCCTAACGTAAGGCCTAACCCAAGGCCTAGCCTAGGCCTAACTTACAGTTCCAGCCTATTTCTGAATGGGTTATTTTGAGAACGACACAACATTTACATTTAACATAACTGTAATTTAAGTAGATATCCTTATTAGTGCAATATTTGATTCCAGTTGGCCCAAACTGGCAAGATCTGGGACAAGGTCCCAGACCAAAATGTCCTTGCTTTTCGTTTCGTTTGATTTCGTTTCGTTTATTTGTTTTTCTACATCACCAAAATGTATGGATACACAAACGTAATGAATACAGTACATACATTACACTCAAGTAGATGGAAGTAAAACTAAAAAACCCTGAGGGGCTTGTCAAGAGTTCTACTCCCCAAAACAACAAAAGAAAGTTACCTTAGGCCTAAGTAGTTGTGTAGCAAACACAAATAAGCAAAAAGAAAAAGAAAAAAGGACAGACAATTAAAAAAAAAATAAAGGGAAAGGTAATGAATAAGAATACAAGACCAGAACTAACCCATACAAAAACCCATCTTAACAACCCAGTCCCCCTCCCACCCATGAAAGCCCTAGGCTTCCCACAAAGCCAAATTGGATGAAGTTCAAGATAAGTTAATGAAATAGCTCTTGTAAAGGGAAGTTTTTCTGAAAGAATTAGAGATATCACTGGTGAGGAGATCCAAGAGGCTAAAGAAAATGAAATAAGGGAGTGTAATGTTGTTATTTCTAATATTAAAGAAGTTGATTTTGGGTCTTCAAGTGATCCAGATCAGGGGACACTTGCTGACAATGATATTGTTAAACAACTTATTCAAAATGTGCTAGGAGCAAGCGATGTCGATATTGATTCTACTACAAGAGTGCCAAAAACAAGGCCACAAGGTGAAACATATGACGGTAAATTAGTTGTAAAACTAGGCTCTGCCAACCAAAAACATAAGGTTCTGAGGGTTGCAAAAAGGTAACGAGATAAGGATGATTGGAAAGGTGTTTATATTCACCCTGACTTAACAGTAAAGGAAAGGAAAAAGGATTATGAGCTTCGAAGTGAACTAAAACGTAGAAGGGAGAGTGGTATGACAAATTTAATTTTGAGTCGTGGTCAAATTGTAACAAGATCTAATGGTGCATCTTTTTTGCACAGAGGACACGGCCCAGCCGTGTCCTAGCACAAAGTGCAACTAACGTCAATTCTTGTAATTATGTAAATAGTGTTCCTGATAAGTCTCAGGATAATGCAGATTCATCTGTTATGACAAGCAAAAGTTTAAGTACATAAAATTCTTGTAGTAGTTCTGGAGTGCTGAATTGTTTCTTGGCAAATGCTAGAAGTATTATAAATAAACTGAATGAGCTTGATTGTTATGTTTATGAATACAATCCTGACATTATTATGATAACTGAGTCATGGGCCAGTGAAGATATTGGCAATGCTGAACTTAGTATTAAGGGTTACAAGATTTTTGGAAATGATAGAACAGTTTGTAGAGGAGTTGGCTGTTTTTTTGTATATTAAAGAAGTTGTCTCATGCATTCTGATTGAGGATTTAACTTACGTTGCTAATACTGAATCCATTTGGTGTGAAATTTTTATTCCTGGGTCTAGTATTCTTATTGGTGTTTGCTATCATAGCACTTCTGCTACAGATGTTCATGAGGAGGCCCTCCACAATGTCATTAGGAAAGCTTGCAGTAGATATGTTAATGTTCTCATCTGCGGTGACTTCAATCATAGGTCTATCAATTGGGAGCTTTTACACTCCAGTAGTGAAGGTCAAAAGTTTTTGGATCTCACTTTAGATTGTTTTCTCCATCAGCATGTTTGTGAGCCAACTAGAGGTAACAATATTTTAGATCTAGTCCTGTCTTCAGATGTTTCTGTGGTTGACAGTTTGGAGGTCCACGAGCAGTTTGCTAATAGTGATCACAATTTTTTGACATTTAATCGGATTTGTAGTGATATGAGGAGGAGCAGGAAGGAATTTTACTATGACTATAGAAGAGCAAATTATAAGAAAATGAGGAAAGAGCTGAACTTGGTCAATTGGCATGATTGTTTGAGTGATGAAAGTGTTGAAAGCATGTGGAATATATTTAGGGCTGTGACGGTTAACCGGTTAACCGACCGACTCGTCGGTTACTCGTGCGTCATTCCTCTTCATAGATTAACCGTTTGTGTATTGCCAATAACTCAGTCGCCGCGGGGTGGCTTTGTTGGTAAACTGTTACACAAACATCGCGCAACAAACAGTGTCATTTTCTCACAAATTATCGCTCAAACAATAACTGTAAAAAGAGTTTTAAAATCGGCCGTTCGATTGAACAGATTAATTCCGCGGCAGCTCCCCGAATTAAGTACATTATGATGAGTGACAAGTGGCGCACCCATTGTTACTTTCGTTGGCAGAACTTCGTGTGCTCGTCTCCTAATCCCTTCAATAGCAACACCCAAGCACAACTTTAGAAATTAGCGGCATGTTTGAGAGATTACCAAGGGAAAAGAAAGCCACAAGACAAGCAGGGAGCTGTAACAAAAGTTACCAAGCCCTGTATTTCTATGGCAATAAAACCTCCGCGAGACCATGATTAGGGCACAAGTATATTTGAATAAGTCTTCCCACTGTAGCTAATCGAAATATTTTATCATGCTACACCTCCGTAAATTTCATTATACTTCATTGTTAGCAGCAGTATTTGGAAAAAATTTAACCGGTAAAAATACGATCGTAAGCACCAGATACTGTAATTCCAGCCGCTTTGTTGTTTGCCCAATATCATATAAAATGGAACATTCCATGTTGACTTTTATGAATAAGCATACGCAGTTCGTTGAGCCGACTGGGTTGTAGTTGCGATAATGTACTGTACTGTAGAAGTCAACCCTACGATGCACATAAAAATAACGATCTAATTTTTAGCGGTCTTGGACAGCAAAAAATGGACTCGATTAACGTTATCTTATGGTTTCTTTCTGATATAAATATCCCTGTAATTTTGCCACTTCTTGTCCAAACCTTACCGTCTTGTTTCAAAATAATCAGCAAATGAAATACACCTAAGTCAGACCCCCGAAAAATCCAAGTACGCAGAGATTTGTGCTGCCGTTTCTTGGTGAATTTAGCATGGGGCTTGGCCGGCTGCACAGACGGGCTATGTAAGCCTGGGAAGTGCGATCGTCATAACGCAAACTCAATGGGGAAATTCGTTCGGAGGTCTGGTATTTTCACACACTAAATCCCATAGGCGATGGCGCGAGTTGTGATTGGCTGGCTCAGAATCAACGTATTTGAACCAATCACAATGCAGAGGCAATTCAAATTTTGCAATAGATCGCGTGCATATGATGTCACCGAGCAAAACATGGTCCCTTGTTAAGTGGTAAAAACGGATACGCACACAAGTCTACTGCATGCACAGGACCACGTGCCTTATTGTTTACGTTGGTAACGACGTCATATGATAACATTCCATAAGTCCTACTGTAAATAACTTAACGGTAGGAATGCTGGGAATTCCTTAATTTATGCAGGAAAATATGGCTTGGTTGTGCTGTTTGCGGCTGGTGGGCCGTTCGCAGTGCAATTGTACAGATCGCTGATATGACACACACGTGAGCGCTGTACATGTATTGAACACTGCATCTCAAGCAAGCTGCATCAAAACAGCGGTGTGGGAGTGTTTCATGAAATAACTGACAATATAACATAGGGTCAGGCGGAAATACAACAGTTGGTGGAATGTTAAAAAGTGCACATGGTCCGATGAAGAAGGCTTCAGTAAATGCAGGACGGGTTTTTACTGTGAAAAGATGATATAAACTCAGCGCAAAATACCAACATTTTTGCCACATACTTACATGGGCGAACATGACTTACGGCGCCATTTTAGACTTGCACTTTCCTTTACAAACGTGATGGCGCTCTTTGGAAATGTTGACTTTTTGTTTTTGTGTGAACATTACATCATTTTCGGTTAAACGGTTAACCGCCGGTTAACAAAATCGGTTAAACGGATAGTGAATTAACCGAAAATGCACAGCCCTTAATATATTTAAGAGTAGGTTAAATGAAGTTGTTTTAAAGCATACTCCAAGAAAAAAGAGGAGGCAGGAGAGTAAGCCACTATGGTGGTCATACAATGTTGAGATAGCAAGAAGGAGGAAAAAGAGAGCATGGAGAATTTATAAGCAGACTAATAGTTACCAGGATCATGTAAGGTACAAAAAAATTCTTGACTCTGCTACTAGAGTTGTAAGTTTAGCTAAGCGTAATTTTGAAAGCAAGTTGGCACAGAATATTGTGGATGATCCTAAGGCTTTTTACAGGTATGCTCGTAGCAAGACCAAGACTAAAGACATGGTCGGTCCTTTGATTGATGAAAATGGTCAAACAATTCAGGATGACAACGTCAATGCCAAACTGCTGAATGAGTACTTTTCATCAGTGTTTACTGCCGAAAATGTCAGTAATCTGCCGGCTGTTAGTGGTTCTTATGATGGTACTGAGGTATTGTGTGATATAGATATTTCTCAGGATGTGGTTTTTCAGAAATTATGTAATTTACGTCCTGACAAAGCACCTGGTGCTGATGGCATCTATCCTGTTGTGTTGCGAAATCTAGCAAAAGTACTTTCCAAGCCTGTAAGTATTATATTTAGTAAAAGTTTGCAGTACAATCAAATTCCTGTTGATTGGAAATTGGCAAATGTGACTCCTCTGTATAAAAAGGGCCCAAAAAATCAGCCTAGTAGTTATAGGCCAGTCAGTTTGACTTCACAGGTTTGTAAAGTCATGGAATCAGTTATGAGGGACAGTATTGTGAGTCATCGGGAAGGTAATGATATTATAGCCGATTCTCAGCATGGATTTAGGTCACAAAGGTCTTGTCTCACAAATCTACTCTATTTTTTGGAAGCTGTTACTCAGAAAGTTGATGAAGGTCACCCTGTAGATGTTGTGTATTTAGATTTTAGCAAAGCCTTTGATAAAGTGCCTCACAAACGGCTTATTTTAAAGGTCAAAGCTCATGGTATTGGTTCAGTAGTGGCCGACTGGATTGAGAATTGGCTTGATAATAGGTTACAAAGAGTTGTACTCAATGGACATATGTCTGATTGGCTTCCAGTGACTAGTGGTGTGTCACAGGGCTCAGTGTTAGGTCGGACGCTTTTTATAATTTATATTAATGATCTGGATGTCAACTTGAATAATTCAGTACTGAAGTTTGCTGATGACACTAACGCCTTTTCTGACGTCCATTCAATGGCTAAAGTGGTTGAGATGCAAGAGGACTTGGACAAGTTGTACAAATGGTCTTGTGATTGGCAAATGCTTTTTAATGCACAGAAGTGCAAGTGTCTTCATTTTGGTCATTCAAATGCTCAAGCTAATTATTTTGTTGGTGGTGTTCAAGTTGAAACCATTGAATATGAGAAAGATTTAGGTGTGCTAATTGGTAATTCTTTGAATTCAAGTAGACAGTGTGCCAAAGCGGTAAATTCTGCTAATAAGGTACTTGGTATTATTAACAGAACTTATGACTGTAAAAGTAGTAGTAATATACTTAAATTGTACAAATCTCTAGTCAGACCTCATCTTGAGTACTGTTGTCATGCATGGCGTCCTTATCTCCAAAAAGATATAGATAATATTGAGAAAGAACAACGTCGTGCTACAAAAATGATTCCAGAATTATCTAAACTCAGTTATGATCTCAGGCTTGAGAGATCTGGTCTAGTTTCACTAGAAATTCGTAGACTAAGAGCTGACTTGATTGAAGTTTTTAAAATGGTGAAAGGTCTAGAAAATGTTGATCAGTGAGTCTTTTTTAATCTGTCTGAAGACAGTAGAACTAGAGGCCACCAGCTCAAATTCCAGAAGCGTCACTGCAGATTAGATATCAGAAAGTATTTTTTTAGTCAACGTATTATTAATGAGTGGAACAACCTACCACAGGAGGCTATTACTGCTACAACAGTCAATGGATTTAAAAGTGTTATTGATCCCATTCTGCAGAAGAGATGGGGGCTTTACATAAGCCAGAAACGGCTGTCCGCCCCAGTTTTTACGACCCCATCGGCAAAATAATGCCAGTGGGTTCCGGTGAGTTACAAACAAAATGCACATAGTGACAAAAACATGTGTGATGCATGCACTTGAACAGTTTGAAAAGTCAACCATGAAGTTTTAACTTTATAAAAAATGATGATGAAGACAACTAAAGAATTAGTACAAAGCTATGTAGTACTGGGTGAAACCTCTTCGAAAAGAATTTATACTTGGCCTGTTAGTTAATGAATTGGGTAATGAGTTCCACAGTTTTATAGCTTTGTAGTTTAGGGCCAACTATGAGGATGAGGTAAGGGTAACAATAGTATGCAGGAGAAGAGACTGACGAGTAAAATAGTTGTGGACAGGAATTTTTGGTGAAGAATTCTGAAAATGATATCGGTAAAAGGCTGTGCATGAAACGATAGGTGAAAGAAGCAATGTTGAGGTTGATCATATCAAACAGTTTCAACAGATGAAGAGATTTATACAACTCGCTGGTGTGGTCACGGGGTCCGGACAAAGAAATATAACGAACAACTCTCTTTTGCAAAAGAACCAGTTTGTGAAGGTAGGAGGTTTTTGTACATGACCAAACTGTAGAACAATATGTTAGATGAGGATACACAAGAGTAAGGTAAATTGTACGGAGAATACCCCTTGGCAACAAATGTCTTAATCTACCGATTCCTCTGGCAATTTTTGAAGAAATATGATTGATGTGCTCCTGCCAGTTGAGCTTGCAATCAATAATGACACCGAGAAATTTTACACTTTTGGATGGATCAAGCTTTTGCACATTTATGGTGACATTGAATACATGATGATGAATATTATTAAATACCATAAAATTTGTCTTACTGATATTAAGAGACAGCTTATTTGCCATGAGCCACTCAGAGAATAAGCTAAGTTCATAAACAACACTGCTTTCAAGTTGATGAGGGTCATTCCCAGTGAAGAAAATGTTTGTATCATCAGCAAAGAGTACAACTTCTGCTTTTTTAGAAATCAAAGTCATATCATTCATATAAATAATAAAGAGCAAGGGCCCAAGAATTGAGCCCTGTGGTACACCACATCTTACAGTTTGAAATTTTGACTTTACATTGTTAAATGATGTAAATTGTAAGCTTTTAGAGAGATAGCTTTTAAACCAGTGTAGGCAAATACCTCTTATACCATAGCGCTCAAGTTTCTGTAAGAGAATACCGTGGTCAATTGTGTCAAATGCCTTTGAAAGATCAAGAAACACCCCAATACATGTATTATCATTGTCAATAGCACTGCGTAATTTTTCAACAGCTTCAATAAGAGCGAATTCAGTTGAGTGACCTGGACGAAACCCGTATTGGCTGTTGGTGAGAACATTGTGTTTTTAAGAAAAGTTTGTACTCTGTTGAACATCAGTCTTTCTAAAATTTTTGAGAAACATGATAAAAGTTAAAAATATATGCCAATGGTTCGGAAATGTACTGTATTACTTTACGAACGACCTTAGGCCGAAAACCATCATAGCCCGCAGCCTTATTGGGATTTAGGCACTCTAAAGAGACATTGACAAGTTCATCTTTACTAATGGGTGAAAGAAAGAAAGAGCTGGACCTATACTCTGGCATAAGTTTCTTTAGGCGAGAATTTCCTGGAATTTTGGATGCAAGAGATGGACCAAGGTTCACAAAAAAGTCATTAAATGCATTAGCAATGGCGTCTGGATCTGAAATCTTGGTGTTCTCGTAGCTTTTTTGCTACCAAAACGTCCCCGCTTTTTACCAAAATGTCCCCGTGATATTATATATGGTATACCAAAATGTCCCCTCATAAAGAGTTTGAATGTCCAATTGAAAATTGCAAGTTGGTAACGTAACTAAGGTGGAACGCGAGAGACGAATTAGGAATAGGCTAGGTGAAAGTATGGATTTACGAATAGTCTACTCAATTGTGACGAGTGCTTAGATGAATGAAATTGTATCTGAGCTGTGTTTAGAAACTGAGAATTGTTATTGGATCATGGATGATAACATGCATTGGGAAAATAGGGAAAAAAGGCTAGCTATAGGCCTATCAATGGTTGGGTAATCGACGTACCTTTTGATAAGACTCTAGGCTATTTTCTTATTTAAAAAAGAAAATTTTGATGCATAGGCTTCATGTAAATTGAATTTAGGCCTATTAATAGGGCTGTGCATTTTCAGTTAATTCACTATCCGTTTAACCGATTTTATTAACCGGCGGTTAATCGTTTAACCGAAAATGACGTAATGTTCACACAACCATAGCGTGTTCTATTACTCGCCCAAGTTAACTCGTGTCTGGCACGACTACGTTCGATTAGCTAATGACGTCAGTGTTCGCGCTTACTCGCGCAAGGCCCAAGTGAGCGACACTTCGAGTCGGTTACTTAGGTAAATATCCCATCGTGCTTTGGGAAAACATAGCAGCTGAACGAACAATATGCATTCGTGAACAATTTCTGAGCATGTAAATACAGTGGGGTAAACATGAAACTTCTGACTTGTGAAAAGTGGTTGATGTCGGAATTAGTGAAGTCACTCAAGTGTTTTTTCTCGAGAATTTTCTAAATGAGCATTGTTTCGAGTCTACGCTCATCGTACAAGCGAACCGCATGTAATACGTACGTACCAGAGTTCGCTCTGCCATCCAGCTACGGGCTCTGTCATTAGCTATTGTGAACGGACTTCTCCAATAATTACAGTAAAACGTTCGTTTATTTCACCCAACTGCGCATGACCATCGTAGACCTAGCTCGAGGCTCGAGTAAGTCAAGGGAAGCAAATCGAACACGCTACAACAGAAAGTCAACATTTCCAAAGAGCGCCATCACTTTTGTACAGGAAAGTACAAGTCTAAAAATGGCGCCGTAAGTCATGTTCGCCCATGTAAGTATGTGGCAAAAATGTTGGTATTTTGCGCTGAGTTTATATCATATTTTCACAGTAAAAACCCATCCCGCATTTACTGAAGCTTTCTTCAGACCATGTGCACTTTTTAAAATTCCACCAACAGTTGTATTCCCGCCTGAATCTATGTTACATTGGCAGTTATTTCATGAAACACTCCCACACCGCTGTTTTGATGCAGTCAGTGTTCAATACATGTACAGCGCTCACGTGTTTGTCATACTGTAGTAGCGATCTGTACAATTGCACCGTAAACGGCCCACCAGCCGCAGACAGCACAACCAAGCCCTATTATCCTGCATAAATTAAGGAATTCCCAGCATTCCTACCGTAAAGTTATTTACAGTAGGACTTATGGAATGTTATCATATGACGTTGTTACGAACGAAAACAATAACGCACGTGGCCTCATGCATGCAGTAGACTTGGGTGCGTATCCGTTGTTACCACTAAACAAGGAACCATGTTTTGCTTGATGACATCATATGCACACGATCTATTGCAAAATTTGAATTGCCTCTGCATTGTGATTGGTTCAAATACGTTGATTCTGAGCCAGCCAATCACAACTCGCGCCATCGCCTATGGGATTTAGTGTGTGAAAATACCAGACTCCCGAACGAATTTCCCCATTGAGTTTGCGTTATGACGATCGCACTTTGGAGGCTTAACATAGCTGGCATGTGCAGCCGGCCAAGCCCCGTGCTAAATTCACCAAGAAACGGCAGTACAAATCTCTGCATACTTGGATTTTTCGGGGGTCTGACTTAAGTGTATTTCATTTGCTGATTATTTTGAAACAAGACCTAAGGTTTGGACAAGAAGTGGCAAAAATACGGGGATACTAATATCAAGAAGGAACCATAAGATAACGTTAATCGAATCCATTTTTTGCTGTCCAAGACCGCTAAAAATTTGATCGTTATTTTTAACCTGCATCGTAGGGTTGACTTCTACAGTACAGTACACTATCGCAACTACAACCCAGTTGGTTCAACGAACTGCGTATGCTTATTCATAAAAGTCAACAAGGAATGTTCCATTTTATATGATATTGGGCAAACAACAAAATGGCGGGAATTATCTGGTGCTTACGATCGTATTTTTACGGGTTAAATTTTTTCCAAAGACTGCTAAGTAGCAGTGTTAGTACTTACAATGAAAAATAATGAAATTTACGGAGGTGTAGCATGATAAAATATTTCGAATAGCTACAGTGGGAAGACTGATTCAAATACACTTTTGTGCCCTAATCATGGTCTCGCGGAGGTTTAATTGCCATAGAAATACAGGGCTTGGCCACTTTTGTTACAGCCCCCTGCTTGTCTTGTAGCTTTCTTTTCGCTTGGTAATCTCTCAAACATGCCGCTAATTTCTAAAGTTGTGCTTGGGTGATGCTATTGCAGGGATTAGGAGACGAGCACATGGAGTTCTGCCAACGAAAGTAACAATGGGTGCGCCACTTGTCACTCATCATAATGTACTTAATTCGGGGGAGCTGCCGCGGAATTAATCCGTTCAATCGAACGGCCGATTTTAAAAACTCTTTTTACAGTTATTGTTTGAGCGATAATTTGTGAGAAACTGACACTGTTTGTTGCGCGATGTTTGTTTAACAGTTTACTAACAAAGCCACGCCGCGGCGACCGAGCTATTGGCAATACAAAAACGGTTAATCTATGAAGAGGAATCACGCACGAGTAACCGACGAGTCGGTCGGTTAACCGGTTAACCGATTAACCGTCACAGCCCTACCTATTAATGATCAACTATGTGCAACAACCTAGGCTATATAGGCCTAAGCAATCTTTCTTGGTTTCGATGTTATGAGCATTTCACAACATAATATACTTTCAAGTTTTTAACAAATTTACAACCAACTTAATCTTTTCAACTAAACTAAACAACTCAGTGACAGACAATGCATTTCACAACATAATATACTTTCAAGTTTTTAACAAATTTACAACCAACTTAATCTTTCCAACTAAACTAAACAACTCAGTGACAGACAATTCATTTAACAACATACAACAGGGATGTTTTGACGCAGGGACGTTTTGACCCGAGGACGTTTTGATCAACTAGTAGAATCTTTTCAGTCTCAGCTCCGAGTCAACTCGAATCAACGACCCCACCTCCTTCCTGATATATCCTTTGAAGTTCCGCCCATTGTTAGTCAACGTTGCACTCTCTTTTCACGGGCAAAAATGAGGCACAAAGCACTGGGAAATTTCAATAGGGAGGCTGGCTGATCGATAGGGAGGGGATTATCAGTCCTCCATTGAAAATAGTATGTAGTTGTACAGTGTACTGTTGTGTAAAGTTGAGTGCGGAACATTGTTTCATGAGTGACTGCTGTCCGCACAGAAACAGAGCAGTCAGGAATGTGCATAGTACGCTACGGCACTGATTCTATCCCACCACAATGCATTACATGCAGGAACTACGTGAGAGCTCGCCACTGAGTAGAGTTTCATTGTGTCTTTTGACTTCGTTGGTGTAACATCAACTTACAGAGAGGCTTCATACAGCCATAAAACTATGAATAACTTTTAGGAATAGAAAGTCCCTCACCGCAAAATTACATTCAATCTAGTGTTCAACCGATCACCTGTAAAGTAATCGGCATATAGGGCTGATTATTCCATTGTCGGTAAATAAACTGAAAAAGGGGCTAAAATATACTTGAAACTTGCTCTTGTTTTCGTAAAAACTCCTGTAATTACTCAATCCTTTAACTTCCCCCCAAAACAGAGTGCATTAATAATAAAAAAACGTAGAAATTTTACCCCCGCAATGGGAGTGATCGTTTGATATTTTCCGCTAAAACCCTGAAGTATTACATGCAGTTATATTTAGAATTGCATTCAAGATGTGTTCCTTGCAGTCTCGCAGAAAGCACCGCTTAAGCTGCTGTACAAACTGTTCTACACAAAACACATGGTACAGACTATCAAGTTGCAGTGTTTCGCTGTTTTTCCAAATCCCCAAGCTTAGCATATTATCTGTGCACGTGTTGTACACGTAGCACCTAGAATCTTGTGCATTTCGGTGGTTATTATATTGCATAAATTAATCCATTCCCAGCATTCCTCCGAAATTTTATTTACAGTGGGACTTAAGCAATGTTGTCAAACTACGTCATTGCAAACGTAAACAACGATGCACGTGGTCTCTAGCTGGCAGCAAACTTCTTGGCCCACGTATGCAGTAGACTTGCGTGCATGTCCATTTTTACCGCCAAACAAGGCGTCGTATTTTTCTCAGTGACATCATATCCATACGATCCATTGCAAAATCTAAATTGGCCCATGCATCGTGATTGGTTCAATTGCGTTGATTCTAGCCAGCCAATCACAACTCGTGCCTTCGCCTATGGGATTTAGTGTGTGAAAATGCTCCATCTCGAGAGACAAATTTTCCCTTTGAGTTTGTGTTATGACGATTGCACTTCACAAGCGTATACAGCCGGCTAGCGCAGCCGGGCGAGCCCCTTGCTAAAGTCACCAAGAGAAGACATCACAAATCTCTGCGACCAGGGATTTTTGGGGGATCTGACTTGAGTGCATTTCAGTTGCAGATTCTTTCCAAACAAGACATAGGTTTTGGACAAGAACTGCAAAAATTATATGGGGATATTTATATCAGTAAGGAACCATAAGAAACGTTTATCGGGTGCAGTTGTTTTGCTGCCCAGAACTGCTAAGATTGTCATGATTTTTCTACATCGGGTTCGTTAAAGCAGGATAGTAGCTACAGTACATTTGTGCAACTACAACCCAGTCCAGTAAAATAGTGCAAATGTGCACATGACTGGGGGATGAAAACTATACAGCAAACAATTCTACAGTATTAATGGTTGTATCTACACATTTGAAGTGAAAATATTACGATATTCCGTTCGTGAAACGAACGAACTATTCCTTATAATTTCCATCATGAACTGGTTATGGTAATACGATATGCACGAAGCAAGGGGCGCCCACTACAGTGACGAGTCAATTAACCTTTTCTCAAATTGTGCTTTCACTTGGCGCGAGATCGGAGTAACGATCCGCAAGCCAAGGTAAGCCCAGCTTCCAAATGCAAATTCTACATAGCTGACTTTCTGTTTAGCCTTATTGGAAGAAGGAAAAATGAAATTAAAAGGATTTTTTTCCCTTTATTAACACGCGCGCTCTTGACTGAAACTGGAGTAAATTCACTGTGTTCATTTCCAGTGATGCTCAGCTTGTCTTATTAAACTGTGTATGGACTCTAAAAACAATAACGGCAATGGCGACCTGTCATATTTTCAACTAGAAAAACTATGAGTTATTCACTTCATGTTTTGAAATAGTTCCATTTCTCTGATAGCTGATTTATTTCCTCTTTCACACTGAAGAAACTCCCCACAAGATCATAATTTTCCAGTCAGGAAGCTTACCATTTTTTTTTTTTTCAACCATGGTCACGTATGGCACTGCCAGTAAGCTCAAGCAGACTTGCCCGGTATCGTACGTACAGCATATGTAGGAATAAGCTACTTGCTACTACTTTATCGATCGTACGGCAGACTGGTCATTGTTCTGTCTTCACTTATCCACACACATTTCTTGTTCAAATAAACTTGACTTTTAAGTTAAAAATCCTTTTAAGATACAGTATGACTTCCTCTGCTGGACACAAAGGAGACTAGACACACTGATGAATGAATCGACTAGTTGAGGATTAGGGGCCAGACTCGGCAGACATGATCGACATGTTACCATGGTCCAATTGAAATTAACAATGAAAAAAGTAGTTGATCAACTGCAGTTGGTCAACCATCGTCAAACTGGCGTTGGTGAGTTAAAGCGTGACAGATAGAGTGCTGCATAATTATGAGGGAGGGTGTGAGGCTATTGCCAAGAGGGTGCAGAGCTATTGCTTGATGAATCTCGCGCTGCAACTTTATCTTTCCAAAACTTTCAGCAGGTAGTCTATTAAAAAGTTGAGATATCTATGAACGACATACGGTACAGATGTACCACATTCTGCAGGTATATTCTGCTGCAATATTCTCACCTTTTGACAGATAAGTTGCGAGGAAGAAAGCGTGTGAAAACATTAGAGAAATAAATCTGAACAAGATTTTGGTACCGGCATTGAAACTTATTTTAAACAGTAAGGTTACTTAGGCAAATAAAGGGTTCAGCGGCAAGATTATGTGACTGCACCTTTTGTAGGCTGCAGTAATTACTGGAAAAAAATGTAAATTTCCCTGCAAGCAAATCACAATTTCCCAGCAAGAGGGGCTGCACCGGAACTCAGATCCGGCCGGAACTATCCGGCCAGAACCCAGATTTTGCTAAGTTCCGGTTCCGGCCGGATCCATTTAAAAATACCTAGCCGAAACTTTATACTTGCTTCAAGTCACATACTTTCACAGTGTGAGTTGAATCATTAAGAGGCAAATGAAAAAAAGATCTGAGAGTTTTCTTCCCAATTCTTTTTGTTATATGAAGGCCTAATCGCCTTACTCTAAACAGTTCTAGTTCTCCTAGCCTACCGCTGCGTACTCTAAATCTACTCCTAAAAGTGTCTTCTGTAAAACTTATTCTCATCCACACACAATCTCAGTTTATTGCATCAGGATGAGTAAATAACTGACCACGATGTGTAATGGAAACAATCTCTGCACAGTAGATTCTGTGTAATTCAATTAAATTAAGCTGAAGTACTCTACATTCTTGAATTTGCTGTCAATCAAAGCAGTGGCTTTGTCAAGGAAAAGGGGTGCAAGGGGCATGCACGTGACCCCCTGTAAAACATTGTGTCCCCACCCCAATTAATATTTGGTAAATTTTGGCAATTCAGTTTACTTCGATATTAGATCACCCAAAACACCTGGGAAATGCCATTTTTTGGCTGTCTAAGGAACTGAGTTTTCCAAAATTTTCTGTACATTCCAGTCAGCACCAACTGAAAAAAAAAAAGATCTAAGAGTTTTCTTCCCAATTCTTTTTGTTATATGAAGGCCTAATCCTCTTACTCTAAACAGTTTTTTCTTTTGCCCCCCCCCCCCCCCACTTTTCAAATCTTGGTGCCGCCACCGCCCTCTCCCCCACCCTGGGCAAAATCAATGTACTGTATGCCCCCAGCAATGTCTAGAACAAAACATCTAGGGATGCCACTGAATCAAATAGCTGTGCTAATTGGGAATTTCTGTGGACTAATGTAAAAGTTGTAGTTTGGGGTGAGAGGATTGAGCTTTAACTAACAGTTAACTGTTAAATGTGTCAACCGACAACATGTAGGCTAGCCCTTTGTATGATAGTGGATAAATCAGTTGCTATATCAAAAACATACTGTAATAATAAAAAGGTAGCAACTCTCTCCCAAACTACAATTTTTGTATACATCTAGTCTAAAGAATTTCTCAATTGGCCTAGCTCTGTCATTAACAGCAAGTTCAAAAATAACAGAGTACTGGATACTTTAGCTCATATTTATGTACTGTACTGAGAGTGTACACATTGGGGTCTTGTATACTCACCCTGAAGCAATAAACCCCATTTTTTTTTTTTTTTTTGATCTATTGACACAGTTTATTTCCATCAACTTGAAACACATGACATATAACGAAAAGACAATGATAAAAATAATATCTAAGCTATTTACATTATACATAACCCAAGTCTAGTCTAACATAATTGGGATATGATGGAAAAGGAGAAAAGTGAAGTATAGTATTAATGAATTGTTTTCCCCTATATAAATAATTTACAAGATAAATTGGAAAGAGATAACGTTAACAAAGTTTGCACATCAATGTACAAATTGTGTCTGGATGAGGATGAGTTTTAGACAGACATGGAGGGGGGGGGGGGCTTCAGTAAGTAGGTTTGGAAAATTAGAACCGTCTGGGGTGAGAGAATTAGGCCTTTCATATATTTGGCATTGTTGTTCAGTTGCACTTTATATAAGTTTTGGCTTTTCTTTCCAGTAAATATGAAGGAAAACAATAAGCTCTAATGTCCTGTAGAAGTCCTGAGGGTTCCTTGAAAAGTATTAACATGAGAAACAAGCACCAAAAAAGCCAAAAGTTTAGTCGATTTATCAGAGAGGAAAGATGAGATCCATACTAGATAAGAACAGCTCTTGGCTACCCAGGGACTGAGCACAAATTCTGTTATTGCAGTGTTACAGTGTACAATATGTTTATCTCCTTCATTTTATATCAAAAGTATATTCTTACTAACTTTTTAATGCTTCAACCAGCTACAAGTCAGCTTCATACTGAGTAGGCATTAGTAATGAAGGCTGTTTTTTCCTTATGGGTGACGTTATCTTACTGCAGGCATTAAAATGCTCTCAAAATACTCAGTTCCGGCCGGAACTTAAAAAAAGTTCCGGCTGATTCCGGTTCGGGCCGGATCCAAAATTTCAGTTCCTGTGCAGCCCTACCAGCAAGCAAACCAAAATTTCCCAAAGACTTACATGTTTACACACAAAAGTAGTCAAATTTCCCTCCAAATACCAAAATTTCCCTGCAATGACATTCCCAAATTACTGATTTTTTCCAGCCATGAAATTTACAATCGCCCATTTCTACGTTTTAGCCAAAATCTCAGTGCGTTTTTTGATCCACAAAATCGTGCATATTTGTTGAACCCCTATGTATATTTAAGCACTTATGTTTATAGTACTGTTTTCAAACGAAGACGTATAGTAGGCCTAGGTCCTGTTTACGTAGAATCTCTCCTCAAATTGTGTTAAAACATTTAAGTTAAACTCAGGGCTGAAAATCAGTAGGACCTACAGTAGGTAAAATACAGTTTTTAAAATAGTACACTGCCAGTGCCATCATTCTACAGTAGTTTGAAAACTTGCTAAGAAAAGTGCACAACTCAATGTTACTTTCAAATATATTCCTGATAGGACTAAAAGAAATGCAGTTATTGAAAAGTGCAAAATGAAATAGCTTTTCTCAAATTCTGGGAAAATTATTCGGTGCAGAAAGTACAACAGGTTTAAATCAAGAAAACCAAGTTTTGGGCATGACAACTAAGTTCTGCTAACCTCTGGTTATACTTTTGTTCAACATTTTCATTTGCTTTTTATCATCACCTAGCATAAACATACTAAAGCACAGGAGCATTACAAAAGAAATTTCACCCCTGGAAAGTCTTTTTATGCCTTCAAAACCCCTAAAACTCAGGAGCTTCCGGGGGCTTTGCCCTCTGGACCTCCACCAGGGCTTTGCCCCTGGACCCCACTCATCATTGGATCCCCCTTCATGCTCTCATGCATGCTTTGCATGCACAGTTCCATGACGCTAACGGTTCTGCTGATTCAAAATTTTCCAAATTGGTCATTTTGACCCAATGGTTAATTTCTTAGAGGAAACACTGATGGGTGAATGCATCATGGACAGCCATCGAGGTTGGATAGGGCAGCATATCGTTTTGGGATCTAGGGCACACAAAATGAGGCTGGAATATAAACACTGCCATACCCCAACCCCAGAGCATGGTGACATCAAAAGGAGACAGCTGATATTTAGAAAGAAGTAAAATCACAAGCAAAACAAGCCATCTGTGCCAAACTGGAAAAAATGCATGCCCAGCTCTTCTTGAACCAATTGGTTCGAAAGTAGCCGTAAAAATCCATCTAAGCTAACCTAACTTTCATTTACTGTACAAGTGCGGAAATCAATAACACCGTGGGCATTCATTGTTAGACTGAGCCCAGGCAATCATTCACAAAGGCCCGGCAATCATTCACATAGACCAGGCAATCAATGATATAGGCCGGGAAATCATTGCTGCAGACCGGGCAGTCATTGTACAGCCAGGCATTAACAGGCATTCATTAGTAGGACCCAGCAAGGTGTGCTCTCTGTGTGTAGGTTTTGTGTGTTGAGTGTCCGACCTTTTCAGTACTAAGCCTATATACTAGTGTGTAGTAAGTAGTACTGTAAGTTATCATTGAGTCAATCACTGCCTTCTAAACACCAGTGCAGTGTCTAAGTGCAGTGTGATTGCAATGTTAGAATAACATGTGATGCATATTCTTCGAACAGTATCAAAACCAATTCTTTGCCATCATATTTTCTGTGTTTAATGTAAAGCGAAATTGTTTGTTTCAGCCAGATTGTCAGAATTGGACAAAGGTATGAATCAGAATTTTTCAGACATTACTAAAAATGATGATGAGAATGTCTTTTATGAAGTTCTAGGCTAAATAGCCCTAAGAATTGTAATAAATAAGAGATTAATCTGTATCATTATTTGAAAAAGCTTGCTTTAAATGTGGTAATTTATTTTATTTGTTTGCTTTATGAAGTGATTGACTCCAGATTAGTGTCCAATCTGTCATCTGTTAAGTAATCTGTATCGGTCTGATTATTCCATTATCAGTAAATAATCAGCATCTGTAAAATTCTGCCATTCAACTGATCATCACCACCGATTATTTGCAACTGGAAAAAGGGGCTTAAAATATATTTGAAACTTGCTCTTTGTTTTGTTAAAATTCCTGTAAACTCAATCCTTTAACTTCCCGTCAAAACAGGATGCATTGATAATCACAAACCTTTAAATTTTACCCCTACCATGGAAGTGATCATTTGATATTTTCAGCAATAACCCTGTAGTATTACCTGGAATTAGATTTAGAATTGCATTCAAGGTGTATCCCTTTTTTAAAGTCCTCCCAACCCTCTGGCAAAGGGCTGTTCGGCGAAACCAAACTTGAAACTGCTCCCCAAAGAAGGGTGTATTCCTTGCTGTCTCGCAGAAAAGGGCTGCGTGAGTTGCTGTACAAACTGTTCTGCACAAAACACATAGTACAGGCTATCGAGCTGCAGTGCTCCGCCGTTTTTTCAAATCCCCAAGCTTAGCATACATACCTGTGCACGTTTTTCTTCTTCTTCTTCTTCTCTCAAAGGCAGTACAAACCCCAGACCAGGCTATTCCATGCTGTTTAACTAGGACTAAGGGAGTCAGATGAATAAACTAGTACAATGATTTTGGTCAAGGGCTAAGAGCTGGTTGTTAAAGCTGTCCACTGAAGGGGCACAGCGAACCTGTTCCGGCAAAAGGTTCCAGCTACTGTAGGGATAGTTCTTGGATAGAGAGATTTCTGATAGCAAAGCGTTGTTTGTGGAGGTATAATGATATAGATAGCTTTGTACACATAGCATCTAGAATCTTGTGTAGTTCGGTGGTTATTATCTTGCATAAATTAAGCCATTCCCAGCATTCCTTCCGTAATTTTACAGTAGGACTTATGCAGTGTTGTAATGCAACGTCATTGCAAACAAAAACAGTGATGCACATGGTCTCGTGCAGCAAACTTCGTGGCCCACACATGCAATAGACTTATGTGCGTGTCTGTTTTTACCACCAAACAAGGCATCATGTTTCACTTGGTGACATCATTTGCATTGTAATTGGTTCAGTGTTCTAGCCAGGACATTCAAACTGGGTGCTCCTCCCAGTTTGAATTAACTTTTTTAAGTCAGGACCCAGTTTGAATCTCACTGCCCAGTTTGAATTTCATCACATTTACACTCTAAACATTAACACAAGTTTCAGTGTACACAACACTCAAAATAATAGCACATGAACTACAGTATGGGTTGGTACAAATAACCTATTTTACTATCCATCTAAAATCAACTTTATTTTTATTTCATCCTGAAAGAGAATAAAAGGAGAATTTTACTTTAGGCCTAGCCTACATCATTTTGTCAATAGCATGACTTTTTTGAAAGAAAACTGCTTGGGACAGATTAGCCTAGACAGTAGTGAGTGACCTGGTCAATGCTTGGGGGCAAACTGGTAGTGGGAGAACTGGCTAGAGGCAAAATTACCCATGAAATGGCCTACGTATACTAGACAGTTGCATAATTGCTCTCTGGGTATTGTGAGTGCAGTATGTGGACCACCACAGGCTTTTCCTGCGGACTGGCCTCTGGAGGCCTAGCCTAAGGCTTTAGCTTAAACCTAGAATAGACAGGGAGTAGAACCAACCTAGGACCTAACTCAAAAGCTTCTTGTACTGTAATTGTAAGTTGGTTTTAAATTTAATGGTGAGATCAGGCCAAAATTATGAATTTAGATTTACATCATTTTTGGGCGCTGACTCTACATTACATTGGTTCCTACCCCATGGTCCTGGGTCTCAGACTCACAGAAATTCTCCTGGATGCTTTTGAAAAATCCGTAACCTCCTGCTACTGTATTTATACTCAGAACTGTTCATCAAAACTCTCTGAAACCTCACCAAAATGCTTTAACCTTAAGTGAAAGTGTACAGTATTGCTGGCCAGAACAAGAGTTCTCTTTTTGGAGAGTGCCGTCACTGTGCATGATTGTATTATCAACTTTCATCTCCCATGTTTCTCAGCAAAACTACTGTAGGCATGTTTAATAGTGAGTTGTAATGCTTGTTACACACATATACAGAACAGTGAGGATGAGTTGCCATCTGAAATACAGTATAGCAAGTGGGCTTGGCAGACATGTTATATTATAGAAATACTGCAATTGTCTCTTTTTTACTCTACAGTAGCTAATTAATCAGTGCTTGCTGTGAGTCATTATTAATACACACCAGAGTGTAGAAGAGAAAGGTCAAGTCATAAAGACATTCACTACACATAAATTTTACAGGAGGCTGCAGACTGGCATTCTTGTTTTTTGTAGTGTGTACAACATTAGAATAACTTGCTTTGGGCTGTAAAAGTTTTGAGTAGAGGTAACATGAGTGAAACATGTAACAATAGAATGAATATTAATCAAACATGATTTGAACTGTCTGGGCCAAAAAGATCAACTTTCTGCTGTCCAACCTCTTGCAGTATCCTAATGTACAATTGCCAACTTATTCAGGGTAGCCTTTACCAAAACAGCTCATATTCAATGTTTTTTGAAGCAGAAATTGGAAAGGAATAGGTCTACCTACCAGAATTCCCATTGATATCCTAGGTTTCCAAATATGTATTTCCAGGCAATGTTTGGTTTAAGTGTAAATAATTTGTCCATATCCCCAATTTCACATTGGTTTAATTATTTTAGACCTTTGTTTGTGCACACCAAATTTCTTTAATTTGTGCACCCTGAAGACCAGAGTTTTTTGGCCCAGTTTCAAACCAACTGGTACAAATCGAGTTGGCCACAGCTTTTTTTTTTCAGTTGTGGCTGGTTTTCTCTATTCCATGGTTTTTGCGGAGCTCCAAGTACAATGGCAGTAGCCTCAGTACTGTACTGTAGGTTCTGATTGGGAAGATGGGGGATACCATTTGAATCATGTACATTAGTGAGATGGAGCTTTGCAGCCCAGTTTCCAACCAATTGGTTCAAGAAAAGCTGGTCACTGCCTTTTATCCAGTTGTGACTCATTGACTTGTTTTACCTGCTTCTACTGTGCTTACAGCAAGCACCATGCACAGGTTCTGTTCTTTAAGTCTTTGGTATGATCTGGCCAGGACTTGAACTCCCAACCTCATTGCAACAGCATTCATGGTTTGTTTCAACTCAAGAAAGATGTATACATACCATTTTATTACCCTTTTTTCTAGTGAGACTGTTTTTCAAAGGATGAAACAGTCATGAGCTCATCTGGTGCTTTATTTGTGGATGTCCTTCAAAGACTCGAATACCCTGCTGCCAGAAAGTTTCATGCAGAAGGCTTTGATTGGCTGTTTGACAATGAAGAATCTGTCCCCTTCCTGGATTGGTTCTGTAAGAATGTGTCAGCTGCCAATCTTCTTACATCCCAGGAACTCAAAGAGTAAGTCCTAGTACAGTATGAGTGACAAACTAAACTGTACTGAAGGTTGTCCATTAAGGGTTGGAATTTTCTGAACAATCATTTATCTTGTTTTTAAATAACTGAAACTCATGTTGATTTCTACAGTGTCAGACTAAAACTGCTTCTACAGTTTCATACTCGGTCTATTATATTGTAATATGAGATCTAAGCAAATATGAAGGTATTTTACCAACAGTGCAAAACCACAGTGTTGCATACTCACCAAACCCTTCATTCTAAGTGAAATGGTTCCGGGTTTTTTTTTAGCTTTAAAGCTCCCAAAAATCAGAATTATCCACTTTTCTGACCTTTGGCATTAAAACTATACAAATACTCGTCTTAAAATTATCAAAAATAGTGCAAAGCAAAAGCTCAGCAAAATAAACTTAATCTTTGCATACACTTATTCTGTTTTCCACATATTATGTGACCATTTAGAGAGGGAGACAGGAGTTTTGCCCCCTGAATCCCACTCACAGATGTTATTGCTTTTTGCGCTTACCTGGCTTAGTGAATCGTCTACCACATACTGCTTACTCTGCTTTCTGAGATGACAATGTTGGCAATCATGAACTGTTATGTATTTCTTCTGATTGAGAGCAGTCTCCATTTCTTCTGATTGAGAGCAGTCTCCATTAAGTTCACATCCTTTTAACTATGGTACAGTAGCTGATGCCCTGCTAAAGATGTGTTCTATTTTTACTAGTGCTGTATCCTGCAGACTTTTCACAATTGGAAACATGCTTCTCTCATATGAAACACCTGTTTAGTTTCCTGACCTTCCAAAAATGTTTGTTACAATTTACTGGCTGGCACTAAGTTGTCTGACAGTGAGTTGCATATCCCCTTCAAAATATAATGTTACTTGGCTTAGGACGCCATTTTGTTTGAAGCATAATTTCTTTAAAAAAAAGTCACTAACAGCAAGCACAGCCAGAGATATACCATTTCTTTGTCTCTTTTCAGCAAAATAAGGCGTCCTGGAGGCAGAAGCCTAATGTCAGTGCTTTTATAGGCCTACTAAGTTAAAAGACAAGTCTTGAAGTGAATAAAAGTATTGTTGACTTTACTCCCATTCCAGTAATCTTTTGTGCATTGAAACAAAATTAAGTTTGTATCCAGTTGTAATGTAAGCACAAGTCAGTCCTCAACTAATGAAAACACATCAGGAAGGAGTGAGAAAGAAAGATAGAAAGAAAAATAATAAAAGCTCCTGTACAGCAGATATGCAGGGCAGTTTTGCAAGAGTATGGGTCTAACAAGCAACTTTTTTGCAACCTAATGGGTTGGGTAGGCAAACTTTCATTTGGAGGGGCTTATGCTCTTCTGATACCCAACCCACCTCATTTACATAAATCTGTTAAAAAATAAAAGCATAACAATTTGTGTTTTCTATGAAGCAAACTGTGATGTGCCCATTTCCTGGTACCTTAAATGCAGAAGAGACATTTTTTCTTTTTGCCTGGTAGAGATGTAATTAACAGTCTAGAAATGTGTATGCAGCTTCCTGTTGAAGTTCAATTGTTTTTTTTAATCTTATGTATATACTATGTATCTTACATGTATACTGTACATTTATCATATTTGTTAGGTTTCAAGCACTGAAGTCCTCAGATGCAGAAATTCTCTCTGGAAGTCAGTTAGATGCTGCCCTGGATGTTGCTTCTATGACACAAGAAGAAGAAGACCTCACCACTGAAGAAATACAGTATGGAAAGCCATCAGGGCAAACAATTCATTACACAATTCATTCCTTTCTCTTAAACTTGTGATCTTGCATACAACTGTGTGTTTTATATATATATATATATATATATATATATATATATATATATATATATGTATATATATATATAAAAACGATGAAAAATAGTGAGTTACACAAAGATGACATCATAAGAGCACAAATTTCCAATACAGAGAAAACAGTGTATATTTCAGGCACGCCTGTGCCTTTCTTCAGCACCATATATATATATAGGTCGAAAAGAGGTAGTAAAAAGTGCTTAAAAGTTTGCGGAAAACTCCACGACGTTTCGGGTATAAACCCTTCATCAGGTGGCAAAAACCAAACTGAATAACCAACAGTAACAATTGGACACGACAAACATCAAATCCGAAGCGATCGCTGTAAAAACAGAACCGGACGAAAGTGACTGTCAGAAAACATGAGTGCGAAGGATGAAACACAAATCAAAAAAAGAAAAAGAGCGTCCTGGATGAAAAAATGCACGTAAAAATCGAACATGTTCTTAAAAAAGGGGAAACAGGAGACAAAAACTAGCTCCGGAAAGAAAAAAAAAAAAAAAAATTGTAAATAAGGCCTACACAGAAAAAAACGAGCACGAACGGGTAAGTGTAAAAGGAGTAAAAACTGGTACAAAAAGGGGGTGAATATTACAAAAGGTAAATCTAACGTTAAGCCCGTGTGGAGCGAGAGTACCTAGCCTCATGATCAGTCGGTTTTCAGCACTAAGGCGGTCACGATCGGAGCCTCGGCACATTACAGCTGCCGTAACGGTTAAATGCTGTATTGAACAAGGTGAAGGGGGGTTGAAATGTGCAGCCACCGGGTATCCATGGAGATTCTGTTTGATGGACCTAAGGTGCTCGGTGACTCGATCCGCGAGGCGGCGCTTGGTCTCTCCCACATACAACGAGTTACATCTCCCACAAGCTAAAATATACACTACATTTGAGGAAATGCAGGAGAATCTTTGTTTGACAATAAAGCTATTGCCGTTGGGGCCAGAAATGTTGACGAGGTCGTGTTTGCCGACAACTGGACATGTATTACACCTCGGACGGTTACATGGAAAGGTACCAGCCGTGTCGTCGAAAGAAGTTTGTGGGTGGGAAGCCCGAACTAAATGGTTGGCTAAATTTTTCTCAACTCTAAAGGCAGTGATGGGGGGTTCCGGGAAAACATCACGGGTTGAGGGGTCTTGTCGGAGCAACTTTACATTTTTGTGGATAGCGTGTAAAATAGGACGGATCGAAGGGTGATAAGAAATTACTAAAGGAATACGTAGAATACGTAGAATACGTACCAATACGTACCAATCTACGTATTCCTTTAGTTATTTCTTATCACCCTTCGGAAGTCATATTGTCTTTGCAACAAATTTGTCTCATTTAAAAAGGTGATACTAAGCATTGGGTAGCAAAGGAAGAAATTCATGCTAGTCATCTACTTGACAGGTTCAATTCCTTTCAATCCATGTATTCTTTGTTGTAATGAATTTCAACTGATGAATGAGTACACAACAGTACTTGGGCTAGGATCTTACATTACTTCTCAAAATTTGGTCATTTTCTGTTCTCATTGCAAATTTGTACTATGACCTGACTACTCTTTTTCTCTGAAATTTATTTTTTTCAGGGCAGAGATTGATGCTTTGGAAAACCAGCTGATAGCAGCAAATAAGCATAAAGCAGTTTTAATTCACCACAGAAATAAACTCAGGTTTGCGAACTCAAGACTATTATAGCAGCAAGATTTGAGTGATGTGTTTCAAAAAACTTAATGTTAACTCATCAGTGAAATCGTCACTCTTCCTAATGGTACAGCCAAATGTTTCGAATTGGACTTTGCCAATGGGTTCCATCGATTTATTAAGTAGTTCTCAAATTGGTCTTAACTAGAACATTTTTTTTCTTGTGTGTGAACACTTTTTATGACAGTAACAGCAGAAAGTTCAAAGAGGAATAAAACTGGAAATATAACATGTGAATAGAGTTCTTTACTGGAAGTGTCACCACCACATGGCAAAGTATTTGGCCTTAGGGAAATCTACCACAGCTACCACAGTTTTTAGGGGAAAACTGCAGTCGCCAATTTAAGTACCCAAACACATGTATATTGCAACAATTATTTGCATCATTATTTGCAGCCTTGATTAACCCTTTACCGTTGTTTGGGTCCTTTTGGACCCATGGGGAGAGCTCGGCTGTCACCCATCTTTACTGTTTCATGCGGAGCTCGAGACTGCGAGTAGCTACCCGAAAATTCGGCTACAACAACAAGAGAGACAATAGTTTAAGGTCACGGGGTCAATGGCCTACGGAAGCCAATGCAGGGCGGGCTACGTCCGCTTTTCCGCCCTCTCCCGAGGCGCACAAATATGCCCAGATCGGAGCACAACAGTAAAGGGTTAATACCTTTCTGGTACAATGAAAGCAAAACAACTTTAGGGTTGGAAAAATGACTTTATAAATTCTGAAACAAGTGCTTGCAAAAAAGGGATCATATTACTCAAGGTGTATGGAAGGGTATTATCCTTTGGCAGTTTTATCTGAGATAAACTGCTGTCAATATTTCAATCTGCAGGGCTATTTTTCAATAAGCATGTGATGAATTTTTCAGATGACTTACATTCTCCAAATGCTTTCTGGGTTTTTATGGGAAAAAAGTCATGTCTGGAATCAAGTTATGACATGAACAATGACTTCTCATCTTACTGTGAAATATTCGACCAATCATAAAAAATGTGAAGGCTTGGTACAGGATCTTGCTTGGGACAGAGTAATTTACAGATGAAGAGAGTTCCAGGTTGATTCAGCTGATTTATTTGATAATTATATTCCAACAGAAAATGATGATCAAGGTTGATTAAAGATAGCCAGTCAAAATTACAGTATGCTTAATACAATACATGAATACATGCTTTCACTTCGAGATTTGCTGCACAAGTGCGAGCTTGCAGGCTGGGGAATGGTCTAGTACTTTCAAGCCAAAAGTGTTCTGGGAAGATCCCAGAACTATTGCAGCTTCCTGATTGGTTAAAAGTTGTGACGCATTCCAAAACTAAACATTAATTGCCAACACTCTGGAAATATGGGATTCAAAGTCCATGTGGATTTCACAACAGATTTGTCACATACTAGGGTAATGTGACAGGATGGGCCCTTGGAATGTAGGATAATAGGAAGAAAGTGCTACTTGTAAACAACAAATGGCATTTCTGTATACTACATCACATTACCCTTTTTGTTTTGAACCAGTCTGCAGGAGACATCTCTGACACACAAGGTATCAAAACTTGGAGCCACTGAATCAAAATCCAAAAGAAGATATAAAGAGATCAAAGATGAACAACAAACTGCAACAGCTTTAGTAAGTCCAGGCCTAAAATTAGGATTAGTGCCCATTGAATATCCTAGGACCTGTTCAATTCTTTCAATTCATTTGCTTCGCTTTTAATATCAACATGTCACTTGGAGCTAAAGCTTCTAACTTACATCATGTCCAGTGATAAGTGAAAAATGCTTGCCTGCTTCTTGCAGTCAGCCAACAACAGATTACTGTTAACCACTATAAAGGAAGGGAAAAAGTTACATTGAAAGGGATTTGCCAAATGTAAAATTCATTTACTTCAAAATATGTAGATAGATTTGTTTTTTCCATCAAGGAATGAAAACTGTGTTTCAATTATATTTAGCATTCAGAAATACTAACTTTCTAAGTAATGCAATGTTTTCTTAAAATGAAGTGCATCATTGGAAATTTGTGATGTCATCCCAGCACATAAATTTGAAATTGCATTCATTTAATATATATGATGTTGGTTGTATCAGTGCAAAAAAGCCTTGAATGTTGATAGTTTTGCAGAAAATATGTCAATATGCTGCTTATTTGTGGGCATTGTTTAAGTGTGAGGTTTAGCACATGAAGCTTTGCTAATATAGGGCATATCTTAACCCCAGATACTGTGGTATGATTTGTAAGTATACCAACCGCACATTCCGCACAAGATCATTTTAGAAGATGTAATTGTATGTTTGTCAATTAAATCAAGAGGATATGCTTTGTTGGATTCCATTTTAAATGTTAAACGGTATATAAATTGCACTTCAAATACAGCAAGTCTTTAAAATCAGTTTATTTTAGATAACCATTCACATACTCAACTCAATTTAAAAATAAAAGTAAAGTTGTCTTGGAATTGTAGCAAATGGAATCATTTTCATAAATTGACTGGTTTGTTCTCTTTCCTCCATCAGCTGAATTCTTCTCTAGATGACCTAAGTGTCGCAACTTCTAACCTTATGAAGTTGTACAACACCCCAGATGATCTGGTCAGTGTCCCCTTCCTCTCTCAGACCAATTTGCAGCATTACCATCTTGCAGAAGATAAATTTACTCAAGAATTAAAAGTTTTTACAAAGAAACAGTTTTTTGAGGTACACTTCCAGTGATGCTGTTGTAATGTTGATTATTGTTGTTCTTAACATGGGCACAGTACAGTTGTTGATATGATTACAGTCCCTTGAATGTGTTTTATCAGTGATGTTGTGAACGCTGACCTTGGCCTCAGATTCTCTGGTCTTGAATCCTCCACAAAAATTTAGTGTTAGATGGCGCTATCTGAGACCAGCATCTACTGCCAGGCTCCTCTTTTGAATGGTTGACAGGTGTTACTGAAGTTCACTTATCAATAACATCAATGAATTCATACCTTTAGTTCTAACTTTGCAGCTCATTTTAAACAAAATATGAAAGAATACTGATCAGTATTTCTGCTAAGCTGCTGTGATGCAGTTTTGATGCATGGGATTGCCAATGGAGTGAATTGATGTCTGTGGGTTGAAAAAGGAAGGAGGGTGATTCCATTTTATTTCCTGAAGGTGATGTGATGTGATGTAACAGTGTGTGTGATCAAATTGGTAGAGCATTTAACTCTCACTCAGAATGTTGGGGGTTTGATTCTCAGGATGGAACTTAAAAAATGGAATCTACTGCCATTGTGTGTAATGCTTTACAAAAGCAGCGGAGAAAAAAAAGAAAAAACAATCCAGTGTCCCCACAACTGGACAAAAGGATGTGGGTGTCACTAGATTTAACCAAAAGGTTGCAAGTTTAACCCGATGTAACCCAAAGTTGATGTGTGCACAGTCCCACAAACATACCAGTTCTAGAAAGTCAAGTTTGTCCATATTTTCCTGTTTAGGTAGTTCTCAGTGAAGTCACATTTAGGCATTATCAACTGCCGTGTCAAAGAGTAAGCCTATATGTACATATAGCAGTTGAAATGGCTGAAATATGCTATGCGAAAAGCTCGTATTAGGTCATGTAAGAACTAGTTATTGTCATAAGGGATAATTCTCAAAAAGAACACTGTAGCTAGGTGTATCAATAACATCAATGGATCAACAGAAATTTTAAAAGCATCATTACAGTAGGAAATGACATGGTATCTGTGTTACCCTGAGAGGGTTTTTTTGAATAAGTGAAGAAAATTCAGTTATTAAGTTTTCATTCTTAGTCAATTGGTTAAAGCATCCTCAATAATTGCAAGTGGCTTTGTGGCCATGAAGTATTAAAAAAAATATTTTTAATGAAACGGCTCATACATACTGGTAGCAAGCAAATCATTTCATTTTTATTACAGTGTTATCACTTGCTTTGTGGCTTAGACTGGAAGCTTTGCTTGCCAGACGTGGTCCACAGGCTTTCATTTAACAACCTGACTATGGACAATTCGTGGTGAATTAGTGAAGGCAAAATGTGTCTCAATTTTATTTCCTTCTAGGGTATCGCTGACTTGGCTGGGTACAGTCAGAATCAGGACTTCAAGCTTCTTGAAATCAGTGATCCTGAAAACTTACTCTTGAAAGGTGAAGAATCCAAAGTTAGAGAAGGAGAGAGTCATGAGCTTGACAGGCTAAAATCTTTGTGAGTGAATTTTGACATTTTACTGAATTGATTCACTTCAGGGCTTTGGTCTTTGAAATCACCTTGGTTAATCTTTTATCAAAACAATAACCTCTCACAATGTCAACTACAAAAATTGAAGGTGAATTTACAAGTCTTCAGTAACATCATGCAATGTCAGCTACACTAATCAACAGAGAGGTTAAAGTGAGTCTTTAATAACATTTTGCAATGTCAACAATACTAACCAATTGAAAATCTTCAACGGTCTTCTCACGCAGTAGACTTCGCCAAGCGTGTGTAGTAGACTTACATGCTAATCTGATGGGTTGGCAAATCAGCTGCCGGCATTTTGTTTATCAAACTTGCGGTGCTACTTGTTTTTCTCAAAATGATGGAACCTGTTTTGTTTCATGACATCATATGCTGAGGGTCTAATCCTGTAAAGGCTGCTGACATTTCCAGCACGAACTTTCAGTTTCTTCATCAAATTTTAAAGTAGGTGTTTACCTGTAACACAAATGTACATAATTTCTGAATATCCACCTATTATTTCAAGGTTGCAGGTACAAGATTCCAAGTTAACAAATTCAATATGTGCAACACATTAAAAATGTCAAGGAAGCAGAATTCTTGGTAAGCTTCCAGAATATAGTTCGGCAATAAAAGGTTCCATCTGGGAAAAGGCACATTTGTTTCTGTTGAACCAGGTACCACAAAACCAGAGATAAAAAATACAGCTTTATGGGAAGCTCCTTGTTGGAAAATAATCAAAAATATTTTTATGTTGTAAGAAACACAAATGATTATAAACTATCATGAAGAGAAAAGTAAGTGGTTGCTACTCTGTATTATGTGGAAGACTGTGATATTATTACACATAGAGATCCATATATACCTTAGTAGAACCCTGCAGAGCAGCTCTGCATGTTAACTTACCTCACTCCAGTACAGTTTTTTGGGCAGTAGTTTTCTCCTCTGTTTGGAAACAGTGGCTGTTACCTCCCTGGTGGTATGTTCCCCTTTAATCACTATGCTAAAAAAAAAATAGTGATCATTGGCTAGCTCAGTGATAGTAGGCCTATAGCTTTCTAGTCCAAATCATGCAAGGAAGGATAGCAAATGGCATAAAAGCCTTAACAAAATTGGAGCATTTGTGTTAATAATAAATAGCACACTTCTTCCAGCAAAGCCAAAGAGAAGTGCCTGCTCGGTAAACTTCATACTTTGGAGGCTTGGCTTACCTCAGCTTTCTAGCTTTCAATGTCAGAAGCATATTGACTTAACTTTGCATTTTTTCTCACATGTTGGCTAATGTAGAAGACATCATCTTACATTTGCCAAGCAAAAGAAATCTGTAACATTTGCAACAGTGTAGACTCATTCAGTGTTTTATACAAACAAAAATGCTGTCACAGCTGGACACCTAAAGACTGTGTGTGTGGTCTTTATAGTAAGAGCATCCGCCTCTCACACGGAAGGCCCCAGTTTTATTCCCAGGTGGAGTCATACCAAAGACTCTAAAAATGGAACCTACTGCCATTGTGCATGATACTCTGTATAAGCAATGGAGTAGGGAAAACAAGCCAGTGAGCCACAACTGGAAAAAAAAGGGTGTGGGTGGCTTGACTTGAACCAATAGGTTGGAAACTGGGCCGTAAAACTCCATCTAACTAACTAACTCTTACACCAATTTGAATCTACCCATTTGACACACCAGTGACAGGCCTCTATTTTCAGAAAATTTTATGGTAGTCCTTCAGGCAACCATTTCACTATTTTTAGTTGTCCAACAGGGAAATTGGTTGTGCAAAACATCTTTTACACATTTTCCTACAAAATTAATGCTGTTTTGTTGTTGAAATTCAGGAGAGTGTATTCATAAATTATTCATCTCGCAGACTCAAATGTACAGGTACAATGTTTGAGAGATGATAATGATTAAAGGTGAAAGAGTCCATCAAAAAGCAGTATAGCCTAGTCTTCAGTCAGATAAAAAAAAAAACTGCCATTAAAGTCTTGCAGGCAAAAAAGTGGTAATCATTCAGACAACCAACTTTTAACTTTTGGTTGTCCGGACTGAATTTTGGTTGTCCCGAACAACCACAAAAATCAAGCCCTGAGTGACATCCTTTAAGGGAGGATGCAGTCACCCGTAATTGAATTAGTCCAGTAGACTATCTTGTTTCATGACTGGCTCTTGAGAATCATGTGACAATGTTTTTTTTTCCTCTTAAACTGTTAAACTGGGAGTAAGTGCTTGGTTTCATTCAATATGCAAAATGTAAATCCTGAAATATCATGAAATATACTTGTAAGAGAAATAACAAGAAAATTTGTGAGATTTTGCTGGTGTTTCAAAATAAGTTTGTGGTGACTACCTTTGCCATTTAAATTTAAAGGACTCTGTGTCTGCTTCTCTACTGTCTTCCTGAGAATTGTTAACAGTTACTCCTTTGGGAAGGGTGATTGAGGTTTTAGGGCAATCTTCTTCAAGTTTGTTTATTTTGAGTGTAAACATCATGGGCAAATGACTGTAATATTAATCCCTCGACACTGGACTTTTACCTGTACAACTATTTGTGTAAAGGTATGTGAATGTACAGTTCCCATTCCCAATTCAAAATCACTGCACAGAAAAAATTGTCTGTTGGAAATTTACACACTCATTCTCCATAGACCTGAGTTTCTTGCTGATATCTCAAGAATACTCTACAAATGTTTCACCAGACTGACAATTATTTATGATACAATATTTTTTAAGAAAGTGAGTGTGGATGCATCTTTGAACCTCCAATGGGATGTTGCCACTACAGGTAAACGGAACTAATTAATTAAAGGCATAATCCTCTCACCCCAAACTGTTGCAGTTGTTCTAACCTACTTACTTAAGCCCCCCCCCCACAACTGTCTAAAACTCATCCTCAATCAGACACAACCTCTCTTCATTTCTTGAGGATGAGTGTAACACAACCCCAATGTGTAATCAAAACACTCTCAGTACAGTACATGCTGTGTAAAATTGGCTTCAGTACTTACATTTTTGAGCTTACCGTCAATCAAAGAGCCGTGCCAGTCGGGAATTTGTGTGGACTACTACAAAAATGTAGTTTGAAGTGAGGTGATCACTTCTTTGAAGGCAAGAACTGATTTGCAAGATCACATTTCTGTAACGCCCTTTTCAATCTGAAATGCTCCAAATGTTTCCAGAAGTGAGAAATACCCCTTTTCATATTCTGAACCCTAGTGCCAACAGTAGCTTTCTACAACAGACTGTACTTTTGAAAATCAAAAGCAGTCATCATATCGTGTAGTTTTAGCTCTTCATCAGTTTTAGCCTAAAATGGTGACCTTGGAGTCATTCTTCCTTGTTCTTTGTAAAATATGAGAAGCACCAGGATTATATGTCTTTAAGTGATCATGGTAACTGCAGTAACTGAAGCATAAAAATTTTAACCAGGGTAAAGAAGCCAGCAATTTGTTGATATTTTCTGCAAATTTTTATGACAGTTTGAATCTTATTATTTACTTGTTTCAATGTAGAACTTAATTTTTTATCTTCACAGGTATACAGATAGTCAAAAAGTTAGCATGAAAGCAGCTATAGAAGCCAAGAGGGTTGAATCAGCTCTGAGGTATGCCGAGGAATGTGTTCAATCAGCTCAGGACGTATTCCAGGGAGATATAAAAGCTTTGAGGTACAACCTTCTGCTGGTAATATTGATGTGAAAATCTATGTTCAAGGGGAAGTGTTTTTTTTTGTTTTTGTTTTTTTGTTTTACAAACAATTCATAGTTTTAAAAGTATCAATGGATGCAGAATAATAGATAATTGCTAGTGTTTACTAGGAAGACTGATTGGTTTAATTAGGATTAAAACTATTTTTTTATTTTCTTTTTTTTGTTTTTGTCTGACATGTAAGTACATTTTAAATGCAACCTTTCCCATTACATTTTTAAAATCGGAAGTCCCAATGATTGACGGAAATGTATGTACACCAAGTTTCTTCTTCTGTTCAATGATTCTTTGTTTTTGCAACCTTCATTTCTAAGACAGTTGTAACACTGATATGTCCTTAGAGTTAATATTGAAAATTAAAATTGTATCTTTGTAAAACATTCGTGTTACCTAAAAGACTAAACTATTAGTTATTAACAGTAGCACATAACTAAGGTAAGATTAATAATTTTGTGTTGCACTTTGCATCACTATGCATTGGTTGCAACTCATTTTAGAAGTGTTCAAACTTTGATGAAGTATTATCTTGAGAATTATAAAATATTGAATAAATTCCAAAAGACCTTTCGTGAAAAATGTCTTTCTTGTACCATCAAATAGTTAGACCTTGTTGCTGCCATGTCACTGTACCTCACCTATTACAGTGACAGGTTGCATTCTCTACCCAAACTACAATATCTGTAGTCTACATAAATTCTAAATTGGCACAGATCTTTGATTGACAGCAAATTCAAAAAGGCAGATTACTGTAGCTCATATTACACTGTATTTACTGTACTTAGAGTGTTTCTATTACACATAAGGGCCTGTGTGTAAGGAATTACTCGTTGGGGTTGTGTATGCTCACCCTAAAGCAATAAACTGAGATTGTGTCTGGATGAGGATGAGTTTAAGACGGTTGTGGGAGTGACTTAGGTAAGTAGGTGAGGAGAATTGAAATTGTCTAGAGTAGGAAAATTCAGCCTTTAAAGTGGGCATGACATGGCCAAAGTAAGTTTCTTGGTAACTGTTCTTTGGGTACATCTTGACATAAAGTGAATGATTTCCCTACTAAATTATGTCCATAAATACTGAAATATGACATTTTGAGTTCCCAGTTACAGGCCAGGCTCAGCCCATTTGAAATACAAATGCAAAAAATGTATGTGAATGTGTTTCAAAATGGTGACATCATTGGAGGCACAGTTAGCAACACTGTACCAGAGAGCTCACAATCATCGAATCACATGCATGGTAACGCGTGTTGGTGCGTACATAATTGCAAACACTACATTATGAATTGTGCATTGCAGGGTGACTGCTTAGTATTCGCAATAGCATCTTCAGCAAACAGCTCATACAGTAAAGATGTGCTTGTTGTGGACTGTCCATACATGTTCATAGCTTTTCTTTATGGCGCCCGAACTGCGTCTTTCTTGCACAAAAACAAAACTGTTTTTACCCGAATATTCACGCAAACATATTGGCCAATGATTTGCTCCAAATCCCCACCATGGTGTGCACCCTTCTCTCTGTATGTTGGAAGACTATTGTGATGCAATCGTTTTCATGAGGTTGCTAAGATAAGATAACTTTACCTAGCATTACATTAGTTCCACATCTAGATGTGCGGTCTTCAATAGGGCGTGGTTTGTGCAGCCAATTGCGTCATTAAAGTCAGGTGACCTGTTGCAGGGTTTTTCGAAATTGGAATTTGAACGTTTTCCTTCAATAACCATTTATGCCGAACTGTGCAGGTTTTTATTAATGGGGTGTGAGATATTTGTAAAATACTGTATCATATCTTTCAATGCACAAAAGTTTTTGTGGTCATTTCATGCCCACTTTAAGTGATGTGTGTTTGTGTAAATTGGCCTCCTGTGAACATTTTCTGCCATTGACTGATTTCTTTGTTTGAAGCTATATTTTTTACTATAGCAATTAATATATCATAAGAAAGCTTTGTTCTGGGTTAGATATATAATTACCTCACACAGTTTTGTCACTTTAAAAGTGTCTGAAAAATGGTGAGTTACAGTTTAGATGAGCAAAATATGGCACACAGGATGCATGTTACCTGCAGTGTGACCAGTTGTGATGTTTTGAAATTCCGTAAGCCATCAGTTTGATGAGCAAGTATGTTTTGTCAAGTCCTCTTTGTGTAAGTTTTGAATCAGAGACCCCAGTATCAGTATGTTGTGTTTAGTATTTTAGGTTTGCAAAGTCAGCATTCCATGTAATTTATGGGAATGAAGGGATCACATACTATGTTCACAATTGTTTTAATTTTAGTTATTGGTCCTTTTGCATTAGTTGCAAATGTAAAAAAAGTTGTGTTTTGTTTTAGAATGACTGCTTCAAGAGCAATTTTGGTCATAAATTGCTTTGATTCCTTATTTTTCCAGTGAGCGGCTTCAGGATGTTCAGAGAGATAAACAGAAGATTAAGAAAGAAACAGAAAGTCTCTGGTGGAGTGTAATCCCAGACCTGTTACAAGCCAATATAGATCTTCAAGCCACACATGTTTTGTATGGAGATTACAACTTAAAGATTTTGAGGCAGAATTACTTTACTTCCAAGCAAGATATGGTGAGTAATTGATTGTCTTGTTAACCTAGTAAACCTTTTTTGTTGCTCAAGTCAGTCCCTTTTTCTACACAAAAAACTGTTTATGTGCAAGCAATTCTTAACAGTTACCTGTTTCAAGTTGTCCATGCTACTTAATTAATCATTATGCTCCCTGGACAATTGGTAATGTTGAACTTGATATATAATGAGCTCTGACATAGCCTTTGAGTTCTTGTAATATCAACCTCATCACATACTTATCTTGTAATAAGTCTAACATATCCTGAACAGATAATACTTCTTGAAAGGCAGCCAAAACTTCTTGCACATGCTCAAAATTGTGGGTGACATCTTGAATCAGTCTAAACTTGCATACACCTTGCTAACCCATGGTAAACTAAAGAATTATATTCTTGAAGGCATTGTGTCTTAATCTTACCACACCAGGTGCACACCAGATGTACTATTTCAGTGGCTGTGATTAGTCGTAGCGCATTAGTTATCATGTTTATCATTACAAAAATGTGTTAGTAGCAGTTGTAGTTTGCTGCATTGACACATTATAATCAGATCTCCTTAAAGGCATGGGAAGCTGCTCTTGGGGTGCATGTAGAACTGCAGGGAACTATTTTGGGTGTAGGTCAAAGGTCATTTGAGCTCACGAGAAATAAAAAGCAAAAGCTTTTGAGCATGTATGTATCAAGGTAATGGTTGGCTACTCTTCATATTTGACATTTATGTAGGTTTTTCATGTTGAGAGGAACAATTTACTCTACTGTTTACTACACTGTGTTTTAAATCCCCAAATCTTTGTCGATCCCAGGTCAACCAAATTCTAACTTCTAACACTTGTTACTTGTTTATGCAATATTTCCATGTTGGCAGCTTGGGAATAGTATGTGACTGCATCATGGTTAAGAGGAGACCATACTGTTTTTGTAAGGTCTAGGGTCATGTACAGTCACCAGAGGTAAAAATAGGAAGTTTCCCACAAAATTCACAAGCTAGTCTCATGGAAACAGTAGCCCCAAACCCAAATTCTTCAAGAATTCCCAAAATATTCATCAGGGGTAACTGGAAGTCAAAAGACAAACTTTTCTGAGAATTCCCAAGCTTTTTCATCTTGGTCAAATTTCCCAAGAATTCCAAAATTGTCATGGGGGGTCATCTGCAAAATTTTTCAAGAATTCATCGTATCTAATATGCACACAAAACTTTATTTTTCTGACTTGTTAAGGGAGCATTTGATATCTGAATGAAAGATATGGTATGGCACACTATGACATAAGGAGCATATATGGCTTCATTGCAAGCTCAGTTTTTCATTCTGATTTTAAATATAAAAGACTGCAGCCAGCCCTACCTATATCAGTTGGTTAGAAACTGGGTCATAAAGCTTCATCTAACTAACTAAACAGAGGTCAAAGGATGCATGAAGTCTGCTTATTGTAGATAAAATGACAAAAAACATGAAAACTGCTGTTATATAATTCAATTTTTTGAAGTGGCAGAGATGCCTAAAGGAAATGAATAACCATTGGGCATGGAATCTTTGGTTCTGTAGGCTTTCTGGTTTTGTTAAATTTTTTGTGCAACTCATAGATTTTTGGCCTGGTTAAGAAGCCTAGTGACTGCCTTGGAGTACTGTTAGCATTGTATCAAATTTATAACTGAAATACCTCAAAATGTGGGTATGCCTTTCTTTTGGCATTTTGTAGAAGATAGTCACAGTGTGAGTTATTATGTAAAGACACTTGCTTTGCTTCACTGCACAAATCATAATAAAACTGTCTGTTGTAAGCTAGGATCATACAGTACCATACTAGTGCAGAGTGAATTTGTTGGAGAAAGTTGTAATTAGCACTGCATTTGTTGTTACAAAAGAGATTAAAATGGATGTGATAACTCCTGGAGGCAAATGGAAGGAGCTGTAGAGGTGCAACATGATACTAATGACCCTTTTTATATCATGATGTTGATGTTTTCTCTTATGAAACACTGTTAAAATGTACAACAGTGTGACAGTTATCATGAAGAGTACCAAACATTTACATTTTTTGCCGTAGCTCATTCGTCAATTAGTCGTTCAACAAGCCAGGAGCTATTTCTTAGGCATGGGGTATGAAGTTGAGAACCAGGTCCACCAAAAAATCCACAGAGAGATATGCACTCTTGAACAGATGCTGGAAGAACATTGCAGAGACCATGAGGCCAGATTAGTAAGTTGTCCAGTTTTATATCTTGTTAATAATTTCCACAATAGACCTTTTTTTACAAATAGGAGCTACACAAGGGTTTGGGATAAGAGGGTTAATTTGCACTATTTTTGTAAATGGTATTTGTTCCTTTTTTTTGCTATCAGAATGGGTCTTTGAAGTAAGCAAACCTGGTTTGTCTTTTTATGTCAGGCAGTAACAACAGTTTATGAAGTTTCCCTAATTTTAATTTGTTTGTTAAAGTGTACCTCAAGTCAAAAATTTCAAAAATACATATTAAACAGCATGAAAAATGAATTCTACCAGTCCAACTCCCGTCTTCATAGGACATCTTTGAGCGGAGATATGAAATGTTGAAATTTTTTCACTTAAAACAATTTAGTCCTTTGCACAATAATTTGTGACTTTCTTGTTGTACAACTCAGGTTACCTGCTTTGTTTCCCTTTAATATTAAAAATGTTTTTGTGACCTTGACCACTCCCTGTTTGTTTGCATAGCACCTTGCACAGAGAGGGCCTAATTAATTACATCACCCCATAAGAGTGCTATCAAACCTTGGAACAAGGTGCATTAACTTTCAGAAAAACAAAGAAATGCAAAGATTGTTATTGAGAAGTACAACAATAACATCACAAATTATTGTGCAATGTACCTACCATTTTAATTTGAGTGAATAAACTTGATCATTTTATATCTCAGCTCAAGAATGTCCTATGAAAATGGGAAATGGACTGTTAGAATTCACTTTTTATAATATATATTTTTGAATTTTTTGACTTGAGGTACACTGTAAGATGAAGTGTAAATTTTGTAATTGAATAAATACTTCACCATTACCAGAGCTGCCAAGTCTTCCTGATTCTGCAGAAGACTTCCTGAAAATTTTACCCCCAAGCATGCAAAATATAAAATCTTCCTGATTGAGAACAGAAGTTCCCCCATTAAAATACACACAAATCCCTGAAATCTTCCTGATTTATGAGGTTAATCTTCCTGATTTCAAGACCTCAATGTTGGCAGCTCTGCATTACATTTATTAATCTCTGCAACATTGTTGTCATTGGTTCCTTGTCCATTTTTATTCCCATATATATGACTTTGCACAGAGATATGATGTTCATTGAATACATATACCATAGACAATGTGTAAACATTTAGTATTGAATGCTTGTACACTCACTCAAGCTGTCTTCATATGTGCATGCTGCACTACACCAAGTGGGTAGTTAGTTCAAAGTAGCCACTTGAAAAAAAGGACTCTACACAGATTGTATAGATTCATCAGTTGGCAAAACAATTTTGGAGATTCTAATGGTTTAGTCACATATGCCAAGGGGAGGCTTTTACATCATATCATACTTATTGGCTGATAGGAATTACAGACAGACGTTGCATAACACACTAAGCATAATGTAGCCTATTTTAATTGTCTAAATTATACACTGCAGTACCTAGTCTTTCTTTGAGTGTGTTACACTAGGACTACTTGTGATAAAAACCTGACTTTGCCATCTGCGTCATTTGTCAAATTGACCTAGCCTATTTGAAGTCTGGTATTAAATAGCCTACTGTAGCTTTAAGACCCATTTCTCTCCCCCAAACAGAACCAGTATTCCTAACCTTCTAACTTAAGCCCTTCCAACAAATGTCTGAGCTCATCCTCATCCAGACATAATCTCAGTTTTTTACTTCAGGGTGAGTATAGGAAAGTTAAATATACATGTATAATCAAACACTCTCAGTACAGTTCATGCTGTGTAATATAGGGTTTGGTAACCTGCATTTTTTAAATAAACTGTCGATCAAAGTGCTGGGCCAATTGAGAATTTTAGAACACCCCTACAAGAATTGTAGTTTGGGGTGAGAGCATTAGCCCTTTGATATAACCTCAGACAACCTAGTTCAATGAAACATTAGACTAAGCTAAAAGTGCACAACATATAGGAAGCTTAGGAAAGCTATGTATTCTTCATTGTGAATTGTAATAACTTAACCCTGTGCCTACTTGAACAACTGTGTGCACCCTCACTGTACTCAGCACTCTCCTTCTTGTTGACTGACACTATTTAACACATTAGTGTTGGTGTTTTGTTAAATCTCATTTAACTAAGTAACATACTTGTTGTCAGCCTCCACTCACATCCCTGCTAATGTTTTCTGGCATTTTTTTTTTTTTTTTTGTGGTGTGGATACTATATCAATCACTCCATAGGTCCTTCCATGTGATGTTTAATTGTTTTTGTGTCAGCTCAACTCAGTCCAAGACTTTCATTATTCACTTGTTCCCTCTTGACACTTTCACAATCATTAAAACCTTTTCTTTTTGAATATGGCTGTTTAAAAGCAAATTTGTCCCATTTGAAAACTAACCAAGACCAAGACCTCATCCTGAATTAGTCTTCAGCTTTAAATAATAACAATTATTTTCATCAGAGTATGATGTCAGATTCTTGCCTGGTGGTTCCAAAGAGTCCTAGAAATACTGTCAACAGTAGAGATTCCTTCATCAGCCATCTCAGTAATATCATGAGTAAGTTATAATTGCTTCTTTTCTGTAATTATTCAGAGCTGTCAACTGTCCTGATTAAGGAGGAACTGTTCTGCTTATTTATGTCGTTATTGGCTGTGTTCAGATTTTCCTATATAGTGTTCTGATTTTCAGTAGACATCAAATCATGATCATGCATGCACAACTTTTTCATTTGTTTGTATGCAGAGTGCAATTAGCACCACCTTCCTTTTCCTTGTATGGGAACACTTGATTCAGGACTTACAACAACAATAGAATCTTTTAGATAGTTAGTTAGTTTATGGATGGAGTTTTAGGCAACAGTTTCCAACCAGATGGTTCAAGTCAAGCCGGCCAGAGTCTTTTAGAGATTTTTTAAGAAAATGGTGGTCTTGGAAAGGTGTTCTTATTGAAGTGTACTATAAGTTGAGGTCCCTATGTTAAGTTTGGTTATGAAATTTGGTCAAAGAAGGCATTGCAGATTTGGGCATGGAATTAACAAATAAGTTATCATTATGGTTTTTATTATTATTAGCAAAATTTGTCAAGGGCCACAACTGTCAAAATATAATCTGTTGTGCTTTACAATAAAACATAAAACAAACCAAAGAAACAGAACAGAGTAAAAACAAAAGTGCTTAAAAAAGTAAGTCTTAAGTTTAGTATTTAAAATTGCAAATAGAGGGACATAATCTAAGATCAGCCAGGGGAAAATTCCAATGGCAAGAACCAACCACAGCGAGGGAACGTTCACTAAAAGAGGCATTAAATGGAGGAACAAGTAAGTGAATAGAGGAGTCACAGCACAGCTGATATTTTAAACTCTCCCTCTTTAACAATAGGCTGGACAAATAAACCGGGGCATACCATTAAGGGCTTTAAAAACCAACAGAATCACCTTAAAGCAAATCCTGTAAGAAACTAGGAACCAATGGATACTATGCAAAATTGGTAAAATGTGGCAGAATTTCAAGGGGAAAGTGACAAGTCTTCGGCAGCATTTTGAACTCTTTGTAATTTGGTAATAAGATTGTTGAGAAGGTCAAACAATAAAGAGTTACAACAGTCGAGATGGCAGGACAGGAGGGCATGGAGCAAAGTCTTGCAAGCATTCTCAGACAGCATCCTCCTGACTTGTCTAATTTTGAACACCTGGACAAATGCCTTACTGCAAATTTAACTAACATATCACACTGGAAATGCTTATCAAACCATAAACCAAGGATACAGATTTGTTTACAACATTTATCAATGCATTACCAACCAAAATAGAATTAACAAAAATCTTGGAAAGCATTCTTTGGGAACCAAAAATAAGGAACTTGGTCTTACTGTCATTAACCTCAAGCTTACTGTACTCGTAATCAACCAGTTTGAACATCAGAGATACAATTCTGCCTGGCATTGATAGCATCAGTTTCTGAAAGCTCATCATTGGGTTGAAACGATGAGTTCAGTTGTGTGTTATTAGCATACATTTGGGCCTTTGGGAGGTGGTAGAACAGGATCTTAGAAAGCTTACTGGCATAGAAAACAAATAGTACTGGGCCTACACAGTTGCCCTGTGGTACACGACATTTTAAGTTGAAATCTCTAAAAAAAATTCATTAATTGTAATACATTGTGTACAATCTAAAAGGTAGGAACATAGCCAGACAGCAGCCTCTCCACTAAATGCCAAAATCAATAGCTAAACTGTTAAGGAGGATAGCATAAGCAACATTGTCAGAAAAAGCATTTCAATGAAGCATCACCAAAAAAAGTGACGTTTCTTATTCATGTGTTGCAAAATGTCCGAAGAAACCTTTACAAGTGCAGTCTCAGTGCTATGGAATGGTATATAAGCAGACTGACAGCTTGGATGTAAGCTATTGATGTCCATATGAGCCATAATTTGTTCTACCAATGCTTTCTCCATTAACTTAGCAATATATGATAGGTTACTTATAGGTCTATAATAACCTAAAGATGTGGAAAATTTGTAGATCTTCACTTGCCACTGAGAGCTCAAAAAGTCTTCCAGACATACCTGAAGTTACTCAAAACCCAAGAGTTTTCCCCAGGGACCCTCAAAAGTGACCTCGGGTGGGTCACAGGACCCTAGTTGTTGTAGTTGTGTGCTAGCATGCACATTGTGTGTTCGTCTTTTTCACTTTGGAAGGTTGGCAGCTCTGCAGTTCTTTTCATATCTTTATTCAGTGGTCATAATATGTTGAATTTAAAATATTTTTGGACATAATAATGTACATCGCCTGATATTTCATGTTAAACTGATGGTTAGTATGTAGGCTTGAATGTGCTGAAACATAAGTTTGCAAAGGTTTGAATTTTCTTTAAAACTTTAAGTATTGCTGTTCTGACCAACTCTTTTCATCATTTAAATTTTTTGTTATGATTATGAATGCAGCCAAAAGAATTTGCAGTACAAAAAATTTCTGATCATTAGTAAGTGCTTGATTTTGATTGTTTTTAGAGTATACACATAGAGCTTGTATTATGTTCAGAGGGGTTGTTATTAAAATGGCAGGCCTTGAGTTTTGGACTTTACAATTGTGCTAAAAAACACTAGTTAGGAAATTTAAGAGCGGCAGGTATGTTGCTCTATTAAACTTAAATTGATTTATCTGAGTTCTCATTCTTAATGTAGGCATGCAAATAATTGTAGTGATTTGAGGAGAGTAGACATTTGATCAGTGGCTAAAGAGGTATGGGGCATCATGGCATTATTTAAAATAGAGTATATCATCCAAAGGTCAATGCATTTTGGTTTACTAACTTCCATTGTTTAAACAAGAGTCATCAACTCATCATATCCAAACCAAAGTTAAAAGTAAAAATTAGTTATTAGAAGACCAGTAATCCTCTTAATTACAACGATGGTAATAAAAGAACACTGCCAATTTTCTTTGCTGTGGTAAGTGGTTTGGTAATTAAGTTGTTAGAGCAGAATTTTATCCTTCAATTTTTAACCTAATCTAATTGAGGCCACATCCTTTTCACCAGTTGTTGGTCACAAGATTGTTTTTTTACTCCGTTGCCTATGTGGAACACCATGCTGTAGTAGGAGCCATTTTTTAAAATCTTTGGTATGAGTTGACGTGGGAATCTAACTTGACCTTTACATTTCCTGCACTGCGATCATAGTAAGTCCCATCGCACTAACATAGCCCAAAGGTGCAATCTCCATGGATGTTATGGGTGTTTGGTCAAATGGTAGAGCATCCGCCTCTCAGGCGGAAGGCCTGGGTTCGATTCCCAGGTCTAGTCATACCAAAGACTCTAAAAATGGAACCTGCTGCTGGAACCTACTTCTGTTGTGTGTGATGCTCTGCATAAGCAATGGAGTATGGAAAAAAAGCCAGTGAGCTTAACTGGAAAAATGCAGTGGCGGGCTCTACTTGAACCAATAGGTATGAAACTGAGCTGTAAAACTTCATCTATCTAACTGGCTCCATGAATATTGCTATTTGAAGCTTTATCATGCTAATAAAAGTTTCTTAATGGTGCCAAAAATTTACTGAAATAGATGTGTTAATTTATTTTACCAGTTTGAAATAAAGTGAACATAGAAGGCATGTTATTGAATGCCTCTTGATTTTTTCCCTTTCTCTCTACAAAGAGTCTAGTGCTGAGATGGAAAACCAACAACTATACTTGACCTTTCAAGATATCTTGGAGAGTGCTACTCAACTTGGTGGCAGGTTGCACAAGTTACGAGATGCGCTTAAGAACTCAACTCAGAGTCAGTACACCAGAATGGCTGTGTTGTGAGTGCAACTTGTTTTTTTAAAATGATGTATGAATTTGTGGGATCAATGGCAGTAATTCATAATGAGCATTTTGGATAGGATTGCGAGGGGATGGGGGTGGTTGAGAGAGACCATTTGAAATGGTATGTAGTAGGGCTGCCACGATAACCATTTTTCATTTATCGATGTCGCCAGCATTTCCGCGACGATATCGCGCATTAGTCTAAACATTTTCCATCAGCGTCAAGGAAGCAAAACAGCTGTTTATTGCATGCAGTCACTACTGATTTCATACCAAAAGTGAGGGGAGATTGATTATGCGTGCATGTAGCAATATTGATTGTGCAGAACTCTTCACAAGTCTAGAACGTATGTGAGCTGTTACAGTATTCATTGTATGCATTTTGAAACAGCTTCCGATTTTATATCATGTTTTCTTGTGGTGGGTTAAGTGCAGATTTCATTTCTTGTGACATCATAAATTATGATCATTTTAGGTTACTGACTTAAGACAATAAAAATAGGGATTTCACAGTGGTTTAGTCATTTATTTGATTTATTGAGATATCACATCTTGACAAAACATTGGTCGATATCGTCGGGGCAAAACTGCATCGACGATATCGCGATATCATGGCAGCCCTAGTATGTAGTTGAAACTTGGACATGAAGGGAAAAGCCAGAATTGAATCCTGTAGTAAAACATATGAGCTTCTGTAGTAAACCTCACTATGGGGTGAGGAAGGGAGGTTATACACATATTTCTTTCCCTTAAACACTTCTCCCAAATCTATGATTACCATCCTTTCCAATGGGCATGAGTGGCTTATAATTCTGTTGTCAAATGAATATGTCAAAACTTGCATTATTCTTTACCACTTATAATGTAAATGGCCAAATTAACTTACTCTGCTTCCAGTTAATCCAGTACACAAAGTTAGTTCAATTGACCTTTTTCCAGTTGTGGCTCACTGGCTTACCACACAAAGTGGCATGTATTGTTGCTTGTGTAAGCTTATCTTAGCTTAAAGTTTTCATCTGTTTGCACAATTTGTGGAAAAAATTTATGAATGGACTGTAAAAAGTATAAAAATATAATTCGTTTAGGTCTTTTGAAATTGTAATTCAAGACTTAGCCAAACTACTTATATGATCTCATTTTAGAAAAGGGAAAGATGTATGTTGTCTATCCCATTTTTTTTTTGGTCATTTTATTTGTGGATGACCTCAGTCATTGCAGTTCAGTGCAGGGTTGTCTACTTTTCCAAATTTGAACAGTTCTGCTTTCTTGACCAAAATTGGCTGTGTTCCCATTTTCCTGTGTCATGTTCCAATTTTCCTCACAACTGGAATCATGATCGTGATCATACATGCACAATGGCACAATGTTTTCACTTGTTTCTTAGAGTATCGTTTTTTTTTCCCGGGATGGGGGGGCTTGTTGAAGAAAAATGGTGGTTATGTAATGTCTGCTCATTAAAGTTTTCTATCAGTTTATGTCCACAATGTTAAGGTGGGTTTTGAAATCTGATGTGTTGGAGGGCTTAATAGGTTTTGGCACTGAATTAACCAGGTTGTAAATTTTTACTTGCCACTGAGTGCTCAAAAAGTCTTCCAGACATACTTGAAAGTTCTCAAAATCAGGTGCTCTTGACCTCGACAGGAGCCCTAAGACGGACTCCTGGACTCCAACATTGGGATTTTCATGCTAGCACTCACATGGATAGTGTTTCTCTTCTTCCTTCTGGCAGGTAGGGAGTTCTGAAAGTGTAAATTACCTCAACGTTCATTGTACTATTGAAGTCAATGTATTTATGTTATCTGAATTTTGCTTTTCAGAGACAAGCACCTTGCGTCTTGTGAAGCATCTGTGTATGACAAGAGTGCACTACCAGAAGTACAGCTACTCCTGGCTCCCCCTCAGATACAAAATGGAATCAAGCAGTTGGACAGGATGATTCAAAATATAGAACAATCCATTCTTGACATAATGGGGGAATACAACAACAAAACAAAGGTTTGAGAAGCGATTTACTATTAAATTACACACATGCATTTATGCACACCCATACCTAGGTGGATTCTGGCAGCAGGCAAATATTTGCCTTGTCACACCTGTTCCCCTTCTTTAATTGTGTCTGCTGCCCCCCAAATTTATCATGTTTCCTTCCAAAGCTCTAGACTGATGTGGCACTGACAATATCCTGTGGTAGACTGTGTCAAGTGTCAACAACTCTGTGTATAAAAGTTATTTTGATGTAGTCATGTTCAACCAGGGATCTATCTCCTTTGCAAAGTTTTGAAAGGTTGCCTTATGGGGCAAGTCCTTTACCAATGGAAGACATTAAGAAAGGTTTAGTTAGGTTAGAAGGAGTTTTATGGCCCATTTTCCAACCAATTGGATTGAGTCAAGCTGACTTTTTTCCAATCTTGGCTTACTGTCTTGAGAAAAGACTACATCATGTTTACCATAAACATCATTATATCGTATACACCTGTCAAGCATAGTAACTAAAAGTTTATTATCTTGCTGGAATGCTTGATGGTCTTGCCAGCTTTTTCATTGAGCAGAAGTTTCAACGAATTAGTTGACTACATAGGGGTATGACATTGTTGATAAGATCAGTAAGCAGTTGTCATATTTGAGATACTGCCTCAAACTATCTTCATCAGCCCTACAATGCTGTCTTTTCCCCATAATTTCTCACTTGGTAATCTTTAGTGGTTGAATCAAATAGCGTATATTCCTTAACTGTCAGCTAAAAGCCCAAGACGGGATGAGAAGATAGTGGTCATCATACAAAGTTAATGTAACTTGTATTGGAAGAATGTACTCAAAATTTGTATGGTCAGTTTCACAAATTGTGTTTGACTGGTAAGTGCAACTAGTTTGCAAAACTGACTGAATTTGTATGGCATTATCATTGCATTGCAAATGTTCAGTATTCATTTACAAATACATTGCAAATATTTGTTTTCAAAATATGATAACTGGTCCCAGCACGAGTTACCTTGCTTAATGACTTAAGTGCAGGTTACACTACAGTGATATCAGATAAGATTATGCTCCAATTTTTGTGAGTTTTATGTAAAACCTCCTCTGCCTTTGGTTGGATAGAAACAAAAGTTTGCCAACCTGTGAAAATGTATGATTTGTACTGGAGGACTACAAAAAACAAAATCATGCTCTTCATTCTGAGACGTCACATCTGATGACAGTTTTTTATCGGATATGTGGGGACAGACAAAACCTGTTTGTCAACGTGACATCACAAAATAATTAGTTTACACTTCATTTTTTTGTTCTTTCAGACAATGGATTGGGGAGATTTTAGTTAGACCTCACAAAATCGACCGAAATCTGATCAGATATCGCTGTAGTGTAACCTGCACTTTGCTACCATGTTATTGGAAATAAAATACATCATGGCATTCTGTGTCTGCTACACATACTTTGCTTTAAAATCCCTATTTTAAAGCTTGGTATATGTTGCATCAATACTGCCAGTATAAAGTTAAAGAGATATTAAATAAATCTGGCTGCAATATTTTGATTTGCCCATTTGCCTTTTCCCAGAGTTGAGGGAAATGAAAATTATTCCTGATTGCTCCCACTCCTGTCTGCCCTCCCTCCTCCCAAGGTGTTTCTTATTGACAAATTGGAGGAGCTAGTGAAGTATGCTACATTATTTAATGGGCTCCATCAGACTTAGATCTTATAATTTTATTTTCTGCATTCAACTCTAAACCCTAATCTTCAGTTAGTTAGACACCTGTCTAGTGTGCAACCATTCATAATACTAGTTAAAAAACAATTGAAAAGGTCAAAGCTGATGGACCCCATTTATGGCTGTCTAAATCAGATCATCACTCTTCTGTTCATATTGGTGTATACAGTGAGCATGGTTCTGAACTGTTGAAGCAAAAAAATGACTTTTTTTTAATTTGTAGTGGCCAACAAATTTCACCTACTTGCTATTTAATGACTGCAGTTCTCTGTCAGCATAATTTTTTGCTACATCTGTTACCAGCACTTTGTAATGTGAACCAAGTCCTTGCAAACAGTCAAACCCTGCCTATAACAAAATTGAGATTGTGCTTGTTCTTATCATAGCCCTGTTCCTGGGTAGGACTAAAAACTGCATCCTGTTGTAGACAATGTCCACATGTATTTGACCAGTGCTCTGTGGGACGGGGTTGAGAATATGCTCACAGTATTTCTGCCTGTTGTTAGATGTGACTAAAAGGGGGGTGACTTGAACCTAGTTGAACTGTTATTTGAAGTGAAACTTGGACCTGGAGGACCTCATTTGAAAACATGTTGAACTTCACCTTTTAATCTAGCTGACAACTAACACATTTATGTTAGTGTGTCATTGAATTGCATCTTACCAACTAACAAATAAAATTAGAGGTCAACGTGATTATTCATAATTCATGCAAAAAGATCTATGGCAGGCTTTCTCAATTAATTTTTCTGAAGCACCACATTTCTGAAGAATACTAATATAGTGCGCCACTGATCGCTGTCCTAGGGGAGGGGTTGAAAATTTTTGCGTTTCAGAAGGGGCTCACATGCAAAATGGTGCAAAATTTGTTCAATTTTCCCATCCAAAATATTTCACACTTTACAATTTTTGCCGATTCATTGGAAGCGATGTGACATCAGTCTGTGGGACGTATAAGATTTATTTACAGTACCTATTTTTGAGACATTATACTTCTTGTCAAAAAGATTATGGAAAAGTTAAATTTTTCACTATTCTCCCAGTAATTTTTTGCGCCACTCCAAACCATGTCGCTATTTGAGGAAGCCTGATCTATGGTCTAGAATAAAACATGGCATAAAGTGTCTTTTGCACTTTTTTGCAATGATTATTTTTTCATTTAGATGATACATTTTGCTTCAGTTCAAATATTGTTTAAATTATTTTTTTCTCAGGTTTTGAAAGGAGATCATCTTGAAGCAAGACAGAGACAGTTCTTTGTTTATTTCTTCACTCAGCCAGCTCAGCTAAGAAGAGAGGTCAAGGCTTTAACAGATCGGCTTCAAGCATTGAGGGTTAATTGATCTAAGTGCATTGAACTTGTTCCTTGTAACTTTACCATTCTGAGCCTCTTATGATAATGCTAAAGCAGCTTTGGCAAAGAAGTAATGATAAGGCTGAAAATTCATTGTGTTCAACCTTCTTCAGTTTAGAGGGGCTCATTGAGTTGATATCCATAACATTAATGAGAGTTTTAAAGGGTACTACCATATTATAATGCTTTCAGTTAGCAAAAGTAGTCCAGTTTCATGCACCAAAGTTAAGAAAGAATTTAAAATTTTGAATTTTGTGGTTTCCTGACTTGTAAATGTTTTGTGCATAATTTGAGAAAGTGTCTGGTCACAAATTTTTGAAAACCAAATTGAACTGTCAAATACTTTCTCATAAAACAGTTATTCATATGTAGGATATGGGGATTGTCTTTTGATCATTTGTCATTGGTATGTGAAGAAAACTTATCAGGTTTAGGAAAATTTGTTGAATTTCATGAACCAACTCAGTGAGCTACTTTAACAAATGTACACTTTGTAATGAGATGGCTTACACAATGAAGATAGAATGTGACAAAGAACTGAAAAATAGCAAGACAAAAAGAAACAATTCAATGCTAAAAGACTGCATAAAGGCCATTTGTATAATAAATTTTAATCAGCACCTGCACCTGTGACTATACAGAAAACACGATGTTTCAATCTTGTGGTAGCATGCTGAACCTGTGCAATAACATGGTTGATTTGCCATTTTTTGATGCCACAAATTATGTCATGTAATTATGTGCTAATTATGACATCATTTGCCATCATAAGTTTCTTGTAACACTTATCTTGACAGATGGCTGCATGTACTTGTAGCCTCTAAAACTACAAATGAACCATTCCTTTAGAATGTTAAGGAAAGCCACAGAAAGATTTGACCTGTCACCTCCTTCTATCAGAGGACTGAAATCTTCCTATGCTTACAGAACACTTGATCTGCCATGCTTCTTAACATAGACCATGCTTACATTTGCTCTATCTTGCTACTTAAAATGGACATGCTCCCATAACACTTGATTAATTTACCTTGGTTGTTAAAAGACAGAAGGACTGGTCATTGTTGAGTGAGGAATCAATTTAGAACTTCATAACAATTTATACTTGTTCTATTTTATTCTTTCCAAAGTGTGCAAACCTGTTGAATATCAGGTTAAATATGATGTAAAACTTTCCTGGATTTCATGTGGAATGGTTGTTTGCCTATCATTTTAGCATTCCCTTTCTTTGATGAAAGAAAATGAAATGTTGGCTCCTCTGTGCTAAGAGTTATTGAAAACATTGCTATTAATATTGACTGAGCAAGTTCTTGGGTTAATTATGATTTGTGAGAAGTATTTGCACTTGGGTTAGGGAAGTGTAATTAATCTTTGAGTAGTACATGCTGTGTAAATATGTAAAGTGTAATATATCTTTCAATGGTATGAAATGGAAATAAATAAAAGCTGCATTTTCAGTTCAAGCATTTGGAGACTTTATTGAAGAATTAATACCAGATTGGGCCATAGAACTTTTCATAAATATAAAGGAGACCAGGAATAGGCCCTTTTCAACTTGGGAGCAGGACAGAAGATTCTCTGCCCAAAATTGTAACCATGCCTAAAAGACAAAGCATAGCTCCCCATTGACTGCCAAGGAAAGTACAAAACAATTTTGAAAATAACGACCCTCACTGAAAGCTGGAGATGGCATTTATCAGTCTTGCAAGTAGTCTTAAAGTGTACCTCAAGTCCCGAAATTCAAAAATATATATTAACCAGTGTGAAAAATGAATTCTAACAGTCCCAACTCCCATCTTCATAAGACATTCCTGAGCTAAGATATAAAATGTTGAAGTTTATTCACTCGATTTAAAAAAGTACATTGCACAATAATTGGTGATGCCATTGTTGTACTACTCAAATTACAATTTATGTATTTCTGTTTTCCTAAATTTACTGCACCTTATACCAATGTGTGATAGAACTCTTACTCTTGTGGGGTGATGTAATTAATTAAGCTCTCTCTGTGCAACATGCTCTGGAAATTAACAGGAAGTGTTCCAAGGTCATAAAAACATTTTTAACTTTAAAAGGAAACAAAGCAGGTTATGTGAGTTGTACTACAAGAAAGTCACAAATTATTGCACAACAGACCAATTTGTGTAAGTGAATAAACTTCGACATTTTATATCTCACCTCAGGAATGTCCTATGAAGATGGGAGTTGGACAGTTCGAATTCTTCTTCCATGTTCTTTAATATATATTTTTGAATTTTGTGACTTGAGGTACACTTTAAGCAGTCATTATTTTGAGCTTTCATTTAGAATAAAATGTTCACTTCAATAACAAAAAGAACAAATGGCAAAATGATATGGAACTTAGTAAAGAAAAGTACAGGGACATAGCCATGTTTTAATGTGAGGAAGGAGCACATTGACCTATTATCCCCATTCTTGACAGTTTCAGGAGATTGCTGTAGGGTGTGTTCTCCTCCCCTTTTAAACTTTCTTTGCTGTTTTGAGAGGCTGAGATGCAAGTTGGAGCTTTAGTGTGCCCTTTTTCATACAAGATTCATCTGCTGAAAATGTCTTAATTTTTTATTATCTCAATACATAACATGTATTGAAATATTGTCACACTAGCCAGTGGCTGAAATTTTTTTAGAACAACAGAATGTTACTTGATCAATGTCATTGAGAATTTGAGAGCATGCTCTTTGAGTTCGGGGCAGAAGACATTCAATTTTTTCGTATTAAAAAGGTGATGGTTGCTAAGTTTTGCAAAGTTATTTTGGCGAATTGTATAGCAAAATTCAGCTGTCATGGAAACTTCATGGAAGCTGTTATTAATTTGCACATAGCACTGCTTGCTGACTGAGAATGTTAAAGAGCCCATGAAATGACTTAGTAACAATGATTTAGGGTCATTCTCTGACACTATCTATCAACAAAATAGCATTCATTTTAAAATATACAACCCCACAAATGAAAAACTTGAGCATTTCTCATGGTATCCCTTCCAGCACAACAGCTGAAAAATGTAAAAGTGCGTTGAACCAAGAATGACATCATCACAGGAACCCAACTTCACAGTGTGTGTACTTTAGTGCACTTGGGAGTATACCCTGCTCTGTTGATGTTACATGATCTTGCATGTATAGATGGCCTAAAATGATTGATATAATCAACAAATTATCATTACAAAACCTAATCCTAAGTTAGCTTCACAAAACTACTGAAAAGGGGGGTTTCAACACCTAGGAATACCCCTGTTCAACAAATGGAGTTTTGCGACTTCTCAATATTCCATGAGCCAACTAGCAGGGAAACTTGTTTGGTATACATCATACAAGTGTTTGGAAGTTTCCTGGTAAGAGGTTATACACACAGAAAAATACCTCAGGCTCCTGGGGGATGTAATTGCATCCATTTTTCCTCCAGTGTTATGTAACTAGGCCTATTATTTTTATTGGGGAGGAAGCAGTTATTCTCTCATTACACGGGCCCTTATGCATTACTGTATACCATTCTGAACAGTGGCTTAAATACTCCCAACAAGTTCTGTGTTGTTTTGGATGCATGTCCATGCAATTTGACTTGGTTCAAAGAAAAGGAACAGTGGTTATAGTGGGGAAAAGACTAGCTGATATTTTGGTTATTTCAGGAATTATTCCTTTTTTGATTCCTTGCCGTAGGCCAAGGAATCTATGCGATGGTGATGTCGTGCGTGTGTATGTGTGTGTGTGTGTATGTGTGTGTGTATGTATGTGACGCTTTGGCTTGTAAACACGATATATCAAGAAGGGTAAGTGTGACTAACCTCATATTTGGTGTGTGGGTTGGTCATATTGAGTAGATGATCCCTATTGTTTTTGGTGGAGATCAAAGGTCATTTGGGGTCACGAGAGGTCAAAAGGTCAAAACCTTGTAAGCACAATAGCTTGAGTACGGTACATGTGACTATGCTCATATTTGGTGTGTGGGTTGGTCATATTGAGTAGATGATCCCTATAAATTTTCGTGGAGGTCAAAGGTCATTTGGGGTCAGGAGAGGTCAATAGGTAAATTCCTTAGAAATTGCTTGTAAACACGGTATCTCAAGAAGAGTAAGTGTGACTATGCTCATATTTGGTGTGTGCATTGGCCATATTGAGTAGATGATCCCTACTGTTTTTGGTGGAGATCAAAGGTCATTTGGGGTCACGAGAGGTCAAAAGGTCAAAACCTTGTAAACACAATAGCTTGAGATCCGTACATGTGACTATGCTCATATTTGGTGTGTGGGTTGGTCATATTGAGTAGATGATCCCTATCAATTTTCCTGGAGGTCAAAGGTCATTTGGGGTCACGAGAGGTCAATAGGTAAATTCCTTAGAAATTGCTTGTAAACACGGTATCTCAAGAAGAGTAAGTGTGACTATGCTCATATTTGGTGTGTGCATTGGCCATATTGAGTAGATGATCCCTACTGTTTTTGGTGGAGATCAATGGTCATTTGGGGTCACGAGAGGTCAAAAGGACAAAACCTTCTAAACACGATATCTCGAGAATGGTACATGTGATTATGCTCATATGTGGTGTGTGGGTTGGTCATATTGAGTAGATGATCCCTATTGTTTTTTGGTGGAGATCAAAGGTCATTTGGGGTCACGAGAGGTCAAAAGGTCAAAACCTTGTAAACAGGATATCTTGAGAACGGTACATGTGACTATGCTCATATTTGGTGTGTGGGTTGGTCATATTGAGTAGATGATCCCTATCAATTTTCCTGGAGGTCAAAGGTCATTTGGGGTCAGGAGAGGTCAATAGGTAAATTCCTTAGAAATTGCTTGTAAACACGGTATCTCAAGGCGAGTAAGTGTGACTATGCTCATATTTGGTGTGTACATTGGCCATATTGAGTAGATGATCCCTATTGTTTTTGATGGAGATCAAAGGTCATTTGGAGTCACAAGAGGTCAAAAGGTCAAAACTTCGTAAACACGATATCTTGAGAACGGTACATGTGACTATGCTCATATTTGGTGTGTGGGTTGGTCATATTGAGTAGATGATCTCTATCAATTTTCCTGGAGGTCAAAGGTCATTTGGGGTCAGGAGAGGTCAATAGGTAAATTCCTTAGACATTGCTTGTAAACACGGTATCTCAAGGCGAGTAAGTGTGACTAACCTCATATTTGGTGTGTACATTGGCCATATTGAGTAGATGATCCCTATTGTTTTTGGTGGAGATCAAAGGTCATTTGGAGTCACGAGAGGTCAAAAGGTCAAAACCTTGTAAACACGATATCTTGAGAACGGTACATGTGACTATGCTCATATTTGGTGTGTGGGTTGGTCATATTGAGTAGATGATCCCTATCAATTTTCGTGGAGGTCAAAGGTCATTTGGGGTCAGGAGAGGTCAATAGGTAAATTCCTTAGAAATTGCTTGTAAACACGGTATCTCAAGAAGAGTAAGTGTGACTATGCTCATATTTGGTGTGTGCATTGGTCATATTGAGTAGATGATCCCTATTGTTTTTGGTGGAGGTCAAAGGTCATTTGGGGTCACGAGAGGTCAATAGGTAAATTCCTTAGAAATTGCTTGTAAACACGGTATCTCAAGAAGAGTAAGTGTGACTAATCTCATAGTATGTGTGTGCATTGGCCATATTGAGTAGATGATCCCTATTGTTTTTGGTGGAGATCAAAGGTCATTTGGGGTCACGAGAGGTCAAAAGGACAAAACCTTGTAAACACGATATCTCGAGAATGGTACATGTGATTATGCTCATATGTGGTGTGTGGGTTGGTCATATTGAGTAGATGATCCCTATTGTTTTTTGGTGGAGGTCAAAGGTCATTTGGGGTCACGAGAGGTCAGTAGGTTAATCCTTACAAATTGCTTGTAAACACGTAGTGTTGAGCCGATAACCGATAGGTATTATCGGTATCGGCCGATAATGGCGTTATGGTAAGATATCGGTATCGGCACAAATGAAGGCAGTCTCCGATAATGGCAACTGATAACAAGTATTTCGTCATTTCAACAGTAAAGAGCTAAAAGTACTTGATAAGCACTTAAATAAAATACAGATCATTGTGTTGGACATAAAATATTCAACAAATTCATTGCAGTGAACGTACGCAAACTAGATCAACTACGCCGAAAGCGCGTAGTCTATAGAATATTTAGCGCAATCCCCATGGGCGTCCGCAGAAAAAAAGTCGGGGGGCAATATTTCTAGACGGGGGCAAAACCTCCGAGTCATCATGAATTGACATGAAATGTGCGAAAATTTCAGCCCAAAATGCCTCCCTGATCGCCGGAAATGGCATTTCCAAAGCCTATTTTTGGCATAGAAACTTGGAAAAAACGTTTTATTCGGGTTTTTGCTTTGATTTTTATACGTTTTTTCAAATTTTTTATTTTTTAGGGGCAAAAGCCCCCTAGCCCTTACCTGCGGACGCCCATGGCAATCCCGACGTTTTTCATTTTGGAAGCAGTTCGTAACAAACAACGCTTGCTTGCTGTGTTCTTTCAACAATTAACGTACACACCCACAGCAGAGTGCACCTACCGTAATGTGCAATCTATAGCGAATTCGCTATACAAATCTGTTGTCCGTTTACGCAAGTCAAATTCTTCAGAATCCCGCGACAAATCTCAATGGAGTTTCAGTGTGTGAATTTCGCCACGTGCAGTAACAGTAACTCAATAGGGATTTCCACCACTGTGTACAGCAGAGCGGCATGCTCAATGTTCACGATCGCGAACGTTCGATTGAAAGAGCTAACTCAAGAGACCAATGCCTGAGACAAAATGTACGATCTCATGAAGTATCGTAACCGCTTTTTACGCGCATAGAAACGGGCACAGACAAACAAATGAAAAAACCCATACCGGACCGGATGAAGACATAAACTGTGAACTGTCGTAACGAGCGAACGATCAGCGCTCTGTAAGGGAGTAAGGGAGTCTTATCTTTATCAGCAGTATCCATGTACAAACACATTCTCTATACTGTAGTGTGTATGTATATGCTGAGAACACCTGTGGTATAATGTAGATACGTATGCCGCTCGCAAGTTTTTTCGTAGTAAAGCTTGGGGAATTACACTGTACAGTCCATACACATACCTATAAATGTGGCATACTGTACTTGCGGCACGGCATATATGTTTTGGTATGCTGGGTTTTCCAATCCGCGCACGTTTTCCGATTCTTTTTCACGTTCCCCGCGCACAAAAAAAAAACTTTACAGTCTGGCTGTAGGTGACGAAATGTGTTTGTTACGAACGGGATTTCTTGGCTGGCGCGTGTTTTATACTAAATACATCGTGATTGATTGCTTAAAACACTTCGTCAGAAACACGGAAAATTTTTCACGGAGACCAAGTAACGGAAACATGAAGACTTAGTTCATAATAAGTTTAAGGTGCAGTAGTGGTAAAATTGTAATTTTTCAATGATAACAAAACATGTGATTACGGAAGATGTTTTTTGGGGGGTATCGGTATCGGGCCGATATTAACTTTGAGTTATCTGTTATCGGCAAGTTCCGAAATCTCTGTTATCGGCTCAACTTTATAAACACGGTATCTCAAGAAGAGTAAGTGTGACTAATCTCATATTTGGTGCGTGGGTTGGCCATATTGAGTAGATGATCCCTATTGTTTTTGGTGGAGATCAAAGGTCATTTGGGGTCACGAGAGGTCAAAAGGTCAAAACTTCGTGAACACGATATCTCGAGAACGGTACATGTGACTATGCTCATTTTCGGTGTGTAAGTTGGTCATATTGAGTAGATGATCCCTATCGATTTTCGTGGAGGTCAGAGGTCATTTGGGGTCAGGAGAGGTCAATAGGTAAATTCCTTAGAAATTGCTTGTAAACACGGTATCTCAAGAAGAGTAAGTGTGACTATGCTCATATTTGGTGTGTGCATTGGCCATATTGAGTAGATGATCCCTATTGTTTTTGGTGGAGGTCAAAGGTCATTTGGGGTCACGAGAGGTCAATAGGTAAATTCCTTAGAAATTGCTTGTAAACACGGTATCTCAAGAAGAGTAAGTGTGACTAATCTCATAGTAGGTGTGTGCATTGTGGAGGTCAAAGGTCATTTGGGGTCACGAGAGGTCAAAACCTCATAAACAGGATATCTCCAGAACAGTACATGTAACTATGCTCATATTTGGTATGTGGGTCGGTCATATTGAGTAGATGATCCCTATTGTTTGTGGTGGAGATCAAAGGTCATTTGTGGTGATGAGAGGTCAAAAGATCAAAACCTCATAAACACGATATCGGCAGAACAGTACATGTAACTATGCTCATATTTGGTATGTGGGTCAGTCATATTGAATAGATGATCCCTATTGTTTTTGGTGGAGGTTAAAGGTCATTTGGGTTCACGAGAGGTCAAAAGGTCAAAACTTCGTAAACCCGATATCTCAAGAACGGTAGGCTACAGGTGACTGTGCTCATATTTAGAGTGTGGATTGGTCATATTGAGTAGATGATCCCTATTGATTTTCCCAAAGGTCAAAGTTCATTTGTCAGCATGTTCAAAGCCTGACAAGCTTTCCTGCACAGTCTTTCAAGAAAGGTCACTTGTAGGGTCCTGTAACTTTTCACGTAGATAGCACATAGTGAATGCATGGTCCCAGAAGTTTTTGGTGGAGGTCAAATGTTGTTTGGGTTCACAACGGGCAAGAGGGATCTCAATGTAGGAAGATTGGATGCCTTGCATGTGTACTTTGTGGGCACATTATGGAGCCCTGTTAATTGAAAAACATTGCAAAGCAATGTCAATGTGAAAAAAGGCCTTACATTTCAGCGGCAAGGAATCACGAAGCCTTTTGGCTTTCTGGTTATCAAAAGTTGGCATGAAGTTACTATTTCAACTTCATGCATTTTGAAGTCTATGCTAGTATAAGAACCATTGTATGATTTCCACATTAATGTTTGTGACAAATTTACTTGGAAGGGATGTCTTTCAAAGGAATCCGGGTGAGATATCAACAATCTGATTGAATGTGAGTTAAAATGTTTTCTTTTTATGGTTGAAAGAATTGTTGTTAAGTCATAGATCGACTAGATTGCTGGAACCAAAATTTCAAACTGATAGGCCTAAAATGAATGGGACAGCTTGAGTGAATAATGACAAAATTCCTCTTTTGAGGAATTGGGAGTGATAATTTCAAATTTTGATTGATATATTTCATACTGGGACATTCTTCAGATATATTTGAGAAATTATTTGGCCAGTACCAGTCTCATGCTACCCAATCTGTTTGCAAAATGTCACTTAAACATAGCATTACAATACACACACTGTTAAATTGGGTTCCTGTGATGATGTCATTCTTGGTTCGATGCACTTTAAAATCTTTTTCATTTTTTAACTGTTGGGCTCAAAGGAGTACCATTTCACTTGAGCATTTCTCATTTTTTAATTTTTTTTAAATAAAATAAATCAGAATTTTTAAAATAAATGCTTTTTTTGTTGATAGACAGTGTCAGAGAATGACTCCAAATCGTTGTCACTGAGTCATTTCGTGGGCTCTTTAACATTTTGTAGTTAAATTTTCAGATGTTAGAGGCTTGATTTCACACCTCTGCTAAATGAAGCATGAAGTAACTGTCAGATGATCTTGCTTAGTCTGACCATAAAGGCTCTGTAAGCAGATATTTCCCAAGAAGTTATCTTGAGAGGAATAAGCTTGCTTACAATTAATCTAGTTACAGTGCAGTGCACAAGATATGTCAAAGAGGCATGATCAAATTGTCCCTACGTTGTGATGAAAAAAATCAAGAGTTAATTGGAGTGTATTTGAGGATCTGTAACATATTGCCATGGGTGCTCTTTCTACCCACTTGTTATTTAGTGTAATAACGAAAACACCCAAGATATCAGCAGAAAAATAGCTCTCACTCCTTCAGAAGTTGTGAAATACCAAATATTTGAATGAGAATGTGAAAATGGCATTAGGGAGAGTGATTTGAGAAAAATAAATAGTGTGGAGTACAGGAGGAAAGCGGCGATCATTGGACTGTTGGATTGATCAGAAGATGTTACTGATCTGTATGTATCTAGTTGGTTAACTATTTCTGGTTTACGGTTACTATGGTGCACCATGATTACGTACATCACATAGTGTGACAATATTATTGTAAAAGTTGTTGTCTGTGCATTTGATCGTTTTTGAGCATGAAGTGCATCGGTATATTAACTTTAGATGCATTATCTTTTACTGCAAGGCACAAGGGAGGACTGTATTTACATCAAATATCATCAGCAACAATTTGTAATCTCCTTCACATTAACAAAGTATTGAGATTCTGCAACATCGCTGCTTTAGTTAAATTGCTGGTTAATTCTTAATCTTGACTCAAAACAAAATATATGTTGTGGAAGGCTGCACTGTTCTGTTAATCTATTTCCTCTTAGTTTTTAATATCATAAAAATTTACTCTTACGAAGCCAATATTTCCCCAATTTTTTTCCCAAGGCTGATATTCCTCCCCTCACCCTTAATCTTTGCTGGCCACGCCACTAGTACAATCATAAATGTGCCACTTCCATTGGATGAAATGGTCATATCATGGTCTTCGATCTTTTCGGAAGCAAAACTAAACAACAGTACAGCAGAAGTGGAAATACGGTTTGCGTGTGACTCTTTTGCGGCTATTAACTGAATTCGCGGTAAACTGAACAAATGAAACGTGTCCAGGTGGATACATGACCTTCATAACTCCCTACTTGTAAATGATTTACATTTAACTTTGTAAATGAATTATAAGGCTAGTACTTGCGACAAGTTGTTGCCCTGCTCATATGCAATATAACAACGAGCTACCCGATTTTTAGACCGGTTGCCTCAATTTGAGATCCACAGTACTGCCAGCTGAGAAAATGTTAACAAACACTGCACAACCTAAGGTGGTTCATACAAAATCGTGGCTTCTGGTGACTATTGGTAGTATGGTTAGTAAGGGAAATTAAACGTCAAAAATGGCTTTGGTATGTTTGTTTTTTCCTTGCAAATTTTCAGACACTGTATATACATCTGCCCAGTAGGTGAAAACACCCTAGAACTTTTGGGTAACTTTCGCCCGACTATTGTACCTTTCCAGCAAACTTTTGTGCAAGACTATGATGTGGGGCTAACATTTTTTTTAATATTAACGGTAATCCATAATTCGCCTGTATATGTCTCAAATTGTTTTGTTGCATGAAAATGTTTCTCGTATCCCGTGCACTGTCAGTGTTTTGAAAATAAATCGGATATTCGGACATCGTGACGTCTGAAGACTACCGTATGAAGAGCGGCCGTGCAGTTATTTTTATTGACAAGCTGGTTTGAATTTTAGAATGAAAAGTACCCTGCTGGCTATACTACTTTCCATTTTTCGGGCATATGTTTGAAAGGATTCAGATAATTGGCCATTTTGGGCATTGCGTTGCGCAAGACTTGACTTGAAGTGAGACCGTGGTGTTATTGCTTTTTAGTTGCTGCCCTAATGTATCGCGAAGTTTTGCTATCTGTTTTCTTTCTTTCTTTCTCTTTTTTTTCTATTCTTTTTTTTTTTTTTTTTTTTGCATGGAAAATTTGCCGTGATGATGATGCTTTTTTTCGGACAGACTTCCTGCTTATACAATGTGTGTTCCAAAATTTTGAGTTTACTTTACAATTTTGTGAAATCATTCTTTCGTAATTAATGATATATGAACCTTAAGTGTGTGTTTTCCAATGGATTGTATTTGAATTTCTTGGGTAAAAACCTTTTTATTTGCCTTGAAGTTTGACTGAGACCCCTTTTTTCGTTCGTTAACTTCATCGGAAGTATTCTAGAACCACTAAGACATGCATGTAACTATCAGATTTCTTCCAACGCTCTCCAAATCATGTGAGTTTTCTATAATAGCAAAACGCCAATTCCACGTCTGGTCCTGGTCTATGGAACGGTACAGAGCCCACAAATTTATTGCTATTTCTGTGATTTTCTGCGTCCCATTTGTACCACTGCATTTCAGCTGTCATCCCTTGGACCTGTCGAATAAAAAAGAGAAAAGGATTGTGGTTTCACTTGCAAACTCGCTGGAAGAAAAAACATGATAGGAAAAGGCCCATCAAAAGTAGCAATGGTTGGGGGAGGGGGCTACAGGAAAGGTTAACAAATTCATGCGTCTAGTTTGCGTCACATAATTCAAAAATACATGCCAAATGCAACTTCATGCGTCATGTGTACGAATATCCAATTGTATCTAACTTGACCAGTTGACTGGAGCATGGCATGCTATGCAGTTACATATTCCTCTTCAACCCACACTGTGAGTCAAACCAAAACTAAGTTGTTTGTTGTGACCTTCCACGAATAATCCCACAATCCTAATGGTTGTTTGATGACATTAAATTGTTTCAAGATAACCCAACTGAAGAATTGATTCTACGGTTGACCCTAAATACGTGAAGCTAACAAAGTCGCAGGTTCGAGTGGAAACAGCTGTTCAAAAGTTACAGACTTCAAAAGTACGTTCTGTTTTTGTAGCAGCTACAGAAGTACGCATTTCTTATGGGTATGCGTACGCTACCACCAACTGCAATATTATATTTTTATTCATTCTTCATAGAGTTCGGTATACTTTGAAAGACCAACCGCATGGGAATTTCACCCGAAGATTATAAATTCCAATTAAATTTAACACCTAAATAAAATATTTGCACCCCTCCTCCCCCTCCACCCGACACATAAAACTAAAAATTGAATTACCTTGACGTATTTAAAGTCTAATTTACCTCCATAAAATACCATACGTCTTTCTCCTGACCTTAAGCCAGTTACCTTACATCAGACTGGGGTTCGATATGTTGTATTGAATGCCCTCTACCCATTTCATGAGGGGAATATATTCTAAATCCCTCAGATCTGCCGTCCATGATTCTGAGCAAACAATTCAATCCCATTTGCCTCCTCGGTCCGAAATTGAGAAAAAGTTTCTCCCTAATACTGAAATGTTGTACGAAATAAATCAGTATAACTTGGAAATGTGTTCTTACGAGCCATAAATCTACACGAGTGACCGAGTATGGGAACGGAAACGATAAAAACTTGTCCAGCCTGATTTGAATGAAAATGTTCCTTTAAATTCTCGTAATATCAATAACCTCTTATCGTTCACGAATTTAATAAAAACAAAAACAAATCAAGATTAAATTTTGGGTTATGGGTTGAAACAATTCAAATATGCATGCAAAGTGAGGGCTTCTCTTACTCAAGTGAGTAACGCAAAATATTTAAAGGTATGTGGAAATGTTACACAATATACCTGTTGACACTGGTCCTCGGTGGGGAAAAGCATAAATGCGTCGGCTGTAGGTAAAAGAATAGGGTTGTTTGTAGATCCATCTTCGCGACAGCAAAAGTAGATAACTGTGTCGTGATCGTATTTGCCATCAGGAACGGTCCCGAAAAAAGTATTTCCGTTGTTTGTGTCCTCGTCATCCCACTTGATGTAGCCATCTTTAAACTCTAGGTGAGGATAATGATGGAAGAAAATAAAAAAATGAAAAATCGAGTTGAAAAGGGAAATCCTGCGGAAATTACCTGACAGATAATACCTTACTATTGAGCGATGGGGTCCCACAAATTAATTCAACAAATATCAGCCTTCCCCAGAATAACTGAATGAGGTTTGCTGCATTAGTTGAAAATTTAAATGTTTCGGCACTGAATCTTTCATGTCCTCTGAATTTTTGTTTTTAAGGTCTGGTGACACGACAAAAAAGACAAAGGTGGGTATTTCATGTAAAAAACAGACCAGACAGTGGTTACGATGTCCATGAAATAAAGATCTATCTGTTGACTGTAAAAATGACCAGGATAATTTCTGTTTTGAACATAATCTTGAAAGTATTCATATCTTGTGATGTCGAAAGATGGACATATTACATATTGCTATTGTTTTTACTACCTTCATTTTCAGGAGTTGTAACACAGCAATGTTCTGAATTTTTTGAAGTTTAAATTGTGCCCTTAACAACAACTAGTGTCACTTACTAAACCGTATAATATTTCAGAAATAATGAAGGATCAACAACACAAATGTCAACACAGTACAACACTCCACATCATTACTTTTGCGCGACACGTTGCTTTAGAAATATTCAAAAGTTGAAGAAGTATATCTTGAGAAAGGTAATACATATGAAGACAATTCCAACGGTTTTTTGTTTAAGACATCTTACTCGTTAACTGCCAAGTAAAGACATCGCACTTTGCTGGTATGTCATGTCACCACACCGTTAGGAAATTCTTCATTTCAAAATAAAATTCAAAATTAAATACAGTTACCAAAATACCCTCTTAGAGATATTTAATCATTACAAAAATCATGGAATTAAAGATATAAAAAGTTTCTGAAATTTTTTTAACAGATTTCATACTTTGCATCACTGGGTTGCGAAACGTTCGTATACGGACGGGTTGCGACCGTCCACTAATTGACCAAAATAGCCTGCCTCCCCTATTTCATGCTTTTAACACACTTCATTCTTGTACCATTATATGCACTTTATGCTTCTAAATGATATTTAGTAGTGTTGTTTATAATTAAAGCCCACATAACAAAATGCTGTCAGCCGTCATGACAAGTTTTATCTGTATTTATTACTGGCAGGAAGGACAGTCTTTTGTGATTTAGAGGTAGGTTAAAGATAATTTGGATTTTTCAAGACAAGTTACCTAGAGGACTAGAGGGGCAAGGAGACCTTTTGTATTGGCCCTTCTTTACAATACACTTAAGTACTAGCTATTTCAAAATAACAAATATGTGTAAATGGTTTTAGTTCTGCGTGTATTTATCTTGATTTCCTGGTGCCAAAAATGTAGTCTAACGGTGACTTCGGTTAGAAAATTTGTACCTTCCGTAATATTTCTTGCCTTTTGCTCTGGCAGATTATCACAGAAGTTAGAACATTTTGAAGAATTTTGGGAAGACCTGACTTAGAATGTGCTGAGGCTAAGCGCAGTCCATTCTTAACCGAAACCCTTATCTCCGCGAATGGTTTGCACCCAAAACTTTGAAAACAATTTAACTCGGTTACCCGAGTGTGTAACATGCTTTATGACTCAGCTGGATGCTCGGATTTGAAGATGCAAAAGTTCACATGAGAGGGGGTACGTGCCTGGTCTGTAGGCTAAATGCATCAAAATTGACTTTATTACAGAGATCATAGAAAGGGAAATTGGAAGATAATAATTATTTAGATCCTGATCTCGGTGACAATTCCCTTTCTCCTTATCAGGGCGTTGATCGTGGGGACATAGCAGCAATTGCTGCCCAAATCAATATATTGGGGGGCAATATATCGTATTTGGGCAAACATATCGTTTTGTCTTCTAATTTTGGCCTCAACATGATTGCCGACCCTGGTACTTACCTGTTGGACACCTCCATTTCTTGTAGATGCAATATTTCCCTACAGGAAATTTATCCTTCCCCAATATAGTATCAAAATTTGGTCTGAAAACAGTTTTTACGCAAAACTTATGCTCCATAAAACTCTCCCCCTTGTCTCCCGCTAAACCAAATTTCTCTGGAAAGCTGTTGCTAGGATATTCATCCTCTGTGTCGTGGTACCGAGTGCCCTCCTCCCAATAGAAGGGTGAGTCAGGGCATCCATCCACCGTCATTGGGAGCCCGTATGTTCCTCTTGGCCATGACACAGAATCTGAAACAAGAGTGACGGTCCAATAAATTCTTGGTAATTTATAGACCATATGCATATGAAGACACGATGCAAAAGCACGCCCTCTCTTGAGGAATAACAAACCCAACATCGACAAATGCGAACAGCTGATTGTTCAACTAATGATGGATGCACGCCTAATTCCTGTATGAAATTGGGGTGAATTTTGATGTGTTTGGTTCACCTATCCATACGTCCTACACAAAGATCAGTGGTGCTACCATGGGATTCGATTTGGGAGGCAGCCCACACATTTTTGAGCAGAGGAGACACTAAAGTCCCCATACACACTTTTTGTGACCTGAAACTTAAAAGATAGGTACTACCCAAAAGACTATAAATGTATTGGTTATGAAAGGTGTCCGCTTCCGATTACAGTTTGTATCAATAATTCCACATGTTTAATTTGCAAATCCCTAAAATTTCTTCGCGCTCCGCGCGCTGGCAGTCTCATTGATGTTTTTTTCACTTGCAAATAAAACATAGGCCCACTCACATCATTCATCGGTCTCTATGATTATGTCAATCGTTTGTGTGCATAAGACAGCAGGTGTGGTTATGAAAGAGCACACCATTTAGGAATTTGAAGAAGAGGAATCGTCCCCTACTACAGTATGTTTTATTGAAACCTGTTCGACAATTTCGTGTTTAGACTTTTTTCAGAGAAGTAAAATCATACTGACCTTTGCTAGATAAGAGACTTCAGTCTGGTTTTAGAGATAAACCTCCATCCTCTGCCTTCAGATAGTGTATGATGAGGTGTTGTTCGAAAGGACATAATTATTTTAATGTTTTGGTTAAACAATCTTTAACCCGTAAGGACGTGTCCGGCTCGACTTGAACCCATTGGTTGGAAACTGAGTAGTACAACTCTATCTAACTAACTAACTTACACCGTTAGGCCCATGCAACGGTGTCTCAGTAGCACCACTGGGGGCCACTCCTCACCCCGATCTGTAATTTTCCCGCAGTAGATAAAAGTGTACTTTTGATCAATTCATGGAATTATTTTACCTTCTTTCATTACAAACGGTTTCTTACTATTAGAACTTTTGCACAAATCCTAACTGTCACGAGTTTCGTTGTGATTCTAATTACTTAAATGGTACACACGGTATTTAAATTCACATCGACCGTAGTCCGTTGAAGTTATTACCCACACTTTCAAGGCATGCATGTTTTGAAAACTTTGGAGTCTCCTAGTAACTCAAAATATTGAAATATTTAGTACAACGATCTACAAATGGTCGAGTCGCCACCCAATCTCAGATTTGACAACAGGAAATGCAAATTCTGCAGTAATCCCCCAAATATTCAAATTTGCTTACAGGAAACCCAGAATCCAAAATTTTCTGCAATACATCCATATTTTAAGATATTTGAAAAAGAGCCAAAATTCCAGCGCGCTCCCGCGATGCTATAATGTCCTTAGTACAGTGATGCCCACACTCAAAAAAAATCGTAAAATTTTGATGCTTGCCAACGCCCCCCCCCCCCCTCCGCAAAAATGTCTAGTTACGCCGTTGTAGACACCTTATCAGACAGTAGAAAGATTAAGGCCAGATGCCCCCCCCCCCCCGCCACTTTAAAAATCAAATCGACGCCCAGTAATCTACTGGTTCACGTCGAGCAGACCACGGCTTTTTTAAGCTGTGGCACACTGACTTGTTTTCCCTTCTCCATTACTTATGCGGAGCATCACGTGCAACGGCAGTAGGTTCCATTTTTAGAGTCTTTGGTAGGAGCGGTTCTAGGGGGACTAGGGGATGGGGGACTTTAGTCCCCTCAAAAAATTGCTCCCCTCCCCCAAGTTGGAAAAATGATTTATATCAACTATCAGTAAAAAAGAAACAGATAAGCTTTCAAAATATTGTTCATAGTACTTCATGGAGTCGAACGGTTTGTTTCATGGCATTGCAAAATATATTCCTGTATAGGCATGTTGCCCAATTACCGGAGTTTATTTTGCACTCGATGTCTCAAGTTGGTCTGACATGAAATCGAACACACATGCAATCTGTTAGACTACAGGGACCATACACCATAGTTGCAACTAACAAAAAATATGGGCCCGGTATTCTAAAGCACTTGTCAAGGAATAAACTTCTTCCCATGTAAGGTAAAATTAATTATCAAACTATAATTACGATTACCGTGTAGTAGAACGACGAGTAAAACTCAATACTGAACCAAAAATAATGGAATATACTCTAACAGTGTAATGTTTACTGAAAAATTGCATGCGTCCTAAGGGTAATTCTTTCCGTTGCCGCAGCATTTGTCCAGGTCTGTCGTTGTTGCCGTTACCGTTGCCATACAAGTGTGGACGTAGCTTTTCATCTTTTGCTGGCAAGACGGCAAAAAATTTTGAAAATTTTATAAGTTCAACCCCAGCCCAGTGGGAAGACTGAGTTTGAAAGCAAACAATGCAAAGAGAAAACACCTTGTAAAGTAACGTGAACGAATTGAGTCCCAATTTTCGGAAGAGTAAGTTTTTGGAACACTAGATCTCAAAATAGAATGTCTGGGTGCGTTTAGCAAGGCCTGATAAGTGCCATTCCTGCAATTCGGGAGGCTTTTTGGCAAAAATTTCTTGGTACGCTACGCGCCAACCAATTTTGACGCTCCACTTGGATTGTAAAACGTGAATTAGCCCCCAAAATAATACCCCGAGAACCGCGCCTTGTCTTTGGCATAACTCAACCTGTGAACTGAACCCGCGGGGCCTTACCGGGCCAGTTTACAAAATGATCAGATTTTGGTGTGTATGTTTGTGGAAAATCCAGTGTGCGTCCTCTGACAAGTTGGTGATAGACAAATGATTCATTCTGACGGTGAGAATACCCTATGAGTATTAGGGACTTCCCCTTTAACACTTTGGTGGGGTTCCCTGGATGGCACATGGGCTCAAGTGACCCTTTGACTCTGACTTTTTCATTCATACAACAGTCAAGTACTTGAAAAAATACTTTGTGTCATTAATTGACTAACCAATTGTCAGTTGTATGCTTTAATCTAGATCTGTACTAGATTGTTAGGGCTATTTTGGGGGATTCAGTTGCTTTCACCTCAATATTACGCTGTGTGGCTATCTATATGTTTTCTAGAAAGTTGTAGTGAAAATTTATGGGGCGGAGCGGACAAGTCATCTTGTGACTTTTTATTTCTGGTTGACAATACTACGAATAGTCACAAGACGACTTAAGTCGAGACAAACTTGGGCTGCATATGTGGTAACAAATTTGCAGTATTCATGATTATATCACCATTTCGCATCTAAACCTATCAAGATAGCTAACAAGTTTTAAGGCAGAGAATCCATCTCCCTCTCCCAATTAACTGTAATGGGACTAATTTCCCCTCCCCCTTGACAGCTTGACTCAGTTTATTGTCCATCATATATTTTGCATACACACTTGTAAGCTGGAACCCATAACTTTTGTAATCGTATAAAACCAATTTGAATTGAATCAAGAACTATTTACCTATGGTTTGAGCTTCATTTATCCATTGTGACAGTCCAATGCCAATGAAAAGAATGGTTTTCGTCAACATCCTCGTCCAAGTTTTTACTAGATAAAGATAACAAAGGTACGAAAACTTGTCATATTTTAGGCTAAGACTTTCTAGTTATCGCAACAATTGATTTAAAGGAAGTTTGTTTAGTTAGTCCACAGAAATTCCCAATTAACACCTCTCTTTGGCTGATAACGACTTCAGAAAAAATAGTGTAGCTCATGTTAAACGTCACGTACCGTACTTTATTTAGTCCCTTGCTCCACTACTGCAAGTTGTTCTTTCATTAGCGATGAGATTTTCGGAAACAAATCTACCAATCTAACACCCTAGATCATTACTTTCTCTAGACTAAGACTTTTCTAAAATACTTTGAAAAGGGGGAACGGTTTATTTTCAGAACGATGCCTTATACGAGAATTGCAAATACATTTCCCCGATGGTGTTGTCTAGGGGCAAATGCTGGTGGGGAGTCCTCGGGTAAAGCCCCACAAACTCCTAATTTTCATGGTATTTTGAGGTATTAAAGTAAGCCATTTAAAGGTAGTTCCATTTGACTTAACACTCGGCTCGAAATTACTTGGCTAACATTAAGCAGGGAGCTATGACAAGCTGCTTCAGGTAAGACTTTATTGGTAACAAAACTATTGAAACTACAATCAAGAGCCAAGGAGGAGGGGAGATGAAGTAAAGCAGTTGATGGACAGTTAAATGTGATTCTCTCAAGGAAAGATGTAATCCTGTCGGAAAGGTTACCCGAGCTAACGCCACCTTCAATTGGTGCAGACTCGGAAGCGTACAGAAAATTTTGCTAAACAAAACCTCTCAGACAGCCGGAATGGTATTTTCCAGGTGTGTTAGGCGATTTTTATTAACGGAAATGAAAACTCCTGCCTTTTTTGGCCAAAGAAGAATCAAATCTTACAAAATCTGCTAGTCACACTCGTACTACAGGGAAGACAGATCGATTTTTTGAAAATGTTAAATCTCATTTCCCGCTGACATCTGCATTTAACAATATTACATTTTGCTTATTCTGCCTGTTGTTACTTCGTGCCTGTTTCTATGTAAGTTTTAAAAAGCGGCTGTTATGCCTGTTGTTTGTTTTTTATCTGCCTGAATTACTGGGAACGAAACGATATGTTTTCCTCAAAATATTCATTGGTGGGCAACCCTCCCCCTCCCCGGATCTACCCCTGGTCTAAACCATCGGCGTATGAGGCCGTGGTCCAGGGGCAGACTGCTCTCCAAACTTACACAAGACCTGAATTTCGGACAGAGATTGGAAAAATTCTTCCAACCATCTTTATCTTAACAAATCTGGTATGTTTTAATTACACAGAAAACTCCTGAGCTTGGGTCCAAATTCTTCCATAAATTTGTTTGCAAAAAATCACAGTCACCGTAAACTTTCAATGCAAAAAAGTTCTGGAATAAATTGACGGATGCCATATAACGGGTAGAACGTAGGGGTAGAAGGAATGACGAATACACGTACACACTGGCCACAATCTAGCCTTGGGACAAATGTTAGTGATACATTTTATCTGTTAATTTTGTGATAATTTTGCATTGTTTTGATGCAAATAATCATTCTTTCGGACAAAAGCTCAGAATAAATGGCAGTTTAAGATTTTATTTACAGGACCGTGAGGTACCATTTTCGGATCACGATATTTTTAAAATGTTTTGGACTCTTCTCGCACTGATGGTGGCGCTCCGCTTAGATAGTCGACCGGTGTTGCTGAGTCACGTATTTCCCCCCCCCCCCCCCCGTCCCCCACATTTCAAGACGGATCGACGCCCCTGATTTGACTAGAATTAGTCAATGGACTTCAAAGTAGTTTAGAGACATCATTTGCAGAGCTTGCAAGGGTGATGGGGGTTGTACATGAACAAAAATAATTCAAACGAGCTGGGAAATATCATCTCCTGTGATCTGAGAGGTATCTGAGGCGAAAAATCCTCTACACTCAACACCATTTGGTAATGGAGCTCACTTTGGATTAATGTATACAATCACAGACACGTTGCAATATGCGATCTCTATTCATTTAACTATTGCGATACCCCCGTGTATAACAACACTGGGTGTTTTGCCCGAAAAAGTGGAAGAGATATATTTTATCTGGTAATTTTCTAATCATTTTGGAATTTTTCCATGGTTTGTTCAAGTTAACATTTTTTGGAAAAAGCTGAAACTAACGATTGATTTGAATACTAATTAGGCTGCAAGACGCTGTATCCGCCTGTCTGAGGATCGCAATTTAAAAACTTTTCTGTACGATCTTTTCAACTCATAGTGTGAGTCTTTAAACAGAGCAGCGTTTCTGTCCCGGCCAGGCGCGTAGCCAGGGTTGTGTCATGGGGAGGGTTTTGGTGTCATGAGGGGCACGACGTGAGGGAAAGTTTAAGGATAAAGAAAACCCCCTATTTTAGGTGGTTTTTGCACAGTAGGGTTGGGTTATGGGGAGTTCTAACCCCCAAAACCACCTCCGTGGCTACGCCGCTTGGCCCGGCACTGGAAAATCGATTTCCAAACACATGTTGGTCATCGCGCATCGGTGCTCCCCCTAACAAGAAATCCTGTCGCCCTGACCAAAACCTATTCCAAAATTCTGTAGTTATAATAAATAATAGGGAAATGTCTAGGCCTATATCTAAAAATATTTCGAACTCTCGGATTTTACGTCAACGAAATCATGTAGGTTTACTACTAAATTATCTGAAAATGGTCACCTTCCCGACATGTAATTTAGGCAAATTGACCCAAAAAAACTCGAAATAAAAGTTTGATTCCATCCTAGTTAAGGCCCTGTCATGGGATGACCCAGGCTTTCTAAACACAGAAACCAATAACGATTTTCATACCAACTACGTCTTAAAATATATCACATTCACTTGTTATCACCATGCTTTCAGGCCATTGTAGTAAAATAAGTTAATTCTTAAAAATAAACGCTTACCCGTGATGATGGGCTCGAAGTGGGAGACTTGATTGCTGCTCAAGCTTTTTCAAAATGTTCAAAGCTCAACCGTGACATTCATCTGAATCTTCAAACCATTTTTATATTGTCAAAGCGCATCCTCGAGAGAACATATGAACTTGCCTCTGACTGAGCGTGCGTATAACTAACGGCTGCTCTCAATTGAAAAGCTCCAATTCTTCAACAAATGTATGAACTACACGTTCATTATAATGTTGATTTACAAGTTGTACCAGATCAATTTTCTGTCCTGTCACCATCGTTATAACTGTCTGAATTTATGTAATGTTTGTTATCCTTTAAATTTATAAATATTTTGCTCATTCATAGCAAAAGGAAACATCTAAATCTTTTTAAAATGCAACCCACCAAACCAGTAAAACTTTGTTGACGGAAATATTAACATGAAACATGGGAAATGAGTATCGACAATTTTCCAGCTAATAATGTTTTTGCCATTTAACTTTCACCCAAAACTACATGTTGAAAGTGGGGGCAACGAAATTCTCAGTAGTCTGCTCTTTGAAATTCAAAAGATGTACAATTGCTCATGCTAATGGTACTTTCAATGGTACTAGTATGAGAGGTGCAACTTGTAGGCCAGTGGCGTTTAGACTTACATTAATGCACCGGGAAAATAGGTGTGTTCGACGGATGAAGAATACTGAGAAGATGGTTTGTTTCAAGATGGCTACCAGATTAGAAGCCATCGATTATTCATCATTAATTTTAAGAGGAGCTATAAACTGTAACACATCGTTGCAATAATTAAATCCTTTCACGAAATTGGAAGTGGCTTTATGATATTCATGTATTGGATAGTCAGATCATATTGTCGCTCTCACCATTTTCTCAAGATCACAAATGCTTATGATATAAGCGGCATTGCTTTACAAGTATTGAATTTTGACACAATTAACAAATACACCATTACGCATTCCACAACTCCGTGTGAACTTTGAGAGAAAAACTTCACAGCACAACGTTTACATGAACGTATGCATGAAACCAGTCAATGTAAGATTAAGTGCTGTTGTGATCATTTAAATTATTTATTGGGAAACCAGCTAGAAGAGCATGAGTAGTATCGGACTTCCAATTTTTTATTGTTCTGAAGGGCTTCACAAATCCAACTTGTTATTCAGTATTGCACCAGTCTTGGGCTTTCACAACACGTGGCAACTGGACAAGAGTATCCCCCCCCCCCCCCAACCACCCCCAAAATCAGCTCTGATAGCACTACGTATTCTTACCTTTTCAAGCGCGGATTGATAACAGACTATAATAATAGTTTATTATCACTCCAAGTTTTTAGGCCACAAGAGCGAATTATCCATTTGTTGTTTATCAATACAGCGCTGCACAGCACCATCCCGTCCGTCACCAAAGTGATCAATCACACAAACTTAAGTGCTGAATTTTCATGGTGACAAGGAATAAACGTTTTGTTTATGAAACATGATGTGTGTGAATAACATGGACAAATATATAAAACATGCAGGCCATATCATGTGTCATAAGTTGTTGGACTTGTGATCGAAGGAGTAACAGTTTAACTCCCATCTGGGTCATATATTACCTTAATTGTGCTCTTAGGTAAAATGCTTTTACGATGTCTCTCTCCACTCAAGTGTGATATATGGGTTTATGTGATCAGCAAATTTTCACTTGGGCGCTCCGATTACGCAAATGCCGCATTTTGTATCTCGGACACTTTGCGTAGCCGTAAGTCCTGCGCAATTGATATTAGGCTTCCCTACACACTGTCGCAAGAAAGGGCAAATATTTTATTATTGCAATAACGTACACCTTTTCTTGTTATGTGTATAATAAGACTAGTACCTGGTGACTTGAACGCAGTGTTGTAGCTAGGATATTTTCCAGATGGGGCAAAGGTATAAAATTTCCCCAAAACTTTTCCAGGTCAATGTGTATGTATTTCATATAAAATATGCAAATTTACAAGTATAACAATATTACCATGTCATTATGTAATATCACCTGTACTTTATTTTTTAATCTTAAAGTATAACATAGAGCGATTGAAAAAAAGAAACTCTTAGGCTTACTATATTTATTTTTGTCAACAATATCTGGTTTATTTGTATGTACCAACGCAGTGACGTATGCAGGATTTCTCTGAAAGGGAGGGGGCATGTAGTATATTGAGTGATCGTCAGCCTGGGGGAGGGGTCTAAGGGGAGGGGGAATGTTTTGGCCTTTTCAAGGGGCCTAGATGCAAAACGTTGCAAGTTTTTCGACTTTGACAGGAAGAGTGTTAAAAATTGAATTGTGGTGGTTCATGAGGATATTTTTTGTGTCTTTACATGCATTCTGATGCCATTTACGCTACCTTACGAAGTAAAACTTGTCATTAAATTTGCATACTTTTAGGAGTCAAAATAAAAGAGCATAGATCGGTAGAGACCGAAGGGCGCATTTTAATTTCCGGTTTTTCTTGGCCACAAAACGTTATTCTGTCATAAAGGTTATCTTAGCGAAGCGCCACCATTGGCGTAGATAAAATTTCGAAAAATGAGACCCCTCAGATGGCCGAAAATAGCATTTTCCATACTTTTAAGGGGAAGCTAACGAGTCGCTTTGTTTTTTTTTTTTTTTTTCTGTCGTTTGCAATAAAATGTTCACTTCAAGATATATTCGCAAACTACAAAGTGATCAGAGAGTTAAGAGCTACTTCGACCCTCAAAATGTAATTTTGCCCAAAAGACTGAGAAAAGCGTCATCATTGGTTGGCGCTGAGCGTAGAGAACATTTCGAAAAATCCGACCCCTCAGATGGCCAAAAATTGCGTATTCAATGCTTGTAAAGAGAATCTTAACATGCAGTCTTTATTTTAAGCTTTTGTTTGCAATTGCAATACGAAAAACATGCTAAGTGATCAGAACATTGCCACATAAAATGTACTATCAATATGGACCTATATAAAATGGTCTTGATCGTTTCCGGGGAAACTATCAACGAATTGAAAATATGCTTATGCCTCTCTACGTGACTCTTGGTTAAATTGGAAACTGGAAAAAAGCCGTGGCCGGCTCGACTTGAACCTATAGGTTGGAAACTGGGCCAAAAACTTTGTCTAGCTGACTTAATAACTTGGTAAAATTAAAGATACGCTGAATTGATGAAATTGTCTGTTACTGATCGAACTCCCATCTGTTAATGATTTTACCCCTAACAGTTCTTGCGTGATAAATGGCAAACTATTTCACAAAGCACCTGATCACCCCCGCTCCCCTGTCCCCATCTTGCACGTCTATGCCGCCAGGGAAGGAGTCAATGTGATGGGCACTCCGTGAAAAAAACTCTTTAAAAGGTCGTTGTCCTTATATGCAATCGGTGCCACCAAAGGAATACAGAGGCTTTTTTACAGAGTAAAAACTGGAATTTGACAGAATATGCCTATTTGTAGAAATTAAAAAAATTGGCACCACTGAGGAGCCTTGCAAAGACAATCCTTCCCCTTTGAAAATTTTTGAAAAATTCGGTTGCCTTACATGCAATTTGGTGCCACATATGCTACCTTTTGAAGTAAAATCTGTTACTAAAGTATGGCTAGGTATTTTTAAGAACAAAAAATGGTATCCGCAAGGGGGGTGCCCCCCCCCCTTCGTACATCACTGAAAGGAAGCCTAAAGGCATGTCCACACAGAATACGTTGCGTTCTGTTCTGGTGTAACAGAGTAGTCTCGCCGGTTGAGTAAATCAGGGCGGCGATGTTGCACTGCGACCCTTGCCCTGAGTGGGTTACCCGGGCAAATGCGTCCGCATGCTGTAGGCTAGCTAACTGTACTAAACATATGTACCTATTAAAGGCTAAAACATTTCAAAGTAAGAGACGCTTCGGTTTCTGAGAGCCAAATATAAAATAATTAAAGGCATTCTCTATACAAATGGTGGGAAGTTGCGGGTCAGGTCTCGTCCACGCCATGATGATAAACGCTGTGACTGTTCCACTCTAAAATAGGTGTGTGCAATGATCAGTGTGTCAATGAAAAGGGAAGAGACATAAAGTTCCACAAGAATGAAAAATTCAGTGTGATGGATGTCTACGGAAGCCTCTAATGTTCTGAATTAGGGGAAAGTTAAATCGTAATGGATTGCAAGCAAGTGACTGGCGCGAATCGAAGCGTGGTATGAATATGTTGTCGAGGCTGTGTGGGATAGTGTTAGAAAGATAGGTAATATTATCATGTTTTTTTTTAAATGTGAATTACACGTCCAGTTTCCGAAATAACAATGTTCGTGTACTGCATGCAGTTTTCTCTCTTTCCATGAATGAACTACAGTGGCGTAGCTACAGGGGGGGAAGGTTCCCCCCCCCCCCCGGAAAAATTTTTGGGGAAATTTGATGAAAATGGGGAAATTTGATGAATCTTCTTATTATTACAAAAATTTCTCAATTTTTGGTAGAATAAGAAATTGTGAGACATTTCTCATACATAATTCGTATTTTCATGCAACAAATTAACTCAGATTTCGTCAGTGTCGCATGAACCGGCCCAATTTGCGTTCCACAAAAAAGTCCTCTCCGCGTAGCAGATTGAATGTTCTCTTGTGCTTGTATACGCACGGGGGTTATGATCAGTGCATTTCAGTGCACAGGAAGCTGTTATTCAGGTGATACTTTGGGAATTCAGTAAAAGGATGTGAAAACTGACAAGTCACTACCGTAGACCCCGAGGTTGTTATGTTCTTCTACAAGCTAGCAGTAGCTGTGCGATTTTACTGTGTGTACATAACGATGGATGGGGCTGAAACATTCCATGGCCAACTATAAACTAGAAATTAGAATTAGCGGGATCCGTTGGCACACTTAGATTTTGTTACTTAGCCTAATCCTTGGAGGCTTACAAGCTAGTTCGGGAAAATAGCTTTCTGCTCACTTTGAGGGTAACAATAAATGGACAATGAGTACCTTGTAGCCTACTACACTTAACAGACTGCTTTTCTAACAGGATATCCTGTGTGATCGAGCCACTATTAGGCCTCCTTAGTGGCGTGCGAAGGGGAGACCATTGGGCCATCCCCCACCCCCCCCCCCCCCTCACAGATGCCATTTTTTCTTTGTTCTTAAAAATAAGTAGTCTAACTTTATTAACACAGATTTTACTTCAAAAGATAGCATATGTGGCACCAGATTGCTTATAAGGACACCCGATTCTCAGAAATTGTCAAAGGGGAAGGATTGTCCCTGCAAGGTCTTTCAGTGATTGTGATTTCAGTGATTTTTAATTCCTACAAATAGACCTAGGCAACTTCTGTCAAATTCCAATTTTTACTTAAAAAGGTAGACTCTTGTTTCCCACTGGTGGCATCGATAAAAAAGACTACATGTTTAGATTCTCTTTACAAGCATAAGTACACTATTTTGACCTCTGAGGGGTCTGATTTCTCGAAATTTTCTTTACGCTCCGCGCCAACTAATGGTGGCGCTTCGCTCGGTCTTTTGGGCAAAATTACATTTTTGGGGTAAAATTAGCTCTCAACTCTCTGATCACTTTGCAGTTTGCGAACATATATTGAAGTGAGCATTTTATTTCAAACGACAAAAGAAGAAAGCGACTGGCTAGATTCTTCGTATTAGCCTGGAAATGCTATTTCCTGCCATCTAAGGGGTCTAATTTTTCCAAATTTTCTCTACGATCCGCGCCAACCAATGGTGGCGCTCCGCTTAGATAATCTTTATGACAAAATAACATTTTGTGGCCAAGAAAAACCACAAATACCGATCAATGCTCTCTTATTTTGACTCCTAAAAGTGTGCAAATTTAATGACAAGTTTTTCTTCGCAAGGTAGCATAAAATGACATAAGGAAATGCATGTCAAGACACAAAAGTTTCAGTTTTATCCTCATGAACCACCACGATTCAACTTTTAACACTGTTCCTGTCAAAGTCTAAAATCTTGCACCATTTTGCATCTAGGCTCCTTGAAAACGTCAAAAAATTTCCGGACACCCCTCCCCTTAGACCATACTGCATGCCCCTCCCCCTTCAGAGAAATCCTGCGTACGCCACTACGTTAGTACATACAAATAAACCAGATATTGTTTACCAAAATAATATACTTTGTTATTTCCGATTGCTCTATGTTTTACTTTAAGATTAAAATGCAGGTAATATTACAAAATGGCATGGTAATGTTGTTATACTTGTAAGTTTGCATGTTTTATATGAAATACATACACATTGACCAGGAAAAGTTTTGGGGAAATTTCATACCTTTGCCCCCCCCCCCCCCCCCCTGGAAAAAATCCTAGCTACGCCACTGATGAACTATGTTCAATGTTGGGCGATGTATACATCCTAGTTAGTGAATTCTTTGTTTGAATGTAATACCGACGTCACTGTAAATAACTGTTTATTTCATTTACTCGTTTACTCATCATGATTATGTCATGCAAAAGAAACAAAAAGTTGCAGTTCAATAAGCTTTTATGTTTCGTACGAGTCCAAACACATATCACCAGAGTTTAACGAGCGCGGCTTTAGTTCAAACTGCTTCGTACGAAAATGTACTTACATATTGTACAGTTGTATGTGATGTCTAAATCCAAAAATTAGGCAGCTTGCTATAATGAGTGAACTAGCACAAACTAAATTTAAAGGCTGACTATAACGTGTGGTTTGCTTTGCACTCCACAAAGAACAAATATACCAAAAAACCAGGTATTATGGGGAACAGACATTTCAATATAGTTTCATTTCGTACGAAATAGTAACTACAATATGTTCCAAACCACCGAAATTATTAGAAGACACCCATGCAACTTCGTACGGAACCGCACAAAGTATGGATTGAGATATATTGATATAAAATGAAACAGTTGCTTTTATTTTTATGTGAGATAACACACGAAAACAACCCCATGTTGGGTCAATGCTGTCCCAAGGGTCGCAATGTTACAACTATTACCATACATGACCTCACTTACCTCGTGGGTGGAGCGGACATACCCAGTGGAGTACGAGACGGACGCAGGGGGAAGACTGGCCCCAAATTGCTGCAAAATCTAAATTCGGGCATGAATTTTGGGAAAATTCGGACAAGAATTTGGATAATATTAGAACAGTTCTTTAATTTTGGAAAAAATGCCCGAAATGGTGAAATACGGAGCGAAGGTTAAATAATAGTGGGACGTTTTCAATTGGCAAATTAATTCAACAGAAAGACAGAAGGGTGTTCAGGTGCACTGCCCAATGGTTTGCCATCTGTCCTTCCCTAGAGTCAAATACGGGCAACGGTTGTGAAAGTCGGGAAATTTCCTTTTCGAGACTTTAGTGATACAGAGCGAGAATGTCTTTCCATAAGTCTGCTGGAAAATTCATTCAAACATATCTTGTAATACTACTTTTTTTCAAAAGTAAATCATATATATAGTCAAAAGTTATGGCAGGCACCCAATTTCATCAATATTTTTTGAATAGCGTAAAATTTATTAGCATGTTTTTAATTCCGTTTTATAGTTTTCCCACGAAAATATGCAAGACCGTTTCATTCATTGGTAGTGATACATTTCACCTGGTAATTTTCTAATCATAGAGCGACTGCTTGTATCCTCTTATGAGCTTGGGAAATGTCATTTTCGACAGTCTGAGGGATCCGATTTTTCAAAATATTTTTCCAGGCAAAGGTTTAGTTTTACGTAAATCTTTTTATTGAAAGGATCATCAAAATGGCGACTGATAAGATCCCCTATAAGCGTAGGAAATGCCAATTTTTACTGCCTCAGGTGTACGAATTTTCAAATTTTCTGGACGCTCCGCACCAACCAGCGGTGACGCTCTTAGATTGGCTTTCGGACTGAATTAAATTTTTCCGGCAAAAATATCTTCTGCCCCCAAACTGAAATGTTCCTCGACGCCTACGGAAATAACTTACTCGTGCACTGAAACAGCTTCCTGTAACACACAGCATAATTTCGGATGATTTGCAGTCCTAGGATCCATAGTCCAGTGGGATGAACTGAGGTAATCAGTATTTGAAAAATGTGTTTGAATTTGAGAAAAATCATAAATTTTTCTCATCAGCATTAAAGGCAATTATACCTGGCAAATGCCATTTCCAGCCATTTGGGAGGTGTTAAAATCCAAAATTTTCTTTGTACGATCCGCAACAACCGATTGTAGCACTACTCTTTGGTAGTAAACTCCAGCCTCCCAAAAAAGTATCCCCAATGCCCCCACGAAAAACCCACAGTGTCTGTTATGTAATGAACGTGCATCGTATCAAATCCGCGTGTCATTTATGGGCTCATCGTGCCCAGCAACCCCCAAAACATAATGTGGAAGTATTACATTGCATATTCCGAAACCGTTTTCACCACCCATTTAACCCCATTGCCCTCTATTATAAGTAAGTAGGGGGAACTTTTCAGCTCGGAGATTACATTTTTCCAATCAGTGCCCCGAAATCCTCGGACACCTGATTTTCAGTCGCATCGCATAAATGTTTGGGAACACGGTGGATCGAAAATACTACAAAATAACTTTTTAGGTAGTATTCATTCTGAAAGATGTGATATGCGTGGATACCCCTGGAATTGGACTCCCTCTCTCAACAGTTACAACAAGGGCCCGAAATTTGAAACGTGGGTTTTCCACTCCCCATACCGTTACCCTAATTTGGAAGTTTATTCTCGATTTGCCTCATTAAACTGCCTCCCTTGGCAGATTAGGGGGTCATTGAAAAAGTTCGTATTTCTTTGGAAAAAAACTAGGCATGAGCTACGCCAACACACAGCTAGTTTAAGGCACGCACACACTTGTTTCAGTTTCAGGTTCAAAGCAGTGATGCTTTTCTTCATTCCCAACACCCGATAAGCGAACTTAAATTTACTTTAGTTGAAAAAAAAAACGTATGTTAATTCGTTAGATCGGTGATTTAACGACACACCAACACGAGTGTTTTATATAGTGTCAGTCAACTTGGTAACAAGTTCAAAGTTTTAATTTTTTCCCAGTACTACAGGTTCGAGTTCAATTTTTGTTTCACTTTAGTCGCCTCTTACGACAGACGGGAAATACCATGGGCATTTCCTATAAGCGCAAAGCAGGGGTGGTGCCAGGTTTTCCCCGACAGGGGTCAGCATTTCAAGGCCCCGACATAGACTTTGAGTTAGTACCGGTGGGAGATGACTCAGCAGATTTTAAGGCGCGCGTAGCCCGCAATTTTTCTTTTTGGCATTCTTTTCAACAAATACTTAAAAACCTGGAGTTCATTTTGAAGACAAAATTTAACATTTTTGCAAAAAATGGCTTTTGTAAGGACCATTAAAAAGGTGGGGCGTTTATTGAAAAAATCTATCCTTCATACGGGCAAAATGAAAAACATTACATAGGTGACAGCTAAATATTTTGGGGCATAACATCCCACTAGGCCTACGTACTAAGGCTGCAGCACGAATCAAGAAGTTTGTCAGACATTTTTTTCTTTTTTGAACAAAGAGTTAACAATAATTAAGTGCTAATTTTATTGGAGAAATTTTGGAATTTAATAGAAGGAAATATTTTTGGTACGGCTATAATAAAAAAACTTGGTTTTTTTTTATTTAGTGATGTGCCTTTCAGAATCAAAATTAGATACAATGTTGGGGTGATTAACAGACTTGTTGACTTTGGTTATTGTACCGAGTATCCGCCGAAATTGGAAATTTTGCCACTTTTAACAATGTGAAACTTATATTTGAGAAAAATTGTAATTTAATGACAAATTTGGGGGTTTTACGGAAGAATTTAATTTTCTTGTAAGAAAAATTAAGCATGGGTTGATCTGTAGTTTTGTTGGGGTTACTGAATATGCTTCATGCAGATTAAGGCACTCGAACCATATTGGAAAACTTTCTCACGGAAAAAGTTTGGCTTCCCATATATTTGAAGTTGTATATTTAACATATTGACATAGACACACTGGAGCGTTTTAGTTTAGGAGAGGCAGAGCTGTCTTTTTGTCCGACAAATATAATTCCGACCGAGAAACTATCAAAGTGCGGAGCACAGATGTTATTGAAAAATTGAGAACCCCCATGTAGCAGTAAATGGCATTTCTCGGGCTCGTAACTAAAAACAAAGCAATCATTATTTTAAGGCTTCTTTTGCAATAAAATTTTCACTTCTTAATATTGCCCCAAAACGAAGAACAACTTGCAAGCATGCATTGTTCTGTTGAGGAGCCTGTTCGACCAAGACACTTCCTAAGCTGAGCGGCATCATCAGTTGGCGCGGAGCGTTCAGAAAATTGCTAAAAAAATCTTACCCCTAAGACAGCCGGAAGAAGCATTTCCCAGACTTGTAACTAGAAATGAAGCAGTCGTTGTTTTGAGCTTTACTTTGGAATGAATATTTCACTTTTAAAAACAAAAGACCAACTTGCTAAGTAAATAAGTAAAGTAGCAGATAAAAGGTACTGCTGCAATTGACTCTCTTAAGAATCTTCGTTGTATTCAATTGAAAGGTCCGCTATAGATGAGATTTTCTACGTGACTGCCCTAATTCCAGACTATATGTGATTTTACTTCCAGCGTATTAAATATGTCACGTTACAAGGTGGATTCAAATGAATTTCCAATCAGGCTTATTGGGGGACACTCTCACATTACTGTTTATCATTATGTGTAGCTGAAACGGCCTGGTCGATTTTCTTTACCGTTGCGAGAATTCGGCTGTCGGGGCAGACCAGATGGCAGACCATTGGACACTGCATGCACATGAACAACTACTCGCCCGTTTTTGTAAGGAAAATTCGGAAAGGTGAGTTTCCTTGAAAAATATGGTCTCCAAGTAAGCAAAATCAAGAATATCGTCCGGGTGGCTGAAGTTTATCAGACCCGCATTTTTTATCAGTTTATCGTGGGCATGTGAGATGAAGGCTCCCCCTGTTGTTGAGAAAATTGGATTTTCTCAACAACAATGGGTGGGCAGCTTTCCCCAACGGGGACATGACCTTGCGGATTGAAGATGGGATGAGGGGCAGCAGAGCTAGTAAGAAGTGATTAAAAATAGATTGAGATATTAATTAAAATAGTGTTACAAAAGGAAAAATAGTTAATGAAGAAACAAAAACAGTTCATGATCATCCATCCAGTAACTTAAATCCTTTACGTTCATCTTGTAGGCCTCCGGAAGGAAATTACCATTCTTTCCCTACCAGGAATGAGATAGGACAAGGTACATGGAATGAGGTAAAACGGAGCTAAGAAGAGGTCACTGAAAATCGATTCCCATGTGTATTAAAATAGTATTTCAAAACAAAAAATATGTTCAAGATCACCCATCCAGCAAATTCAGTCCTTGTAGGTTTTTTTATTATTTTTTTTTATTATTTTAAGGCCTCCCCGACGAAACCGCCGACCTTTCTCGGAGCCAGTGCTCCCGACATGGCGGTTATCCCCCCCCCCCCCCGCTGGCGACAGCTGTGGGTGTGAAAACAGGTATGACGCAATGTTAAAACTTAGTGATTCTTGTACAATTCAATGGAAGTTCTATTTACCCTCACTGCCTCATGCATGGAGCGAGCCACGCCTAACCTGCCTAACGAACGAGCCAAAAAGGGAGTCAACGTTACAAAAATTTGCGTTAAATGAAGGGTTTAAGGTCATGTAAAGTTTCGTTGTATTGGAGATGTACTTGCATCCTGGAGAAATTTGCATGAAAAGCTGATGCGTGGTTCTCAAGATATGAGCAAGTATACTTATCACATTATCAACAAAGAGTGAACTTGAAGCAAGCATATCTTCCATCGGTCTCTTGTTTTTCTTTAAACTTTACAGCCATATTTTCTCCTCAACAATCATTTGTTTTTTGAAAATGTAATTGCATAAGTGACATGAGGATTTCACAAAGTTTGATACCCCACAGGGAGGTCATATTCCTTTTATCTTCAATGTCAACCCAACAGTCTGAAATACAAAGGGAAGCAAATCATTCCTTGTCAATGTGAGGAAGTCACATAATCTCTGCTGCCCTAAGCTCACTTTGGAATGAAAATTTCATGACACTGTCTACCAGTGGCGTCACCAGACATTTCATTCTGGGGAGCACTGAGGGGGCACGACGATCTTATAGGGGGACATATAGACTCCACTCATGGCGCCGGAGGCGCCACCGAGCGCGAAGCGCGAGGCTCAACGGGTGGGGTCCACGGGCCCGCCCTAGGGCCCCAAGTGGGGTCCAGGGGGAAGGCCCCGGTGGGGGTGCAGGGGGCGAAGCCCCCGGAAGCTCCTGGGTCTTAGCGTGTTTGTGAGGTACTTAAGACGTTATTTAAGGGTAATTTTATTGACTTAACACTGGTGTAAAAGTTACCTCCAGGGTAACTTTCAAGTAAGACTTTCGGTAAAAAACCACTGATTCAACTACTGTACCAAGAGCGGATCCGGCTGACATTTTGAAAATGGGGTAGATAATCTATAGAGAAAAAAGGTGATGGGCACTTCAATGTGAGTTTTGGTGGGGGTCCAGGGGACGAAGCCCCTGGAAGCAGTCCTGGGTCATTAGCGTGTTTGTAAGGTTTTAAAGTTGTTTTTTAAAAGGGTTGTTTTTACACTGGCCTAAAAAATTACTTCTAGGGCAATTTCGAGTAAGATTTTATTTTTGATAACAACACAAACGTTAGTGAAACTACTCTCAAGAGCGTATCAGGCTGACAATTTGAGAAAGGTGAGCTGCACCGTGACTATAAAGAGAAGAAAGGCAGTTGATGGGCAATTAGATGTGATCCTCTGAAGAAAAATGTAGGCTCAATCCTCCTTGAAGGGTTACCTGAGCTGTGCGCCACCTCCAATTGACGTAGTCGGAAGTGTGTAGAAAATTTTGAAAAAAATTAATCCCTCAGACAGCCGGAAATGGCATTTCCAAGGTTTTTGGCGATAGTTTCATTTGGAAAACATGAAAATTTACTGCCTTTTTTCAACAGAGGAATCGATTCTTAAAAAATTCATAGTCACACTCTGACTACAGAAGACATATTGTTTTTGAAAATCTCAAATCTCAGTTGGGGGGGGGGGGGCACACGGGGGGCACACGATTTTTCAGGGGGACGCGGCCCCTGGCCCCCCCCCCCCCCTTGGCGACGCCACTGCTGTCTACGTTTGGTTCCTCTTTTACATATGAAAATTGAATTTTTGCTTTAACGTCCCCTTTAACATAGTTCCATGCAAGTGATGTGCATCAAACATCTGGTATTTACATCCTGAACATTGTGATGACCTTGACGGTAATATCTAGTCATATGGATCCCCTACAGTCTGCTTACTCTAAAGGCAGAAGTACCGAGGATGCAATTCTCTTCTTACTTGATACATTATATTCCCATCTAGAAAATACTAGATCTAAGGTTTCAGCTCGCATTATGTACTTCGACTTCTCATCTGCCTTTAATACAATACAACCTTTTGGCTAAGAAATTGATTAATTTAAATGTTATCCCACATAATGTGATCCGTTGGATTTTAGATTATCTCACCGACCGCTCACAATTTGTTAGGTTAAATACTGTTATTAAATCAAGAGTTTCATGTCGACACAGGTTCCCCCCAGGGAGCGGTGTTGTCCCTCTTTTTATTCACTGTGTAATGTGTATACATCTGATATCCACTTGTCCATCTGATACCCCCCCCCCCCCAGTAGCTACGCCATTGTTTGAAAGAGAAATCTTTGTTGAAAGCTTCTGCAGTGCGTTTGTCAGAAACTTATTTGCAGAAAAGCCTGAATACTATTGCAGAAGGTAAGTATGGCGAGCATGTACAGTACCACTGTGTGGGCTGAGTTAGTGCCGTTGAACGATTTTTTCAGTAATCTAAAACGAAATCGGACAGTCAAGCGGTGGTCTGATTTTAGTACTCGGACATAACTGGGTCCATTTAGTCTTTTGATTTACTTGCTTTCTTGTATCAAGGAGGTTCCTTGCTTGTTTCAATGGATGGTGGTTCACTGAATTGTATTTAGCTTCCCTTAATCTGATTGAATATAAGATTTAAAATTCATGTAGACCATAAATAAAGACGATTTAATGTTAATGGATCCCGCTAATGGTTGCCCACAGTCACTAGTTAAAGCAAGCGCTGTTCGGATTTGTAAACAGGCCTTTCATGTACATTTTGATAAAATTTAGCAAGTAAATGCGAAGTATGGTAGTAGTTTTATCTGGTTTATGCACTTCAATCTGTACAATTTGTTTAGCAATTAAGCATCGTTGCTTTGCCACCAATTTGTAAACACGACTAAATTCTAAACATGTATCAGTAGCTATAAACAGTAAATGATTAGCAATTAAATGTGTTTAAAAGTGAAATGTTTATGAATTATAGGCACTTGTGTTTAGCATTCAGACGTGGTTACACAGTGGACCAATAAGTGGTAAGAAATGTTGAAGTCATAAACACCTTTTTGAGAGTATTGTTAGAGTGTTATCACTCTGTGTTTTGTTTGTTTGGTTAATTCAGTGAACTCACTGGTGAATATATAAGTGTTTACCGATAAATTGGCCATAAATATTTGTTTTTACAGGATTTTCCCAGCTTTATTACACCTATAGCCTATTCATGTAGTAAAACTTGAATTGCTCGATTCTTTACGAGACCGTGTCACGTTCTTAACCCAGTGCTTGCTAGGCGACGTTTTCAAGTTTTCCAAATGTTGTTCTTTAACTGAAGAAATGGTCCATACCCTTCTTTTTTACATTTTGAAACGTCAGAGCTTTATTTTGAAGTCAAAAGTTAAGGTGTTTTAGTGAGCAATATATTGTTCGAGTGAATCCTCTTTGAGCAACTTATTACTGGAACAAAAGCGACAAACGATGGAGACAACGTTTTATTTTCTTTAACGTGAGAATCGAAGACTGTTCTAGACGGTCAGAAACTTAAAACGGATAAGATGATGACGACTCCCACTGCGGCCTCGGTCCCTTAAAAACAGGCATCATAAACGAAATATAACAGCGTGGTAGGTTAAACAGATGACTTTAGAGGGCTTCAAGCTGAAGTCGAGGAATCGTAGGTACTTCCAAAAAGAATTTACATGTAGGTTATGGAAGGTGTCCTTTACCGATTACGATCCATTTTCTGCATCAATAATTCCACATGTTAACTTTGCAGATCCCCTAAATTTTCCCGCTCTTTGCGCGCCTGCAGTCTCATTAATGTTATTTTTTTTTTTGACTTGCATGTCAAAAATACACAATTCATCGGTCTCAATGATTATGTCAATTGTTCGTGTGCATAGGGGAGCAGACGTGGTAATGAAGGAGCACAACATTCAGGAAGTTGAAGAAGAATTGTTCCTACTATGTTTAAATGAAATCTGTTATCTAAAGTAAATGACCAGCCTGGCAGGCTGAAATTGTCAAACACATTTTAAGAGAACTGAAAATTTGTCGGTGCAGTCTGCATGCAAATTATTCAGAAAAATGAATCATTTCTAATGCAAAATTTCAACACGCGCACATCACACATCCGTACAACGATTCGACCATTTCTTATTTAGACCATTAACAGAGAAGTTAAATCACTCTGAAGTGTGCTACATTAGAGACCTCAAGATCTCAATCTGGAATTAGAGGTACACCTCCATTCTATGTCTGTTCGGATAGTGTATGATGAGTTGTCGTTCGAAAGGACATATTTTAAGGTTTTTTGTGTCAAAAATCTTAGACCAGTAGACCCATGCAACGGTGTCTCAGTAGCACCAGTGAGCGCCACTCCCCCCCCCCCCCGTCTGGGATTTTCCCGAAGAGTAAAGTGAGCTTTTGATCAATTCATGGATTTATTTTACCTTCTTTCATTCCAAATGGTTCATTACTGTTAGAATTTTTGCACAAATCCTTCAGATTGTAAGTCGCGCGTACGCGCGAAATTTTTGGCCTTTTCTCAACAAATTACTCAAAAATCTTGGGTTTATTTTGAAGTCAATATTTAATATTTTTGGAACAAATTTGGTTTGGTTTTGGTTTGGTGTGTTTATTGAAGAATCTATCCTTCATATGGGCAAAATCAGAAACGTTGCATAGACGACAACTGAAAATCTTTTGGGGTTACGCATTAAATCGTACTAGGCCTACGTACTAAGGCTTTAACACGACACTAAAGTTTTATTGAAAAGTTTTTTTTTTCCTTTTTTGAACGAATATTTGAAAATAAAGAGCTCGTTTTTTGGAGAAATTTTGGAATTGATTGGAAGAAAATCTGTTTTTGGTTCGGTTATAACGAAAAATTTGGGTTTATTATTAAGTGATAAATGGCTTTCAAGAGCAAAATCAGGTGGAATGTTGGGGTGATTAACACAGTTGGCTCTGGTTATTTATTTTACGGGGTATTCAGCGAAATGAGAAACTTTTGCCACTTTTGACAATCTGAAGGTTATATTTGAGAAAAGTTGTTATTTTATAACAGATTTTGTGGTTTTATGGAAGGATCTAATCTTCTAAGAAGAAAATTCAAGTAAGGGATGATCTGTACTTTTGTTGGGGTTACCTTATATCATCATGCAGATTAAGGCCCTCGGACCAAATTGGAAAATTTTCCCGCGGAAACAATTTGGCTTCCCGTATATTTGAAGTTTAATATTTTATAAATTGACAGATACGTACGGGAGCGTTTGAGTTTGGGAATGGGCGAAATCGTCCTTTTTTTCGGAAAATGTAATTCTGCCCGAAAGACTATCAAAGTGCGGTGCACAAGAACTTTTGAAAATCTGAGAACCTTACACAGCAGCAAATGGCATTTCCCGGACTCTTAACTAAAAAAAATCAGTCATTATTTTGAGCTTTTTTCCGCAACAAAATTTTCACTTCATAATATTGCCCCCAAACGAAGAATAATTTGTAAGCATGAATTGTTCTGTTAAGTAATCTGTTAGACCACAACACTATCTAAGCGGAGCGCCACCATCAGTTGGCGCGGAGCGTACAGAGAATTGTTAAAAAATTTTACCCCTCAGACAGCCGGAAATGGCATTTTCCAGACATGTAACTAGAAATGAAGCAGTCGTTATTTTGAGCTTTCCTTAGAAAATGAATGTTTCCCTTCAATGGAAAAATACCGATTTGCTTAGTGATTAGAAAATTACCAAATACCAGGTAAACTGGTAAAAGGTACTGCTATGGATGTAATGTTCTTGTCTCTTTTCGGGGAAAATTATGCAACGGAATTGAAAATATACAAGTGTTTTTGTCTCTATGAAGAATTTTCGTTGTATTTAATTGCAAGGTCCGCTAAATAGATGAGATTTGCTCGTGACTGCCCGAACTCCAGATTATAAATGAATTTACTTCCAACATGTTTGAAAATATGTCACTTTACAAGGTGGCCGGGCTTCAAATGAATTTTAGTCAGACTCATTTGGAGACATTCTCACACTAGTTTTTATCATAATGTGTAGCTGAAACGGCGTGGCCGATTTTTATTTGCTAGGATTCGGCTGTCGGAGCAGGCCATGGCAGACCATTGGGCACTGCAAGGACATGAACAACCTCATGTCCGTTTTTTGTAAGAAAAATTCGGAATTGTGAGTGTCTTTGAAGAATATGGTCTTCTAGTAAACAAAATCAAGAGGATCGTCCGGGTGACTGAAGTTTATCAGACCCGCATCTTTTGTCAGTTTATCGGGGTATGTAGATGAAGGCTCCCTGATGAAATTGGATTTTCTCAACAGCAGGAGGAGAAAGACAGCCTTCCCCGACGGGGGCATGACCTTGCGTATTGAAGATGGGATGAGGGACATCTAAGCTAGAAAGAAGTGATTAAAATAAATTCAGGTATATGCATTGAAATAGAGTTACAAAAGAAAAATAGTTCCTAGAGAAAAAAGTTTATGATCATCAATCCAGTGACTTTAGTCCTTAACGTTCATTTTTAAGCCCCCCGACGGAAATTGCCGTCCTTCCCCGACGGGGAGGAGATGAGGTATAACCATGGAGTCCGTATTAGCTCCATGGTGTAACGGAGTTAAGCAGTGATTGAAAATAATTTTCGGTATGTATTAAAATAGCATCTCAAAACAAATATGTTAAAGATCCCCATCCAGTAACTTCATTCCTTGTAGGTTTTTTCTTTTTATTGATTTTTTTATTACTTTTAGGCTTCCCCGACGAAACCGCTGACCTTCCCCGACGGGGAGTCATGGCTCCTGGTCCCCCGCTGGCGCCGCCCCTGGCTTCGCGTCCCGCAAATCATCGCAATATCTAAGCAGAAGTGCTCGCTCATACCTTCAGTTTGGTAAAATTTTCTAAGCTGTGTAAGTGGCAATCGAAATTTTGCTATAGGAACCAGGTGAAACGAGATCATCAAGTGCGAACGGTAACTTCGGTGCTATTTTCATGAATTTTCTCTCATTAACTTCCAAATTTTCTCCAATATGAGTTCTTGACTCAAAAATTTCGTCGGAGAGCCTCATCTCGTATAGCGCTGAATAACATGTAACAGCAACAATCTTTGGTCGCCCCTCGACCCCAGATTTGCCGATAGGAAATGCAACTTCACACACACTTCAAAAATCAAATCGACGTCCTTGTTATTGACGAGTCCGGTCCGAGGCACGATCCAGGGTTCCGGCTTTTCGAAAAAAAAATCCCACCATCCCAACCCACAAACCAGAATCGACTCCCCTGGTCTTCCGGATGAGACAATTGAGAAAAACTAGTTGCTTACTTATTTTCTAGCCAAGAAGTTTCAACTATAAGCATTAATTTCCCGTGCAAATTGCCGGCTGCTTTGTCGTTAACACATCCGCACCACATCACATCAAAATATGATCCAGATATGAATATTGAATGCAACCGTGACTTAGAAAAGACATTCAGAACCCTTCTGCATTTAACATTTCACTCGCTAGGAGATAGCGAGTCATACAGTAGAGTTCACTCCAAACAGTGGAACTTTACTCAAAGAAGAGTGAAATTCATTCCAAGAGAGCAAACTTTGCTCTTGAAGTAGTGCATGCAGGGACCACTCTTAAAAAAAAAGAATGATCTCTGTAAAAAAACGAATGATCCCTGTAGACACTTCTTTATGAGTAAATTTTCACTCTCTTTGGAGTGACTCTCTCTATTCTCTGAATGGATAAACACTTCTTTAAGTGAATTCACAATTTTCAAGCCCATTAATTGGTTTTTAAAGTGTACAATAGTATGCTGATCGGAGTTTTTAGAGGAAAAGTCAAAAGGGATGTGCTTTACCGCACCTAAATAACTAGTGATGACATTGATAACCCTTTTTTGCTAAGCATTTTGTACATATTTTCCTATCAAAAGTTTCAGTGGCGCAGCCATGCACGGTAGGTCGGGGGGAGGTTAGCCCCCCCCCCCCGTGAATCAACCTTGCAATGCAAAAAAAACCTAAAATAGCGGGTTTTCTCTCTATTCTCGGACTTTTTCCTCATGTCGTGCCCCAACCCCCTCCCCATGACATCAACTCGCCCCCACCCCCATGACACAATCCTGGCTACGCGCCTGAGTAGTTTTTCTGTTTTTAATGAGGAGGCCGTTATCAGTGGCGGATTTAGGCGGGTGCACCCGGCGCGCGCCTCCCTAAAATTTTCGAAAGCTTATTTTTTACTTTCACGAAATAGATCATTTAGCCTAATTGTTTCTACATAATGTTGTATTATCTTATAATTTTCAACCTATGTAATTATAAGTGTTACAAACTGATAGCAATTTAGAGGACACAGTTTCAAGTTTTTCGATAAAATGTCAATAGAGTGACATCGAAGGTCTCAAACCTATTTCGGACCACGCTTTATGTAAAACACTAAACTTTTTCTTACAATCCATCTTCTATTTGGGTTCATCAGATCATGATCAGATGATCAGGATGGTTTTGCTTTTTGGAAAGTTTTGTTTGTTAGTAAGCTCAAGAAATATGGCGGAATATATGTGTTTCAATGTAACCTTTCCAATGAATATGTTATTATTGAAAACAAGTATTTATGACGTCTGTTGCACTTGATCTTATTTTACGCCCTCTGAATGTGTATGCTAATCAATATATTTTGAATAATTCTTATTAAAATTTGACAATTTTATTTATGCCAGAGCTCTCATGGTCACAAAAACTTACAAAGTAATTTTTAATGAAAGAGTCGACTACGTGCTTAATTAGAATGATTTCTGCCATAAATGTAATTTTACTAGTATTTTTCCTTTTGCATTGTATTATGGGAAAATTCTGCTGTTCCGAGGGAGTGGAGACTGAATCTACATGCCACTAATGAAATCGATGATGACGCAAACCGTTTAACAATGTTTATCTCTCATGCACATGACAATAAAGTGGTATTTTCATCATGCAAAGCTAGACTATAAAAGCTACTGCGATCTAAAATATGAATCTAACAGAACTGCATCGTATTCTTGGACAGATATTTTCACCACTGTCCTTAAAGGTGTTGAAGACCCCAAGCATCATTTCTTTCAGTTTTTTTACGTTCATGGAATTATAGGTTGGAAAAAATTTTTATTCGAAATTAAAAAGGAAAGTTTCTCATCTCTGTACCTAATTGTGTGAGGATCCCCCTTATCTTTATACCAAGACTTTTTCCGGACCTATAACATTACGACAATGTAACGACTGCTTAGGTTCTACTTACAAAGACTGGAAAATGCCACGCTATCTGAGGGCCGGGTAGCGATTTTTCAAAATTTTCTGTACGCTCCCCACCGACTAATGGTGGCGCTCTTCTTAGATATTCGTTCGGACAGATGATCGACCTTCAGCGCGACCACCCCCCCCCCTCCCCCCCCCCCCCCCCCCACGAAAAATCCTAGATCCTCCCTTTGTTAATGGTTATACGTTTGAGTCAAGGAAAATACCTTCAAATTTAAAACGGTTCCGTTGAATAACCTTATTTTGAGGAAATGTTAACTGCGCAATTAGTCCAACCAACCAAGGGCAGGACGAGCGAGAAACTTGATACTGTTTGTTTGCTTGAAAACTCGAGACGAAATATACTTGGATTGAAGAGAGATCTCATATAAGAAACGTCTATAAAGACTGTCTTACTTGAACGATAAAGAATGTTGTGTTGAATAGTCCTTTAACTTCGACTCTGTCAAGTATTCCGAGGCAGGCTTGAGCCTTGAGGGTTGGTAAGAATAAATTCATCTTGCAGCAGTGTTGACCAGATAGGTAGATCGCTCAAAACCACCAGAATTGAAAAGAGATGAAAGTTTTCATCATAAAAGTTCTTCTAAACACACAAAAGGAGCTTTCTAGTAGATTGTAGGATCTTTAAGATGTGTTGCCCAGATGCTTTTACTTGCTCAATTGAAATGTGTTGGACGACTTCCACGATCAAGCAGTTTTTACGACGTCGTGGCTATTCGCACGTCGACTAGTCGCCGTGCGAACAGTATGCGCTGACTGTTTAGGCCTACTCGGACGTCATATGTCTCACGTATACTGAGTCGTGAACAAAAACAATGCATTTGGTGTGGTTAATTGTTACACAGCCTAGACTAGTACTTTGCTAAAGTGAAAGTGAAGAATTTTGACTGGTGAGCCAAATTTGGCAGTGTGCAAAATTCGGTGTAGGCCTAACGTTAAGCGAAGCAGGCCAAGTGGTCCCCAAATCAACTCGTCCCCAACCAATTCGTCCCCAAGCCAAGTCGTCCCAAAGCCAACTCGTCCCCGAACCAACTCGTCCCCAATATGAAAAATGGTGTGATTTTTATGGCGCGAGAAAGGGGAATATATTACCAACCAAACATATATTATCAAAACAGAAATATTTATGTGACAATACACAAAATTTATTTAGTAGCATCAAACATAAGGCCTATATTTGTAACACAGATTTGCAATGAAAATACAATTGTAGAAAGAGTATGTTCTTCACAAGATATATATTTGCAATTAAAATATATTCCCAACAAAAATACAGTATATGTTTGCTCTAAAATATATATTTAGAAGAATGTTTTTTCCAACACTTGAAATATATTCGTAAAGAAAAATTATGTTTACACCAAAATATATTTGCAAGAAAATGTATCTTTCTTGAAAAAGTTACCATGTTCGCCACAAACTTACGTTTACAACAAAAATATTCTTCCAACCAGAAATATATTTTCAAGGAAAAGAAATAAGTTTGCAATATAAATATATCTGCATGAAACATTATTTTTGCCAAAACATTTATTTGCAAGACTTATTTTATTTGCCAAACTAAAAATATGCCCCCATCAAAAATAATGAACAAACCAAGAACAAATACATCTGTGTTAGCTGGGCTCTTGAAATAAGGTAATTTTATTTCCTTCTAATTTTTCACTAATTTCTCATGTTGGGGCCGACTTGGCTTGGGGACGACTTGGCTTGGGGATGACTTGGCTTGGGGACGAGTTGGCTTTGGGACGAGTTGGCTTGGGGACAACTTGGCTTGGGGACGAGTTGGTTGGGGACGAGTTGGTTTGGGGACGACTTGGCCCGAAAGCACATTAAGCCTGTTTACCATTCAAGTAAGTTAGCAATGCTTGAAGTAATCTTGAGTCAATCACTTCATCAGTGCTCCCATGTGGGAACCCAGCAACACCCCAATGAAGGGGTATTAATGCCAAGCTGGCAATGATAGTCTCGTGAGACAAACTCACAGCTTATCGTCTAATTAAGGGATAGCAGATGAACTACAACCTTGAATAACTAGACCACAATTTTAATGTTGCAGCTGGGACTTGGATTCACGACCTCATGACTGGAAAACGCAGATCATTACCAGCTAGTGTACCACTTCACAAGGCAATGAAATAAAATCCCATAACTTACCACAGTAACTCCCTCGTTACTTTCGCAAAAAACATTTTGAGGCAGAAAGTACAGTAATGGAATGTGTGTGAGTACGGTATCATGAGGTACATGTCAAATGAAGATTTCATCAACTTTTCCTTTAAGTTTCAAACAACATACTGTAGATGTCTTGTACTATTGCCCGGCCCCGGGTAGGGATGCACCGGAACCAAAATTTTGGATCTGGCCGGAACCAGATTTTGCCGGAACCAACTTGAAATCCGGCCGGATTTTTTCCGGCCGGAACTGGATTTTTGCAATGCAGATGAATAAAGTGAAATTCAGGAAAGCAGAGAAACTCTGGGATAGGAGTTTTCTGCTTTGTGACGTAATGTTTGTGAATGACTAATGGGAAATGTCTATAAATTTGTCTTCAAGTGTTGTACAAGTGTATTTAACTAATTTTTTAACCAAAAATTGCAATATAATAGAAAAAAGGCATGAAAAACTGTTCCTGCAGAAGTACAGCAAAACCGTTGCAAAGCGGGGCAAGTAAGAGCTCTTTGTATTTTCCCTCCTTAAGTGAGTATTTGTAGAGAAAACTCCTGAGGGAATCTTGAAAGTTGTTTTGCATATCAGTTTGTTCTTTTTGAACTGCAGTACATCACCACTTGTTCAAAAATGGACAGCTCATATATGTACTGTAAAAAGACTCTAGGGTTAAGGTTTTTAACTATGTACAGCACCATTGTTTTATACACCTTTTCTAGTTTTTAAACATGCCATGATATCAAAAAACTGAAGCACATTTATCATCAATAACTTTTTTGGCAGAGATACTGTATATCACACATTCTGACATTACGTATTACAGTATATGTATGATAACATATTTAGTGGTCGACCTATTATGCTATAATTGGTAATCCTCAATTATCGATTAATTAATTAAACAATTGGCCTGATACCGATTATGAGAAAGAGGGAAATCACATGTTTGTACTGTATCTATAGCACACGCCCCTTGCTTCGTGCACATCGTGTATACCGTAACCAGTTTAGGATAGAAAATATTGAGAATAGTTCCGTTCGTTTCACAAACGGGAGGTAATTTTTGTAGGAGTAATATTTTCAATTCAAAAGTGAAGATCCAAATCAACTGTCAATACAACAGAATTGTCTGCAGTCGATGTCATATGCCTTTGATAATTTAGTTCTAAGGCCAACATCATGCTCTGTCTAGTTTTCATCCCCCAATCATGTCGGAACATTTCCATTCTTTTACTGTACTGGATTGTAGTTGCTTTAATGTACTGTAGCTGCTACTCTCGAGCTCCCGTCTTAACCGACCCCATGTAGAGCAATCATAATAATCTTAGCAGTTCTGGGCAGCAAAACAATTGCACCCGATTAATGTATCTTATGGTTCCTTTCAGATATAAATACTGTATCCCTGTATATTTCTCTTCCAAAACTCACGTCTTGTTTAAAAAGAATCTGCAACTGAAATGCACGTAAGTCAGTTCCCCACATAATCCACATAGGCAGATATTTGTGGTGCCATTTCTATGTGAATTTAGCATGAGACTCGCCCGGCTTCACTAGCAGGCTATATAAGCCAGACTGTTCTATGCGTATTGTGCAGAACAGTTTGTACAGCAACTTACGTGGTGCTTTCTGAGAGACAGCAAGGAATACACCTTGAATGCAATTCTAAATCTAATTTCAGGTAAAACAAACGGGTTATAGCGGAAAATATCAAACAATCATTCCCATGGCACAGGTTAAATGTATACTTTCGTGATTATCAATGCATCTCGTTTTGGCGGGAAGTTAATGGATTGAGTATTTACAGGGATTTTAACGAAACTAAGAGCCCTCTTTCAAGTATATTTAGCCCCTTTTTTCCAGTTTGCAAATAATCGGTGGCAATGATCGGTTGAATGGCAGAATTTTACCAATGCCGATTATTTACCGATGACGGAATAATCGGCTAGATGTTGATTACTTAACAGATGATCAGTTGAACGCTAATCATATTGTGTATACTTGTGTGTGATTAATTATTAGGGACGGAAAACATTAATATTGACCCCATAGGCAACTTTAATTTGCAATGACTAATGTCTTCTGAAATTCAAGATGAAACACATTTTCTGCTTGTACTACACAACTTTAATGGGCAAGTAAGTGTTAAAAAGTAAAATAAAGTGAAGTGTTAAAGTGTGAATTTGTAGACAACCCAATGCAATTAAACTAAAACACTGCCTCGAATGATGTGACTCAGGTACAACTGTAATATGGATTATCCTTTTTGTACAGTACTACTGTGCACTGCAGTAGACTTATTTAAATTGCATGAAAGGTCTTTTCATCCATTCAGTTTATTTCACACAGTTGGAGGAATTTGAAGTCATATTTGTTACATGTACATGTAAATCAGTTACTTTTATAACTTTGTTGCCTGTTTGGTTCAGTCACTTTTAAGGGTTAAATAAAGGTGTTCAAATGTTATATACTGTAACATGCACTAATAAGCTATGATTATTGAACTTTAAATTAATTCTGAGACAGTTACTGCTGTTTTCATGTTTGTTATAACTCATGTACATAATGCTACCCAAGTTTACAGCAAAATCCGGTTCCGGCCGGATTTAAAAAAAATCCGGCCGGAACCGGATATTTTTTCAATATCCGGCCGGACCGGATATCCAGTGCATCCCTTCTATTGAGTGTGACAGTCTTTACTGCCATGCTGACATCTTTCCAAGCAACGTTCTCACTGTAGACTTTAGTGTACTAATACCTACTTACATACTTTACAGCCTACAGGAATAGGATTTTCAGTGCAGTGATTTATTCTTCATACATTCAGCATAGACACATGGACTACCTATACATAAAAAATAAGTTAGAAGTCCATGACAACACTTGACTTTTGTGAAAAGATCATAGGCCTTCAATTCATTATTTTTGGTGAAGGTGCTATTGAGTTTTATGCCTATCCACAAATTTCATTGCTGTCTTGTACATGGATTTGAAATTTAAAATTAAAAGTTGTTTTTAACAACTTTCAAATAAATTTCTACCCCAAGATTTTTTGGGGCGGAAAATATTCAGCAGAAACTACCAAGAGCAGGAACTAACAGACCCTGGCCTATACACAACATGAACACATGGTAGCAGCCATCCACTCAGTATACTCGGTATAATTCAGTACATGTGTAGGCCTACTATAGTTATACAGTATAGCAGCCAAGCTATGGGACTTGGTTTATTTCTTCTAGCAATTAAGTTAACAACACAGAGGTGATTTCAGAGTTTGATACCTATATGAGTCTCTAGAAAAAGCTTTCCAAAAAGTTCTGGAAGGAAAATGGGAGTATTAAATTCTTGTTCAAAGGGATTTACTGCCGCTAATAGAAGTGTGAGTAAGCAGTTACTGCATGTTGTTCTCGCAACAAGTAGTCCAAGTTTTTATTCATAGCTTTGAGGGACATTTCATCTTGACTTTCAGAATATTTCCAATTTATCAAGTTGTGAGCACAATATTCTAACCATCCATGCTACACTGTACAAAGGCGTACTGTACCTCCTTAGTGACCTGCATTTCCCTGGTTTGACCCATATTTGGACACCCAAACCTGCTGACCTGCCCAGCCCTCTGAAAAACCTCATTTCAAATCTTGGAAGTATTCTTAGTAAAAGAACCACACAAATAACAGTAACAAATAATTCAGCTTACTGATTACTACAATTCAGTAAATTGTACTTCACAGCACATTCAACTGCTCATGCTGCTTCTGTATACAATGCATTGGCCTAGGTACACACAGACTTATGTTTGCTGTCGCAACATTGCTATTGGCTAACCTCCATAGCAGATGTGGAATATATGAAGGTCACTTGTAGGAAAGTTAAACAGAAATCTTTGCCATTTCCTCTTCTTTTTCTTTTGAATAATTGTGCCACATCCAACAGGACACTTCTACTACAGTAGGTTCCAAGCCAGTACATACTTTTTAACAAGAAATTTTAAGCTGACTAATGATAGCACTAATCCTTACTTAATCCATAATTTTTTAAAAAAAGAATGCAGTGGATACAATTCAATGCCAATAGCATACCAGCATATGCTGTTAAAACCAGAAAAGTCATTGAACTATAGTAGGTTCCAAGCCAGTACATACTTTTTAACAAGAAATTTTAAGCTGACTAATGATAGCACTAATCCTTACTTAATCCATAATTTTTTAAAAAAAGAATGCAGTGGATACAATTCAATGCCAATAGCATACCAGCATATGCTGTTAAAACCAGAAAAGTCATTGAATATTTCTTGCACATTTTTAAGACCTTGAGAGTTGTTAACTCATTGAATAACTCATCAACAGTTAGGCAGTTGACATCAATAGGATCATTATAACTGGGCAGACATCCTTTTCTGGCTTATTTAGAGCTCCCTTCTTTTTTTGCAGACTTATTCACAGACTTTAATACATGTTTGCTGTAGAACATGGCACACCAACAGCACACAAATTATTGCTTTGATGCAATATTTAGAGAAGTTTGACACACCCCTGCACCACAACCTGGAACAGCAAGACACACATTTAACTTACACATACAATGGTGTCAGGGGGTTTGTCTTACAATCATGGCCATACAGGACCAGGGGCTTCAGCTCCCCCCCCCTCCCCCATTACCCAGAACCTTGGCAGATTTCAGTGCCTCAGTTGGTCAGAAATTATGCCCTGCGGTGGGATTTGTAATCAGGCAAGAAGTCACTGCCCCCTGAGAGAGAGAGTCCCATGCGACCATGGTTACAATTGATAAGTGCAACACAGCTATATAGTAAGGCTCATGCGTAGACTGAAAGGGTCTCATATGCATTTTATCCGCATGTCTAATGCTACATGAATTGTAAAATTCTCCTCCCTTTTTTCTATATGTTAGGGTTTGCCAGATGCAGAGGCCCATTGTACATGATGCCAACCATTTTATAAATTCAGCTGTAATTATGAAGTCTCTACCTCAGATGATCTTGGTGGTCTTCTTTCTTCATTCTTCCTCCTCACTTGCATCAGAGATTAAAGATGAAGTCCCAGATCCCTTGGATTTTGATTATGATGTTTCTTCTCAAACTATGAAAAACCGTGATAAAGATGTCAAAATCCTTCTAGAGGTAAGTTAGAAGTTTTTAGCAATTTTTACGTGCAAAATAATTATCGCCATCCAGTTTATTTAAGCAAATACCCTTGTATCTATGCTACTCAATGGTTGGGCGCATTAAATTCTTTTCCCTGCAGTATTTTTATGCTACAAAACATGATGTTAAAACATTTCCTATTTTGCTTACAAGAGCTGAAACCCTATCTTCACAGTGCTGCATACAAAATGTAAATGTACATTCATTAATGTTGGTAGGTGGATTTCAAATTTTTCATATATATAGGTGTATAATAGATATTTTGCCCTTTTGTAGATTATAGAATTATTTTTCACACTATGCAATCCTCCAGAAGATGTTACCGCATAATGCAAAATTGTACAGTCTCCCTGGTGAAAAGATGGTTGACTAATTTCAGAAAGCAGACAATTGGAGTACAGTTGCAGAGTGCAGACTCTTGGCACTGGTCATCATCTTCCCATTCGAAGACTGTAACTGTAAACCAGGATAAAACTTTCATGGTTCAAGGAACTGAGGGAGCTCTAAATCATCTCAAACATACACCTTTACCATTGCAGGTTCATATCTGAGGAGAGGGGGGCATGTAGGGGGCTCAGGCAAAACTCTCTGCAAGAACTGGAATTCTGGTTCTTTTATACTTTGGTAGCGTCATTTCATGTTTTATTTTTCCCACAAGGCATTCAAGAAGCCTTTTAACCTTCCAGTCCCAAAATTTTGACCTCTGTGTAAGCCTTATTATGATAATTGAGAGGCCACCTTCTTCCACCAAAATGGCTTTCTTCCTGAGCAAATGAACAAAGAGAATGTGACAAAAACAGATTGTTAGGAGTTACCTGAAATAAGGATTTCTTCCTTACAATACTGCATTTAAAGACAGACCTGAAGAGTTCCATATTTAGCTAGACTTGAAACTGGACACAAGTACAGTAAGCAATAGGAGGGTACATCCATCTTAACCCTGTGCCTTCAGCTAGAGTCACACCAAAGCATTTAGTGGGCATGATCCAATATGGCCAAGGAGCTTACATTCAGACTGTATTTAATGTAACCCCAGTAAACTTCAATTTTCTCCACGATCTACTTTATTCTGCTTACAAGAAGAGTGGATTGTTAAGTGCAAACTTCAAAACTGCCATCCAGAAATCCAAAATTATTCAGTTTTCTCCATTATGACCTCCAAATTTTAAATATGATTGAAAGAATCACCTTTTTGCTAATTCTGGTTAAAAGTCATTGATTTTTACTGTAAAACAAAGTTGAGTCATCACCAAATTTTTTTTTTTTTTGCTCACAGAAAAGAGGGCAAAATAAAAGCTAGAAGCTCTGGTGTTTTCAATTTACTTCAATGAAACCCAAGCCAATTTTGTAATATTTGTTATAAGGTAGCCAAAAACTTTTCTGAAAAGTTTCTAATAGACCTTATGCATTGACAACACAGTGATGATATACTTGGGAGCAAAACAATGAAATATGTGGCCGCACTCATATGAATTTGCCCTCCTTGTTTAGCAGACTATGCATGTACAGAGGTGCCAACTCTCCCTGATTCTCAGGGAGACTCCCTGAAAATTCAAGGATTTTTGTCCATTCCACTAGCAAATATGACAATCTCCCTGATTCAAGCAAGCTTTTCACCCATTGAGTTGCATGTAATTTTAAAAAATCTCCCTGATTCCTGTGTGGAACCTTCCTGATTTCTGGATGTAAATGTTGGCATCTCTGCATGTATTGGACTGGTTGAAAAATTAGCTGTCTGCTTTTGTTGGTATTCGTTTGTTTTGCCCAAGAAGGATACCGCAGCATACGTTTTGCTCTGTGACATCATATGCATAAGGTCTATGTAGTCAGAGGGCCTTAATCTATATATGACAAACCACCACACATGTTACAAACTAAAAGAAAATAAAATCCCAAACTTTTCCAATATGAGTTCCAAATTACTTTCAAGTACCTCTTAACAACTGGCAAAAAATATTGTAGCTTTTGCACACCCCAAAATTGCTTCCCCAATCCATTTGTTGCAGGTTTCAGCTGCTGCCCTCTCTCCTCTCGGGAAGCTTGGTTCCCAGTCAGGTAAATCTGGAGTGGGTACATTTGGCTTTAACAATTTATGGATGTGTTTTTTGACACTGGCCTGTAAAACTCCAAACTCCCCACGTCCCTTAGAAAAAGCTACATATGGGCCTGCTTTAAATGGCATCATCATATTAAGTTACAATGTTCCATCAGACTGCATCAGACTAACTTCTTTTAAAAGAAGGGTGTAAAGCACATTTAATTAGCAGATGGTAGACTCAACCCTGGCATTAATGTAAAGAATGCACAAGGGCCTAGACATTCAACAAAATCATTGACTCCCAGCATTGATTAGTGTGGTCGCATGCACAGGTTCAGTTGTTAAACCTTGTTCGTTCATACACAACAATATTTTGATTTAAAGGATGGAGAATTAATTTTGATTGTTACTATTAAACCACATGAAAACAGCACAATGTCAAACAAAAAGGAAAGCCTAAAATGAGTGTTTTTATCCATTACTGTAAGTTGATTTCATAGGTTATACATTGTTACCTGACTCTAAAGGACAAACAGAAGAAAATCAAGAATGAATTTCATTTCAGATGTCATGATCATTCATACAAGTTTGCATGGTACGTACAGTAAGACATTTTCATACAGTGAGCAAAGAATCATGCATTCAAAAAATACCTTTGCTTCCCTTGTAACAGAAAAGAGGCAAAACTACTTCCAAATGGAAAAAAGGTTGAACTGAGTGGATAATCAATAATCAAGAAGTTTTGTATTGGGGCTTCAGTTCATGGTCACTCGTTTAGTAATATATTTTAAATTAAAAAGGCAAGGAAACTTCCATATTTATTCATATTTATTGGCACAAAATATTGAAGTTTGGTTCCCAGTCATCAAGAGAGTAACCACATGCCCTCTAAAACACTGATGTTATGAAGTTTGTGTGTGCTACTTTCTTGTATGTTTTTAAGGAATGCACAAAGAACCTGGAAGCGGAAAGGAATGTTGGAGGCATAGTCTCAGATGCTCTTGAGGAACTCAAACTCTCAAATCAGGTACGTTTTGCGATCCATAATGTGGAATATCTTTTTATAGATGTATATATATATATGTGTATAAAATTGTGAAGTGTAAGGGCTTCTACACTGATATACCATAGGCATACAAGAAGGGGGGAGTGTTAAAAGCTCCAAATGTAAGTCAAAATTTTTACTTATTCAGAAAAATTTTGTCAAATTTTGGTTAGACTTCACAAGCATTCCTTTTATGTCCTTATAAATACTCATCTTACAATTAGCTTTCATGATGCTAGTAAACAATTTAAATGTTACTCATTAAGTGCAAGCCAGGAGGTTTCAATGTAACATTAATGTTCCAGTATGCAAACAGTTCATCATGTATGCAACTCTTCACAAAAGTTCATTGTACTGTTATTTCCTAAGAAATATTGCAAATTTTATTATTTGAGATGATAAATCAACAAGTTTCCTTTTCTTTTGTTCAGGATTGTTTAAGAAAGTTTACATCTTTGCAAGAGGAAAAGCATCAACTGGAGAAGATTTTGCAAGAAGCAAAAATTGTGCAACAAGTGAGTAAAAAATGTTTATATCATGATTAACAGAGTGAATATTTATTGGCTGTTGACAGTCTTTATGCATACACAGTACACCCATTTCCAATTGGCAACTACAAAGGATTGTGGGATATGGTTTTGCTAATTTGACTGTTTTTGTCAACGATGTTTTACTGTAGCATACCAAAATTCTATTCCATAAGTCCTTGTAGTCATTATTTAGAAGGGAAGTGACTTAGATCCTTTAAAAGTGAACTTTAATGTTTTCATTTTTAATGAAAAGCAAAAGATCATTCAAGCAATCAGGACATACTGTCTATTTTCAATGGTCAGCAGCATTGCTAGTGGTGGAACAAGTCAGAAGTGTTGGTGGTAGTTCCCATTTCAGAAAATTTGGATGGGAATTTCATTTCAGAGATTATCTTATATACAATGTTAAACTTTAAATTCTAAGGGAATAAGTGATTGTACAACTACCCCACCTACCATCCAACCTTGAATTTGGTTTGTCATCACCCTAACCTTCACCCCCAACTTTTGACTCTGTAATGATGTATAATTTATCCCATTTTGTTCATACCTTTTTAATTAACACTTATTTGGACTTTTAGTATACTGTATATAGTGCTTAAACTTTCTCATTAAGAGAATATTTATGTCACCCATTACATATTTCGTCATTGGTTTCCTTTGAAAGGAGTGACCTTGAAGGAAACCTTTTTGATTTCAATAAAAGAGAAATCTATGCAGTCATAATTGCATGTGTTTATGTATGTGTGTACTGTGTATGTGCCTGCACATATGTGTGGATGTTTGTGAAACTGCACACTAATGCAATATCTCAAGGTAGGAAAAGCTGACAGTTTTCAAACATGCTACATAGATGTCCCAAATGAAGAGGAAGAACCCTATTGTTTTTGGTAGAAGTCAATGGTCATCTTGGGTGACCAGGGGTCAAAGTCTAAAAACCTTCTAAACTTGACATTACGTGTTAAGCCCGATGTGGAATTCTCTCGCAAATACCACCGACCGATGGTCTTTTGAAGTAAATATACAACAGTACTAGATAATGGCTCTTTGATCCCTCCTGCCCGGTCACAGCAGCTCATCTCCATTTACAAAACTCATGAAATGTGAACAAACTTTTAAACTGTCTAGTGTCCATGGAGAAAGTTCGCTTAACTGGGGTTGTTCTCAACAAGACAATGGACTGTTCTGTGACAAACTGTGGCAGCAAAGCTGCTTACTCATTTCCAGGTGAACTGTGGGCTAAATAAATAGTATCATCTAACCGATAGTGCATGCCTGATTAGATGGTTTAGTGAAGACAAGCGGAAAGTGCAAGCTCAGTGCCCTTCGGAGAGAACACGTAATGATATCTGAAGATGCAGTTGGAAACTTGGATCAATGTCATATTTATTATGTGGATGCTTTATGGTCAGAGGATAGTCCCTGTTGTTTTTGGTGGCAGTCAAAGGTCATGGGAGGTTTACCAGGGGTCAAAGACTGAAAACCTTGTTAGTTTACCATATCTCAAGATCTAAACAAACTTCTAAAGATTTCATAGTTGGTGTGTAGATGTGTTCTGGCAGGAAGATGATCCCTATTCTGTTTGGAAGGAGTTTAGAAGTTGTCTGAGGTCACCAATGGTCAAAGTCTGACATCTTGTTTAAGCAATATCTCAAGATAGGAAACTTGGATAGATTTCATAGGTAGTATGTGGAGATGTTATGGTCAAAAGATGGTCCCTATTGTTTTTGGTGGAGGTGAAAGGTCATCTGATTTGATTGGGGTCAAATTATGACATCTTGTTTATGCAATATCTCAAGACTGGAAACATGGATAGATCTTGTATTTGACCTGTGTGTGCATTATGGTCACAAGATGGTCCCTATTGTTCTTAGTGGAGGTCAAAGGTCATCTGGAATGACACAAAATTATTTGTAAATATGTTTGTGCTGTACATCATTTGTCTGAGAAGATATGGGACATAATGGCATTATTTTGAATAGAAACCTTAATGCATTTTTGCATTCTTGTTAAACAAACAGCTCTCTTCATTCCTACAAAAACACCGAAATGCATAGTTATTGCTATGAATATTCAATGTGTAATGCTACAGGAAAACTGCTGTACACTGATATTTTTTTTCTTTTTTTTTTTTATTTTAAGGAGCTGAAGAATGCTGTCAATGATTTGGAATCACAGAATAAAGACCTCAAGCAGGTAAGGTTAAAGCACAGGTTAGACTATAGCAACTTTAGATTAGACAATTTTCTGGTTTTTTGTGTGTGTATTTTTTTACTTTGAATGTCAACAAAATGTAACATGGCACTCCATAAAAAGAAAGCATTTCTCAGTCAGTCCAACGAAGCTCTGACACACAGCACTGTTCGAAGGCTACTTCAATGTATGATACAAAAATCTCAATCATTCTGACAGGTATTAATTCATGCTAAAATTCCTGAAAGTTAGTCTAGCACAAGGCTGAAAGATAGGAGCATTGGAGCCCACTACTTAAATTTGTTTCATCAGAACAAAATGTTTGAGGCAGATTAATGGAGAAAAACAATACAAATCCACTGGTCACATACATGGTATTGACTATTCTGGACCAAGGGAAACTTGAACAGTATTTAGGAAGATAGAACTCTAAATGATGGTATTTTTTAAACTACAAACGTTTGCCACTCTGCCTACATTTGCAAACATTTGTGATCTCTGTTGTTTATTACACCATATATTCATCTATTCATTTCGTTTACTTGTTTCATCACTTCCAAGACATACATCAATGTGAAAATAATGAAAAAATATAAACATGGCATGAATTTATAAGAGAGAGGTTGTAATAAAGGGGAGCACTATAGGAAACACAGGGATTTTATTATATAATAGGGTTTTCCCCAGGAAATAAAAACAAACAAAGTAAGACAATAGCAATAACATCTCCCCACCAACATAATTATAAACCAAACCTTCCACACACATCAATTCAACCCCAACCACCCATTTTTCAACCCACCTATGCCCTGACGTCCCCCTCCTTTTACTACCCTTCCCTACTCTTACACTCAGCACGTCATGTAAATCAGTTTAACATTGATTTATAATGAGTTAGTTTGGTTGTCATGAAAAATTGTGTAAGTTACACTTTGAAGTTAAGATCTTCTGTAAGAGAATTCCAAATAGTGGTAGCATGGTAACTCGAGCTTTTGTAAGAAATGAGTTTTGAATTGCTTAAAACTGCCAGTCCTCTCACCCCAAACTACAATTTTTGTAGCAGGTCACAAAATATTCATTGGTTCAGCATTTTATCAGCAGCTAATTCAAACAACACAGAGTATGGAAGCTTTTAGTACACAGCATAAACTGTACAGAAAGTGTTTTGGTTGTTCACACTGGGCTTTCATACACTCACCCTAAGGCAATAAACTGAGACAACTGTGGCAGGGGCTTAAGAAAGAAGGTTGGAAGAATTCGTACTGTTTGTGGTGAGAGAATTGGGCCCTTAAGGAAGAAGGAGACAACTGCTCTGACATGTGTCTAAATGATGTACATTTGAGTTTTGAGTAAATTAATGAGAAAAGAATGAAGGAAATTCTGGTAAATCTATATGCAAATGTTGCAGTTTTAAGCTGCACTATATCAGTATGAATTTTCAGAGTTAAGAGACTTGAAAAGTGCACTAGTATGTTCCTATGGAGAAAAATTTTGGATATGTTTTACACTGTACTCTTTTACCTCCTGAAGTCGGAGTGAGTTTGCAATGCATTGACAGTTTTAATCTTTCTATACTTTGCAACTCTTCCACTTCATTAATTGTTGTGATATTTTGGCTTCAAATTTGAGAATATTATGTTCCTGCCTGTTTAAATAATACATTTTTTCCTTAGTTCTCTTGACTCTGTGCCGATGAGCCATAAGGTGGAACAAAATAAAAATGCTCCTGTCGAAGCTCTCCTCAGTAATGGAGCTATGTGCCTGACAGGACACAAACTGAATCCCTTCTGAGCCTCTCACTGCCTCACCTTCTGACTCCCTGTTTAATGTAGCTTTACATTAGGTAATGCCAGTTTCTTCCTGATCGAGGAATTGAAAAATATAAAATGAAATTGCATCTTTAAGAGGGAAATAAATTCAGTTACTGTTCAATACATCGTTGGTTTTTGCTTTTGTTTGATACAGAGCACACTGTCTCTTAGTTCAGAAGTTGGGGAGCTGAAAAAGAAAGTCGACAGTTGGCAAAAGGTTGGAAGTTTATGAATTTACCCTTTTGGGATACTCTCATTGATGGTCTTTTATAAAAGAATCATGATGAATATGCAATTTTCATTCAGGGTTTCTAATGATTTTGATCCATGCTGTTTTCCTTTGCTTTCCTCTGAAGTTTAATCAGATGAGCAAATAGTGTATTATCTCAGTAAACCGTACAAGTACCATCATTTTGCTGCGGCTTCAGCCATAGACACCTACAATGGATTCTAGTCAGATTCTGCCCATTGTTTGAGTTTTTATCAAAATCTTCTCCTTCTCTGGAAAAAATTGCCCACCAGGGTAAATGTATGATTTGCATCATAGTTGTAACATGTAAGAAATGAAATGTGAGCTGTTTTTGATTCCTTGCCGAAGGCAGGCAAGGAATCTATGCGATGGTGATGTCGTGTGTATGTGTGTGTGTGTGTGTGTGTGTGTATGTGACGCTTTGGCTTGTAAACACGATATCTCAAAAAGGGTAAGTGTGACTAACCTCGTATTTGGTGTGTAGGTTGGTCATATTGAGTAGATGATCCCTATTGTTTTTTGTGGAGATCAAAGGTCATTTGGGGTCACGAGAGGTCAAAAGGTCAAAACCTTGTAAACACGATATCTCGAGAACGGTACATGTGACTGTGCTCATATTTGGTGTGTGGATTGGTCATATTGAGTAGATGATCCCTATCGATTTTCGTGGAGGTCAAAGGTCATTTGGGGTCACGAGAGGTCAATAGGTAAATTCCTTAGAGATTGCTTGTAAACACGGTATCTCAAGAAGGGTAAGTGTGACTAACCTCGTATTTGGTGTGTAGGTTGGTCATATTGAGTAGATGATCCCTATTGTTTTTGGTGGAGATCAAAGGTCATTTGGGGTCACGAGAGGTCAAAAGGTCAAAACTTCGTAAACACGATAACTCGAGAACGGGACATGTGACTATGCTCATATTTAGTGTGGATTGGTCATATTGAGTAGATGATCCCTATCGATTTTCGTGGAGGTCAAAGGTCATTTGGCGTCACGAGAGGTCAATAGATAAATTCCTTAGAAATTGCTTGTAAACACGGTATCTCAAGAAGGGAAAGTGTGACTAATCTCATATTTGGTGTGTGCATTGGCCATATTAAGTAGATGATCCCTATTGTTTTTGGTGGAGATCAAAGGTCTTTTGGGGTCACGAGAGGTCAAAAGGTCAAAACTTCGTAAACACGATAACTCAAGAACGGTACATGTGTCTATGCTCATATTTGGTGTGTGGGTTGGTCATATTGAGTAGATGATCCATATTGTTTTTGGTGGAGATCAAAGGCCTTTTGGGGTCACGAGAGGTCAAAAGGTCAAAACTTCGTAAACACGATAACTTGAGAACGTTTCATGTGACTATGCTCATATTTAGTGTGTAGGTTGCTCATATTGAGTAGATGATCCCTATCGATTTTCGTGGAGGTCAAAGGTCATTTGGGCTCACGAGAGGTCAATAGGTAAATTCCCTAGAAATTGCTTGTAAACACTATATCTCAAGAACGGTACATGTGACTATGCTCATATTTAGTATGTAGGTTTGTCATATCGAGTAGATGATCCATATTGTTTTTAGTGGAGATCAAAGGTCATTTGGGGTCACGAGAGGTCAAAAGGTCAAAACTTCGTAAACACGATAACTCAAGAACGGTACATGTGACTATATTTGGTGTGTGGGTTGGACATATTGAGCAGATGATCCCTATTGTTTTTGGTGGAGATCAAAGGTCATTTGGGTTCACGAGAGGTCAAAAGGTCAAAACTTCGTAAACACGATAACTCGAGAACGGGACATGTGACTATGCTCATATTAAGTGTGGATTGGTCATATTGAGTAGATGATCCCTATCGATTTTCGTGGAGGTCAAAGGTCATTTGGCGTCACGAGAGGTCAATAGGTAAATTCCTTAGAAATTGCTTGGAAACACGGTATCTCAAGAAGGGAAAGTGTGACTAATCTCATATTTGGTGTGTGCATTGGCCATATTAAGTAGATGATCCCTATTGTTTTTGGTGGAGATCAAAGGTCTTTTGGGGTCACGAGAGGTCAAAAGGTCAAAACTTCGTAAACACGATAACTCAAGAACGGTACATGTGTCTATGCTCATATTTGGTGTGTGGGTTGGTCATATTGAGTAGATGATCCATATTGTTTTTGGTGGAGATCAAAGGCCTTTTGGGGTCACGAGAGGTCAAAAGGTCAAAACTTCGTAAACACGATAACTTGAGAACGTTTCATGTGACTATGCTCATATTTAGTGTGTAGGTTGCTCATATTGAGTAGATGATCCCTATCGATTTTCGTGGAGGTCAAAGGTCATTTGGGGTCACGAGAGGTCAATAGGTAAATTCCCTAGAAATTGCTTGTAAACACTATATCTCAAGAACGGTACATGTGACTATGCTCATATTTAGTATGTAGGTTTGTCATATCGAGTAGATGATCCATATTGTTTTTAGTGGAGATCAAAGGTCATTTGGGGTCACGAGAGGTCAAAAGGTCAAAACTTCGTAAACACGATAACTCAAGAACGGTACATGTGACTATATTTGGTGTGTGGGTTGGACATATTGAGCAGATGATCCCTATTGTTTTTGGTGGAGATCAAAGGTCATTTGGGTTCACGAGAGGTCAAAAGGTCAAAACTTCGTAAACACGATAACTCGAGAACGGGACATGTGACTATGCTCATATTAAGTGTGGATTGGTCATATTGAGTAGATGATCCCTATCGATTTTCGTGGAGGTCAAAGGTCATTTGGCGTCACGAGAGGTCAATAGGTAAATTCCTTAGAAATTGCTTGGAAACACGGTATCTCAAGAAGGGAAAGTGTGACTAATCTCATATTTGGTGTGTGCATTGGCAATATTAAGTAGATGATCCCTATTGTTTTTGGTGGAGATCAAAGGTCTTTTGGGGTCACGAGAGGTCAAAAGGTCAAAACTTCGTAAACACGATAACTCAAGAACGGTACATGTGACTATATTTGGTGTGTGGGTTGGACATATTGAGTAGATGATCCATATTGTTTTTGGTGGAGATCAAAGGCCTTTTGGGGTCACGAGAGGTCAAAAGGTCAAAACTTCGTAAACACGATAACTTGAGAACGTTTCATGTGACTATGCTCATATTTAGTGTGTAGGTTGATCATATTGAGTAGATGATCCCTATCGATTTTCGTGGAGGTCAAAGGTCATTTGGGGTCACGAGAGGTCAATAGGTAAATTCCCTAGAAATTGCTTGTAAACACAGTATCTCAAGAACGGTAAATGTGGCTAACCTCCTTTTTGGTGTGTGCATTAGCCGTATTGAGTAGTAATCCCTATTGATTTTCGTGGAGATCAAAGGTCATTTAGGGTCACCAGAAGTCAAAAGGTCAAAACTTCGTAAACACGATATCTCGAGAACGGTACATGTGACTATGCTCATATTTAATGTGTGGGTTGGTCATATTGAGTAGATGATCCCTATCGATTTTTGTGGAGGTCAAAGGTCATTTGGGATCACGAGAGGTCAATAGGTAAATTCCTTAGAAATTGCTTGTAAACACGGATTCTCAAGAAGAGTAAGTGTGACTAATCTCATATTTGTGCATTGGCCATATTGAGTAGATGTTCCCTATTGTTTTTGGTGGAGGTCAAAGGTCATTTGGGGTCATGAGAGGTCAAAAGGTCAAAACTTCGTAAACACGGTATCTCAAGAACGGTACATGTGACTGTGCTCATATTTACTGTGTGGATTGGTCATATTTAGTAGATGATCCCTATTACATATTTCGTCATTGGTTTCCTTTAAAAGGAGTGACCTTGAAGGAAACCTTTTTGATTTCAATAAAAGAGAAATCTATGCAGTCATAATTGCATGTGTTTATGTATGTGTGTACTGTGTATGTGCCTGCACATATGTGTGGATGTTTGTGAAACTGCACACTAATGCAATATCTCAAGGTAGGAAAAGCTGACAGTTTTCAAACATGCTACATAGATGTCCCAAATGAAGAGGAAGAACCCTATTGTTTTTGGTAGAAGTCAATGGTCATCTTGGGTGACCAGGGGTCAAAGTCTAAAAACCTTCTAAACTTGACATTACGTGTTAAGCCCGATGTGGAATTCTCTCGCAAATACCACCGACCGATGGTCTTTTGAAGTAAATATACAACAGTACTAGATAATGGCTCTTTGATCCCTCCTGCCCGGTCACAGCAGCTCATCTCCATTTACAAAACTCATGAAATGTGAACAAACTTTTAAACTGTCTAGTGTCCATGGAGAAAGTTCGCTTAACTGGGGTTGTTCTCAACAAGACAATGGACTGTTCTGTGACAAACTGTGGCAGCAAAGCTGCTTACTCATTTCCAGGTGAACTGTGGGCTAAATAAATAGTATCATCTAACCGATAGTACATGCCTGATTAGATGGTTTAGTGAAGACAAGCGGAAAGTGCAAGCTCAGTGCCCTTCGGAGAGAACACGTAATGATATCTGAAGATGCAGTTGGAAACTTGGATCAATGTCATATTTATTATGTGGATGCTTTATGGTCAGAGGATAGTCCCTGTTGTTTTTGGTGGCAGTCAAAGGTCATGGGAGGTTTACCAGGGGTCAAAGACTGAAAACCTTGTTAGTTTACCATATCTCAAGATCTAAACAAACTTCTAAAGATTTCATAGTTGGTGTGTAGATGTGTTCTGGCAGGAAGATGATCCCTATTCTGTTTGGAAGGAGTTTAGAAGTTGTCTGAGGTCACCAATGGTCAAAGTCTGACATCTTGTTTAAGCAATATCTCAAGATAGGAAACTTGGATAGATTTCATAGGTAGTATGTGGAGATGTTATGGTCAAAAGATGGTCCCTATTGTTTTTGGTGGAGGTGAAAGGTCATCTGATTTGACTGGGGTCAAATTATGACATCTTGTTTATGCAATATCTCAAGACTGGAAACATGGATAGATCTTGTATTTGACCTGTGTGTGCATTATGGTCACAAGATGGTCCCTATTGTTCTTAGTGGAGGTCAAAGGTCATCTGGAGTGACACAAAATTATTTGTAAATATGTTTGTGCTGTACATCATTTGTCTGAGAAGATATGGGACATAATGGCATTATTTTGAATAGAAACCTTAATGCATTTTTGCATTCTTGTTAAACAAACAGCTCTCTTCATTCCTACAAAAACACCGAAATGCATAGTTATTGCTATGAATATTCAATGTGTAATGCTACAGGAAAACTGCTGTACACTGATATTTTTTTTCTTTTTTTTTTTATTTTAAGGAGCTGAAGAATGCTGTCAATGATTTGGAATCACAGAATAAAGACCTCAAGCAGGTAAGGTTAAAGCACAGGTTAGACTATAGCAACTTTAGATTAGACAATTTTCTGGTTTTTTGTGTGTGTATTTTTTTACTTTGAATGTCAACAAAATGTAACATGGCACTCCATAAAAAGAAAGCATTTCTCAGTCAGTCCAACGAAGCTCTGACACACAGCACTGTTCGAAGGCTACTTCAATGTATGATACAAAAATCTCAATCATTCTGACAGGTATTAATTCATGCTAAAATTCCTGAAAGTTAGTCTAGCACAAGGCTGAAAGATAGGAGCATTGGAGCCCACTACTTAAATTTGTTTCATCAGAACAAAATGTTTGAGGCAGATTAATGGAGAAAAACAATTCAAATCCACTGGTCACATACATGGTATTGACTATTCTGGACCAAGGGAAACTTGAACAGTATTTAGGAAGATAGAACTCTAAATGATGGTATTTTTTAAACTACAAACGTTTGCCACTCTGCCTACATTTGCAAACATTTGTGATCTCTGTTGTTTATTACACCATATATTCATCTATTCATTTCGTTTACTTGTTTCATCACTTCCAAGACATACATCAATGTGAAAATAATGAAAAAATATAAACATGGCATGAATTTATAAGAGAGAGGTTGTAATAAAGGGGAGCACTATAGGAAACACAGGGATTTTATTATATAATAGGGTTTTCCCCAGGAAATAAAAACAAACAAAGTAAGACAATAGCAATAACATCTCCCCACCAACATAATTATAAACCAAACCTTCCACACACATCAATTCAACCCCAACCACCTATTTTTCAACCCACCTATGCCCTGACGTCCCCCTCCTTTTACTACCCTTCCCTACTCTTACACTCAGCACGTCATGTAAATCAATTTAACATTGATTTATAATGAGTTAGTTTGGTTGTCATGAAAAATTGTGTAAGTTACACTTTGAAGTTAAGAGTATCTGTAAGAGAATTCCAAATAGTGGTAGCATGGTAACTCGAGCTTTTGTAAGAAATGAGGTTTGAATTGCTTAAAACTGCCTGTCCTCTCACCCCAAACTACAATTTTTGTAGCAGGTCACAAAATATTCATTGGTTCAGCATTTTATCAGCAGCTGATTCAAACAACACAGAGTATCGAAGCTTTTAGTACACAGCATAAACTGTACAGAAAGTGTTTTGGTTGTTCACATTGGGCTTTCATACACTCACCCTGAGGCAATAAACTGAGACAACTGTGGCAGGGGCTTAAGTAAGAAGGTTGGAAGAATTCGTACTGTTTGTGGTGAGAGAATTGGGCCCTTAAGGAAGAAGGAGACAACTGTTCTGACATGTGTCTAAATGATGTACATTTGAGTTTTTAGTAAATTAATGAGAAAAGAGTGAAGGAAATTCTTGGTAAATCTGCATGCAAATGTTGCAGTTTTAAGCTTCACTATGTCAGTATGAATTTTCAGAGTTAAGAGACTTGAATAGTGCACTAGTATGTTCCTATGGAGAAAAATTTTGGATATATTTAATACTCTTTTACCTCCTGAAGTCAGGGTGAGTTTGCAATGCATTGACAGTTTTCATCTTTTTATACTTTGCAACTCTTCCACTTCATTAATTGTTGTGATATTTTGGCTTCAAATTTGAGAATATTATGTTCCTGCCTGTTTAAATAATACATTTTTTCCTTAGTTCTCTTGACTCTGTGTCGATGAGCCGTAAGGTGGAACAAAATAAAAATGCTCCTGTCAAAGCTCTGCTCAGTAATGGAGCTATGTGCGACACAAACTGAATCCCCTCTGAGCCTCTCACCCCCTCACCTCCAGACTACCTGTTTAATGTAGCTTTCCATTAGGTAATGCCAATTTTTTCCTGATCTAGGAGTTGAAAAATATAAAATGAAGTTGTATCTTTAAGAAGGAAATAAATTCAATTAGTGTTCAATACATTGTTGGTTTTTGCTTTTGTTTGATACAGAGCACACTGTCTCTTAGTTCAGAAGTTGTGGAGCTGAAAAAGAAAGTCGATAATTGGCAAAAGGTTGGAAGTTTATGAATTTACTCTTTTGGGATACTCTAATTGATGGTCTTTTATAAAAGAATCATGATGAATATGCAATTTTCATTCAGGGTTTCTAATGATTTTGATCTATGCTGTTTTCCTTTGTTTTCCACTGAAGTTTAATCAGATGGGCAAATAGTGTATTATCTTAGTAAACTATACAGGTACCATCATTTTGCTGTGGCTTCAGCCATAGACACCTACAATGGATTCTAGTCAGATTCTGCCCATTGTTTGAGTTTTTATCAAAATCTTCTCCTTCTCAGGAAAAAAATGCCAACCAGGGTAAATGTATAATTTGCATCATAGGTGTAAGAAATGAAATGTTAGCGTTTTTTTCCTTTGTTACCACAATCTTATAAACAGCTTTTACTGGACACAAGTATTTGATAAAAGCTGATACAAATCATATATTTACACATGTTGTCAAATTTTGGGTTCTTTCCAACCAGAGGTAAAGAAAATTTTGATAAAACCTCACAAAATTTAGATTGGAATCCAATTTAAATTCAATGTGGTGTGACAGGGACATTAGACCCATAGAAAGGGGGAAAGCTTTTATGTACTGTACCCAGTGACAATCTACACTACAGCTACTACAGTTTATGTGACAAACATGATGGTTGATGTTTTTTCAGTCCTTCTGAAGTGATTTACATGCATCTATTTTGGCATAATTTTTATTTCTGTTGTATGCTCTGTCCTGACTTTACGCCACTTTCTAGCAACAGTAAATCATCCTACCATCAACATTTTTAGCTCTGGAACTGATATTTCATGAAATTAGAAAGTGTTCTGTACACTTTGTTTTTCCTTCATTACTTATCAGGTATGTAAAGGGCTCATCACTTTTGTGTTGGGTGCTGTTATTGTCATTGCACTAAAGCAGTGGATCATCCAAAGGGCAGCTGTACCACAACTTGATGTCCCTGAACAGCAAAATGAGGCTCTTCAGCAAGGTCCACCACATGAAGACAACATGCTTTACCAGGAACCTGCTCATCAAGAAGATGCAGCTCCTATGCAGGACATACCTGAAGAGCATCTTCTTCAGCAGCCTGCCCATCCAGAAGATGCACCTCATTTGCAGAACATGCTGGAGGAGCAACATCCTGATTTAGACGGACATGAAAGTGGATCCCATAGAGGCAGAAATTTGGTAGATCCATCTTGTCCAATGGGTGCCAACCCACTTGAAGGTATTGTTCAAGAAGTGGAGGAGATACCAGCAGGAAATGAAGAAAGAGACTTTGGGGATCCATGTTGTCAATTGAATGAAATGTATCAGACAGCCTCAAGAAATGCTGATTTTGAGAGTAGTCTTGCAGTTCAACCATCAGACTAGTAATGCATTACTGCCTAGATTTAAAAAATGACCTTTTCAAATGTGATTTTCAAACAAATGTGTATGAAATAGTCACAATCTGTATTGGTAAATCATAGCTTTAAATTGTTATAGCATAAATGAAATAAAATATCAATATACTTGCATTACTCAGTGTGATCATCACAGGTCTGTACTGAAGTGTAAAAGGGGCAGGAATGACCCCATATGTGTGAAGCCTATGAAGATTATTGTAGAACACTCTTATTTTGGCACAGTATGAAGGGTCCTGCCTGGCAGCTTGCATTAGGTTTCATGTGGGGCCTGAGTCTGGATCCAGGATGCAAACCACCTCACGTCTTTCAGTTATCAAACAATGTGTGGGTTTTAGAATGAAACATTTTGAATATGCTGTGAATGCTAAAGAGACTGTAAGAATCATAATTTTTGCTAATAGCAATGCTTGGTTTGCAAATATCCTTCACTGAGTTAACATCACCTGTGGTGGACAATTTGGTGTTGGTGTACAGGACTTACAATAAAAGGTACATGAAATCTTACAATTATTCCACTCAGGAATTTCTGTTTTCTAAATGAGGCATGCCATAGGTGTTTGTAATCAACTTAAGTAAAGCTTTCTCAAAGAAATTTAAGCCATATTTACATAGATTGCATAAGCAGTAGCATTCCTTTCACAACATCCATAAGTTTCTGCACAAATTTCAGATAAAACTGTTGAAGATTTATGGTTTTCAAAGCAAATTGTTGAGTATGCCTCTCAAGTTTCCTGTATTGATAGATTTGCAAGACTTCATTAAAGTAATTGACTGCATTGTTAAGTGGTTAGAACATCAGACAGAAGGTCAGGAGGTCAGAAGTTTGACTCCTGGCCATGTCATACCAAAGACTTTAAAATGGAACCAACTGCTATTGTGATTGGTGCTCAGTAAAAGCAATGCAGTAGGGAAAACACACCAGTGAGCCACAACTGGAAAAACATTCGTGGTTGGCTCGACTTGAACCAATTGGTTAGAAACTTGGCCGTAAAATTCCTTCTTATGTAGCCACCTGTAGGCAGTAGGAATTGAACAAATTAGAGATCAGATAGTGCCACACATAAATTTGAAAAAAATTGGTAAAATGAAACAAAATGTGTGAAAGAAGAAATATTCGACAAGGGTCTGTTTTCATGGAATGCCTTTTAAAAACAAATATTGATGAAAAGAAGCTGAATCATGAATCATTGCTGGTGAAAGTTTGTTTTATTTTGTACAAAAGATGAAAACAAAATTAAAAAGAAGATGGACAATGTTATTGAAAAGTTAAGATTTCTTTTCAGATTTGAAATTGTTGTAAATGTTACCTGAGGTCATATATTAAATAGTCTGTATAAAAAACTAATTGAAAAGCTATCCTTGTTTGTCCCCCTTAAAGAAACCTAAATTGTTAAGAGGGTGAAACATTGTTATTTAAATGCAGATTAATACAACCAAATTAAGATTTGGGAATTGTGAAAATGCATACAATCTTAAATGCATTATGTGCCAAAGAAATGTCAATGCTGCTAAATCACTGTATGCTTCCAAATTTTTCTTGTGTTTGTGGGGGGCGGGGGGATTCAGGGGTGGTGAGGGGTTCGGATTGGGTGTATGACTGTGCTTTTAGGCTCTAGTTTGAGTTAAGTGGATTTGCCATGAATAACTTTAGTTGAAAGTGTAGGAAAATATATGTGCCTTAACCATTGCCTCTTGAAAATATCAATGAAAAATATCTGAAATGAAATGTTTGCATCAGCCAATGAAAATCTTTGAACTTATTTTGTATACTTAATTACTGTTAAGTATTATGTTCATAGTATTTTTATGCACTTGCCAGAACAAACGGGGTTTCCTTTTAATCACGGATTGTAAATGTAAATGCTGTCATAAGAAATATTTTTGACACCATATTTGCAGTTTCTGTTTGGGAACTTATACTTTTTTTGAGAATTTGTACTTAGGTTATACAGATGAGGTATGCATAATATTTGTAAGGGGTACATTACATTTAGGAAGTTATTCACAATGTAAAACAAAATTTCACAGTCCTTCTTTTTCATATTTGTGCAAAATATTAGTGTGTGTGTGTGTGTTATAGAAGACACTGTAATATGTGTATGTGCAGAGCAATATCAGTTAGTGACAGGGTTGGCAGTTTTTGCCGCAGGCGGTTTTTACCAGTGGTTTTTACTGGTAAAAACCGTCCCTGTAAAAACAGGTTTTTGCGGAAAAAGGGAAAAAACGGAAAAAACCTGTTCTGCTACGTTGAATAAAATGTTTAAAGTAACAACTTTTTCTTACTTTTTTCAAGGTTAAAGGATGAAAATCATTATTTTACATCAAGACTGACCATTTTAGGCTATTAAATTTACCATGTAAGGGTCTGGATAGATTATTTTTAGTGATTTGTGTCACATTTTGCCAGATTTACACTGTTTTTGATTGAGTGTACATTTAACAGGTATATGTATTGCAGAGAAATAGGAAGCATACTCAAGGAATAGTTACAACATTTACTTTCAGTCTGATGTGATGCTTTCCTAGAGGCTACAATACTGCCAAGCTGCTAACCTTACTGTATTCATGTGTGCCCTGCCAAGGAGAGGCCTTTCTAAAGTCTGTGAGCCCTACAATAACTCATTTTACACATACATCCTGTGTTTTAATGTCTTGCTTATAATAATATAATATTGTCAAATGTGACCATTTATTGGATATTTTATGCATCAAGTGCTGAATGGACACCATACAGTACCATTAAGTATAAATCTAGTTATGAAGATTGACATCTTACTGTACATCATTATTTTCTCACCTGTGATATAAATGATCAATTTTCACATTGTATTGAGCTAAACATTAAGGCAAAGAAATTTCTTTTCAAGACTGCTTTGTATACTGTTCTGTACTGATACTGTTTATATGCAAGGAGAGAGCTAAGACAAACTGTATCACTGTAAAGAAGTCTATATGCCATATGTGGCATTGTGCATTTGCCCACTTTGGCTATACATAGAAATATATCAACCTTTGTTTTCCCCAAAAATGACAGCCTTCCATTCCTTTTACAATTTTAAAGAAGGCTTACCACTTCAATAAACATGAGCAATTTCATTTATCTTCATTTTGTGAAACCTTGTTTGATATTCCAGTAATTTTGTAGAAAACATTAACTTTCAGTCTTTTATTGTTAGCATGCAGTTGAAGTTTTACCACTTTTAATTTTTAAGGCTTTATACCTTACATTGAAATATTGACATTTTTGTTTTCATTCTAGCTTTGGCAAGTTTTATTGCTTAATTTTTAAGTTAAAATAGAATCTTAAAGTCATGTAAACAACTCTGTCTCATTTGAATTATTCATTATGTGTGATGGGCTAGAGCACCCCACACTTATAATTGTCGGAGAAGTTTTTTCCAGTTTCTACCAGTTTTTACCAGTTATAACCACTTATTACCAGTTATTACCAGTTTTTACCGCTGTCCCGGAAAAAACAGGTTTTTTTCCCGGCAAAAACCCAACCCTGGTTAGTGAACTTATCATGATGTTGCAGAGCAACAGCGAGAAAGATTTTTGCTTCTTTCGTGATATTATTTAGCTGTTCAAATATTTTCAACAATGCTATGAGAAATTATGTATATTGAAAAAATTAACAGTATAATACTATTATTGAAATTAATTGTTTAAAAGGAAAAATGAAATAGTGTTTTTCCTATTGTGACACTGATTTGTAGCCAGTTTTTCATGCAAGGTCTAAAGGGGGGCACAATGTAGTTTTTAGTATGATCCCTGTCCCAGAAGAAGGGCCAAATAGGAGGGCTTTCCTCAGTTCCTTTGATTTTTTTCATTGGATGCCTTCATGTACAGTTTGGTACCACATATTCTTTATAATTAAGGAAGATTTCTGTTAAAATATTTTAGGTATCAATAGGAGCTTAAAAAATGACGTTAGTGGAGGGGGCACGACTCAGTGGTTCCTCTGGCTACTTCACTGATTAGATCCTCAAATTTTGTGTGTACACATTAATACCATGAACACCCCTGCCAGCCAGAAATCACCCCTTCCATTTTATCTTTTCCAGTGTTTTTAGTCATGTACACCCTTCTTTGTAATTTTTGTAAAACTTTGTTCAATGAATGTCTTGGACTTTCTAACTTTGTTTGCTTTGTTTTTATGCCAAAAATTGTCATAACCCTTATTCTGAAGACATTGTTAAATTTGTAAATTTTGTACTATATAGCAGAAACATACATTGTAAAGTATCATCAAGTATATCTTTATGCCTTAAAAATTTATTAAGTCCTCATCTTTTTCTCTCCAAAAAGGCACAAAGTGAAAATAAATAAGAAGCAATGAAGTTTTTGAAAATGTCACTTATATGGTTAAGCATTTATTTGTGCATCATTTCAAACACCTTGTCTGTCGTTCTTTAGAGGGGTTAGAGAAGTATATCTCAGGGAGCAAAGGATTCGGTAGTAGACGGGCATTTCTACCCCTTAGACACATAGATTACAGTCCACTTAGACTCGCATGTTATAGGTGCACTAGACATGTTGCCAGGGGGAGTGGAGTTCTGGGAATTGAACTTCTTCTGTGACCAAAGCTGGAAAATATAGTGGCAAACCAAAATGGAAAAAAAGTGATCACCATAAACTTTTGAGAGACAAATATTGCACCATTTTCACATCTGGAGACCTGGAGCAACACTTTTCTCCAAAGGGGATGCTTTATCCAAAGAGGATATCCCTTCCCCTGGCCTAGACCCCTCTCCATGCCACACCCCCCAACCCTTTCCGTGAATCAGTGTGGGCTATGTGCCTGAAATGCCCTAAAAGGTTCAAAATACGAAACAAGAGAGCCTAGAAGAGGGACTCTAGTTAGAGGAGGTTTTATGGCTCAGTTTCTAACCATCCCCTTAAGTCGATGAAACAGACTAAAGAACATTCTTTTGTCTGATACCTTGCGACCACGGTTCTGCGTATTTACATAAAGTAATTCACTAACCTATGCGTGATGAAAGTGAGAAATGAAAAGCTGACGCTAACTTTTGAAATCCATTTTGAGGCATTTTAAAGGGATGATATGCCTTTCTTCCAAAACCAATTGCAGACTTCCAATGTGATTGGTGACTATATAACCTTGTTTTTACAAAGAAAAGCGAATTGCAGACTACCGACGTAATTGGTCATGAGCCTTGTTTCTTACAAAGAAAATGCAGTAACCCCAATTTGTGAAAAATATGGTCAATGACGGCACCAGAGGGGGCATTTCCCCTCAGCCAGAACCTTCCAGCAGTACCCCCCACTGCCCCCACTTCCCGACAGGGGGCCAAGCTCCCCGACAGGGGGGCCAGAATTTCAAGGCCCCAATAAAGGCGATGTTATGTCCCGGTTGAACGTGACTTTGCAGAATTTGAGGGCGTGCGGAGCGCGCCGAAATTTTGGGCTTTCTTTTTAACAAACACTTAAAAATCTGGAATTTATTTGAAGTAAAAATTAAAACTTACGAAAGAAATTTGGCTTTTATTGTTACTATACAAAATTTTGAGTGTTCATTGAAGAATTTGTCCTTTGTAAGGAAAAGATCAAAAACGTTATATGGGTGACAGCTGAAATTCTTTTGGGGTTACGCATTGAATCGTACAAAACCTATTTACTAACTGACTAAGGCTTTGAGACGAGACTAGAAGTTTGCCCGGAAAGTTTTTCCCTTTTTTGAAAGAATCTTTCAAAATTGAGAGCTTATCATGATGGAAAATTTTGGAATTTCAATGAAAGAAATTTTGGTTTTTTGGTAAGGTTATAATGAAAAATTTGGTTTCTTTTATTAAGTGATATGCCTTTCAGGAGCAAAATTAGGTAGTATGCTGGGTGAATAACAGAGCTGGCTTTGGTTATTTATTGTAAGAAGTATCCATCGAAATTGTAAAATTTTGTCATTTTTAACAATCTTAAGCTAATATTGGAGCAAAATTGTAATTTTATTACAGTTTTGAGGTTTTATGGAGGAACCCGACGTTCTCATGAGGAAAATCAAGTAGGGGTGATCTGTAGTTTTGTTGAGGTTACTGAATATCATCATGCTGATTTAAGCCCTCGGAACATATGTATTGGAGCATTCTCCCGAGGAAAAAAATTGGCTTAGCATATATTTGAAGTTTTATATTTTATTTATTGTCATAGGCGTACGGGAGCGTGTCAGTTGAGTTTGGGAGGGGGGAGAATTGTTTTTTTTTTTGTCCGTAGATTATCTAAGTCGAGCGCACAGAATGTTTTGAAAAATGGAGAACCCCCGGTCAGCAGGAAATGGCATTTCCTGGGCTCGTAACTGGAATTAAAGAAGTCCTTACTTTCAGATTTTTTTCGCAATAAAATTGTTTTCACTCCATAATACTGCCCAAAACGAAGCATAATTTACAAACAAGCATTATTCTGTTCGGTTATCTGTTCGAATAAAACACTATCTATGCGGAGCGCCACCATCAGTTAGCACGGAGCGTACAAAAAAATTGTTAAGAAATCTAACCCCTAAGATAGCCGGAATGGCATTTCCCAGACTCGAGCTAGAAATGAAGCAGTTGTTATTTTGAACTTTCCTTTAAAATATCAACAGAGAAAAAAACCAACTTATTAATGATCAGAAAAGTACCAGATAAAAGGTACTGCTACAATTAGATGTATTGGTCTCGTCTCTTTCCGGGGGGGGGGGGGGGTATTCAACGGAATTGAAAACACACTAAAATGTTTTTGACTGTTTTAAGAATCTTCGTTAAATTCAATTGCAAGTTCCACTAAATAGATGAAATTTTAAACGTCACTGCCCGAACTCGAGACTATAAATGGGTTTTCTCCCACCGTATTTGAAAATATGGCACGTTACAATGTGCCTTCGAATAAATTTTCAGTCAGACTTATTGGGAGATTTTCTCACACCACTGTTTACCATTATGTGTAGCTAAAAACGACATGGCCGATATTCATTACTTTTGTGAGAATTCGGCTGTCCGGGCAGGCCAGATGGCAGACCATTGGGTACTGCACGCACATGAACAACACCTAGTCCGTTTTTGTAAGGAGAATTCGGAATTGTGAGTTTCCTTGAAGAATGTGGTCTTCTAGGAAGCAAGATCAAGAAGGACGTCCGAGTGACTACAGACCCACATCTTTTATCGTAGGTCTGTAGATGAAGGCTGCCAACGAAATTGGATTTTCTCAACAACAGGGGGTGGGTGGCCCGTCCCCGACGGAGGTATAACCTTGCGCGCACGGATTGAAGATGGGATGAGGGATAGAAGAGCTAGTAAGAAGGGGATAAAACCAATTCAGATATGCATTAAAATAACGTTACAAAAGAAAAAATAGTTCGAAAAGAAAAAAATCATTGTCATCCAACCAGTAACTTCAGTCCTTTACGTTTTTCATGTTTAGGCCTCCCCAAAAAATTGCCGTCCTTCCCCGACGGGGGAAGAGATAGGACAAGGTACATAGAAGGGGTTAAAATCGATTCCGATATGTATTAAAATAGCATTTCAAAACAAAAAATATGTTCTAGATCTCCCATCCAGTAACTTCAGTCCTTGTGGGATTTTTTATCATTTTTTTATTAATTTTTTTTTTAATTTTTAGGCTCCCCGACGAAAACATCGACCTTCCCCGACGGGGGGGGGGGGGCAGTGTTCCCCGACGGGGGCCATGCCCCCCCCCCCCCCGCGTGGCACCACCCCTGCAAGGAAAGTTCCAAACTTAGTTTGAAAAACCAGCTAAATATCACAATTTTCCTCTTACTTCTATTCAAAGTATCTTTCATCATATTTTAGACCTGAGTATAACATATTCAAGCAAATGAAGTTTTACATTTGAAGAGAAAAGACTTTGTCAGATGGCTCTCAGCTAATCATGAAATAGGACAGTCAACTACACTTCAAGTTGGTGTGGTTGCTCTTGTGCCCTTTTACCTTTGTGTAATCTGGTAATAGGATTAATTTTTGTCGGTTTCGTTGCAGCAACAGCAAAATTCCTAACGTCACTGGGAGGTATGACAATATTGTTTTTCAAGAGCGATTTTGTTCGCTGTAATAAAGAAAAACTAGTAGATAAGTTTCACTATCTGTTCGAGTGCCTGCTATTTTCCCCATTAAGAAAAAATTACAACGCTCCTTATTTTTACAGATATCGTAATACTTCCAAGATTCAAAACTCATTTAAATCTAAAAGCAAGAAAGGCCTTCTTAAAATTAGTTCATCCTGTGGTGAAATCCTCACGCGTTTTCAAACTTTTCAAGTGGTTATTAAGTTTAGTCTTTTTCTACTTAGTTGGTGGCCGTTTGTGCTATGATTGCATAGAGTAATACTCTAGGCTTTCTTTCTGAACGCTTAATGTTAATCCATAGCGTCAGGCGTTGTGCTTATATGTTTATGCTATCCTTGATATGCTATAGTTTTTTCCTGTGTTTTCTTTTTGTCTTTTTACTTTTATTTCCTCATTTTTTCTTGTTGTATATAAACCATGCATTTTGCTTTTGGATTAATTTCATAAGTCTATTGTACCCCGCCAGGGCAGATGAAGAGAAATATACTGAAACTGAAAATGAAATTTGAACTGTATTTTTGGTTTTCATAATGTGACATACTCAGTTGAATAATTTTGATTTGACACACGGCTCTGTAGGTTGGAAAATTATCACTTAATATGACTTATGTCTCGTGGCGAAAGGCGATTTCGAAATTTACCTAAGTTAGAGGTTTAATACTTGTGTCACAATTCTTTTTGCATATAGACATAGGCGTGCGGGGATAATTTTCTATGAGGGGGCAAGGGGATATTTTGCCCGAATATTGGCACAATTTATCATGTTTTACCCGTGTTTTACCAGAATAGATCAACTGCTTTTGCCCGAATTTGCAGGGCGAGTGCCCGCCTGCACCCCGCCTCGTACTCCTATGCATACAGACCTATACAGTTCACCGTAAACGGTGTCTGTGGTTTGGGGTATGAATTGGCGCATCCTTGGGGCAATTCCCCTCACTTGTGACCCCACAGAATTTATAATCGTCAAAAATAGGGCAGTTTTTATGAAGTTGGGTATTTTATGATTTGTTTCTCTCTTCACATATCATTTCCTAATATGAGCGTTTAAACTAAGGCTATACTTAAACTGAGACAATTTGGAAATTTTGGTATAAAAGGAGCACGTAATCGTTTTATGTACCAAGGTTTCCTTAAAATTAAATGGTACTAGCCTACAGGCCTACAAGAAAAAGGGCGGATCTAGCAATTGTTGTGAGGGGGCGATCGATGTGCACCACGAAGTACACCACGAGCGCGAAGCGTGAGTTTTATCGTGGGACCTAAGACCCGCTTCAGGGTTTGGCACAGGGACGGAGTCCCAGGAAGCTTCCGCAATATAGGCCTATACCGATTTGAATGCAGAAAATTGGTTGAAAAGTACGCCTGAGAGACTTAAAGAAATGGTGTTTGATCCATTCAGTTTTACAAGTTTAATATTCCGGGGCTCTTTTTCAAGCCTGGTCGCGAGAGGTTTTTTCCAGAAAGTTTTCAGGGATATACTATTATCGACCTTCCAACTTAAGGAAAGGATCGAAAGTTCCAATAGCCTTAAAACGAAATCATATTTATGAATCATGAGATGATTTCCGCGGAATCAATGAAATCTCTCATGTGGGCCAGATTGTATACCCGTGGCAGTTTGGTATACTTTTGAACCTCATTTTAGCAATTACCTTAAAGTTCTATTTGACCCAAAGAAAATGTTGTAATCGAGTCACTAAATTAGTTACTTGAGTCACCAATTTTCAAACTTTTAAGTGACTCGAGTCACTGTACTATTTCAATGGGGAAATTACTCCTGAGTCACTATCATTTTGAGAGAAAGTGACTCGAGTCGTGACTTGTTTCAACACTGCCCCAAAACATCAGCAATGCTTATCTGCAGCGCTTTTCAGTCAGCCTAAGGGCCGATATTGATAGGAATTCCGATGAAGCCTGATAGAGGAATCCAAAAGCGTATGAGTTTGGTTGGTTTGTTGGAGTTTTACGCTTCATCTTCGAACTCGGTTAATCGCCGCATCATGGGAGATTATGCCTATTATGTTTGTAGTCAGTGACACCATGATCGAGTTTTGGGAACCAGCCGGACGGAGGAATAATGCCTCATGCCGCTACTTCATAAGCTTACGGTGTGAACATGCGTGCGAGGCGCCCGAAAATTTCTGGTGGGAATTTCCCTTCAGGAGTGAAAAGTGGGAAGTGGGGGCACCACCATCAGTTTGCACAGAAAATTTGGAAAACATGCAACCATCGCTCACCCAGAAATAGTATCGCCCAAAAGACTATCTATGCGGAGCGCCACTACTATTAATTATTTGCATATAACATAACAGGTTGAAGGGCAAAGGAGGAGTTATCTACCCAATCTGGCAGACAATTCCACTCGTTAACAACTCTATGGTAGAAACTTAACTTTCTAATGTCAAGCCTTGCTAACGGCTTTCCAGCTTTTTACAAGGCCCACGCACCCGAGAATTACTTTGAACCCTTAAATATCTACAAGTCAGAAGGGGATTCCTTTAGTGACAAACTTGAGAAGCTTGTTAACCTGGAGCATGTCCCCTTATAATCAGTGGCGTCACCAGACTTTTCATTCTGGGGGGGGGGGCACTGGGGTGACACAACAATATTGCAGGGGGCACTGCTAAACTCCACACATGGCGCCGTAGGCGCCACCGAGCGCGAAGCGCGAGGCTCAGCGGGTGGGGTCCAGGGGCTCGCCTTAGGGCCCCTGGTGGGGCCCAGGGGCAAAGCCCCGGTGGGGGTCCAGGGGGACAAGCCCCCCGAAGCTCCTGGGTTTTAGCGTGTTGGTGAGGCACTAAAGTCGCTATTTAAGTGTTCTTCTATTGACTTAACACTGGTCTCAAAAATACCTAAAGGGTAACTTCCAGTAAGACTTTTGGTAAAAAAGTGATTCAACTACCAAGAGCAGATCGGACTGACATTTTGAAACAGGGCGAGATGAACTATTGAGAAAAGAATTTGATGGGCAATTCAATGTGAGTCTCGGTTGGGGTCCAGGGGGAGAAGCTCCCGGAAGTTCCTGGGTTTTAAGGGGTTTGTTAGGTATTCAGGTCGTTTTTACGGTTATTCTGTTGTCTCAAAAAAAAAAAAAAAAACTTCCAGGGCAACTTCAATTAAGAATTTATTGGTAACAAAACTAGTGAAACAACTTTCAAGAGCCTGATCCGGCTGATATTTAGAAGAAAGAGAGCTGAACTCGAAAGAGAAAGAGAAAGCAGTTAGATGTGATCCTCTTAAGGAAAAAATGTAGGCCTATATAATCCTGCTTGAACGGTTACCTGAGCTATGCGCCACCTTCAGTTAGCGAAGTTGGAAGTGTGCAGAAATTTTTGAAAAACGCAACCCCTCAGACAGCCGGAAATGGCATTTTCCAGGTGTTTTTGCGATATTTTTAGTTGAAAAGTATGAAAATTACTTCCTTTGCTCGTCAAAAGAAGAATCCAATCTTAAATATTTTCATAGTCACACTCTGACTAAAGAAGGCATATCGCTTTTTAAAAATCTCAAATCCCATTTGGGGGGGGGGACACATGGGGGGCACACGATTTTTCAAGGGGGCACGTCCCCCCTTCCCCCCCCTACCTTGGTGACGCCACTGCCTATAATTCTTCTCGGCTCCAAAGAGGTAAGTCCAAGATGAAATCAAAGCCTAGCATGATAAGGTGAATTTCTCACCTCAGGTATAAGGCGAGTGGCTCTCCTCTGAACTTGCTCTAAAAAACTTCTTTTACATAGAAGGGGCTCCAAGCATGAGCTGTAAAGTCAAGATGGGATCTTACCAGCTGCTTATACAAATAAAGTACAATATATCGAGAAAGATCTGGGTGTTGTGTACTAAAATTAATGAAATTCCTCTTGATCAATCCAACCATTCTATTAGCCTTTGCAGCAGTGGCTGCACACCGCCTTGATGACTTTAAATCCCCAGAAATCACAACACCCAGATCTTTCTCGAATTGAGTACCTGAGTGTTCAATTGACAGGAAGAAATGACACTCTAGGCTAAGCAAACTGCGCCACCATTAGCTAGGGGGGCGAAGGGCATACCGAAAATTTTGAAACTCGTGCCCCTCAAACAGTCGCATATAGGGCATTTCCCAGGCCTTGTGTAACCGTCAGCAGTCGCTGTCTTGATCTTTCGTTTGCAACATTTCCACTTCAACAATAAAATGAGCAAATTATCAAATGTTTAGAAAATTAATTAAATGTACCTCTATCATTGGATGAATATGTAACCGCGACGTGTTATCATTGAAAAATGATTGCTCGTATGCGCGACGAGGTCGTCACATAAATTGACGCTAAAATGTTTTTTCCTTGAAAACGGTCGAAAATAGCAAGTTGCCCCTTAGATTCCTCCGTCATAATTGTTTTCAATCGTCAGATTGTAGCATACATAGAAAACTTTGACTGGAGTGCCTCTCTGATTGCAAGAAATTGTACTTCTAATTTTCTCTTTATACTAAAAATCACGGTATAGTTCCAAGGCTAGATGTTAAAGCTTTGGTCTGAAACACACTTTACGCATTATATTTTTGGCGTTTGGATTTTAGTTGAGGGAGGCAAGCGGGGAAACGCATTAAAGTGAGCTCCCCCCCTCCCCTTCCCCTCCTTACGCCACTGGCCTATTCGTTCGGACGGTGGTGACCATCTCCAGCTCAAGTTTGAAACTCGCTATTCGAGTAGTGACGAAAAAAACTAACTGTTCACTGTGTTCCCCAGTTCGACCACAGCTGTCTTTTAGAACGGAAGTACCATAAATCTCAGTGTGACAGTAGTCGTAACATTCTTTCTGTCAATAGCAAAATTGTTATCGCGCGGTTGCTCCACATCACTTCTGTCAACACCACTGGTTGAGATGCTGAAAACTTTTTTGAGAATGAGAGAAGGGCTCCCTTTTACATTCGGAAAGAACAGTCATGTAGCAGCCGTAAGACGAGCGTTTGGAGAACAAGAGTACGTAGACCTACTACCGTAATCAAAAGTCGACACACATGGTATCACATGAAAGACCACACAGATTGGAATTGGATGGAGAGTGATACCCAATGTGAAGAACCGAAGTTGTGTAGAACTTCATTGAGTTAGCTTGTGATGAGTTGCATGTACTAGCCTGTGCACGGTGCACGGAGATACTGTAGTATTGTAGTCGATCTAGCAGATATCTCTTTCTACTGAAAGACATTTGCCTCTAATGTTGTGCGGTGTTGGTGTACTGTAAGGATACGTTGTTTTTGGTTTAACTACTCCTGTGTACATGAGCCTACTGAATCTGCCAACTTTGTAGCACGTTAATTTGGAATTCGAATCGGACTGTCCAGTGTACCGAGTTGTTCCTTACGAGAAACGTAGTCTGCTGTTGTTTAAAGAAGCCACACAACACTGTGCATCCTGTTGAATTTAATCGAGGTTTCCACGGATAAGTACTGTGCCGACAGTTGTAAAGATGGCTGGTGTCATTTTGGAGAATATGAGCACCAAGAAGATTCTAATCTTCTGTGGGATTCTGCTCATCTTGCTATTAATTTGTTTCCTCTTGGGAGGAATAATAGGTAAGACTGAAAGTAGGCTGAACGTTACGCTATCGGCTATGGTTACAAATGTGTTTTGTTCCAAGTTAAAACTATAGTCTACTAAAAGTAAGGCCCTGCCTATCCAAATTACTGTAAGGCTATAGTATACAGTAAGTGATAACTTAGTTTAGTATTTAATGCAATTCATCATTGAGGAGTCATGATCATGGGCGTCAATTTTGGGGGATATCCCCCCTCCCTCAATTTTTTTAAGTGGACACCAACATAGATCGGCAGAATAGTCTAGGCCTAATCTAACCCCCCCCCACTCAGTTACATGTGACCTAAACTTTTGAAAGTTAGGTACGTCCTACATAAAAGACTATAACGTTAGGCCTAGGCCTTAGCCTGCATAGTGCCTCTGTGGCTGCAGCCCCTTTTTAGGCTGCCACCCCTCAGAGCCTGCTGGAAAATTGGATAGATTTCATATTTGGTGTGGAGATGTGTTATAGTCAGGAAATGGTCCCTATTGTTTCTGGTGGAGGTCAAAGGTCATCTGGTGTCCCCAGGTGTCAAAGTTTGAAAATCTTGTTAGGCCTAAAGTAATATCTCAAGATGTCTATCTATCGATCTATCTATGTATGGCTTTTGTGGAGGTCAAAAGGGCATATATGGAATAACAAAATTATTTTTTGAACATGCTAGTATAACATTTGAGTGAGGAGATAATGGTAGCCTACATGCAGCATGATGGCAAATTTGAAACAGTACAAATGTATCATTGAAACCTCAATGCATTTTTGCATTCTGGTTTGGTAAGGTCATATTGAAAAAAAAAAATTACTAAGTGATTCCTTTAATGAGAAAAATTAGGTAGAACATTGGGGTGATTAACAGAATTGGCTTTGGTTAATGTTTATTGTACAGAGTAATTGAATTGGAAAATTTTGCCACTTTCAACAACCTGAAGCTTATATTAGAGGAAAATTGTAATTTTATGACAGATTTGGGCATTGAGTGGAAGAATCTGACCTTCTTACTGATATAAGAAAAATCAAGGAGGGGATGATATGTATAGTTTTGGTGCCCAGTTACTGAATATCCTCATGCACATTAAGGTCCTTAGGACCATATTGGAAAATTTCCTTGTGGAGGAAGTTTGCCTTCTCATGTATTTGAAGTTTTATTTTAATATATATTGACATATATAGACGTATGAGAGCGTTTCAGTTTGGGATGGTTTGTCAAAGTCTTTTTTGTCTGAAAGATGTTATCCTGCCCGAAAGACAAAGTTGAGAACACAGAAATTTTTGAAAATTTGAGAACCCCAAGAAAGTAGGAAGTGGCATTTCCAAGGTTTGTAACTAAAAACAATGCAGTCCCTATTATAAAATTTTCAACTTTATAATACTGCCGCAAAACAAAGAATAATGTGCCAACATGCATTGTTCTGTTAAGGAATCTGTTCAACCAAAACACTATCTAACCAGAGCGCCACGGTCAGTTGGCGCAGAGCATACAGGAAAATCCAGCTCCTAAGACAGAAGGAAAAGGCATCTTATCCCAGACTTGTAGCTAGAAATGAAGCAGTTGTTATTTTGAGCTTTCCTTTGAAATGAAAGTTTCACTTCAACAGGAAAAAAAATTGCTAAGTGATCAGAAAATTGCTAGATAAAAGGTACTGCTAACATTAGATTTAATGTTTTTGTCTTTTTTCGGAGGAAACTATGCAACAGAATGGAAATCATAGACCTATAGTGTTTTTGGCTCTATAAGAATCTTCTTTGTATTCAGTTGCAAGGTCCACTAAAGAGGTGAGATTTTCTACCTGACTGTGCAAACTCCAGACTATAAATAATTTTTATTCCAACGTATTTGAAAATACGTTGCGTATTACGAGATACAGTAGCTTCAACAAATTTTTAGTCAGATTAATTGGGAGACATTCTCACATCACTGTTTATCATTATGTGTACCTGACTGCAAGAGCAGGCCAGATGGCAGACTGTTCAGCTCTGCATGCATATGAACAACCTTTCACCTGTTTTGTAAGGAAATTCAGTTTGTGAGTTACCTTGAAGAATATGGTCTTTTAGCAAGCAAAATCAAGACGATCATCCGTGTGACTGAAGTTTATCAGGCCTATATCTTTAACGTTATTGTGGGCTAGTGGATGAAGGCTCACTGACAAAGTTGGATTTTCTCAACAACAGGTGGAGGGCATCCTTCCCGGACGCAGGCAAGACCTTGCGAATTGAAGATGGGATGAGGGATAGCAGAGCTTATGTAGTAAGCAGTGATTAAAACCAATGATATGCATTAAAGTAGCATTACAAAAAAAACAGTTCATAAAGAAAAAAAAAACAGTTTATGATCATCCATCCAATAACTTCAACCCTTTACTTTTTCAATTTTAGGCCTCCCGAAGGAAATTGATCCTTCAACGATTGGGGAGGAAAAGGACAAGGTAATGGAATGAGGTATAACAGAGCTACGAAGAAGTGATTGAAAATCGATTACGATACCGTATGTTCAGATTAAAGTAGCATTTCAAAACAAAAAATGTGTTCAAGATCACCCAACCAGTAACTTCAGTCCCTGTAGGTTTCTTAATTAATTTTTTTTACTATTTTTAGGCCTCCCCTATGAAACCGCTGACCTTCCCCAACAGGAGAGGCCCTGGCCCCTCCCCCCCCCCCCCCCCTGGTGCCAACCCTGAATCCTGACACAATTAGCTGGTTGGGATAATTCTGCCTTGTGTATGGTAGCTTGCCAACCAGCACTTGTAATCAATGAATTTGACATTTGTGTTGACTCCTTGCCTCAACTGAGAATATGAAAACTGAAATCTTAAAACGATGTCACCATGCACCATTTTAGGAACATTATTACCAGGGCTGGAAAAAAAATAAATTTGCCTGCAAGCAAATCAAATTTCCCAGCAAGCAAATCACAATTTCCTATAGACTGCACATGTTTACATACAAAAGTAGTCAAATTTCCCTCCAAATACCAAAATTTCCCTGCAATGACATTCCCAAATTGCTGGTTTTTTCCAGCCATGATTATTACATAATTACATAAGATTGAAATGCTGTGAAGCACTGTGGAAATATGTAGGTCAGAAAAAAAGTACTTAGTAGAAAGTGCTTGAAACTTTGTTGGAGACTCCACAACACTAAATCAGCATGAATCGGTTATAAACCCTTCATCGGATGCAAAAACTGAATTGAACAACAAAAAGAAAAATCAGTACCCAAACACCATACAAACACCATGCACCCAGTCCCTAAAATGAGTGTAACTGGCTAAATAACCCCCCCCCCCCCCCCTCGCGAAAAAAAAGAGGTCTTGACATAAAGTTTAAAAGCTAAAACATACTAAAATAGAGCATGATTAAATTGGTGCAAAAATGAGAGGGCTCTGGAGAAGAAAATCTGGTTTGGACAGATAAATGCAACACACTAAAATTGAGCACTGTGAAATTGGTGGAAGAAAAAAGGGGAGACTGGAGATGATCATCTGGTTTACTATTAAAGCAAAAATAGAAAAAAGGTGTGAGAAATTACAAAAGATCTTCTAGTCTATCTTAACATTGAGACCATGGGGGAGAGAGTCCTGAGCTCCTCATGATACTGTAAGCAGATTTTCAACACTAAGGTGGATACGGTCAGAGCCTTGACACATGGCTGCCATAACCATCAAGTTCTCCATTGAACTGGTAAAACATTGGTTTGGAGGGAAGACATTGCTGTTGGGACCTAAAATTTTGGCAATGCCATTTTTGCCAACAACTGGGCATGTGTTACACCTTTGACATTTTCAGGGAAAGGTACTGTACATGGAGTGCTGTGGAAGGGAGCTTGTGGGTGGGAATCAAATGTTACAAAATTGTGGCAATTCTTTGCTTGTATGAAGAAACATTTAAAGTTCTTTCAATTCAGGAGCAGGATTATGGGTATACCCATATCTGCAAGGTTTTTGTAAACTGCCCTTCTGGCAAATCCCTGAAAATCCCATAGAGAATATATGCAACATTCATGAAAACATCTTGCAATGAAACAACCAACATTTTCTTCTGGTATGGGTAAAACAAACAGTATTTACCAGATCCAAGTCTTCAAGTGTTCTCAATCATCTGTAAATTTTTGAAATGCAGATGAATACTGTATATCATTGATTGGTTGATATTTTTAAATTGTTGTTTTAAAGTGAACCTCCGGGCAAAAACTGGTGGGACGGTCGGACTCTTGAAAAACATTTTTCATTTTGTTAATTCCTTGCCGTAGGCAGGCAAGGAATCTATGCGATGGTGATGTCGCGTGTGTGTGTGTGTGTGTGTGCGTTGACAATTGATGCAAACCGTGGACTAAAGATTGACTTCATACCTGCGAACCGTGGACACACCTGAAACCGAGGACGTTAAACGGTTATACCAGCATGCTAGCAACACTCCTTTCATTAATTTAGAGGTGCTATAGTGATATCTCATGGATATTTTGATAGTCCACGGTTACCTGCAGAAAATCATGTGATTTGTGTATGGCGAACAAAATTGGAACTGATTGTGTATGCATGTGACCCACAGGCAAAAATCAGTTAGTGATTTGTGGATACATAAACAAATGACATAACCTACACTATACATCATTGGTTTATATCTCATTATAGCCATATTAGAAGGGTGTCCTCGGTTTGTAGGTTCCATTCAATTGGTCCACGGTTCGTGGCATTTGCCTGTAATGGTGTGTATGTGTGTGTGTGTGTGTTTGTGACAATTGCTTGTAAACACGATATCTTAAGATAGGAATGTCCGACACTTTTCATATTTTGTATATAGATTTATCATGTTGAGAGGAAGAACCCTATAGTTTTTGGTAGAGGTCAAAGGTCATTTGAGGTCACCAGCGGTAAAATTGCGACAATTTCAAAAATAGCTTGTAAACACGATATCTTCAGATAGGAGTGACCAACACTTTTCATACTTGGTATATAGATTTGTCATGTTGAGAAGAAGAACCCTGTTGTTTTTGGTAGAGGTCAAAGGTCTTTTTAGGTCACCAGCGGTAAAATTGCGAAAACGCCGAAAATGGCTTGTAAACACGATATCTTCAGATAGGATTGCCCCACAATTTTCATATTTGGTGTATAGATTTGTCATGTTGAGAGGAAGAAGTCTATTGTTTTTGGCTGAGGTCAAAGGTCATTTGAGGTCATCAGTGGTAAAAATGTGAAAACACCGAAAATGGCTTGTAAATATGATATCTTCAGATAGGATTGCCCGACAATTTTCATACTTGGTGTATAGATTTTTCATGTTGGGAGAGAGAAGCCTATTGTTTTTGGTAGAGGTCAAAGGTCATTTGAGGTCAATAGCAGTAAAATTGCGAATACTTTGAAAATGGCTTGTAAACACAATATCTTCAGATAGGATTGACCGACAATTTTCATACTTGGTATATTGATTCGTCATGTTGAGAAGAAGAACGCTTTTGTTTTTGGTAGAGGTCAAAGGTCATTTGAGGTCAATAGCAGTAAAGTTGGGAAAACTTTGAAAATGGCTTGTAAACACAATATCTTCAAAAAGGAGTGACAGATACTCTTCATATTTGGTATATAGATTTGTCATGTCAAGAGAAAGAAGCCCATTGCTTTTGGCAGAATTCAAAGTTCATTTGAGGTCACCAGCGGTAAAATTGGGAAATTCCAAAAATGGCTTTTAAACATGATTTCTTCAGATAGGAGTGACCAACACTTCTCTTGCTTGGTATATAGATTTGTCATGTTGAGAGGAAGAAGTCTATTGTTTTTGGCTGAGGTCAAAGGTCATTTGAGGTCATCAGTGGTAAAAATGTGAAAACACCGAAAATGGCTTGTAAACATGATATCTTCAGATAGGATTGCCCGACAATTTTCATACTTGGTGTATAGATTTTTCATGTTCAGAGAAAGAATTCTATTGCTTTTGGTAGAGGTCAAAGGTCATTTGAGGTCACCAGTGGTAAAATTGCCAAAACTTCAAAAATGGCTTGTAAACACGATATCTCCAGATAAGAGTAACAGATACTTTTCATATTTGGTATATATATTTTTCATGTTGAGAGAAAGAAGCCTGTTGCTTTTGGTAGAGGTCAAAGGTCATTTGAGGTCACCAGTGGTAAAATTGCCAAAACTGTGAAAATGGCTTGTAAACACACTATCTCCAGATAAGGGTTACAGATACTTTTCATATTTGGTACATAGATTTGTCATGTTGAGAGAAAGAAGCCTGTTGTTTTTGGTAGAGGTCAAAGGTCATTTGAGGTCACCAGGGGTAAAATTGCGAAAATTCTGTGCCTAAAATGTAAAGAAAAATCTATCAAGCACTGTCAATTTGAAAGCAGGTAAGGTATTTGATGGCAAGGAATCACTACGCCTTTTGGCTTTCTGGTTTAATAATTTTTTGACTTAAGGTATGCTTTATTTTAATAATGAACAGACTTTACTTGAGCTATAGTAATCTTGAATTACTTCAGTTCTGAACTGGCAAGAAATTCCACCAGAAACCCAAAAAGGGGGAAGGGAGGGGGGGGGGAATAGTTACAGGGAGTTTCATTATCCAGTTTCCAACCTATTGGAGGGGTGGGGGAGGGACTACTAACCACAAGTCTGATTGAATGATGGCCTACATGATGTAGGGGGATTGTAGGCTTAAGGTTTTTAAAGTTTGAAAGTAAATTTGTGTACCCCTCAGCCTGTAACTTCAAACATTGCTGCAAATGTGTACTCTCTTTAAAGTGAGAAACCAAGATATTGACAATTTTCTACTTTTTATGGAAATAAAAAGGGGAGGGGGAGTTCTAACCCACCTTCTTCAAGGAAGGAGGGACAATTCCAACCCCTCCTTGACAGAAACACTACAAGGAATCACAAAGCTGCAGACTGGCTTTCTAGTTTAAAATTTGTTTACAGTATACTGTATGAGTTTTGATTCATTACATGCAAAATGCAAGTACAGTACAGTAGTCTTACTCCTCAAAGCAAGACCCAGGTTCTCTTCCCAGGTCGAGTCACATCAAAGACTCTTCAAATGGAAACTTCTGTTGTTGTGCCTGATGCTCCACATAAGCAATGGAGTAAGGAAAACATGCCAGTGAGCCACAACTGGAAAAAATGCTGTTGCCAGCTCTACTTGAATCAATAGGATGGAAACTGGGCTGTTAAACTCTGTCTATCTAACTACTGTAACTCAGCAATTTGAGGAGGGAAATACAGTAATGAAACAGTATGCAATAACACTTGCCTGCCTCAAAATTCTTGGCCCTGGATGTGCTTGAGACTTGAGTTCATAAACTGGTTCAATCTCAATATCTTCTAGTCCCCTGCCAACAACTGCGAGAGTGCTGCACAGCATATTGGATAAGATGATTGCAATTGAAGTGATTATGTTTTGCAACCAGGAGGGTTTGGTTTGATTCCAGTCCAGGTAAAATAGAGGTGGATACAGTAGGCCTATTTCATACAAGAGCCAGTTACTGCTAAGTTTCCTAGAGCCTTTCAAATTTGAATAAAAGGTAAAGGTGGTAACTTGGTTAACCACAAGTTATTTCTACCATATCCACGGTTAGATACTGTAGCTTTGTAATGCTAGTACTAGTGCTTCAATGGAGGCCTGAATTATTACTACCGTTGTAGAGTATGGATACACAGCAGGAAGCAGGGAGGTGTGAAACACCTCCCTGTTTGAAGTATGGAATTCAAGAGTGACTTTTATGTCTAACAGACTTGCATTTAGTGGCCTACACAATGTACATGATCTACAGTACTATCAAAGCTGTGAAAACAAGATACAACCTGCTATTAATATCAAGATGCTTCAGCCAGGCTGAGTTTTTAGTTCATTTCACCTACAGTACAGTATTGTAATTTGCTTATTCACAATAAAGGCTGGACATTCTGGTTTACAAATTATAGAGTGTAAACCGAATTGAAACCTTAAAGGGAAAGTTTTTAAAGCCAAATTTCAATTTTCATTAATAGAAAGAGGAGCCAAATGTACACAGTCATCGAAACCTCCTTATATCTCAGATATAAACTCCTCACAAAATCAGCAAACGAGAAGTCATTAGTTTTGTTTTCCAAGGGAAACTTGAGGGTGGCAGCAGACCAGGTTATACCACTTCCTCACATTGACAAGAAATGCTTTGTTTCCCTTTGTTTTTCCAGACTGTTGTGTTGATCTTTAAGTTATTAGAAGAACCCCCTGTGGTGAATGCAATTTTTGTAAAACTTCTCATCTCACTTATGCAGTCACATTTTGTGTGTTGTTGTACAGTGGGTTGTCTTGTAATCTTCCAAAATTATAGGAAAAAACATGTGTCCATAGAAAATTTTAACTGCCTTTTTATACAAAAATGTTGACTTGGTGATTTAATTGCATTTTTAACAGTTTGGTAGTGTTGTCCATTGGCAGTGTCATCAATCAGCAAATATTTTGGTTGTCTTTCTCTTTGGATATACAGTATGTCAGCTGCTTATTATAGTTCAAGCAAGAAATTAGAAAAATGTTTGTTTGTAAATAGAGAAAAGTTTTTACTGTAAGGGGTATATGCAGCATATGTTTTTTGCTTTGATGATATTTTGAAAATTTCAGTATGGTTTGGTGGTTTCATAGTTTCACCATACTGGGAGAACTGCAGAGGGATAATAAAGACAACTTCATCAATGTCCTCATGTAAAGGGTGTTTTGGGATGAATTTTGAACTATTTTACCCTCTTTTTGGTTTCGATGAAAAGAGAAACCAATGCATTCATGATGGCGTGTGTGTGTATGTATGTGTGTATGTGCGTTTGTGTGTGTGTGTGTGTGTGTATGTGTGTGTGTTTGTGACACTTTGCTTGTTTACATGATATCTTAAGAAGGGAAGATCTGACAATTCTCAAACTTGGTACACAGATACCCCATACTGAGAGGAAGAACCCTATTGATTTTGGTGGAGGTCAAAGGTCATTTGGGATCACATTGGGTCAAACCCTGAAATCCTTGTTTACACTTTATCGCAAGGTAGGAAACTTGAATTCATTTCAAACGTGATATGTTGATGCGTTATGATGTGAGAAAGAACCCGATGTATTTTCGTGGGAGTCAAAGGTCATTTGGGGTCACATGTGGTCAAACCCCGAAATCCTTGTTTACACTCTGTCGCAAGGTAGGAAACTTGGATTCATTTCAAACTTGATATGTTGATGCGTTATGATGTAAGGAAGAACCCTATCGATTTTGGTGGAGGTCAAAGGTTATTTGAGGCCACATGGGGTCAAACCCTGAAATCTATGTTTACATGATACATCATCGTAGGAAACTTGGATTCATTTCAAACTTGATATGTTGATGCATTATGATGTAAGGAAGAACCCTATTGATTTTGGTGGAGGTCAAAGGTCATTTGGGATCAAAGGGGGTCAAACTCAGAAAACCTGTATCGGATAGCTCAAGGTACGAAACGTGGATGTTTTTCACAATTAGTGTGTGTATGAGTTATGGTGAGTTGAAAGTACTGTACCTGTTGTTTTTTGTGGAGGTCAGTGGCCTTCTGGTATCACCTGGCATCAAACTCTGTAAACCTTGTCGGCAGAATATCCTAAGGCACAGTAGAAATTTGGCTTTTTGAATATCGAAGTGTTTTGGTTAAAAGAAAAACCAGTTACTTACAGGTTGAGTCAAGGGTCACTTTGGGTCACCAGTTGTTACAACAAATGTTGCATTTTATTGAAAAGAGCATGTATGTATCATGGAAACCTCAATGCATTTTTGCATTCTGGTTGTAGCTATAAGTTTCGTCTGTCCTCTGCATGCTGGATGTAATTAGTTGATATTTTTACTGTGAGAAAAGATTTCCAGATCTCAAATCATGATGTAACACTTACTTATTGTTGTGTGCAGTACAACAAATGAAATAATCGTACCAGTTTTTATGCATCATGGCTGATTGCAGAGCATATGATGTTACGTACGTAACACCTCTGTCCACTAATTCTTACGTTCATAACTATCATGTTCATAGGTGTATAGGACACAAATTTCCAGAGAATTTGATTAGAACTACACCAGTTTGCAGAAGGCTATATCTGTTATTGGTCTGTGTGCTTTCCTCTATTTTCGGCACTTACCAAGGATACATGAGAGCCTTCAAGGTGATTTCTGTCCAATGATCAGTACTGACAACATTCTTTAATCTCGTTCTGTATACTGTATGTGTTATTAAATTGTATCAATTTGATTGTACTTATTTTTGTAATTATGAGAAGGAAGAAATAAACTGAACTGATATGTTATAATGTTAATTTAGGTACATAGGGACATTGATTAAGTATGAATGTATCACATTTCATCAGTTAACATCTCAGGAAAGAGAAAAAAATGTTTTAAAACACACTCAAGAGTCTCAAGTGCTTAATTTTCTTGAAAATAGTTTGGCTTACATACGTAAGGAGGACAGACATCTCTTTCCTTTTTAGGTACGTGAACAAAAATCTCCCATTTAGTCCAGATTTTGCAACTGGTAATAGGATTGCAGTGAAAATGTGTTTATTGCTTATAATTCTCGTGAATGCATGGTTTATTTATACATAATTTCCTACTAAAAGATTTCTGAAGCAAAGTTTCTTCATGTCTGTTCTCTGTTACGTACGTGAGAGAGTATGCTTACCACTTAAAAGGGATAACAAATGAAGAAAACTATCTTCCAACTCTAATAATTAAAATAGAGACTACCAATCAAACTAAATGGCACAACAAAAATTTTGTATTGGAAGACTTCAATTTTCACCATCTCTGTCACACTTTTATACCCCAACCCGTGTGGAAAGACCCATTTGCAGGAGGCAAAGATTTTGCATGTTTTTGTAGGACTACACATTCTGCACTGTACAGATAGGTGATGAGTCAAGTCTCTACTACGTAATTACTATATGCACTTTCACACAGATGATAATATTAACATACTGTAAGTACAGTACTGTACATTGAATGCTGCACCAGCAAAAGTATGATACCATTTTTCTGAATTGTCTTTCACTGTAGCAATTATTTCAAATACATCGGGGCTGGGCATTTTCATACATACAGTAGCCATTAGCCTTCGAGTCATCAAACAGAACTGCTTTATAATTGTTGATGCTAAAATAGTGAATGTGCAGTACTGTTATACAGTATTGTTGTATTGGACTGCGCAGTAGGCCTACCATCTTTCAGTGTGGTATGAACAGGTTGTGTAAGCACTGCCTGTAAACTCGGGCACCACTCGATTTTTAGCATTAGAAAATGCAACTTGATGTTTGTGCAAAATAATATTAGAAAACAGAATTCCGCTGTAAGAAAACAGAGAATTCCTGTTTGTACCCATATTGCAATACTTGCTGCTAGTCCCTCCATTATATCCTATTTTCCCACACCTCTTGTCCTCTCTTGAAATATCTTTCCTCAATATCCTGAATATGTCCAAATTATCTCAGTATCATCCAATATTTCTCTTTGGTGAATTGTTTCATTCTTTGTTATTTTATGTTTTGCTGTAGTGCCTTTGATTACTTTGTGTACAGTATACAGTAGTTGGCAGTTTTTAAGTCTGTTAATAATATAATACAGCTCTTTCTGTGCTGCTGTATTTTATAAAGTACAGTATTGTGCCACAGTGAATGGTTTTACTCCAGTTTGTAGTATAGTTGGTACAGTAAAAGGACATTTGTAATTCCTGCTTTTATATTTTGTTACCTTCAGTGAAGTCTGTCTGCAACTCCTACAGTAACTGCTCAGCTGGAAACTGTGAGCACATGAAAACCACAGACCAGTACATTGCACTATTTGAAACTGTGCCACAAATCATTTGGGTTGTTTTGAAATTATTTGTGTCATAAAACACAGTAGGATAGGTCAAATACATGGTGTGATATGAAGCACCATCCTTACAAATGCATTGCTGATAATAAGTTTGGACTTATATAAAGCTAATAGTTTAATAAATGGAATTTTTTGATGGAATCAGACTTAGCTGCTATTTATTGTACGTGGGGAATACATTACATTGAATAACGAACAGTGCTGTCTTTGAAAGTAATGGGGTTTGTTGGCACAGGCATCCATTCCTAAACTTGTTACTCCATTAGAGTCGTCTTAAGTATCAGGAGACAGTGCGAGTGCACGTAAATTTCGTCATGGTTGTTGATCATTAAGTGGATTATGTTGCAAGTTGCTCGTCTATGTGTGTTATAGTCTCCTGAACTAATTTGCAGGTATGCCAGCCTTTTAAAGCTGGTGGATGCAAGTATTTTATTTTTCCTGCAGAGGGGGAAACATGAAGGAATTTGTGGGAAATACAGGGCTAAAAATACCCGATGACACCATAAGCTATGGCTGCTGGACCCTTTTTGATGACCATGATGTCCCTCAATAAATGTTCATTGAAGTGACATAGACCGATGGCCATTTTTCTAATTTTGGCCGTGCCCTTTTTCAATCTTATTTTGAGCCCTGTACCTAGTTGGAGAGCATGTAACCTTGTATCCTGTTATCCTGTAAATAGTAAATTAATGTGCCCATGTTGCCTCATTTCTCTTGAGGGTAAGTAGCATCTGCATTTTGCCTCTGTTGAGCTGCATTTATTATCAGTTAGGTTGACAACCCTAAGATATGTTTCAGTCGGGCTTGGATCCTCAAATTGACATATATATATATGAAACAATTTATGCCACATCAACAGTATAAAGAATTATGCTGCAAGAAGATTCACCTGTCATAGAACTCAACAAATTATATTGTCTGGTGTACACTTTGAGACTCAAGCTACAGTATAGGCTCCCTTTATGCAAGCAGGCAGGACAAATAAATTTTTATTATTGTCATTTTTACAATGCACATACTGTAGGCTGCAAGTTTCCGATTGCCCTCTTGTTTGCCTTGGTTTCACAAGTCAATATTAAACTGGGCTAACTGTTTACAACGTTAAAGTGATAAAGTTTGCAAATTTGAAATTTTAAAATTAAATATTCAAACAACAATAAATTAAGTCTGTTTGATTAGCTATTAAATGCACATGGTATGTAATTGTCAGTATGTTGTACAGCAGCTGAAGATCCTTCATCGGTAAGCCTGTGGTACAATTACTGCCAAAGATCCTCAAGTCTCCCTATAAATTTCAAAACCTATTTCCTTGAAGAAAAAAAACTTTCAAGTGTTTTTTTTTTTAAAGTGACCCAAGTTGTCTTTGAAAAATACAAAAACTTCTCTTCCACAAGTTCCATATTTTCAAATATTTGTTGAAAGAAGGTAAAATATTTGGCATGCAATGTGGGCGGTGCTTACCCGCAGCAGCTAAGATAAGGATTTTGACACAGTAGCCAGTCAATTAGTGGTATTGATGATTTTGTGAAGAGATGAAAAAAGATGGTTTTCTTTCATTATTTAAAGGCTTCAGTATTGCATATCAAGGTACAGTAAAACGAAACAGTAACTTCTAGTAAATTTTATATTTGAAGAGAAAAAATGTTGTCACATGACTCTCAACAGCCAGTCATGAAATGGGACAGTCTACTACACTACAAATTGGGATGACTGCTCTTGCCCTTTAATTTTTTTCCCACATTTGATGTGTACACAGTTCCACAAAACTGAAATTCCTAGTGAAATCTCACACTGACTCCTCATACAGTAGTCCTTTTTCTATTCTATTGCCTTTGCCAATAATCTTTTTAAAGGGCATGTTGTCTTGGAACTAAACCTCTATAATAGCCAAGTACTTTTTTGTATTTTTTTGCAATTGATTTCTTATTTTCTGCAAGAAGACAAGTTTTCTATCAGTTTTGCATGGAAAGATGATGTAAAAATGACTAATGTGGAACTGTTTTAAAAGGCATGGCTTTTTTAGCAGCACATCTCTCTGCTTTTTCTAGAACATAGGCCTAACATTTGTTGTTGGAGGAATCAGTTGTGCTGTTCCAATCATGGAAGTACAGTACTTCCGTGTTCCAATATGGTGAATGTACAGTACCTTTTACAGTAGGTGGTCAAATAAGGGATGAGTAATCTTAATGTTGAACAGTACCTTATTCCTTTAATTCCCCAGTGGACATACACAGTTCAGTAGTAAGTGCTGTTTGGTAGTTTTATAAACCTTGCAACCATGACATGATACAGGATGCATAATAGAATCTGGCTATAAAATCTACCCAAGGTAAGACATCTTTGAACTTTTAAACCCAATGATTCATACCTGTAATCTTTCCATGAAAGGCCTTCACTATTGGTGCAGTAGTAAACCACTACTGTACCTGTAGCCCCTGTGTATACCTTAGTGATTTTGAAAGTAACAGCAGATAAGCCCATTGTACTGCAGCTCATATAAATGATGCTGGGATAACAGAGTTTTGAATGTGAGAGCCAAATATTTCACATTTCCCCCTGGGATCTGCATTACTAGTACAGTAGGGACTGTAATTGTGGTAAGGTGCAATACGTGGCTTTGTGGGCAATTGGTCATTTTGAAAAGTGTGGCTTTGGTGTATCTTAATCCACATTTAATTAAGTAGCTGAATGAACTTTGCTGTAAAAACTGCCTGAATAAACTGAAAATGAGAACTGAAAGGAGTTTAAAGGGCAGGAGCAGTCATCCCAAACTGAAGTAGTGTAGTAGACTGTCCAGTTTCATGATTGGCTGTTGGGAGTCACGTGACAATGTTTTTTCTCTTCAAATATGAACTTTAATAGAAATAACTGCTTGGTTTACCTTGAGTATGCAATAGTTAAATCATAAAATGTAATGAAAGATACTTTGAAAAGAAATAAGACCAAAATTGTGCTATTTAGCTTTTTCTTTAAAATAACATTGGGGGGACTGCTCTTTACCTTTAAAGCATGCTGTCTCCCAACAGTGCATTGTGATAGATCAGCTTCAGTTAGTGCATTAAATTGTCTTCTCATTTACAGTTACTGGATCGGGTACCTGTATAGCAGCTGTAATACTGTATGTTTTATGTTGCAGTCAATACTATAAACATGATTGGAAAAATGCTAAACCCCTGATTGTCCAGTGTTGAGGGCAGGACATGTCACAAAATCCTTTTTTGATTGCCCCTTCTTTTAGAGTGGCTGTTTGAGTTGGTTCATGAAATTCAACGACTCTTTCCAAACATGTAAACATTTCTTCACATGCCAATTACAAATTGTCAAACTTAGATAATCCTCATATTGCAGCACCCCTAAAAGAAAGGATAGAATAGGGTCAAGCAGTGGTGATTGTGATTGGGCAACTAGAGGTCACCTGAGGGCAAGACTGGAATGTGGCAGTGCTAAGCCTGCAAAGAAAGGCACATAAGAAAAGAACAGCTTTTAGCCTCCATTCCCATCATCTTCCCACTTCCTTGTTGCAAATACAGTAGTAGATTTTATTAACAATGTAAGATAGTGAATATTTACTGCCGTGGTGGAAACTATGCATAGATGTGGCTCCACCTAGTAACAAGACCAGGCACAGGCACAAGATGCTCTAAGACTCTCTAACTCTGGCCGGGCCCTCCCTTCCACTTTAGGGGAAGTCTACCATAAAAAAAACCCCCAAAATATCCCTAAACAAGGTTAAGAAAATGGGGGAGGGGGTAATCCAGACGTCCAGAGCTTGTACCAAACCCTGGATTTGTTCCAAACTAAAACAGAACAAACTGTACAACAGCCATGCAGATGGCCTCCAGACCTTCCCCGCACAGACTTCAGAACAACACACAAAGTTAGACATGGTTGCGACTTAACAGCAAGAGGAGAGAGGAGCAAGTGACCACTTTTCTCAGAGCCAGTGCCTGCTCTCACAAAATCTAATTAACAAAACAACAGGACTCATTAACAAAACAACAGAAAGGTATGATGACTGGCTTGTTGGTGCTCTGGCATCGTGCCAACGTCTCCGCCTGCAAAGGAGAAACTAGACATACAAAGTCACGAAGATTAACGCAATAGCAACCCCCTTGGTGGCTACACCACCCCCTTCCCTATGGAGGATGCACCCTTATTGTCCGAAATATCTGTGACACAACACACCTTGCATTGCATTTTCCAATAAGTTCACAGCCATTCCAACCACCAGGTGACTAACCAGGACCTCCCCAACTATCGCAGGTTGTCTCTTCTTGTTCATGAGTTCAGATCAATTCACTTTCAAAGTTTCCCAAAACATGGTCATCCTCTAGCTTTTTTAAACAAAGTTTCTGCTGTAAGCTCGAATGAGAGTTGCTATGCTTTACATCTGTGTTCCTCAATTTGAAAGCAATAAAAGCTTGGTGGTTGGCAAAGCTACAGTATTATTGTGTGTAATCCTTCATCCACACTAGCTGGGGGCGCCTCCTCCGATAAGCCTTTGGGGTGACTGCCTCCCTGGTACTATTGGTTTCTGTCAACTCATTCAACTCATTGTTCTGAATGGTTTCACATTAGGAGTTTTGTTGCACCTCTGGCCTTTCAACCAGTTCGTCAGGAGCTACTGTAAGTATCATTTCAAATGGTCAATGTACACAACCTTCAACCCCCCAAAGTCTAAGATTTTTACATGGTGGGCCTATATGGCATTCTGACAGTTTTTGCATTATGAGGAAAGGACTGGTCCATTTCAATTGAAGTTTTAGGGACTTGTCCTTTACTTTTGTGTGGGCAGCTAACCATACAGTGCCTTATCATTAACGGAAAACAGGACTGCCTTTTTGAAAATTCTTGCATGGTCATTTCTGCTGTTCCTCTCCATGACAAACCTGCTGTAATTTTTCACAATCTTTATATTTAGAAAAAAATATTTTTTTAAATTTATTTCTGATAACACATGAAAGTATGATTAAGCAGGCCTTATTTTAAATTTTTTTAGGTGTGCTACAAATCAGTGAAATCAAACCCCTCTTGAAATTAGGGAGTGTGTAAGGTGTGTTGTTTTTTAAACTAAAAAAGATAAATATGAGCTCCCATTCTTCATCTAAGTGTGCCAAAAATCGTACTCCTCGTAGTGATTTTAGGCGAGTGATGGTGGACAATCACACTCCTACACCTCAAAATTCAAGGCCTGATTAAGGAGCAACGTTCTTGTAATTGGAACTCTGGAAGTGCATTGAGGTTCTGTATCCTAGAAGTAACACTCCATCAGAGGAAAAGTACACACATACACACAGTAGATAATACATGACATCATCCTGCAGTAGCAGTCTTTTTTGCAGATGTGGCAGATGAAAATAGTGGCAGGTTGAGAGACTGATGTCTTCCTCATTTTGGAGGCTTGTCCCTCATGTTGATCCCCCTCAGCTTTCTTTAGTACTCCTGATTTTACTGCAAGACACCAGGTTGAACATTGTGAAGCTAAATCTTCCCAGCTGTTGATGTCAATATATGCTGACTGGTGGTCCCTTTTACATGAATCCCTGAACCTAAGATGGGAGTGCCCTCTGGAACCAGAACCATGTTCCAGCTGACCATACAAGAGGTCCTTTGGAATACAGCCCTTTTCCATTATGGACATGACCAAGCCAGCATAGGTGGTGTTCTGAGTACCTGGCTGTTGGTGACTTTATCCTCCCCATGTTAATCCCATGTTATTCCAGTATTCTGCCGTGACATCTCAAGTGGAAGACATGTAACTTGGTCTCATGTATGGGAAAATAAACATTGGTGTACCTTCAAGTGAAACTCAAGTCAATAAATTCAAAAATATATATTAAGCAGCATAAAAAATGAATTTTAACAGTCCAACTCTCATTTTCATACAGTAGGATATTCTTGAGCAGAGATATAAAATACGTTGAAAGATTACCACTAAAAACAAATTATTCCATTGTGCAATAATTTGTGACTTTCTTGTTGTGCAACTCACATTACAGTACCTACTTTGTTTTCATTTAAAATTGATAAGGTTTTTGCAACCTTGAACACTTCCCGTTTGTTTGCACAGAGAGTGCTTAATTAATTATGTCACCCATACTTTTTACCTCACACTTTGGCACAAGGTGCAGTAACTTGCTGGAAAACAAAGAAGTTTTAATACAAAGATTGTAGCTTGATAAGTACAACAATGACATCACAAATTACTGCACAATGTACAATTTTAATATGAGTGAATAAACTTCAACATTTTATATCTCAACTCAGGAATGTCTTATGAAGATGCGAGTTGGACTTTTTGCCCTCATTTTAAGTCTTGTTCAATATATATTTTTGAATGTTTTGACTTGAAGTGCACTTTCAGTGAATACATCATCTTCTAGCTATCCCAAGCCAATGTCGAAAACATGACCCTTACTCACCCAGGACCCAAAGATGAAGTACAATAAAAAGGAAGATCAGAAAGGTACATGTTGTAAGATTAGGATGATGTTATTAGAACATTTCAAGGTTCTTGTTTTTTTACAACAAGCACCAAAGGCCTTTACTTTTGAATGTCAGGTAACAAAAAGTGTAATGACACAGTATTAATGAAGACATCATTAGAAAGTCTCTATGATAAGGTGTGTGAAAAGAAAATACTGAATTATTCAATTTGAAAATATTGCATGCATAGAACTGTAAGAAAAACTGACCATGTGTACAGTAGGTTGAATACTGTGTGTAAATAAACTGAAGGACTAGGAAAAATGTTGATTTCCCAAGGAGGAATAAAATTATTCCCCAGAAATGGATGAAAATTTTCCACATTCTCACTTTATTGCCATGTGCAAAAAAGGGAATTTCCATCTCATTGCCAGAATTTCCTTCCAGATGCCCATATTTCCCAGGAAGGAGAGCCTCCCTGATTCCCAACTTTTTTCACCCATTATAAAACTGAATTAAAAATCTTTTAAGGATGCAGACATTCAATTTATTGATCTTTTGGAGAATAAGTGTTATTCATGAACCTTATTGGACAAAATGTGGGGGAGTAGATAGTATGGCTTAAATGGAAATGATCATCTCACTTTAAAGTTAATTCTACACAATGGGGACTGAAAAGATTGAATAGGGTAGCATATTATTTCATAACTGTTTAATACAATTTAGTTCTAAAGAAAATAAAACATTCTTTTGCAATATTTGCTGGTATTATACAGTATGTGAAAAGGGGTCAGCAGAATTTGTGTTCTTGTTCTGAGAAGATTTTGGCTGCATGCAAGTACTATAAAGGAAAATTCCTACAGATTTACGGAAAGCTTAGATTCTACTGTAAATACTACAGTTTTATTATGAAAAGAATAGACCAAAGCAGTTTGGCAGGGGCACAGCATGTTGTACTCAGAAATTAAGCTTCAATTTTTTTCTGAAGAGAAATCTGCCTTGCAGACTTGAAAAAGAAAAATATGAAAAACCTCACCAATTTTGTACAAGACAAGTCTGCCTCATTAATATTTATGAGGCCTTTTTTCTGACATCATGGATTCTTGGTTTGTAAACTGTGTTCATGAATTTTGTATTGGAAGTGTGTGTGTGTGTGTGCTGCATTAGCATTGGAAACATACCTATGTGCAACATGGGGCTAGGAAGAAGGAAGAAGATGTCACCATATGTCATATTCTAATTTTATTTCAGCTAAGCAGGTGTAGATGAATCCATTGGAAATCATTCACTGTTATTGGAAAGTGGCACTGTGCATGCACCTCACTCAGGACTACAGTAACAGTCACAGATCTATGCTGTAGCCTACTTTACAGTATACAATATGTGCTCAAAATAGAAAATGGAAAGTGATGTCCACTACCTAGCCTCATATCATTTGAGCCAAGCTTACTAAGTTATGAGTTACAACCCTCTGGACTTCAAAAACATCTGAGAGTTCTTTACAATACCACATCCTCATAAGGACCCAGCAAGATACACGGCGGCATGGGTTAATTTTATCAGCACAGACAAATATACTGTAGCTTCTCTTCTTGCAAATACAGCAAAAGTCGTATCATTTGTAAGGATCCTTTTGGTGAGTTGCTTCGAAGCTGGCAGTATGTCGGGTTCAGGGTTCGATTTGTTCGGGTACATGCATGCACAGGTGCACATAGAATTTCCTATGTGCATGTAACTGTGGAGACTTACATGCACTTAGTGCACCTAGAATCTTGTGAAGTTTGGTGGTTATTATCTTGCATAAATTAAGCCATTCCCAGCATTCATTCCTTCTATAATGTTGTTTACAGTATATGCAATGTTGTCTTGCGAAATTATTGCAATCAAAAACAGTGATGCGCACATGGTCTCATGCAGCAAACTTTTTGGCCATGCATGCAGTAGACTTACATGCCTGTCCATTTTTACTGCCGAACAAGGCATCATGTTTTCCTTGGTGACATCATATGCATACGATCCATTTCAAAATTTAAATTGGCCCCTGCATTGTGATTGTTTCAATTGCGCTGATTCTAGCCAGCCAATCACAACTCGCGCCTTTGCCTATGTGATTTAGTGTGTGAAAATACTCAGTTTCATACTGAGTATGCACTCCACGTGCTTATAAAGCTGGCTAGCAAAGCTGGGCAAGCCCCATGCTAAATTCACCAAGAAACAGCATATCACAAATCTGTGGATGTGGATTTGACTTATGTGCATTTCACTTGCAGATTCTTTTTATACAAGACAAAAATTTTGGACAAGAACTGCTTAAAATATGTGGGGGATATTTATATCCGAAAGGAACCATGAGATACTGTACGTTAATGGGGTGCAGTTGCTTTGCTGCCCAGAACTGCTAAGGTTATCATGATTGCTCTACATGGGGTTTGTTAAGTGGGAGAGTAGCTACAGCACATTAGGGCAACTATAACCCAGTACAGCAAAAGAATGCAAATGTTCTGACATGATTGGGGGATGAAAACTAGACAGAGCATGATGTTAGCCTAAGACCTAAATTATCTAAGGGTATGGGACATCAACTGCAAACATTTCTACTGTAGTAACAGTTGATTTGTAGCTCCAGTTTTGAAGTGAAAATATTACGCCTCCAAAAATGATATCCCGTTAATGGAACTATTCCCAATGTTTTCCATCCTGCCTTGCCCTAAAGAAAAGGTGTTTTCCTCATAAGCTTAGTTTTGAATTTCCAGATTGTTTGGTGCATGTAGAAATTTTGCTGTGCATGTAGATTATTTTTTTTGACCTAGTGCATGTAGAAAAAAATTTATAAATCGAATCCTGGTGGGGTTAGGCTGAAGTTAGGCCTATACGCCGAAGGTACTAAATATATGCTGTTCCAATTATCTTAGTTCACCAAAATGCTTTGCTACACTATCACAGTGTAGCTATAGACCTACTTCCAAGTAGCAATTACAATGAATTGTGTAATAGAGTTTTGGTGTTTGTCATTTTTGTCAATGGCATTTTACTGTGGTGAAAATTGAGGTACACCCAAAACTCTATCCCACAATTCATTGTTATTGCTATTTTCTATGCTGTGAGGTATTTAGCTAATGAAAAGGCAAAAGAAAAATCACAAGTCATTGTAACAACAGTAAGTATCACACAAAGGCTAATGTTATTGTTTAGCTTAGGCCCATTTCGTATGCTCAGTTGCACTCTGTATATTCATAATGACCAATCTGGCTGGAAGGTACAGTATCACTCAGATGAAGTAAAATATGGCATAATGTCCTTGTCGACCTACTCAAAAATAATTCAAAGTTCTCTTTTGTTTTCTCCCAGCTGTCAAAACATTTTGAACCTAATGCTGCTGATGAATGTTGTTTTACAATATTTACAACTTTCTGAAATAGTTTTCAAGCCTTTGAACTATACTTTTAACAACCAGCTGTGTTTTGATATCACACTGCATCTCTCATCAATGTTGACAACATAACAACAACTCACTATTAGTGTACTGTACATAGTATTCATTACTGTATGTGCATGACTAGCAGGATACTGATTTGACTCCCATCTTTTACATTATTCACTACAGCTCCTAAACCAACAAACCCAAGCAGGACTCTAGGCACAAAGTGCATAGACCGTACAGAGTCCTTACTCAAGCCCTATGTACCATGGGTTAAAAATGCATGTACAAAGCTAAAAAATTTTGATGAGGCTGTCCAGAACCAGATTACAACCAATGCGATAGTCTTTTCTTTCCGCATGCCACTCAATGGATATGAGATGGCTAGGGCGTTCCAGTTTATGGTTGGTGTGCTGACGCTGGAGATAGAGTATGATGAGAATATTCCTATGGGTAAGTAAAGAGCCAGATTTGTGTAAATAAAGTTTCATTTGAAATTGAAAGCAATACTCCATATAAATTTGTTCTGGATGTATCGTCAATTAACTAATACATCACAAGTAATACATTTGGCAGAAACAGAGTCTGCCATTTTTTATGTCAAACTGACATAAATGTCCCATGCAGCATGTACATTTTGTACAAAAATATTTGTGGAAATTGTTTTTTTAATTGATAAAAATATTTATTTCATAATTTATAAAAGTTTTTTGCATAAGAGTCAGTAAGGGAAATGAATGCCTGACACTTTTATTTTCAATTTGCAATAAGATTTGTATTCTTTGAAAAGAAGAAAGACATTTGCCTCGACCACTGCTGTGCGTATAGCCTTGACCAATAATATGTGTACCCAGTAAATGTCGTGTATATATTTGATACAAAAAAAAATGGCTGAACACTTTCAGTTATAGTATGAGTAAGTTGAGTCTTCTTTAAGTTGATCGAGTCACCTTTAAAGTGTACCTCAAGTCAAAAAATTCAAAAATATATATTAAGGAGCATGAAAAATGATTTCTAGCAGTCCAACTCCCATCTTCGTAAGACATATTCCTTAGCTAAGATATTAAACATGTTGAAGTTTATTCATTTAAAAAAAATCCATCCATTGTGCAACAATTTGTGACTTTCTTGTTGTACAACTCACACTATCTGCTTTTTTCCCTTTAAAATTAAAAATGTTTATATGACCTTGAAAACTTCCTGTTTGTCTGGATAGCGTGTTGCACAGAGCGGGCGTAATCAATTACATCACCCCATAAGAGTAAAGATTGCTATCACACCTTGATACAAGGTGTAGTAACTTTCAGAGAAACAAAGATTGTAATTTGAGTAGTACGACAATGACATCACAAATTATTGCAAAATATACCATTTTAAGTCGAGTGAATTAACTCTATCATTTTATATCTCAGCTCAGGAATGTCCTACGAAGATGGAATTTGCCAGTTGGACTGTTAAAATTCATTTTTCACACTCTACAATATTTTTTTTTTTTAATTTTTGACTTGCGGTACACTTTAAGTTTTGGGTATGACCCAGCCAGGAATCAAACTCCAGATCCTCCTGGCTGCAAGTTGGATGCTCTTACCATTTGACAATGCCGTGTGTTAAAATAGCTGTACAGGTAAAACTTTATCCCTTATAAAGTCAGTTGAAGAACCTCAAGTACAGAACAAAGCTCACCGAAGAAATTGTGTACGGACGAGCTAGTATGAAGCCATGGTCTCATTCAAAAAAGAACCTGGGACATGCACCAGAGGATGCAGACTTAAAGATGTACCTCAAGTAAAAAAAAAAAAATTAAAAAATATCTATTAAAGAGAAAGAAAAGTGAGCTCTCATCTTCATAGCACATTCCTGAGCTTTGATATAAAATGTTGAAGTTTATTCACTTAAAACAAATTTGTGCATTTAGCAATAATTTGTGACTTTCTTGTTGTACAACTCGCATATTAACCTGCTTTGTTTTCCTTTGAAATTAAAAGTGTTTTTATGACCTTGAACACTTCCTGTTTGCTTGCATAGCATGTTGCACAGAGCAGGCTTGATTAATTACATCACCCCATTAGAGTAAAAGTGATCACACCTTGTGCACAAGGTGCAGTAATTTTCAGAAATACAAAGTTTGTAATTTGAGTAGTACAACAGTGACATCACAAATTATTGGGCAGTATTTTAGTTGAGTGAATAAACTTTAACATTTTATATCTCAGCTCAGGAATGTTCTATGAAGATCGGAGCTGGACTGGTAGACTTAATTTTTCATGCTCTTTGATATATATCTTTTTGAAATTTTTGACTTGAGGTAGACTTTAAAGGTAGTCTTTTGTGATTTGGTCATTCATCACCCTAAACCACCAGTTTTACCCGTAGTCAATAATTCTTATTTGGCATGTGCAGCTCTTTGAAGGCAGAGTAGCTGATCTTACATCACATGTACTGAGAATGATCTAATTTATACACATCAGGGTCTTGTTTGGTCACCAGGGTAGTCATGAAACAGTATACTAGGATCGTGTCTGGATAAGGATGAGTTTTAGCTGTGGGAGAAGCAGCAAGGAGTGAGTAGGATTGGAAAATTGAAATTGTCTGGGGAAATGAAAAACTGCTGTAAAACCAATTGCCATTTCTGTCCTTTTATACTGTCGAAATGTGTAATCACTTTGAAAGTAATGGCATCAGTCGTGATTCCTGTACTGTATGCCTGAAAGGGAAGGCACTGATACTCATGTACAGTATAATTTTGATATTGTGCACTAGTTTTTCTCTTAGGAGTTGTGAGTGGCATTCTGTGAACATTAAAGGTAAAGAGCAGCTAAATAACACAATATTCGTCTTATTTCTCTTCAAAGTATTTTTCATTACATTTTATGACTTTACTATTGCATATATGCAAGGTAAACCAGCAGTTATTTCTAGTAACTTTCACATTTGAAGAGAAAAAATATTGTCACATGACTCGCAACAGCCAATCATGAAACTGGATGGTGTACTACACTACTTCACTTTGGGATGACTACTCTTGCCCTTTAAAGTGGCACATTGTGTTTGTAGATGGAAGTCACTAGTTTTTCCAAACCTTTTAAGTAGTCTTATATATTAAAAGGCAAATTCAAAATGATCCAGTTTTTTCTTCTTTTTTTTTCAAACTTTTTGACCAGATACTGATTAGAATTATGCTGTCCTTGAACACAGGGATGTAGCTCGCCAAATCTTAGTGCTGGTTAATTGTCTTATCTGGGGAAAGCACCTCTAACCACCCTTGTCATATACCTCATTTTTCAGCCATCAATTTTTCATTATTTCCTCATTTTACTTTAATAGGGAGCAAATTCGGAGCTAGTTTTAAGTCTTGTTGGACAGATTTGTGGTGGATGGTTAGATGTGTGTTTGCCTGGGGGGAATATCAAGTACTGGAGGCACCCACCCAGTGCTGCCCACCGTAGCTACATTCCTACTTGAACACTCTTGTTAAGTTATTCTTATCAACTCAGTGTGCCTGTTTAAACTGATTGAGGTAGACTGTCAGACTTGGAGTCAGGGTAGAGCTGATGTGCTCATGTCAAACTTAGCAATATTGATGATAATATCCAAAGCAATCCCAGAACACAACAGGTTAAAATGTCTTCTAAGGGAGAATAGCTTTTTGTAGTCCCTGACAGTGGGCAGATTACTACTCCACGCAGTGCAGTCCTACTGAATACCGTTCTGAACAGCCCAGTGACTCAAAAGCTTTTCACTGGGCAAGTTAATGAGACAGCCATGGGGAGAGACTCCAGTACTTGCCCAGTGCATAACTTGCGGTCATTGGGCTGTTCAGAATATTCGGTTGGAGCACACTGGATAAAGAACTAATCTGCAGACTGCTAGGGACTAGAAAAGGCTACAGTATGCTTCCTAAGTTAGTTAAAAATATTAATAGCTGTCCAATTTTGATTCTATAAGGGCTAGAATTTGAATTCACTTCATACCGTAACTTGAAACAGGACTAAGTGCAAAACGTCATGATGATCTTGAATGCATTACTATAAAGTAACTGAATTTTTTGAAATTAAATACTGTATACTGTATAGAAAGCTTATTGCATATCATCATCCTAAATGTTTCTATTGCAGGTGATGATCCTGTCATCTACATGGTGATCTCCATGTTTTACAGTGATAACCCAGAGACAGGTGGGGAATGGACACTGTTGCACCAAGTCAATGAGAGCCGTTCTCTGAACTGTGTTATGGAGAAAATGGTATATGCAATGATGGGATAGATTTATCAATAATATGCAATGATGGATAGATTTATCAATAATCAACATATGCAATGATGGATAGATTTAACAATAATCAATAAAATGATCCTCATTTTCATCTGACATTAAGTATCCAAATCGTGCATCTTGGAATTATACAGTACTGGATCGTACTTATGATTGAAATTGTCAACTTAGGAATGGAACCAACTTTTTACATGGTAACCAGAAATGCTAGGTACATAACTTACAATACAGCACATGAATGCCTTGCTATTAAAACTGAGTTTGCCATGATGTAGTACTTAAGAAAATCTTGTCAAATATCTGCACCATTTTTTATTTTATATTGTTTCATTTATAATAAAAAATTATGTAAATGGAAGTAATCCAGAATTCACATCTACTTAGCAAGATGGATGACTCTCTGTGATAAAAAGAAGAGAAACAGATTACAGTGTATACACAAAACAAACAATCAAACACTACTGTGTTTCCAGTTTTCAAGGGCCAGGGCTTGGATGGGGAGAGGGGGAGTGAGGGCAAGGAGGGATTTCCTAATTTTCTTTCCAGAAGGTATGTAAAATCCCCCCTTTTTAGTACCATAAAAACAGCTTCTTGGTTTCTTATTTGAGAAGAGGATACCTCTGCATCAATGTTCGGACTTAAATAAAGTTCCCTTAAAACCCTTTATATTACACCTTACGATACCTCCCAAGTGACCCGCATTTCACGGGTTTGACCCGCATTTGGACACCCAAACCCGCTGACCCGCCCAGCCCTCTGAAAAACCCGCATTTCAAATCTCCGAAGCATTCTTACTAAGAAAACCACAAAAATTAGCAAATAATTCAGCTTACCAATAACTACAAATTCAGTAAATCTTATCTCACAGCACATTCAATTGCTCGCGCTGCTATACAATGCATAGGCCTAGGTACAGGTATGTACGGTAAGCTGGCTGTCGCAACAGCGTTATCGGCTAACCTTCACAGCAGGTATGGAATATGTTCCTGTTACTGACTAAATTGTGTAATAACGTCGTTCAACGCCGCGTTCAACAGCGAAAATAAATAGCCTAACCACTTCGCAGGTTATAGGCAAGGCTTGTTTCAGAGTCCCCGAATGGTCTTAACTGTCTTGACAGTTCTTGGCCGGCTAGGCCCATATGTTTTCATGGCTAGAATGCCATGAGAGATGTATACGAAGACCGCCGGTGACACACGGAGTTGACGTTTGAAAACTGTGCCGGTACTGCACCAAAATTTACCCCAAAAGCAACTATGAAATATTGTGATTAGGAGAGGGTTTAGTCATTGCGCATTTGTGAGTATCTGCATGTTATTTTGGAAAATCTCTCAATACAATATTTTTCTAGGTTACCGCAAAATATGTAGTACTGTACTGAATTTTTTGGCGGTGACCTAACGACATTGTGTTGACTGATTTGCCAAAAAAGTGTCACCTTTTTGCGTGTAGACACCCCCTCCCCTTATACCCCTCCCCCAGGCCGGCGATCCACCAATGGACTGATCACTTGGACCCACATCTAGCCTCTCTGAACTTGGGAGCTATGCCTTACAGCAGAATTTAAGCAAGTTTTGACCAAAAAAACAACCTGTAACTTTGCCCAAGGGATCTGTTAATTTCAATTTGGGGTTTGGCAATAATAAATCCCCGCTCTTTGAGTTTCTGGAAGAATCCCTGAACACACAAACTTCAGTATGCACTACAGGGCCCTGTAGAAGCCTTCATGTTCCTTACAGTATGTTGTTATGTATTTTAAACTGGAGCCACATTGGCTGAGCTCTGTGTGTCAGGGATCTGACACATTGACAATGTAGTAGTTTATTTGGGCTATATTCTCAACAAATCTTAGTTTTTAGGATTTAAACTGTAATCCATACAGGAGTGGGTTGCAGGGATCCAGTCTAAAGGAAAACTACTGTAAGTAATATGAAGCCCGGTATGCAAATATCTTTACAATGGTTTGCGGAAAGAGTATACAAATCCAGTAATATGAAGACTAGTATCCTTAGAATGTCACTCAGTTAACATGCTATAAAGCCACTATTTAAGTGGAGTAGTTTACTGGCCCTCATATCTGGTTGCTATTCAATTCAACTATCTAGAATTCTTGATGAAATTTGGTTCCCTCTCAAAGACCAACTCAGATAGGAAAACTTTTGACCTGCCTGGTATTGTACTTGCCTACAGTCTTGAGATTACTTTCACCAGTAAGTGACCTGGCTGGTATCAGATACTGTACTTGCCTACAGGCTTTAGATTACTTTCATCAGTGAGCCACAACTGGAAAAAAGGCCATGGCCAGCTTAACTTGAACCAATTGGTCACAGACTGGGCCATAAAACTCCATCTAACTACTAAGTAACTACTTTCACCAGGTAGTGGCAGCTTCCTGCTTTCACACTATCTCTGCTGGTCATTGAAATGTATTTGCATACCAGTCATATTACAGACCTGTTCTTTACTCACATTCTCTTTAAAGGGAAAGTGCAGTCACACCCAACTTTATACTTTAGTGTAGTAGACTATTTCATTTCGCAATGGCTCTTTAGAATCATGTAACAAGGTTTTTCCCTCCTAAACTGTGAAATTTACTAGTAGTTACTGCTTGGTGTTACCTTGAATATGTAATATCTAAATTCTGAAATATCATGAAAGGTGATTGGGAGAAAATCAAGAAGAAAATTATGAGATTTAGCTATTGTTTCAAAACAGCTGCAGAGTGACTGATTTTGACTCTTAAGACCTAAATTTAAGTATGATCACATCAATGCAGTCATTGAAAAACATTTATTCAACCTGCTTGTGTAGTAAACTGCAAAGCAGTCACTTTTGTAGTTTAGTATTATGTTCTGTACAATACTGAAAATAAATCAAAAAATAGAAAAAGAACACTTTCTTGAAACACATCTTACTTGCATAGCATTATACTCTTTCCTTTTCTCATTCAGCCAGAGCAAGGAGACCAGTTTGACTGTGACCCTATTTCCCTCTTTGAACTGAGCAGTGTTCATCACAAGCATTACCTGGTCAACATAAGACTTCCTGTTAGTGAAATTGATGTCGGCAATGGCGAGAAAAAGTTAACCAATGAAGATATCGGTGCTGTTAAAAATTTGAACATTGTGGTTAGTGAGCCCTTTTAATTTTGGAATACATTCAGTAACCAATGTTAAGCATTTTAGGGATGAAGTGAAAACGGCTACTGGGTTGATCTGGAAGTACATGAAGTCTAGGTGTGATTCTACAGATATTGGCAGATATAGGGAAAAAAAAAAAAAAAAACTAAAATGTAAAAACTAAGTTCAAGCATGACCTTTCTCAATAAATACTGCTCAAAAGGGAAAAACTTGAATGCACTCTTAACAATAGGACAGCACTGTGCCAAATTTTCAAGTGAGCTTATTGAATGTTACTAGTCATGGGGAAGTTAAATGTAATTAATGTAGATTTGTTTTAAACATAGTTCAAGAACCCAAGAAATATTCAGTATAAAATACCGTATCACTGGAGTATGTCATCTTGAATGACACAATTCACTCTGTGGGACTTACCTGTGATAGCCTAGTGAACCTTGTGGAGAGACAAGAGGTCAAAGTTTGAGTAAGGTTTTGATGGTAGATTGCCTTTGTGAGATACCATAGTTCTTCACATAAATAGGTAAGCTGCTTTCCTTTCATCAGATATACTCAACTGCATAAAAAGTTTCAATTTGTAGCTTTGGGGGAAGGGTCATTTGTTGCAGGTTTGCTTCTTCAAATATTCCCATTTTGTTATGTTTTTAAACTGTATGTAAAGGACCAGGCCTGAAAAGGTTTAACTTGTTTCTGCTACATTTTCACTAGGGATCAAAACACAAGAGTTCACGACCCCCGATATTTCTTTTCCAGAGTCTGATGAAAAGTTAAAGGGTCCCATGAGTTTCTCAAGAGACTTATAAAACCCTAATAATTTGCAGATGAAGATACATTCAATGGAAAGATTCAAACAACCAAGGTTGTCTCCTTGTTTCAGAAGATTTAGAGCAACATATCAATTTGTGAATAGTTGGAACTTACTCATCTTGAGAAAACTTGATTTTTTCCCAAGTGTCCAACAGCTCTTTATGTGTGTCTGAGACCCAGGAACACCAACAGCAAAGTGGTGTGTCTGGTTTCTCTACATCTATCTTGCAATATGACAAGTTTCTTTGCACTGTATTCTCTTTATTTGTAGGTATACTGATCGATAGAAGCTTATAACTTCTATAATTAATAAAACTCTTCCTTTGTGGAAGTAAAAGATAAGTTTAAGACTAAGTCAAAAGAGAATGAGTTCTCCATTGCAATATTATGTGTTTATAGTGCAGCAGCTCTAGACTATATAAGTGGGTCAGTCAAAAGATGTAGTCAGCAATGTTTATTACACAATTTTTTTGTAGTTAAGTCAGTTAACAGAAAACTGCCAAGAGGTGGGTATAGATAGTTCTGTTTGACATCTAAGGAGCTTTCCATATGTTTTATGCCAGTCATCACTTAGGGCAACCATAGCATGTAGTTCAGGCTCAGTTGCCCTATGACATGGCAGTTGCTAACCCTAAGTATGGCACCACTTAGAACTACATGTGTGAGATAACAGCAACCCTTAAACAAAGGTTTAAAGATACATCAAATTCTGTTATGCTAAGTATTGGTGTAAAATTTGCATTGAAATCCAATGGGTGGTTCTCAAGATGTGGGCAGGTAGAGTTGTCACATTTTCAACAAAAAGTGAACTTGAAGCAAACACATGTGACATTATATCCTCAGACTAATGGATGGTCTTTTGTTTTTCTTTAAAATTTTGCAGCCTATATTCTTCTCAACGATCTCATGTTATCAGAATATGATTGCATAAGTAGCATGAGAATTTAACAAACTTTTGAATGGACACTGGGAGGTCGTATTCCTATTAACTTCATGGTCAACACAACAGTCTGAAAAAAAAACAAAAACAAAGGGAAACAGCATTCCTTGTCAATTTGAGGAAGTGATGTAACTTCTACTCCCCTCAAGTTCTTTCTGGAACACAAATCTAGCAACTTAATGTACTCACATACGAGAAGTACGTGTCCGATTTTAAAGGGAGTTTTACCACACTGTGTTAATGTGGTTCCTCTTTCACATATGAAAATTAAATTAAGTGCTTAAACTTCCCCTTTAATCAAAGTGATAAGTCATTACTTTGCTGGGATTTGAAAAGGATATGAGATAGATTTGTTGTGTCTGGAATAAATTTAATTTGCCCATGGCTGTACAGGACAGGGAGAGCTGCAGACTTTTGTGCCTCAGTTGGGTAGAGATTATGAACTAGTTCAAGATCAGGAGTTAGGCAAAAAGTCTCCACCCCTCCAAAAGAAAGCGTCCCATACAGTGATGAATATGATGAATATGGAGTGGTGCTTTGAGCATTACTTAAGTAAATATAGGTGCATTCTGATGATGAATTGTTTTGGTTTATATCAATTTTCTTTGGTAGATCTTTGTGGATAGCATCACAATAAATGAGGACAAAGTTTATATGTAGGCATGCATTATATGTAGGCATGTGTTAGTGACCTTTCTGTTCTTGTTAACTAGTAACAAAACATCTGAAGGCTGCGTCAGCCACACATAGCACACACTGTTTTTACCTGTGCTCACAGCCTGCCATCATCTGTAAACACACATAAAAGTCTCGTATTTGCTACTGGTATTTATCGCGACGCTTTGAAAGTGGCTGAAGTCATCCCAATCTTTAAAAAAGGAGATCCAACGTTGCCTGAAAATTACCGTCCCATAAGTTTGCTCCCATGTATCAACAAGTTACTAGAGAGGTCTATTGAAAAGCAATTAAGGTCCTTCTTAAACAACAATAATATACTCTTTGACTTTCAGGTTGGTTTTAGGAAACACCATGATACAAGTCCTGCTATTTTGGAGACAGCCAATTGTATTTGTACCTACCTTGATAGTGGTGATAATAATCTGGGCCTTTATCTTGACTGAAGAAGGCTTTTGAAACAGTCAACCACACAATGCTCCTTGATAAATTAAAAAATTATGGCATTCAAGGTGGAGCCTTTGATATTATGCATAGTTATCTGAGTAATAGAAAACATTTCTTGTATGTAAATGTTATTTATTCTACCTGTACCTTTGTTAACGTAAACATGCCACAGGGCTGTGTGCTAGGACCACTACTATTTTTAATCTATGTAAATTACATTAAAAATGTTGTGCCTCACGATTCTCTAAGACTCTTTGCCGATGACAGGAATGTATATGTCCATGACAGTAATTGTATTACCCTTGTTGATAAAGCTCATTCCAAACTCGATCAACTTAAGACTTGGTTTGATGCTTATAGACTTACTTTACATCTTGGGAAAACCAATTTTTCGATTTTCCATGCTAATTCCCATATTCCCCATTCTTGTCCAGACCACTTTGTCATGAACGATGTAGATATCCTCAAAACAAACTGCGTTAAATACCTGGGTCTATTAATCGATGATCAGCTATGCTTTAAGCAACATATATTATTAAATATAATGGAATTTTTCATCGCCTTAGGGCATCACTTCTCCCTGCTGTAGCAACCTAGTTATATTACTCACTCGTTTTCTCTAAATTGTCTGATGGTATAGAAATATATGGCATGTATAAACCTTCTTTGCTCAAACCCCTGCAAGTTCTTCAGAATAGGATTTTAAAAACTTTTGCTTTCAAAGGCCGGCGCCACCCCATGAATACCCTGCATAGAGACCTTAGCATCCTTAAGATCAGCGATATCCATACTTTCAAAATGTGTTCTTTTATCTATACGTACATTAATAATCGCCTTCCTTTTGTATATAGTAAAATCCGTTACCCTAGCTTTCCTACCAATGCTCGACCTAGTACTAGAACTAATGCCTTCTTTACAGTAAGTAGGAACCATACTAGGCATGGTAAATTATTGTTAAATAACTATTGTTATAAACTTTGGAATTCTATCCCCAACGAAAAAAGAAATGTTAGAACACATGCTACTTTAAAGAGTAAGGTAAAAAATTACCTAATGGCCCTGTACACTTGTTAAGTATCCCTTTCATTTTTGCTTTCTTAGTTGGCTTTGTTGTTTCTTTGTTCTCCTTTTTCCTCTTTTTCTCTTTTCTTGTTATTATCTTTGTTGTATTGTCTCTTTTATGGGCACTAGCGTGTTAAACTATTGCTTTTCTAGTGTCCTGCCCGGTTCTATATTTCAGTTTATTTTAAAACGAAATTAATAAATGAAATGAAAGTGTTGCCCTTTGAGTTTTGACCAATTGCACAATGCTGATCCATGAAGAAACATCAAACTGGTGCATTAGAAAGATACAAACTGCTGTTGCATTTCAAGGTGTAAAAAAAATAATTAAATAGAAGTATATAATAGAAATTATAGGATGCCTGAAGCTGGTGTTAAGGAACAAATATGTTTTGCCAATCTTGATGTACGTGAACTGGGGTGATTTGGGGGAATTAAAACTTGCATGCAGCAGAGAATTGTTGATCAATGGTCAATCTTGAATGTTGGGAGGTCATCATTTGTTAGGTGTTACTTGTGATGGGATAAAGTATGGAGCATGTTGGGAAAACCATATTGGAGGCAAAACATCGTAAACCAGAAATATGATTTATTCTTTCTCTCTCTCTCTCTCTTGTCAGGAGATTCATCAGAATGGAGGTTTCACTATCATTTGGCTCACATTGAAGTCTGTCTTTTTCCCGCTGGTCCTTGGGATGACATTTTTCTTCTGCAGGAGGGTCAGTCAGCTTGGTCGTGCCCCACTTCTCATGGAAAAGTAAGAATTTCTTGTATCCCTTAAAGCAAAGGTGGTCAACCCTTTTTATTAAACAGGTCAGACGCAAACGTAAGAAGAATGAAAAATTGACCTTCCCACACTTAAACAATGACCTGCTGTTGATTTCAAACTTAAATACTGTAGACTTCCAAACAATAAAAAGTAATATTCACAAAAAATTAATTTTATTATAGTATTGTCCATGAGTAATGGGGGAAACATTGTATACCCAAGTATGGATGTAGACATTCTTGGGGGACCTGGAAGAAGAATGTATGTGGGTCAGATGCAATCCACTGCCCAAAATGTGTAACCCTGCCCAAAAGAATGTCTTAGTGGAGTCCCACCATCTGTTGGTGAAGAGTGTGCCCTGAAATTCTGACAAATCGTGACCTTTCAGACGTCTTTCAGATGGCTTTCCCCAGACTTAGAAGTAGAATCAAAGCAGCAGATATTTTGAGCTTTTTGCAATTATGGATGAACCTATAAAAGCCCTCTTAAATATTCTAATAAGTTAACATTTTGCTAATTTTGGGGTGTTTGTTATTGTCGGTGTGGGGAAAAAGGGGGAGCAGCTGAGGCTGAGAATCTTTCCAAGATCTGTGGTTGTTGCCTGACATTGTTCAGTGAAATGTCTGGTACTGAGGGTTTGCAGCTACAAAAGTTTTTGTATGTGTAGTGCTGTATTTGTATTGGCCAATCACATTTTTTCTTTTTCTTCAGACATCTCACAGGCAACAAAAAAAATTTAATCAGGGACAGGCTATATTTTGCCCATCCCTGACTTAATGGACGAAGAGTCTTACCCTAAATTGTGAGAATTCTCCCTTTTTTTGTGCTAAGTTTACCCGTCCTCCTCCATGCAGGCATAGCGAGATTAGCTGAGGACACTGAAAACCATGGTAGTTCTTCCTTGACCAAACCCACGTTTTCACACCACTGTGAGCTGTCAGCTTTGTTCTAGTGCTTATTCTTCTACTTACTTGCACAAGTTGTGCAGTTTACTGAGTTTATTTTGTGACTTTGTGTCGATCAATACATGCAATGTGAGAACAGTTGGTACTAAAAATACTTAAAATGACCAAATTGTGTTCCTCTTTTCTCTTTCATTTTAAGGACTATTGTTTGCCTGGCTGTTGTTATGAGTGTCCTAAATTGTGAGTAACAACATTCTATTTTCATCGTGAACTGTCATCACACTACAATGAATTCAGATCAAAGGCTGATCCCATTTTTATAATTTTTTGTTAAAATCTTCTCCATGCTTGGTTGGAAAGTGCGGAACATTTGCCACTCTCTGTAAATATTGTAAATATATGAGTTGTACCACTGGAATATGTAAATTACATTTATGCTAATGATTTTGTGACTTCACAGTGATAAACAGATTTTATAGAACTAGGCTGTGCGATAAAAAATGTTTGTTGGTGTGATGTCACAAAAAAGTTAGTTGGCACTTCATATTCATAGACATCAGATACAAAACATATATTTACACTGCTTGACAAATTTTTCTCTTTTTGACCAGAGATGGAGAAGATTTTAACAAATACAACAAATAAAAATCTGATGGAAATTCTCTCCAAATTCTTTGTAGTGTCACTGCAACTTACATTCAGGAAACATTTACTTGCATACAGAAGATGTGTCAGTACCAAAGCACACCATTTAGACAATAGTGTGATGCTCTTCCTAAAAGTGAATTGTTATTTTAAAAATGTTATCAAATACTTTTTGGTAGGTTAAGAGATTGTCTTGGTCTCATGATGAGCCTTACATTTTTTTTTAGTGGTAGAGCATTGTCTTCCTATGTAAAAGGACTTAGTCCAAGGAGAGGTAGATCTTGGAAACATAAAATGATTGAAAGAAATTCCTAAGGTTGTACATTTAGGGGATTTCAAAATCTCACTGTTGATACAGCTGTGTCAGTTTTATATCTCAAACACATTTATAAATTCCCTTGAAAATTTGTATTTATGACTATGAAAAACTACCTTTACATATATGATAAACCACTGGGAAACATTCAAGTACATACTAATTTTTTTTTTCTTAGCCATTTTCAGTTCTGTCTTTAAAATATTAATTCAACTACCCTGTGTATTGGTGGAAAGGTTACCAAACTTGATATTTCTATTTGAGCAATTTTAGAGAAGTTTATGGGAGGGTGCATAATGATATCAGGTTGATCAAGACATTTCACCTTGGTGGATGTACCTATAGTCAAGGGAAAATAATTTTGCACAACTTTGAGTCAAGATGAAGTAGTTCAGTATTAATGGACTATTGGAATGTAAAATATGCACATTAACCAAAGAACAAAACAAAAGTACGTAAAATAATTTGTATGGAAAGCCTTTGGAGATGACGTCATCTTCTCATATCAATATTAAAATGGTTATATCTTCTTTGATACTTACATCCAGATATATGCTCAATAATATGTGCCTGAATACCAATTAAGTGTTCATGTTTTTTTGCCTTGGGTTCATGTTTATCCTGGTCTAAATGATGTAATGGAAGACCAGCAAAAATAAACCATTTTCTACCAGGGTGATGGGATGGCTACACTCAAGCTCACTTTACATGTACTTGTACCATGGTGTTTCTGCTTTTGCTCATTGCAAGTATTACTAGACAGATCATGAAGATATTCTTAGGTGTAGTGACGGTTATTTTAGCTTCACCTCATCAGTTAGCAGGGGTTTGAAATGCCGAAATTTTCTTTGTATTTTCTTTCTTGATTTCTTTCTTTGACTAATTGTAAAATCTGCCAGAAACAATGAGCTTTCCTGCTTTTAGATTGATAAAAAAAATTTTTATTTTAATTTCTAGTTCCTCTGGAATGGTTGACACTTGTCTTTGAGATACCTGCTATGCTGTTGATAAGTGACATTCGTCAAGGAGCCACCTACGCCATGCTGTTTTCCTTCTGGATCATATTTGTGGGTGAACATATGATGGTGAGGATAAGATAGTAGTTAGTGATATATGTTCAAGTCTTAAGTGCATGCATTTATGGAACATGAAATGGTTGTACACACAGGATGGACAACCATTTAGCAGAAAAGTGATCTTCTTGCAGGAAACCTGATTGTCCTGCTGATTTTTCAGAAATTCTAAAATTTTCAGAAATGCTTAAGTCACACAGTAAATCAACAAAATAGAAATTACCCAGTGATTGCAATTGGACTTAACTGGGACTCAAAGAGAAGCAAAGAATGCATACTTGAATTCATAAAAATAGCATTTATTGTACACAAAATTTAACACAAGTTTTGTAATATTTGGTCGTCTGACAGAAATTCTAGTTGTCTCAAATACTCAAATACCTGATAAAATCCTTCACTATGTCAACTTGAACCCTCAGCATACTTCAGGCAACATATGTGTTTCTGTTTAAACATCATTATATGCACTATGGGTGACTTATGTGACAGATTTAACAGAGCCAGCTCAGACTTGCACTGTAACAGTGCTACCTCAAAACTATTTCGTGTTACACACACAACATTTTAAAGCAATGATCTTGCACATTTTGGCAGAAATGTTACTCTAAAATTTCTGTAGCAATCAGCTAGTTTCTTCCATGTCAATTTTCAAAATGGTATAACCTGGTGCATTACTTTCACATGAAGAGATTTTGGATGGAGTTTTTGCAGGATATTCATGCAGGGGTGTCAATTTAGGGGAGACAGGGGGACATGTCCCCCCTACTTTTTTGAGTGGAGGGGACACTAATGTCAAATTCCCCCTTAATTTTTGTGATGTGAAACTTAAAAATTAGGTACCACCAAAAAGACTGTACATGTAGGTTATGAAAGGTGTCCTCTAAAAATTACGATCAAGAAGCTTTCTGTATCAATAATTCCACGTTTACTTTGCAAATCCCCAAAATTTTCGCGCGCTCCCCACGCTTGCATTCTCATTGATGTTCTTCTTACATTTGCATATCAAACATACATTATTCATCTGTCTCTATGATTATGTCAATTATTTGTGTGCATAGGGCAGCAGGTGTTGTTATTAAGGAGCACAGTATTTATGACTATGAAGAAGATGAATTGTCCCCTACTATGTTTTAATGAAACCTGTGGTCTTAAGTGAATGACCAGCATGGCAGGCTGAAATTGGCAAACACATTTTAAGGAAACTGAAAATGTCTCGGTGCACAGTTTGCATGCAACATTTTTAGAAAAATGTGTGGTTCCTAATGCAAAATTTCGACACGCTCACATCATTCATTTGTGTAGGAATTCGACCATTTCATATTTAGACCATTACATCAGAGAAGTAAAATTACACTGATGTTTGCTAGATAAGGGATTTCAATCAGGAATTAGAGACACACCTCCATCCTCTGTCTGCAGAAAGTGTATGATGAGGTGTTGTTTATGTATCAACAATCCTACAGCGGTATGCTTATGCAACAGTGTCTCAGTAGTACCGTACCAGTGGGTACCGTCCCCCCACCCCGCAATCTGTGATTTTCCCGTAGTCGATTGAAGTGTGCTTTTGATCAAGACATGGATTTATTTTACCTTCTTTCCACTACAAAAGGTTCCTTACTATTAGAACTTTTGCACAAATCCTTCGCAAACTATCACAATTTTGGTTGTGATTCTATATAGAGTACACCTGGTATTTAAAATTGACAATATAGTCCATTGAAGTAATTACCCACACTTTCAAGATCATGTTTTGAAAACTGGAGTTTGCTAGTTACTCAAAATACTGAAACATTTAGCAGCATTTTGCATCTGGGCCCCTTCTATTAGACACCCAGTGGCATAGCAACAGGGGGCAGGCGGCTATGAAAAATGGGAAGAATTCAGAAATTTGCTGTTTGTGAAACCAGTGTATGTGTGGTTTTGACAACTCATGAAATTCCAAAATCTCCCCATTAAAAGCTCCACATTCATCATTATTTTTCCCAAAGAAGCAAATTTTCTGCGCGATTCCTTAGCAGAAGTGCTCACTCATACCCTGAGTAAAATTTCTTGAGCTCTGGACTTTGTAAAAATCAGAAATAGGCTATAAGTGACACCAGATCAACAAGTGACACCTGTAACTACAGTGCTATTTTCATGAATTTTCTTTCATAAAATTCAAAATTTTCTCCAATATAAGGTCTTGACTCATAAAATTTTGTCCGAGAGCCTCATTTCGTGGTTGGATAACATTCTGTAGCAACAACGATCTTTGGTCTCTGTTCAATTTCAGATTTGCCAATGGGAAATGCATTCTTCCGTAATCCCCCAACTTTTCAAATTTTCTTACAGGAAACCCAGAATCCAATCTTTTCTGCCATACAAGCTTCATATTTTCGAATGAAAAATGGCAAACATTTCAGCGCACCACAAGTTACGGCCCTAGTGCAGTGGTGCTCACTCTAAAAAAATGTCTAGCTATGCCACTCTACACTACTTACCAGGACAGGAGAAAAAAATTAGGGCAGATACACCCCACTTTGAAAACCAAATCAATGCCCCTGTATTCATGTGAATTATATAAAATCTCATTTTCTGAAAATGAAGGCAAAGATAATTATGACATACTGTTAGCATGATTAGACAACACTGTTTCACACTTATTTGCACGTATGTTGCATTGAATGAAAGATCATCTTGAACCATGTAGTTGATACACAGGCACATAGCAATAATAAAAAAAGCATGATAAGGGTTATCAAAGTCTGGTAGTTCTGCTTGGTGCTGTGTGACATGTATGCTTTCGGAAAATTATTATCATTATCATAGGTTTAAAGGTTAAATTTCATCCTTGACCATTCTGCCTCCACTACCTGAAACACTTTTAGCCCCTTCCAAAATTGTCTTTGCCTTCTCTCGTACAGTCACAAAGAAGGGAGCTATAAAACAAGGAGGAACACTGACCAGATCAGTCAGAAAATATGTAATTGAAACTAACAAAATCCAAGAATGGAAATTTTATTGACAGATCACTCTGTTCTTGTTGTTGGACTTTTGTTCACTTTTAGTCCTTTTGATGATCTTCTTTTTTCTAAGTGTAACAGTCTTGTAACAAAGACAGTTTTCTAGATGCTGCTTTGAAGATATCTGTGCTGCCAATATGTATCAAAATATTATATTTATCAAAATGACTCTTAGCCCACTTTTAAGTAGCACAATTTCATCACTTTCACAGCAAAAATTCAATTTGTACACAAAAAAGTCATGAAGACATGCACAAAAACTTTTTATAACATGGCATCTGTTGGCCCAAATTGATATAAATTGTGTTGTGATGGCTGGCTCTACTAATTTGAAGCTGAAACCTCTTTCTGAGTTCTTTCTCAGTATGATCATTGTTTTGATTTAGCAGGGGAATGTAGTCACCTCAACTTAAATTAGCATAGTACAGTAAACTATGCTGTGTCATGAATGGCTCATGATAGTCATGTGACAATATTTTATGAAATTTACTTTGAATAACTGCTTGGTTTACCTTGACTATTTAATTTCTGAATTAATTTGAAGAGAACTAAGAACAGTGTAAGAATTAGCTGTTGTTTCAAAATAAGTTTTTAGGGACTGCTTTTGCCCATGACAAACATCTTCCTGGAATCTGACATCCTATAGCAAATAATAATGACACATCCCCATATTAAACAAATTAACATTTATACCCACAGTCTTCTACTTTGCTACCAACTTGCAGCCTTTTGCTTCCATAGCCTTTAACATTTCTTGTAAGGTTTTAAAGCTGCTACATAGCTTCTGAAAACTTTTATCAGTCCATTCATATTACTCTGTAAGGTATTAGTTAGATGAGATTTAACAACACACCGACACGAGTATGTTATATAGTGTCAGTCAACACGATAAAAAAGTTCAAAGTTTAAATTTATTTTCCAGTATGATTGAAGTGCAAATTTGGTTTCCCTTAAGTCGCCTCTTAGCGGGAAGTACTGTGGGCGTATTCTACAACCCCCAGCCCGCAGGAGGCCTGTACTGTATTGGCTGTAGAAACTTAGACAGGTGTCTAGTCACTTGCCAAAGCGTGAAAATTTTTCAGTTAGAAAACAGTAAGGGGAGTGGTGTATCCAATGGGAATTGGTTTCAACTACTGTTTTTTTTTTTGCCTGGCCTGAATGACTGTCAGGCATCTTTCAATACCAGTTCATTTCCAAATTAAAATATGAAACAGTTACAAAACAAGACACGATAGAGGAGGAGGGCTGAGGAAGCAGGATGCTAATTAACTACTAGCAGCCTCCCTTAAACATATAAACTAAAATTGAAGTATAGGTAGACATAAAACATAACGTAAGGGAAAATGGAAAAGGCACTATAAAACATGTTTGCTTAATTTTTGGTTCCTTGTGTAACAAAGGAACCTATGCAGTCACCTTGCTGTATGTATGTGTGTGTGTGTGTGTGTGTGTGTGCGCGCATGCGACGGATTGGAATGTGAGGTATGTGGTTCAATAACTCAATTACCAAGTGACCAATTTTTCTCAAATTTGGTATGTATGTAGATGTTGTTGAATAGATGTGCCCTATCATTTTTGGTGGAGGTCAAAGGTCACTGGTGATCAGCAGAGGCCAAAAAGTGATTTTCTGTTAGTAGCTGTAACTCAGTATCCATTGTTCAAACAGTGGCATAATTTTTGGATAAGTTAGATTGGTAGGGGGTGAAAATGTTGGTACACTTAACCAACATTCAAGTGGGAGGTATGCAGTGTGATAACTTGAAAAATCAAGGGATCGGTTTCTGTCAAACTTTAAATGTTTGTATGGTTTTGAAATTTAATTTGCCCTTATGTTTTTGGTGAAAGCCAGAAGTCATCAGGGTTAAAGGTGCAAATGCCTTACCTTGCTATTCTCAAAATAAAAAAAACATCTTAAATGCAAGGAACCATAGTGCCCTTGGGCTCGTGTTACAATTTTCCTTCTGGCTTTATGCAATCCCATTTTAAGCAACATTTTCACCTTCTTTTTTTAGGGTTTATGATTTCAAAAAGTGAAGTCATATTGCTTTCTTGCAGCACCTCTGCTACATTAAAGTTCTAGCTGTTTCCTCGGGATCTGTTTTTCGTGATGTTTGATTTTACCAACATTCCATTTCAAAATCAGGAAAATCTTCATGTGCTTCAAATATTTTGCTTGTTCTTTCTAGAGCAGAGTTTTGCAATTCTTCTTATATGTTTGAGACTGTTTTGCCTTGGCTTAAAACATCCAGCAAATTAATGTTCTTGAGTTTGATACATATAACATAATAACAAACAGATATGTGCAAATCCATCTGCCTCCAAATTTTACTTGCAAATAAAGTGAAATGCTGAATTGTATCTGACATTGGATGGAGAAAAAACAAAATCATTTTGCTGATCTTGACACAATCTGTCACTGTTACTGATTTCTTTACTGATTTCTAGACTCCAACTCACACATAGCTGCCTTTCTCTTTCATATTCCCATCTCTTTCGGACTTTGAATTTTGAGGTGTACAAGTAAGATCACAAGCCATCATTTGCCCAAAATCTCTGCAAGAAGGCTTAATTTTGCACACCTAGATAGAGGATGTGAACCCAGATAAATCTGTCAAAGTAAAATAAAATAGCACTCCTACCACACTCCCCAGATTTCCTGCAGAGTATAATTTGTAGCTCACCTGGAAAATCTGATCAAAACCTGCTACATACCTCTTCTATCCTTACATGACTCTCTTAAAATGTTGTATTAGATCACTGAAACTGTTCTATTATATTTTAGTTAACCTTTTCTCAATTATGAGAGAATAACTCCCTATTGTAACTTTTGTTTGTAAAAGTTATCTTCATAGACAAAGCAGTTTGCAAGAGTGTAAATGGTGTTTCCTTTTAGAGACCCATCTATTGTGTTCAGACACAATGCATATGTACTCTGCAGGTTGTCAAGAAAGTATTCAAAAGCTGCAGCAGTAAACTATAAAACTGTGGACTGGACAAAGAACAACTGCTCAAAATATTTTGTAGGTATGTGGTATCTTTTATCATTGGGGAAAAAATGTTGACAACTGGTCATGTTGATCTTTATTTTTTTTTCTTCAAGTTTTTCTTTAAGACCATCTGGGGTGGGTGCTGAAGGTAGTATAGCACACTACAGTTTAAGGCATAGAAAATACTAAGAATGAAGGGAAAAAAAATACCCTGTAATCCAGAAACTATCCCAATAGGTTTGTGTAGCACTGGATGTGGTCCTGTGGAAAAGTAAACTTCCAAGTTGGAGTGAGGCAGACAAAATTATGATCCTCATGTCATTGTAATCCTACCAAAGAAGGCACAGTATTGTGCATGCATTGCAATACTACCACCTCTGCAAGGAGTGATTGTTATAAATACACCTTTGTTTCCAATACTTTCTTGGCCCAGAATAATCTCTCATGGCAGCCTTGTTGAGGACTCTTAGTCATCCTTAACCCATAGATAGAGTTTATGGTTAACAACCAAGGACTGGACCAATCACACAGCACAAACCTAGTTTTTTAATATCCTCCAAGATGAGCTAGGATCATAGGGGTAAGGAGAGGGTCTCTCCCTTTTGACACTATTCCCTGTGAAGATTTTAGAGAAATTAGTTGTACTTTTACTCAATTTGGTAACACAAACGCTACATTTTGGAGTAGAGTATTATGGCACAATGCCCCTGACAATGCCAGTATCCTGGGAACCTCATGAAAAGGAAACTATGGCAGTCACTTACTACTATCTGCTTCTGTACCAATTTAGAAATAACAAGTAGCTGAAATAATAAAAAAAAATTATTATTACCTTGTTGTTACTTGACCCTTCCCCGTCCCTTAATCCCCCTGTGGGCAGGGGTTGTAGAATATGCCCATGGTATTCCCTGCCTGTTGTAAGAGGTGACTAAGTGGGAGGACTTGGAACAGTAGTTGAACAGTATGACACTATATAACACTTTAGTGTTGGTGTGTTGTTATTGTATTATCTAACTAATTAACTAGCTAGCTATTTGACAGGAAGGAGAGGAGAAATGTCAATGTACTGTAATATATAATGGTGTGTCATGGATTAAAAAGGGGGGGTGGGGTGTGGGTTGTCAAATATTTAGGGTTAGCAACAAACTTATTTTGTGAGTACAAAGTCATACAAAGAACAAGAACAAATATTTTGTTTCCATTTCCAAGGAGCAGCTTCGTTGTTTTGCAGGATGTATCTGGCTTAGAGCAATCTTCTTATGTACATTTGGTGGTAGGCTAGTGCATTTAGAGCAGTGGTTCTCAAAGTGATCCCTACCCCCCCTGGGGGGCATTGCAAAGTTGCAAGGGGGGCTGAAGAGTTTGCAAGCAAAAGGGGGCATTGGGTATTGAATAGGGGGTCCCTGGAGGTTCTCATACATTCGTCAAATAAAGGAACCTATAGGAGGTTGCAGAGTGGTTGACACAGACTGTCTTCTCCAAAAGGTTTAGCAACTACTGACAAAAATTTACCCAATATAAAACTTATCTGGGTCATTTTGGTGCAGGAAATTGAAAGTTGAAAGCTCAAAGTCAAAGACTTATATAAATATGATGGCATGTTGGGCGGGAGGGGGGAGTTGGATCAGTCATGGGTGCCTTATGGGGGCTGTATTTTGAAAAAGTTTGAGAAACACTGATTTAGAGTGAAGCAAGCTTCAATCATGGTTGATATCTTTATAGATTGGTAGATTTTCTACCTAAGATGGCATTTTAATCAACTGCTTAAGATAAAAAGGTTTTCAAAGAGAGAGATTTGGTTTTGTAAACCTTAAGAATAATCTATTGGCCTGAACTCACAAATTTTTGAAGTGGCAATGACACCTTAATTAAATAGAGCAAAAGATATTAAGCCTGAAAGTTCACAAAAAGCAATTACAAAAGCTTCTTCCATAATTAACCTGAAAGCAAGAAGCATTAATAAGAAATTAATGTTTTTAGAAATTGTTCAGGAGGAAGTTTGTTGAAAAATGAGATTTCATGCCAACCCCATAATGATGTCATACAACAAACACTATGCAGGCACTTCATTCAGTGTTATGACATTGTGATGGCAGTATTTCAAATGAAGGCTTGAACATTGTTATGACAGTTTGAAAAAATGAAAAGTAAAATCATGGAGCTCCAGTATCATTGCAAAATATCCTTGATTACCGAAGGATTAAAAAACTACAGTGATCACGTTTTGTCATGTCTACAGTAATGCAGTCAGTGGCTTCACCACTCCACTCTTGTTCATTATTACTTGCAATTTCTGCTTTGAAATCTGAGTAAGTTCACTTTATACTGCCAGTCCAACATACCTGCCACATAAAAGAATCACTTTCTCATTTATCTGCAATGGTGCTATCTCAGATCTGCCACAGGAAAGAATTGAAGTACTAATCTAAGAGTAAAGCTATCAACTCCAAAAATTTGCAACTTTTCGAGCAGGTTTTAGTTGCATCTGCCTTGATCACTGGTACAATGAGATGCAAACACTGTATCAAATGTCTGGAGAATACCACACAGTGACTGGGGCAGTTCTTAAAGTGATGTCATATGATGTAAGCAGAGTTGAAAGGTATTCAGAATAATTACTTTTCAAAGCTGCTGAAGGGTATAATCTTTTTAAATTTTCTAGTGCAAAAAGAAAACAAATTGTAAATGAATAGAATCATTAATGGTTAATTTTCGTTGCAGAAAACATACTCCCAAAGATACCAGACCGTTGAATTTAATTTGTCATAGCTTCTTAAAACTATTCAACTACCTTCTAAAATGTGAACCCTTAAAAAGTTTTTGTAGGAAGCTTAAGAGCTTGCATATGATGTCACAGAGCTGAAAATGCACCCTTCAAGTGAAGCAACTGTGTATTATTGAGACCTATAGGTAGTCCAACAAAAAACTGCAGTGAAGGGCATGTGTGAAACCCATTTTGTGTATGCAATGTGTTCTATTGTTTGCCGCCAATATGACATTGCATGACATCAGTTCAAATACTTGCCAACTGTTCTGGTGTAAATAGAGCTGTTACATTTTCTGAGTATTGAAACCCATAAAAAACCAAACATCATTGTTTCTTGACTTCAAGTGTTAAAAATATATACCAATACTTAAAAAATGATCAGAAAAACCAGAAATCAACAATGGTGTCACTTTTTGCATATACACTCCAGTGATTTCCACTTATATTGTAAACATTTTAAAGAGCACAAGAGGAGCATATCCCCTTTGGACCCCCCCATTGCGCCCTCGGAAAATAGTTTTGGCATTCGGCAATGCCGAGGTAAATGCTTAGGCAAATCCACTTTGACTTCAGCAAAAATTTTGCTGAAGCGATAGGTTTAAGGACATTGTACGGGGACTAAACACTACAAAAGTTGCACAATACATGGCTTGAAATTAGGCTCAAGCTTTGAGTAATGACTTGAACGAAAGTTGTTTTATGCTAGAAATTTTCACCTCGATCAAAATTTGAGCAGATGCTTTCAGTATTATTTCTTTACAAACAAAACGTAGTTGCAATTTTTCAAGTTTTAGTGGAAAATCGTTATTGAAAAAGTTCACTTAAATTAGTATTTACAGAATCACTGCGCACACTTGAATGTGACTTGGTAGAAAGTAACCTTCAGATTTAAGAACCAACCATTTTATCATTTAGATGCCTAATCTTAGTGGAAAAAAATGCCCAAAGCAGCTTTAATGGTTTAATCAATGGAAGTCAGGAGACTCTGAAACAAGTTACACCAGCGTACAGTACCACAAAGTTTGTAAACAACATTTGTTAACATGCTATACACATAGCCAAAGAAAATTACTGCCATTTGCATTGGACAGTTACTCAACCTAATACTAATAATGCAGAGGTAAAGTGTTTTTTGCTGAAGTTAATCCTTTTACCAATTTTTTTTGGTCAAAGCTAATATCTTATTTGAGAAGGCTGCACATTAAAGCAAGCGTTAGTTCACTAGATGTGCACAGTATGGTGCAGGTGCACAGTGGATTATATGCTATAAAGTCTTTTTTCTGACATGACAATGTTGGTAAATGGGAATGCACAGGGTTTATTGCTTGAGTTGGTAGTGAAACTAAATTATGTTACGTAACACTCATATCGTGATTGCCTTGTTCTCATGTCATTTAAATACTTTGCTGTGCACTTAAAATAACAGAAAAGACAGTTACAGAGGGTAAATCCAGATTTGTTTACAAGTCCTTTCTTTTCTTTCTCCAGGACCAAATAGAGCGCAATCGTCTTGGTGCATACTGGCAACAAATCTTGGCCATTGGTACAGGTTGCTGTGGACTGCTGGCATTCGATCTGACAGAGAGGTGAGGTTTTATCTACAGTCATGCCTGTCACAGGTGTTGCTTTCATTCTCCTACCATCTCCCTCATTCACCTACCTGTCTCACAGAAAACTTGGGTTGCAACTTAGTCCCTTAACTAGTGGGTGCCATCCTACCCAACTCTTCCTTCCCAATTTTTTTCTTCATCATGTTGGCATGTTTTTTTTAAGTCCTCTGTTTAAAAGCTACTGTTTTTGTCCCTGTTATGGTTTTATCTTTCCATTCTTTATAGTACTTAATGCAGGAGTCCTGTTTTAACCAGGAAATCATGAGTATCCGTATTATTTTTTTTTTGATAGAGAGAGCATCCCTAGCTCTTTTAAAGCAGTAGGCACAGTAATAAAGAGATTTTGCAGTAAAAACTTGTAGAAAATTGGGGCACTCTAAAGTGATAAATGTGAGTCACATTGTAAGTTATATCTCAGTCACTGCTCATGGAATGTATTATCACACAAACTGAAGGAAGGCATAAAAAAGGGTTTGATACTTTCCAAGTGCAAAAAACAACTGTATGCCCACTCTAGGTCTGAAATTGTGTCAATGAGGATCAACTAGATCACAGACAGCAATTAATTTTAAAGGATTTGTAGGGCTTCACAAAATGGCCCATATCGCTACCGCAAGCCTCTTTAAGTATGAAGGACAATCTGCCTGCCTGAATATCTGTACTCAGTCTACTCTTCTATGCCTCAACTATTTTAATAACACAACTGCAACTTTATTCAGGTATATTCCTAAAAAAACACCTTCACCCAAAATATCGATTCTCTGAACATCTGCATAGAACACATAAAAAAAATCAATTTTGGATCAGTTTCAAAACTGGTCCTAGTTTTCAAAACAGGTAATAACAGAACCCAAGCATAGGTTAGTATCTTCACAACAGATCCTGAAGATGCTTTCTATATTTGTCTTACTTTATTCTTTGTATACTCAAGACCACAAAAGATAAAGAAAGAGTGTAATTCATTTGAATACATATTTCCTTGAAGAAATAATGATCAGGTCCTGTGTTTTCAAGTTTAAAAGTGAATGGGTAAGCAACATCCTGCTTTTGTGAGATCCACTTTGCCATGATAGCCAGTTGTATTGTGACTGTGTACAGTCTGCATGTTGTATAATAGTCAGCGGTCAGTGCTACCCTCTTATGAGGGCACATGTTTGCAGTAAGGCAAATTTAATCAAACATAACAGCTACCCAAACTGTAAGCGTGTGAATCAAAGTATGGCGACTGATGATGATGTTGCAAATCAAGCAGACTATTCCTTTATGCTTTTGTTAGAACTCTCTTCAGATTGTACTTAAAAAATGATTAATGAAATAAATTTTAATCAATTACTCAGAATATGACCTCCTTTTCAAGGAACAAATAGAATGTTTTTAACATGTTATCTGTGCAATTCCAAATATTTCAAGTAGGTTTGTAAATTTTCTATTTAGATGTGATACATAGATCACTTTTTGTCATTGTAAATCCTGCATCTAATAGAATTCAAACAGCAACAACAACTGTGAACCAGTAACAACTTAAAAATTAAAATTTTTTGTTGAAATAACTTTTTTACAATAATGTTATGAACTTCATTTTGGAAATAAAATGTCTTAAAATGCTAGTCTTGAAGTAGAAAAAGCTAGGGTCATCTCCTACTTAAAAAGTTTTTATGAGGAAGATTTTCACCCCACCGGAACCTCATTGATTTTGCACAGGTACTGGTCTTGCATTGCCATCTTGTTTGGGTGGTGCTTACCCACTTTCTGAACTTAACATCTGGGGCCCATTCCACAAAGACTTATGTACAATCTTAAGTTTGATTCCCCATACTTAATTCAACAGTAAATCATACTTAAGATTGTGCAGAACTCTTTGTGGAATGGACCCCTGAACTTAACAATGAGTTTCACTGATAAATGAACATACCAGTTGGCCACCTGTGTAGGCTTGTGTGGAAACCCATCTGACCTTATGTAATATCCAGTAGTCTTCCCTTACAACAAATTTTATTTTATCTGTTCTTTTACAGAGGTTCTCAACTGGTCAACCCTTTCCACTCAGTTTGGAACTCAGAGCAGGCTGCTAAGCTAGCTGTATCCTTTCTATTTTCTCTGTTTTTGTGTTTCTCTCATTTTTATTTTTTATCCACTTTTCTCTCTTTTTATCAATATTTTCTGACAATCAAGATTTTGGTGGATCAATGCATAATTATGTCTGTGCAGTTTTTGAAACCTTCCATTGTAGTAGAACTCTTTTACTCTTTTTCCCACTGTGTAATTCATGAGTCAAGGTTTAATATTGAGGTGAGAAAGTTTGTCATCCATAGCAGTTGTCATCACAGTCATATTTGGCATCAAGTTGCTTTTCTGTGTATGTCTGTTCTTTCTTCTGTAATCATTTGACTATTTGAGGGAAGGTCTTGATGACAGATGAGCCAAAAGAATTTATCCCTCCTTGAAAAAGGGGCTACCAGAATGACGACTGGTGGAATTTCTGCTTCCCTTTTTAACTTTTGAAGGTATGGCCCAACCCTGATAAACAGAAAGTTGTTGTCAGAAATGTTAATAAGTTCTTAATATAACTTTAGTAGAGCTTGCCAGGGAATAAAAACTTGTTTTAAGTTAACTTTGTAGAAGACCAGATTTTATACATCTGCAGAATAGGAGGCAGATATGTAGCAAGGATTTTTTCATTGGAGGAGCTTTTCACATGTGACTAGGGGAGGGACTTAAGGGGATGGGGGAAAGGTTGCGTTTCTTCTCTATTTTTGGGGGAAGGGGGGTCTTCAAATATAAAATGGTGCGAAATTTATGCTTTAAATGTTATAAAGTTTGCAGTTACCAGTTTTCATCTTTTTCACCTTTCTAATTACTTGCAGAAGGCATTCAGGGAATCTATGCGATGGTGATGCATGTGTACATATGTACAGTATGTGTGCATGTGATGCCTGTTTGTACAGAGTATCTTAAGTAGGGAAAATGTGGTGTATCTCACACTTGGTATATAGTTAGTTAAATGGAGTTTTACAGCCCAGTCTCCAACCTATTGGTTCAAGTCGGTCTTTGTCCATTGCTTATGTGGAGCATCACGCACAACGACAGTAGGTTCCATTTTTAGAGTCTTTGGTATAACTCGACCTGGGGATCAAACCTTGGCATGTCAGTGTCCCATATTGAGTATAATTGTTTTTGATGAAGGTCAGAGGTCATTTGGGATCACCAGAGGTCAAACAGTGAAAACATTGAAAATTGCTTGTAAACAGGATATCTTAAGATGGGTTTTTTAGGCAAATTCCATATGTGGTTAGAATAGATAGGCTGTGTTAGGTAGATGGTTCCTATTAGTTTTGGTTGAGGTCAAAGGTCATTTGGGGTCATAAGACATTTAAAGGTTGAAATGGTCTTGTAGGGATATTGTATTGCATCTGCTGGTCTGATAGTTATCAAACATGATATATTTCATTGACTCTTATAAGGCTTCCAGCAGGGTGTCAAAATTCATGTTAAAAGTCATGTATGATTCTTTTGGGCCCTAGCTGTAAATATTTTGAAATGCTATTTTCACCTAGGTGCATAACAAAATTATCCTTAAAACTGCTGGCCTTGGATAAGGTCTTTGCCACAACTAAAAGTAGGGCAAGATCCAAGAACATGAAAGGGGATTGGGCAGCATCCATAGTTTCTTCTGAAAGTCCTTTTCATGGACTTGAAGATGTTAAAAAATTCATTTTTCTGTGAAAAATACTGGGCACAAGCCTACTATGCTTTTTGAATCCCAACCCTTCAAAAGTGCAAATTTATGCATCCTTTGCTCTCTCGCCCAACCAGAAACTGAAAACAGATTAACAGGTATTCAACTTGCCATGAGTGGGGCCATCATTTGTGTGACCATATACTATAGTGTATAGTCGTGGTGATGCAATTATATATTGACTTGAGCAAAGTAAATCAAGTGCCCATAGGGACTACTTCCTGCCATCTGCTTCATGAAGACACTATTTGTTAATATTTGGTCACAAAGGTAAATATTGCACAAATTTGAGTGATCATTGCTATTAGTCAAGGAAGATTTAACTTTTGTGTATTGCTGATAGTGACGGGTAAGTGACTGCTATTGCTAGTTAGCAAGCAATTTAGCAGTGTTCTCGAGATTCAGCATTAGTGAAGTCCCCTGCATGTCTATGGATCCTATGCATCCTGTCCATAGAATCTAGATTGGAAAGACTGCAATTTATAAAACTGTCAGTTTAATAGGCCTTTTGCATTGAAACACACTGACATCATCATTGGTGGCAAAACAATGGAACACATGACCGCACGCATGAGAATTAGTCCAGCACGTGTAACAGACTGTGCATATTTGACTGGTTGACAAATCAGCTGTCTGCATTTGTCAGTGTTGGTTTGTTTTGCTCCTTTAGTATGGCACACCTTTTGCTCTGTGACATCATATGCATAAGGTCTATATCAAAAACAAAATTACAGAGACATACTTTTCAGGGGCAAGATATCACTTTTGCTTTAATCTAGTTTGCCACTATTTTTTTTATTTAATGGGGGATCCATGAGAGACACGTCATGTTTAACTGAGAACAAGGGAGAGTTAAGTACTACAAAAGGACTGATAGAGGTTTTTCATGAGCATTAAAATGATGGTTGGAACTTGGAATATAAGTACATATTTGGGGGAATGCATTGTTCAGCAGTCCCATTTCACCAGAGAAGGATGCAAGTACCATACTTTCATTCCGTGTACTGCACATTTCTCAAACATTCCACTGTTTCCTCAAATGTCATGTAGAAAGACAATGTAGCAACATAGCCTGATGAAGGAGACAATTCATTCAAGTATTTACAAATGTGCATAAGTTGAAGCACTTATCAAGTTTAAAATGTCAAATATTCTAGAGAACACAGAGCTAAGAGTGTATCCAGTGATGTTAGCACCTGTCACCAGCAGGAGAGCTCTAAAGTTTTATTCTAAAATTAAAGTGTCATGGAATCTGACCTGGTTTTCCAATGTGACAACAATTTTTTTATCCAAGTCATGAATTGAGTCACATTTAGGTGGCTAAACAAATGCCCCTCAAACCATGAATTAAATGAATTACACGATTAGAATCTAGTTGAAGTTGATATAACTTTCTACAAGAGTGAATTAGTTAAAACCCCAACTGTGCAATGTGGGATGGAAAGCAAGGGTCACTGCTCAACAAAAAAGTTTTGATTCTTTGTTGTATGTAGAGGGATCTATGTAATAGTAATGGTGTTTGTGAGTGCACATCATATCTAGATGTCAATTTAAATTACACAATTTGAAAGGAAGACACAGATCATATGACTATGTTGAAACAATGATGGACTGTGTTTTAGCTCAGGATAATTCATGATTGGGTGACAATGTTGAAACAATGGTGGACTGTGTTTTAGCAAAGGATAATTCATGATTAGATGGTAATGCTAGTGATGTACTATAAGGGGCAGACTGAGTGCATCCAGGGATACCATAAACCCACATGGTCCTGTTGTAATGCATGTAGTGACAGTCTTTGGCAACAAACCAGGCACATACAAATAAGTGATAAAGGTAGCACAACAGTAAACCTACACCTCAGAGTTTATTGCTGTAATGCACTGCTTTGTATTCAGGTATGACTATTATATCAAATGAATAACATAACATGCAAATGAATATATTAACATGAGGAGAGCAGAAAGAACTGTGGCTTTACAAACTGAATGCTTATTAAAACACATGTCCAGATTTGTTTAACCTTGTTCATTAATACTCAACAGTATTTGGATTTAACCCTTACTGTATGATTGTCACCATTGGTGAAACTGGCAAGACACTACTGTCACCTTTCTGTAACTAACACACTAGATATTAATTCCTCCTAGAAAATGAATTCATGCATAGCACCATCACTTTGATGCCTACCTTCCTGGAATCCAGCATAATAAAATGAAATGAAAATGAATTAATTAGTCCAATGGAATGATGCATGGTATAGTGAATGTTGCTGGTGAACTTTTCTAAGATGTGGTGCACTGAAACAAGGCTAGGCAATAAGAAACAGTTTACACATGTGGCAGTGTGTTTTATGGCAGTGCACATGATATGTCCCCCAAATTCATATCTCAATGCTTTAATAAAACCAGGGCACATTGTCAAAATACCAATGAAGAGATGCATTCTTTACACCTTACCAGTTAACATTTCAGTGCCAGCTGTCGTGCCAAATTATGAAACTTAAGTCAGTCAAAGCAATTAGCGACAGGATAAATCATTTCATTTGATATCAGCAACAATTTCTCTACATGTCATTTCAACAATTTTGTTTCTTAATAAAGAAAAAATGTTTAATCTGAAGTAAATGTATCCATCCAGTGACAAAACGGGCACATTTGAAGCATATTGTTTAAAGTGGAACCACAAAATTGTTATAAAGAAATAATTAACCCTTAACATTTGTGATAGCACGAGAGCCAGATAGCTAAAGCTAGAAACGGTTTCAGAGGTTCTAACATACTTAAGGACAGTCTTAGCTTCTAATGGGAATAGTCTTTGTCTGAAGTTAAGTTGTTGAATCTGGTTTTCCAAATGAAATTTGAGTTCTTTCTGCTGTAATATCTCCATTAGTAAGAAGCATGAACCAATGAAAGTATGTTTGTTTATGAATATTCATGAATAAACAACTGTAGGTGTCATGTGTATTTGTGTACATGCCCATCTGAAAGTAAAAAGAGTACATGTATATAAACAGTGCAAAGCATTCGTATGTATCTTTGACAGATGGCCTATGCACAAACAACCTACAGGAGGACTATACTCAGGTTAGTGCAATGTTAGGCATAGGCCTATAATTGAAGTAAGAGACGTTACCCATGCCATCAAAATGGTTGCATGAAAAGAGGAAAATCTCACCTCAAATCCTAACTGGTACAGTGGGAGAAGGTTGCCTGACACAGCGATGTATCGTAGGCTTAGACTACAGGTAGGAACATGTACAGTAAGGCCCTATAGCTATTCCCTTTTGGTACAGTGAGCACATCCTGGCCTAACATTCGTCATTGGTTAGTGTAATGAAAATATGGTTCGCAACCGCGTATGTGCAGTACCAGTATGCACTGGCTGCATCTGAGGGTGTGATCTTGAAAGCAGCTGATTAATGAATATTCATAAAGTGCCAGTGACTGCTGCCTACGAAGAAAACAAATTGCATATTCTGCAGTCGTTTGAGTAATTGTAACTGCTTTTAATTGTTTTTGTTTTATACCTTATTAATAGTTCTTTTCTGCCAGAAAGATGACTCCTCAATATATTTTGGGGGTAAAGAACATGACGCAAAAGCTTGTCCTTTGCCGTTTGGAGTTGTCAGAGATCTCATAGTTCCCCTTTAAAGGTGTGTTTCCATTTCTACTAAAGATCCTTATTGTATGCTTCATCATTGGTTGAAACAAACCTATAACTCAAGGCATATACAGACAAAAGTCTTTGTTTAGGGATTACCTGGAAAAAGATTGTTTTGCAAAACAATTGTTAAAAGGACATAGTCACAAGAGATGCAATAACAGAAACAATGAGACCTGTCAATCAAATGGTGGCACCACAAAAGATATAAGTTATTTTCAAGTACATTATATTGTCTAAAAAAACCTGTTTATTGTATGTCCTTCTCCTTCTCCCTCCGAACTCAGCTAATTCCTGGTCTCAGGTAACTAAATATCTTTAGAGGTTATAAGCAGTGAGACTGCTTGCAAATGCTTGGAGCAAATTAGGAAGATGGGTTCACTTTATGACTCCACTGGATAATTGGTTTTAACTTGAAGTGCATCTTTTCAAAAAGCCTGTACAGTTTAATAGCTTTTATTGACAAAATTAATTTTTCATGTCAAGCACTGCCCCTGCGGAATTTTGACAGAAATTGTGCAGCCATGCATGAAAAGCTCATTTCCTGAGGCCTCCATCCACTTATACTTCCATTTTCTGTTAGCAATTTTTATCACTCTTCAGCTGATTGTATTTCTCCAGAAAGTAGTATGTCCACAGAAAAGTAGTTCATTACCACACAGCTTGTTCATACAAGCCTGATAAGAGTCTCTGCATCATGTGCTGAAGGTGGTAACTCCAGAGTGAACATGCTGAAACCCAACCAGAGGCCCATATATATTTGGTTTTTAGAAGTGTGTGTTTCTATAAGGTCCTTGTCATGGCATGCCACTCTTTACAATATTTTCATTTTGGGCTGTTCATATCTTAAGTTCAGAATATGCAGCACATGTTTGCTTACCTTAACCTTTGAGTTAGTTTGATAGGATTTATCAACACACCAATAAAAATGTGTTGTATATTGCCACCAAAAAAAGAGAAAGCTACAATATTGCAGTAAAATTATCTAAAAACATAAAACAGGGGTTAATTTCCACAAAAAAGATTGCAAATGTAGGGTCGTATCAGAAATTTCCTTAAGGTTTACTTCCCTTGAGACAGCCAAGAATAAGGGAAGAATCTGTCTGTTCAAATAAAGTTAGAAGGTTAGGCACTGTGTATTTCTGGCGATGTGTATCCTTTTAGAAATGTGATAACAGTAGAGTATATTGGTGATAGCCACAGTACTAAAAAGAAGGTCTAAGATTAAATCAAGATTTGATGTACCAGACGTACTTGCAAAGCAATTCAATGAGATTTCCATTGTAACGCAATGTGTGGTTCTTAGGATATCAGCAGTTTTAGTTGCCACATACAACACAAATTGAACTTGAAGCAAGCACATATAGTGTCAAAGCCTCACACTCATGTACTTTTGTTTATACTTCTTTGTACTCCTCAACAGTCCCATTTATCAGAAAGTGGTTGCAAGAAAAGCAGGGCAAACTTCCCATTCCCCATGGGGAGGTCCTATCATAATTAAACTTCCAGGTTAGTACAACAGACTGTAAGAAAAAAAAAGGAAATTAGCATTCTTGATCATTTTGAGGATGTGAAATAACTGCCTGCTTGTGTCAAGCTCCCTTTTGGGTCACAAATGTAGTATTAACTTAATCTTTAGAAGTACATATTCATTCATTTATTCATTTATTATTCAAGATTGAAAACAAGTATCACAAAGTAAATAAGTAACAAAGAGTGTGAAAGGAAGTGCACTAAGAAACCCTTTATGGCTTGTCGAGGAGTGACACTCCCTACAAAAAAAGAAATAATAAAGAAAACATGAAGATAGAAGATAAGACTAGGAAAAACAAAAGAAAAGTCATAATAGACATGCAATACATGCAATACACGCTAACACATATGCAATTTGTAAAGAGGTTTCACAGATATGCAATTTGTAAAGAGGTTTCACCAAGTTATGTAGATTAAGCTTCCCTTTGAAGTTCCAAATATGAAAATTATACTTTTGCCTGTTAATCCTTCCTTAAAAAAAAATCAGGACATTCTGTTCAGTGTATGATCCTTACTTAACTAGATCCTTTTCTGAAAAGGGTCTCCTAAGGGCTAATTTGTATAGATCACATAGGACTGGCAAGTTGACATGTCTCACAGGTTCTCTTGTAATGTATGACATTTGAGATCAGTATCTTGGCCAAGGACACAGTGAAAGCAATCCTTAAAACGAACCATCCTTAAATCACAGATGTAATGACCAGCTCTCAGCAACCACTATGAAAGGTCTTGCCTAAGGAGGACTTTCGTATTTAAGTGCTACACTTGTACAGAAGTGATTGACGAGACTCAATGACTAAGTTTATAGCTCTGTTGGAGGGGACAAGTGCTGGGATGCAGATGTGTACTTAATGCTGCCAATCCTACTCCCGAGACTGCCATTTAATACCCCCATTCAGTGTTGCATAGCAACTCCCTTCAAAGGGACAGGTTCTCTTAACCAGTGTCCAAAAATGAATCCAGCTATTGGAACAACTTCCTTAATTAGACAACTGCCTTCCTGAGTTGCCTAATTTTCTGAAATAGACAATTATACATTTATAACGTCTTTGCAAAATACCTCAAACATTTATGCCTTCTCTTTTAGTAAGTGTGAATTGTCAATTTTTGTGTCATGTATGTAAGCTTTCTTACACCTGAAAATTTCTTTTTTTTTTATCAGTCATTTTGTGCATAACATTCATTCTTCGTAATTGTCTAAGCATTTCATCCATCGGTCAATCATTTCCCCAAAAAGGACTTGCATAACCGTTCACACATAGCACTGGTCTTTTGGACCTCTAATAAACTAACCACATGAATAGGACCTGTTTAGTTTGCTATCAAACATTACTTTCATAAATTGGATAACCTATACTTGTAGCCTAGTTTAGGTTTTGTCAATAAGACCCATTTCAGAGTTAGCAGTTACTTATTTTTCACTATTAAGTTAGTCATGTGTGCAAAGTTTCACAGTTACCAGCTTTTGTTGATCATTGATTTCATGCTTTGCATGTCCTTTTCCCCTAGTGACCAGTTTTCAGTGGTCACTTGTTTTTATCTGTTCACGGTTTAGAATTGGTGGCTATCCTCCATTTTTCTTGTATCTTTCATTTCTTTGGTCAGTGTTGGCCTTATAGTTTTAATAATTTATGTGATTAATCACCCAATATTCAGTTGTATTTTGCTTTTCTACTATCAGGCATCAAAGCATAAAAATATTTTTACAGTAGCAAATTTTTGGAATCAGCAATATAACCATCCATGCAGAGTTCCTGCAGTTGTAAAAAAAAACCTAAAATTTTTGGAGACTGGAAAAATTTTTATGACCTGGAAAAGTTTGGAAATACATTGGAACTTTGTGAAGTCCTTTAAAAGTCACAAAAAAAAAAAGACAAAGTGACATTTATCCATTCATACTCACAACCATTTATGATATCAAAATATATTCTTGTTGGTAATACCCAAATTTCTTTTTCTCTTTATCTTAAATTTTATGTTATTTCATTATAGAAGTCAAAAGATGGGTCATGCAAAGTCACTAATTTGTCCTGGGAAAGTCATGAAAAAGTTGTGAGTTGATTCCCCAGAAAGAACAGGAACCCTGTTTTAGTTGTGGAAGAGCAACTTTATCTCTCTTTCTACTTTCATAAACTAAATGTCGCTATTTATTTGACTGAAGCGTATTGATAGAAATATTCTTTTAAAACTCCATTTTATCAGTAATGCTGATAGATTAATAAACATCACTGTAAAGTTTATTTGGTTCTGTAAATGAACCTTTCCCTTTGGGAGTTGTTAAATTCCATTGGCAGTTATTCAGGAGGATAGAAAAAATTTTTTCATGGCACTAGTTGTTTTTCCTCACATGGTTCGTCAGTTTGTGGGAGGTGGTGGGGACGGGTGGGGGACTGCTGTCACATCTGTATTGTATTTGCTGATTATAGTAACTGTGTAACTTCCTACATGATGCACCGGTTTGCATCATGTGTATGATTCACTGGTTTGTATCATGTCTACAATGCATTCGTTTGTATCATGTCTATGATGCATTGGTTTATATCATGTCTGCCATGCACTGGTTTGTATCATGTCTATGATGCATTGGTTTGTATCATGTCTGCCATGCACTGGTTTACATTATGTCTACAGTTTTCCTAATTCCAGAAAAAGGGTAACAAGTTGCATCATGAAAGAATGTGGTTATTGGTTAACACAGCTTTTTGAGCTATGTAGAGAAACAAACAGGACAAGGTGAAGTAATGAATAACTATGTTATTACCAACATTGTGCTATATCAGTAAAACACTCTGTAATCGTGGCTAAACCATTGTGTTTGATTAGAGTAACAGAGGATACTTTGTGAGAAAGAAGGAAGGACAAGCTGTGGTGTGCATTGTTGCCAGGCAGATAGCAAGGTTGAGTTTAATTTTAGAGTGAGTGTTGCAGCTTGTATTTTTTTTCCCTTTTAATGTACTTTGAATATATATAGGTAACATCAAAATCACATACCAAGGTGGTCTACTAAGAACGATTTTGTGCTGCTCGTTTTTCTTTATTCCGATGTCTCTTTGTTCCAAACTTCAGTCATTCAAAGGAATTTTGTTTTTGGTAGAGGTCAGCCAGGTTACTAGAGTTTTTATACCAGGTCACCAGAGATCAAATGTTATGTGAGATCACTTGGAAATAAAAACATTGTTAAAAAGATTCTTTTGAGTAGGAAATTTGGAAGAATTTCATATTTGTCTATGGATGCAGTATGGTTAAGAAAAGAAACCCCATTGCTGTGGGGGCGAGTCAGAAGTCATCTGGGGTCACCAGCCATCTAAAGGTAGAAGTTCCAAGATTATCTTCTGAGATCGCCAGACTTTTTAATCAGAACCTATTGCCATTGTGCTTGGTGCTCAGCATAAACAAGGGAGTAGGTAAATCTGCATCCTCCCCTCCCCCTTCAGACTCTCTCTGTGTCCATTCCATCATGCTGATGACTTGCCAAAGAATTACCACAGGCAAGTAAGGTTACATAATGTAAATAGGAGGTAAGTATCGGGCTTGTAAATCCCAAAACCAGGGAGTTTTGGGGAAACAGGGCAGTGAGCCACAATTGAAAAAAAAACCCTGTGGCCAGCTTCACTTGAAACAGTTGGTAGGAAACTGAGCCATAAAATTCCATCTAGCTAACTAATTGAGGTCACCAGAGGTCAAAAAGCAAAGTTAGTTTGCTGGGCAAACAGTCCTTTCAGCAAGCAATCACTAATCTTTTTGGCTTTCTGGTTCTTTATTGTGATGTTTCTGTGTTCCAAACTTCATTCATGCCAAAGACTTCAAAAATGGAACCTACTAGCATTGAGCATGATCTTCCACATAAACTGAAAATATAGTCCAGTGCCCCACAACTGGAATAAATGCTGTGGGCACCGATAAATTAAACCAGACTTGTATAAGTTGAGGCAGTATACTCCAACAAATCGTTTATCCAAACTTCAGTGAATATTATCACTTGTAAAGATGAGGTTAGGTTACATTGAGTTTACAGCTAGCCCAGTTTGTAATTAAAGTTGGGTTGACCATGGCCTTTTTTTGCACACTGGCTTGTCCCCCCCCCCCCTCCATTACTTTTGCTGAGTACCAAGCACAATGGCAGTTGGTTCCATTTATAAAGTCTTCAGTATGACCTGCTCAGGAGTCAAACTCTAGACCTCTAGAAACTCTAGTCAAACTCTAGACCTCCTGACTGCAAGTTTGATGCTTAAACCTTTTGACCATGCAATCGTTTGATAAAGATGAGATTACTAGCAGAAAAATACAGGTTTTAATCTACATATGAGTCTTTATGTATGTAAGTGGTACCCTAGGGGGAAGTGGTACAGCTGATGAATGGATCATCACAGAACTTGCTAAGTTTAGATAATAGTGCCTTGTACATTTAAAGTTTAAGAGCAGTCACCCTAAACTTGTTTTGAAACAATGCCTAAATTTTACATGTTCATTTTTATTTCTCTTCAATGTATCTTTGATAACATTTTAAGACTTCAGCATTGTCAAACAAGCAGTTACTCCTAGTAAATGTCACATTTAAGGGCAAAAATATTGTCACATGACTCTTGAGGGCCAATCATTAAACAGGACAATAAACAACAGTGTTTCAATTTTGGGTGACTGCATTTTCCCTTTACTGCAACTGTTGGGGAGCACAGTTTTTATTTGTGAGTAGTATAATGCATTGAATTGCTTCAAACATTTGATAAGCAAACCTGAAATAATGAGACATAGTTATTGGCTCAACTTGTCTGGTGCATAATGGCTCACCCTACCTGGTGGATACTTGAGGGGTGTGAAAGGACATGTGACTGTAGTTGGATGCCTGTCATAAGAGGTGACTAAAAGGAAACCAAATTTGAACTTGAACCATACTTGAAAAGAAATTTAAACTTTTTATCAAGTTGACTGAGACTATATAACTCACTCCTGTTGGTGTGTTATTATACAAATAATGAATTTTTATGAGTGCGATAGCGGTGAATTATTTCTTGAGTTGAAAGATTGACACCTTCTGTTCAACGAGGCGAAGCCGAGTTGAATAGAGGTGGCCATCTTTCAACGAAAGAAATAATTCAACGCTATTGCACGAATTAAAACATTCATTATTTGTTTTATATAACACCTAACTTTCTAAATATTCCTTGGCTAGAATTTGATTTTGCTTAACGTTAGCCTACCCCAGTCTGAGTTTTGTCCTGTCGAACGAACACTAACGTTAGTAGTACTTGTGTGTAAGTATTTCTCGTACGATATAAAGCTGCAGTGAACTTGCGTACATTGCACTGTTTGTTATTTTACTTAGCCTAGCCTATGCCACGGTCTGTACTGTACGTAACTCTCAATCACGGTAAGCCCACCCATTCGCGACTTACGTTCTGATAAAGTAGTAACCTAATAGCCTAGGCCTGGCCTATATTTCATTTTCTTTTAGGCCTAGGCTAAACACCTTAAGCCCGAAATAAATTTTGGTCAAAATTTGATAAGAGGGCTACTTACTCGTACATTCAAGCATTCTCTGACAAAAGCAGTTGTAATCCTAAGTGAAAACATTTGGCGCTGTAACTGGATTTGTTTACGTTGCGTACGTCTGCCGTCTGCAACGTACTTCTATGTAAAGCATATGCAATGCATGGTTTACAACGTGATTATCAATTCGCAGCGACGTAGTTCAATGTGAACGTACAAGCTTTGCAAGTAAAGATCTTTGTACGTACGCATAGCCTACTATAAGCACTCTCAGGACTACTACTACTAGATGGGGACTACTATTGCACGATGGGGACTACTATTGCACGATGGGGACTACTATTGCACTTTGACAGGATCGAATCGTGCGGATGGTGGGGAGCCAATGACTGGCATGTGACCATCAATCCTCCAATCAGATGAAGAAAAATTAAGGTGTTATATAATAAATCTTATCTAACTATCTAAGTATTCACAAGATGAATTTGGTATTAAAAAATACTAGAAGTCTCTCCTTAATATTTCTTGTCTAATCAATTTTTTATTGGAACAACAGAATGTTTAACTTCAAAAGATTCCACCATTGCTGCTATCATTCTGAATTTGATAATGGTCCTAAGATGTCCGTACCTTTTCTTGCAAAAGCTATAGGTCAAATCCAGATGATCTTTTTGTTGTTTAAAGGTTTGGAGTTAATTTGTTACGGAATGTCAGTTATGTGATCAAAACATGTCACTCATTTTGTCTGGCAGTGTGCCAGCATCTTTATTATTCATTGAAGGTATGTTATCAGAGGAAAGTGATAGGTTCGTTCAAAATTGTGTAAATTAATGCAGTGATTTTCATATGTATTTATCATCATTTGCATATGTGTTGTGACATGTTTAATATTTTCCTTGACCTTGTGCACTACTCAGATGGGTTTCATCATATTAGCATGTGTGTGCGTCGGCGTTTACTTCCTGTCTCTCCTATTCATGGTCTTTTGTGTCTTCCGCAATCTCCGGATGAAATCCATTGCCTTAAACAGCATGCAGAAGAGTAGAAAGAAGTACTACCAGGTAAGACAATAGCAAACTTTCTCTAACAGAACTGGAAATCTACTTTATTTACCTCACCCTTCATTACCCCCATTTACATACTGTATCCTTTATTACCAGCAGTATGTCCATGGCAAGCTTTTAGTGGCACCATGGACACAAAGTCTACTAAAAGCTTGCCAGGGACTCACTTTGGGGAAGTACATATTACATACACTCTTAAAAAAAATGGGCAAAATTTGCCCAACTTTTTGACCAACACTGGGCATCTATTCAACAACCTAAACAGTTGGGCAAAACTTTAACCAACCAAATTTGGTAAAGTTTGAACCTAACTGTTGGGCAGGAAACTACCCAACTGTTTGGTAAATGAGCATTTAAAACATACCCACTTGTTGGGCACGTCTTTTATTAAGATGTTGGGCAAATGCATTCACCAACCGTTGGTTAAACGTTAATCATCTTTTCCATAACCGTGGGTGCTTTTTCAACATCAGTTGGGCATATTCTTTAACCAACTGTTGGGCTAATCCCTAGTGCATTGCCCTAGTAAATGTGGCCATTTATAAATCAGGCTCAGATTATCCGACGATAAGGCATCATGAAGACTTGAAGATTGTGTTGAAATAAATATGAGCACATGGCAAGGAGAGAAGTATCCAATGATAGAATCAAACGATTAGGAAACCGTGATGCTGCCATAGTAAGCCAAAGGATGTAGGCTAGCCTAGTCTGTAGGCTAATCAAACTCACATTGACACATTACAGTACCAAACATAGTGTTAGGCTATGTTAGCCTAGCCTGGATGAGCAGGCGAACGTTTCGGCCATGGCTCAGTAGCAGCACCAGTTTCTTCCTAAATCGTGTTGATTATATCTTCGATATAAACATTAAATACTCCACACAACTCCTTGTACTCGTATTTAGCCTCAAACACACTCAAGAACCCCCCAAGCTCCATTCCTCAAGGTAATCTGAGACATTAATCAGCGAGATAGTTGTCGTTTGATGAGCTGCTAATGACTTTGAACCACTGAGAAATACGTACGTACGCGCGCCTGTTCTTAACTTTCACATGTTCATTGTGTGCAATGCTTTTATCACATTTACGTATGCGGAACGCGCAAAGTTTATTGCCCAACCAATGAGCAAACATTATGCTAATTAGCAATTAATTACCCAACAAGTAGATAGACCAAATATATGCCCAACCGTTGAGTGTAAGCTTGTTAACAGTTTGCCCAATGATTGGATAGTGGAATAAACGTGAATCGAAGAAACGTTTTTACCATTAAATGAGCAAAGTTTGACCAACATTTAACCAAAGCGTTTTACCCAACGAAAATATTGCCCAGTGTTTTAAGAGTGTATGTAAATAGGAGGTGAGTATCAGGGGCTCATACAATAATAATAATAATAATACGGTTCTTATAAAGTGCCTTACACAAAGAGTCTCAAAGTGTTGAAGACTGCCCCACAGGGATTCAATATAAAATAGTAAACAAGTGAGTTTTCAAATTAGTTTTAAATTGTCCAATAGAAGAAGAGTTCTTAACAAAAGATGGAAGATCATTCCACAATTTGGCAGAAATAATAGCAAGAGTGGGTAACAGATGATTGTACATTTAAAAGAGATTGAGAACTGGAACGAAGGTCACGTAAAGGCTTGGATATGAGTTCCTCTAGATAAAAGTAATGTGCATAAATGGATTTATATAAGAATAATAATATATATTCACTATTCTGGGAGTTTTAGGTGTATCTGTTTTATTTTGTATTTGTTTTCTCGAATGAGGGTCTATTGCACATCTCCTGTAAATAATGTGTATGTAAATAGGAAATATCATCATTGATCCACTTGTTAACCACTTAGTTTTGTAGAATACTGTTGAGTCACCCAGAATGACCTGTACAAAATCTGATGGTAACTTCGAAAGCGTGGAATGTAAGTTTTGTAAATGGTTTGCACACTTTTTGTTGCGTTATTGATTCCTTGCATCAGCAAAAGGAATCTATGCGATGGTGATGTCATGTGTGTGTGGGTGGGTGTGTATGTGTGTGTGTGTGACACTTTTGCTTGTAAACAGGATATCTCAAGAAGGGTAAGTGTGACTGATCTCATATTTGTTGTGTGGGTTGGCCATATTGAGTAGATGCTCCCTGTTGTTTTTGGTGGAGGTCAAAGGTCATTTTGGGTCACAAGAGATCAAAAGGTCAAAACCATGTATACACGTTATCTCAAGAAGGGTACATGTGCCTGTTCTCATAGTTGGTTTGTGGGTTGGTCATATTGAATAGATGATCCCTATCGATTTTTGTGGAGGTCAAAGGTCATTTGGGGTCACGAGAGGTCAAATGGTAAATTCCTTAGAAATTGCTTGTAAACACAGTATCTCAAGAAAGGTAAGTGTGACTAATCTCATATTTGGTGTGTGGGTTGGCCATATTGAGTAGATTTTCACTACTGTTTTTGGTGGAGGTCAAAGGTCATTTGGGGTCATGAGAGGTCAAAAGGTCAAAACCATGTGAACATGATATCTCAAGAACGGTACATGTGACTGATCTCATATTTAGTATGTATGTTGGTCATATTAAGTAGATGATCCCTATTGATTTTTGTGGAGGTCAAAGGTCATTTGGGGTCACGAGATGTCAAATGGTAAATTCCTTAGAAATTGCTTGTTAATACAGTATCTCAAGAAAGGTAAGTGTGCCTTATCTCATATTTGGTGTGTGGATTGGCCATACTGAGTAGATGATCCCTATTGTTTTTGGTGGAGGTCTAAGGTCATTTGGGTTCATGAGAGGTCCAAAAGTCAAAACCTTTTAACACAATATTTCAAGAAAGGTGCCAGTGACTTTGCTAGTTTTGGGATGTGTGGGTTGGTTGTATTAATTAGATGTTATGTATCGATTTTTGTGGATGTCCAAGGTCATTTGGGGTTATGAGAGGTCAAGACATCAAAACCTAGTAATCGTGTTATCCAAGAAAAATGCATGTGACTAAGCCCATCTTTAGTTTGTGGGTTGGTCTTAGTGAGATGGTGATCCCAGGTGATTTTCGTAAAGGTCGAAGGTCATTTGGGGTCAGCAGTGTCAAAGTCTGACAAACTTGCTTGCATCGTATTACAAGAAAGGTAACTTATAGGGTCCTCATACTTGACATGTAGATGATGCATGGTGAATGAATGACCCCTATATATTTTTGGGTGAACGTCAAATGTCACTTTAGTTCACAAGGGGTTAAAGTCTCAATATCATATTTACACAAATTTTCCATGGTTGGAGTCTTGGATACTGCTAAATTTCACACATGTGGATGTGATATCAGGAGTAGAACCCTTGTAGGAAGGGTCGATGCCTCGCTCGTATACTTTGTGGGTATGTGGGTACATCACCAAGCACTGTCACTTTGAAAAACATTACGGAGCACTGCCAATTTGAAAAAAAAAAGATAGGCTTAAAATTCTGTGGCAAGGAATCACTAAGCCTTTTGGCTTTCTGGTTTTCTCTAGTAGATCAATTATTACATGAAATAGCCCAACTAAAATCTGCCTACCTCAAAACAGTCTAAAACCTGACTTTTGGCCAGTTAAGTTGGGTTTTACTTGATGTTCGCACCAACAGTTTATAGCCACTCCAACCCTAAAACCAATAAAAAGAGAAGAGAAGACACTGATGTGTGTGTATGGGAGGAGGGTGTGGTAGGTGTAGGGGAAAGTTCCCATCTCAGACCCATTATGCCCAGGTGTAAGATTTGTTTTAAGGAATTTTGATAGTGTAGACTGTAGGTTATAATAGCTGTATGGATATTTCTTCAAAACTGCATTCCCAATCCCAGCCATATCTTAATTTTTTGTCAGTATGTGTTCATACATGTCCATCTTCTACATTCTCTTCCTCCTCTAGCACGTAAGGTGATGAGTAGAAAAGTCTTTATAGGTTTATATGTTAATTCCATTACCAACAGTAATCCAAAGTTTTGAAGAAGGTATATGCCTTTTTAGTCTGCTGCCACCTGTTTTACTGCTTAACTGCCTGACTACCTGGTACCTGTTTTAACATTTTATTAAACTATTATATTAAACCAACTCTCAAAAAATGACAAAGCTGAGTGACGATGGTGCCTCCCATATTCTCTTCCCAGTCTTACTTCCCCAGACTAAAAGAAAAAAATCTTGAGGAAATAAAATGAGGCAGTGGAATTACAAATATAGAACAGACTCAGTCTTCTGTACCTTGGATTTAAAGACTACAAATGTACTTTGCCTCATGCCTTTCAAAAGACTTAATGTTACATACCTTAAACAGAATGAAGACTATCAAACTGAAAGCTTCATTTTAAACCTTTCTTCAGTCACTTAGCTACTTTTCATAATGTACTGTTTGGTGATAAGCATCTCTTTACATTAAGATTGCTCATACAATTTAATCATGAATGGACTTTAAACCATCATTTTGAAACAACAGATTTACTTGAAAATTGGCTCATGCATTCACAATTTTGGGGTATCAATTTGCCTTTCCTGCATTCTTTTAACTGTTTATGAATTAAGTCTCACCCCACCCCCACCCCGACCCCACTTAATGCTGGCTTACTATGAGCAATTTATATTCCTTCTGGGAGATGTAATTTTGAGACATTTTGAAGAGCTTGAGTGGTATTATCAGATGTTTCTTATATGTGCCTGTCATAACTTATTGATGTGTGACTGTTGAGAAGTTGTGGGCATATTCCATGTGCATTATTTGGGGCTTGTGTCAGGGAGGCTCAGCAAGTTACGGAAGTGCTTCACTGCTTGCGGTCCATTTAATCTATGACTTCACAAGTTTGCTACAATTTGTTGGGTAACTTTTGTAGTTAATGTTGTGAGGTCTCCTTTATATCTTTATTCTGTGAATTACCATAGTGTTGTTGAGACTCAATTTTAAATGTATGCATGGGATAATGATTGTAGGAAAAAACATGCAGTTGTATTGAATATCTGGAAGTTATTTAGTACTATTTTAAGTGATAGCCTTTGACAGTCTCAGAGAGGAGGACCCAGGTGACAATTAGCCTGCTATGCTTTTATTGTCTTAGAGGCAAAGGCCTTTAGACCACTGTATACCCTCCTATTCTGACAATACAACTGTGTTTTTGCACTACTGACCAGTGTGATGGTTGGGGTAACCTTACCCCTCTATCAATATTGGAAAGCCTTCAGCAGACCTTTTAATTATCTGGTATCACCTTATCACCAAAGGTAACCTCCAAAAATAATTGAAAAGTTAATTAAAATTTGACTATTGTAGTACTTATCTTTAAAGTCCATTCAGGCAGCAGGGTACAAAGGCCTTCATCCTAACTGTGGCTTTAATTTGCAGTATTCTCAATCAAATCAGATTGAACATTGTCAAAGCATTTTCATTTTAGAGTTGAAGTATCTGCCTGTAAAATTTTTTATGAGAACTCTCTAATTCATCTCTATTCATGATCTCAAATTGAATAAAAATTATCAACATAATTTAAGGTAAAGTTTCAAAATCATTGAGAGGTAATGAGAAAAAAAAACAGAAAAGATTCTTGATATTAGTAGAGGTGGTAATATCTGAAACCTTTCAAATAACCTGAAAACTGATAAGAAGAAAAAGTAAACACCCTCTGAAAGTACCAATTTTATTAAAGGTCAGGATTGTGATACCATCAGCAATTTAATGTGGCTACTTCAAAACTTTTAAATGACTTTGAATCCTAGAATTTGTTTTCAAGATGTCACGTTCATCTGCTTGTGTTGTGTCCTTTTTGGCAAAGTAGAATTTAACTGTTTGTGGACTTGTTTGTATTTCCAACAGTCAGTTCAGTTTATCAAAGGATAGGAGAAGTTGCTCCACACATACTTTATAACAGCAATCCTCCCTGACCTTTCCCAATTGGTCAGAAACTGGACCATTTAGCTCCATCTAACTGAACTGTCTAAACTAACCTAACCTCACCAGACTATGTCAAATTTAGATGACTGTATATTACCCCTTTAAGATGTTAAATATGAAGTTTTTTTTGACTGATCTCATTGAAAGTTAAGAAACCAGATTGAATACAATACTCCTGCAGTACTTGAGATGTTCTTCGATAACATTTCAAAGGACAACCTTTTGTAATTGTTCAGTTTCAAAGTTAATTGCATTTTCTGTTTGTAATGGCAGATGGTGTATGTGCTCTTAAAAGTTAATGTAAAAATGAAAGGAAAATTTTTAAGACAGATAAGATGGTGGTCAAAATTCTTATCCCTGTGTTAGTCTGTAATCATATTTCATACAGCAGTTTGGTTTATGCATAATTAAAGCTTGTAATGTGTGACCAACAGTCTCTTCATAGCATGTGTGGGGTAGTTATTCTAGTTGAAAGTGCAATGGGCTTGGAAAATGACTTTTTTTAAAGTTGTATGTTGGTTCATAAGAAACAGTCTAATGAGAGAAAAAGGGAGGGGGAGGGGGTTATGGACAATTGAATGGGGGTTAATCTGTTGATAGATTGTTAACAAATGTAGTGAACTGTCCAAAGACATATCATATCTTGAGAACATCAGCCATATATTTGTAAGTAAGTGACCTGCATGTAGCTTTAAATTCAATGTTGAGATCTGTAAAGCATCGCACAGGGCAGCTTGTTTGTCAGTACTACACAAAAGCCAAAGTGAAGAACAAAATAATCACACCAATTGGCTAAGATGAGTTTCATTTGCTTTAGTGCTTGAACCCTTGTGTGGTAATTGCTGTGCCTGAAGTCACATTTAAGTTGTAAGAGTGACGGTCTTAAGTTTCATAGGAAGTTCACCCTACTTTTCACTGGAGCTTCACACAACTTAATGTAGTCGGCTGTCTTCGCTTTTATACATAAAGGGTAGAAAAAAGGTTGTATTTGGTTTCATCACTTAGAAGGTGCTTGCTTGGTGTCAGGTTTGGTAATTTGGCTGTTGTTGCATATGTCACTGGTAGAAGGGGTTCCATTTAGGGGGATAACTGATTTATGAAATACATTATTTGACATTGAAGGTATGAACAGACATATATAAATAGTTGACATGAGGTTGTTGGATTTTTACCTTAAATTTTTAAGGGTCTCTTGTATAGCAGTGCTCTTTACTTTGCACAAACTAGATTTAGGTAGTATGACCGTCACTGAATTGAAAAGGAAGAAAGGGGTTGAGGATAATGTTTATTGACTAATGTTTTATTAATTGCCATCTCATTCATTCCCCCATCTCATACTGGGAGTCCCTTGTCTCCTACCCCATGGACCAATATTCTCCCTAACCCTACTGTAACTCCTAACCTTAATCCTAAACTCTTAACTTATAAGTGGGATGGAATGAAAGAGGGACTAGTGAGATAGGAGAATATGAGACAAATCAAGCTAATTGGGGAAGGAAAGGAGTAAACCTCAAATGTCTCCCCATATTTTCATGTGCATCATAGGGAAATTTCCCTTTAAGTACTAAAACTTCCCCCAAATGCACAAGTTTCTAGGGAAGGAGCCTACCAGTTTCCCAACTTCCGACTGTTCAGACCTCCGGACTGGAGGTCTGGAGATAGATTCTTGGGGGACGTGTCAAACCAAAGACTTAAAAAATGGAACCTGTTGCAATTATGCTTGGTGCTCAGCATAAGCAATGGACTGGGTAAAACAAGCTGGTGGGCCACAACTGGAAAAAGGCCTCGGCTGGCTTGACTTGCACCAATTGGTTGTAAACTGGGCTGTAAAACTCCATCTAAGCTATAATCTTATCCAACTTCTTCCACCCATGGTGCTCATTTGTAAGATTTACTTTCTGTTCCACTAATTTATGAGATTATTGAGCACTGACAAAGCATTCTGGGTTTTAATCAATCATTACTTGATTGTGACTTTGAAGGATACCATACTGTACATCAAGGTCCTTAATTAGATATGAAGACATTATAATTGAGCATAATTGAGCAAATATCACAATATTGAGAGTATGACTTATTGCTTTTTTTTTCCATTCAGGCCCTGATCTACCGCTTCCGATTTTTCATCATCTTTTCACTGTTCTGTGCTGTCATGACCATTGTCTTCTTCATCTTGTCACAAGTCAGTGAGATATACGACTTTCACTTGGATGAAAACGATGGCCCCCGGATCCACTACACCAGCGGGTTTTTCACTGGTGTCTATGGACTTTGGAACATCTATGTCTTGGCTGTACTCTTTCTTTACTCACCGTCTCACAAAGAGGAACCATTGCTGAGCAGAGGTAAGAGTTGACCCTCAGTAGGAAATTCCTTGTTTCCAAAATATTTAAAGAGGAACTGCAGTCATCCTAGTTCGGATAAGAATAGTTGCTGGTTTCATGATTGGCTATGGAGAATCATGTGACAATATTTTTCTCTTTAAATCATGAAATTCAGGGGTATAACTCATTGGTTTACCTTAATAGCAATCAACTGTCACCTCAAATTGCAGTTTTTTTAGTAGTCTACAGAAATTCTCAGTTGGCAGAGCTCGATGATTGACATCAAGTTCAAAAGTTGCAGTGTACTGTAGCTCATATTACACGACATGTACTGAGATTGTTTTGATTACATGTTGGGATCTTGCATGCTCACCCTGAAGTAATAAACTGAGATTGTGTCTGAATGAGGATGAGTTTTTGGTGGGAGGAACTTACTGTAAGTAAGTAGGTTAAGGTTAGGAGAATTGAAACTGTTTTGGGTGAGAGCATAAGGCTGTTAAATATGCAATGTTTAAGTCATGAAATATCATGAAATATACTATGATACAGTGCAAAATGAGAAGAAACTTTGGGATGCAATTGTTACTTCAAAATAGTTTTTGGGAGACTGAATTTGTATAATAAATAAATAAATGTTGCCATTTGTGTATCACAACATGTGAAATGGAACCCACATTCATGGAAAATTTTGCCTTTAACAGGTACATAACAATAGGCATATTTGCTGCTGAAAGATGCATGATGCATGATAAGGTGATAGAGTGACAGATTGTCTGGCCTCAAGCTTTTCTCTCAACACAAAGACCATTATGAGGAGACATAGTCTTTGTATTTATAGTAACCCTGATGGACAATTGAAAACATACCACTGCCTGTTTACTCTATTACAGTGTACAGTCTAAAATTGGAGGTAACTTCCTTTCAAATTAATCAAGCCAGGAGTTGAAACATTTGTACACCACAGATTCATTACTGTCCATAATGTCATTTTCACTTATTTGTTCTCCACCAAAATGTACAATTTCATAAAATAGAAGACATCATGTAGTAACGAAAGGGGATTTCACAAAGTAGCAGAAAGAAGTGAGCTACAAAACTCTTCAGGTATAACATGAAAGGCAAAAGACTGCTTTAAAAAAATAGAACAAAATAGAAGAAAAAAAATTTCACAAAAACAAAGTGTCAAAGCCTCTCAGAAGAGGAGTTAAATGAAAAAAAAAAGACACTGGCTGACTCTACAATTAGTAAGCAGTATGAAATTTAAATTGAAACCATCCACTCCCCCACCAACCTACTCACCCCACCCTTAAACATAAGCCATGTCTCAAACTCTTAACACACAAGCAAGTTTGTGATTCTTGGAATTCATTGGCAGGTTATGTTAGTCCACATTAACACTTTTGTGTCTAGACTTAAAGATTGTTGAAGAAAAGAAATGGGAGGATTACAAATGCATTTTAAAGTGCAAGTGACCTTCCTTTAATTTTGCAATGATTTTGAACCATTACTGTTTTAGTGAGTGATAAAATGGTGAATGTCCAACAATATCAGAATTAATGCTGATGATAATGATAATGACGATGATGATGATAAGAGCCTGGCAAGAAACTTCCAATCCAACAAGCAGCTCCATCTGTATCATGATGTAGAGTTGCTTAATATTCTTAAGGATGGCTGTGCTGGAAGATTATGAAATACAAACTCTGAGTTTCTAATCAACCTTGAAATGATAGAACTCATGAAGGAAAAAAATAAGTTCGTGTTTTTCTTTTGAAATAAAGGTCTGCAGAAGTTGTTCAAATGCTTTATTAGGGTTTGTACAGGTCATGGAAATTCTGGAAAGTCAGGGACAAATCAAATTAAAATTTTCATACCTGGAAGTAAGGGGGAATGAGCAATTTTTGAAAAGATCCTGGAAAAGTCTGGGAATTTTGGGAAGTGGACATAATGCTCTGATTTTTTCAATGCTCAGATGTATTATTTTGTGGAAGAAAGAAGGAACTATGGAATGTGACTTTTTCAAAGGCCCTGGAAATGTCAGTCTATTTCGCTTTTACTTACCAAAAATGCGAAGGACGATCTTAGGTGGCAGGCGCCCTCAGTAGGTAGGGGTTACCATGGTGCTAGTTAGTTTTTTGCCAGACAGCTATTGCAGGCAATAATGGTTACATATGTTAATAGGAGGTAAGTAAATCACTCATAGACTCCCAAACCAGGGAGTGTTGGTGAGTCAGTGTCCTTGAAAATTGTGGAATATTTGTCATTTTGTGTACAGTGTTAAATGTCACCACACTGCATCATTGTCATTTTCCAACATTTTTCACATATCAGAAGGGAGAATCAGACTCCTTAAAACTGTCTCCTACTTGTCATATTACTCATCACCCAGGATTGCTGTCCCTCTACTTAATAGGCAAAAAAACATTCATAAATGTGTGTTTGGGATGAGAGCCAGAAAAGATTGAAAATCTCTGCGTTACTGCTTTAAGACCTGTAAAGCTTGGAATAAGTTGAACTCATTATCTTTGAAAAGGGAAAACACATAAGAAAAAAGTTAAGTTCCAGAAATTGGAAACCCTCTTGCTGTAAATACTACCAGCTTGTCAACCATAGTGTAATACTTGCGTACTATTTTCCTAGATGTGGCCACCATGAACAAAACAACTTTGTCAACTAAGGTTTTACGAATTGTATGATTGATTAGAATTGTAAGCTTTATCAGCCCATGTGGGCTGGGGGTTGTGGAATATGCCCACAGCATTTCCCACCTGTCATAAAGGGCGACTAAATGGAAACCATATAGGAAGCTCTGTGACCTTTAATATTTCCATTTCTGGCAATCTATGTGTCATATTTGCTAGTATTTTGTATAAACACTACATGACAACAGACTATGGTGCCTCACTCATAGTAAACTCTTGATAGCAGATGCTTAATGATTGGCATCTTTTGAAGTAGAGTTTGGTCCAATTTAGAAAGCTAAGGGCACGTCAGCTTTATGCATGACCTATGTAATATATTCTTAATGTCCCTCCCTGCCTTGAGTAGGTCTGGAAATGGTCCTACATAATTCCCAAGATAGTATATGTCCTCAATTTACTGTTCATTTTTCTCTTTAATCATCACCTTCATTAAACATGACTGTTCAGGATGACTTGTCACCCAGTAATACCTCATGAAGTATTCTACAGTAGATATTTCAAGCAAGTGATTAATCTTCAGCAAATTTTTTGATCCTCCACCTGTACTTTCCAAGTATTGCTTCCTCTAAGAACTCCCTGGGGAATTCAGATGCCATCAATCTGATGGTAGACCAGAGAATGTAAACCCTCAGTGAGCTGATTTCCTTCTCAAGGTGTTCACACATCATTGGTGAGGATCTCTTCTAGAGAGGCCAAGCATTCCTTGCAATATTCTCTTAAGTACAGATGCTATGATTTTTGCTGAGAGATATGGGGCAGTTTTTAAAGGGAAAAGTTGATAATATTTAGTTGCTTTACGACATGCCATTGTGAGGTAGAATTTTGAAAGTTGCTTTGTAGGCAAACATGTGCATTTTGCCACCAAGTTGGTCTCAAATGTGCCCCAAATCTTACAAATGGCTTTACCCTATGAGATGCAAACACACATGATGCCCTTTTGAATCTTACTGGAAAGGTGTCAACATTGCATACATCTACTGTATTGATACACATCACAGTGCTAATATTTCAAAGACAGATTAAAAAAGTTGATATTTTTATCACAAGTTACAGTACATGCTCCATAAAACAGTATGCAAGGGAACTCGCTCATTCCTTAACCACAGCTCATAGGATAAGTTTAGGATTTTCATGCTTAAATCATGAAGAGACATCTAAAATCTCAAAATTTTGCTCCTTATATTTTTCTCTTCAAAGTATCTTCCATAGTATTTCAGGACTTCAATGTATGTTCAAGGTAAACTAAGCAGTTGTTCCAATTAAATTTCACAATTGAGGACTAAAAATATTGTCAGATGATCCTCAAGAGCCAGTCATAAAGCAGGACACTCCTGTAGAATTCAAGTTGGGGGGACTGCATTTCCTGTCTATGTATTTATATTCTTAAGCACCCAGTGCTGCAACATTTGTCGCTTTCAACATGATAAGGTTAAATGTATCTACATTCTCTAGAGCTACTACTCTGCACAATCTGGTCATATGACTCAGGGTATTTAAGACTCTGTAGTTCTGCCTTGCATGCCTCCTGAAAATCTTTTTAGCTGAAGCAGGTTAATCAGTATTCTACAAGGTGGATCTACTAAAAATAAACATTTTATGAATTGATGTGATTTAAGCACTTCTCAATTCATCTTCAAGAAGAATCTGAAAGGGTACTACAAATCATTTCCTGTATGCAATATAGATTTCATGATCACGTTACATTATTTAACAACTTTCATTTACAGTTAGGATTGATATGAATACAATATCGGATTAAATTCTCAATTTTTTAAGGTCACGAGCAGTCCCCCCAAAGGTGCTTTTGCTGCTCTTGCCCTTTAAGGTCTTCTATTACATGAGCGTACTTTCATCCAGTCTCATTTCTAGGTCTGAATTCAGTATCCCTTCTCCTTTGCTATCTGCTGTTTTCTTTGTAACAGCCTCTGTCAGGGGTATTAAAGGAAAATCTGTCATGTTTGAATGTTTAATCTTTTCAGCATCTGTCAATTTATGCAACTTTATATCATTCTGTAGCTGGCCAGAGATCAAATCACTCTGTCCCTCCTCCACTCAAGCCCCATCTATTTTCAGCAAATAATGACTTCCCTGCAGGGGTTAGATAGCTCTAGCAGTTCAAGAGCTGTTTAGCTTCCAAAATTTTTAAGTTGAAGTCATTTTCCATATGTATCCCGTCCAAAGATGGTGACGATTCCAACAATAGAATTTCCTCTGTCGTCGTTCCTTCGTCAGAGAAGATGCTTGAATGCTATTACAACCATCTCATTCCTCTAGGCTGTTACGCATCCTCATTTCTTGCTTTCTGTGAGATAGTTCTTGACATCTGGAGTCCACCTCATGCAAGGTCTGGTTGATCTAGGTAGTGGAGCTCTTAGTATTTGAAGCACTATCTTGCAACGACTCGAGAGCTCTTTCCCTCTGGCCAATCATTCTTGACAATACATGCAATAGATTTATTTGCATAATTTAGACAAAACATTAGGGGATCCATATTTTCTTTTGGAATATATTTACTATTGTTTTTTTTTTTCTTTTTAAGGATTGTTTGACTGCTTACTCCTGTAATAAAGGGATAATTTACAAGTGAATGCATTGATATTTTTGCAATGCTATGTTTTCCATAACTCTCAAAAAGCAATGTAAAATTATTTACAACTGTAGTATGTTTTGAAATGAATCTGAAATTATTGTGAGATAGAATCACTTGAACATGTTTACTTGGTAAGTGTTCAAATGGGTGGACTTCTAAAGTGTCTCTGCAATGTGTATAAAGTGAACATCAAACAAGTTAATGTAAGGATCAATGCAAGAATGTGCATGAGGGTAAAACTATATGGTGAGAGAATATGTCAGAAAAATAGGAAGCAACAGTATTAATGAATCAGTTGAAGTGAAGTATTTCCATCAGAGGGTGGAATGGGTGCCCCTCAAGCCAAATCATTTGGACACATCTTAGTAGGATGAGTAAGGTTGAATAAGAGTAACTAGTATCAATCTATGTACGTGACTCAGTGTCTGTGATTATTGTGCAATCTTTACAAGACAATATTGTTCAATACTTGATATATTTGCTGTGGTCATTAGAGCATGAACTGTATTCATCGTCTTGGATATTAAAACACTTAGCCTTGCTTCTCAGTCAGATGTTGACTCACACCACCATGTCATTATTGCAGGCAGTAAGTGCCCACCTTGGACTAGCTGCAGGATCCCTGAGGATGTGCTGATGGCAATCATTTGGCATATTGTGTAAATTCAAAGACAGTTCCTCACTTAAGTTAAAAATGATGGCAGCCATCCTCTGCTCTTGAGTAAAATGGTGGCTTGAATCTTACTTCTCTCAGCTGGACTAAATGAAGCAATTGTATACCTCTGTGATGGATTGTTTCTTCACAAACAGGACATGTAGGGACCAGACTGCATTATTAATACTACCACTGTCTTTGGAGAATTTCAAATTATTCAAGTATTGTGTAAAGTCAGACACGCAGAAGCTCTTACGTTTTGCATTTTGATTTAGTTCTCACTTGACAGAAATTGATTAAAGTTAACTATCAGTAGCAACTGCATTCTATCAAAAAGTAAGACTGTGTAGTGGTCAGCCAGTGATTAGCCATACTGGCTTATTTATGTGTGGGTTGGTAATTCTCCTTGTCATCTGGAAATTTTGCATGCAGTAAAATTTAACCTAGCTCTAAAGTGAAGCTTACTAAGAACTCAAAATACTTGCATATCTTTCAGTGTTTGTAATGAGATGTTTCTAATGAGAGGATTCTACCACCTCTGGGTGCTGTTTACAGAGAATCCTGCTTTCTGATCTGTTAAAGTTTACCTAAAATCAAAAAAATCAAAAATTTATATTAAAGAGGCTCATTGAGTTGATATTGATAACTTAATGAGAGTCTCAAAGGGTCACTGTCACATAACAATGCTTACAGTTAGCATAACAAGTCAAGTTTCAAGTCCAAAAGTCACAGAAAAGGTTAAAATTTTGAATTTCCTATTGTCCTGACTTGTAACGGTTTTGTACATAATTTGAAAAAGTGTCTGGTCACGAATTTTTGAAAATCGACTTTAATCCTTAATTACTCAATCATAAAACAGTTATTTTTATTTAGGGTATGGGGATTGTCTAAGATTGACCATTTGTCATTGGTATGTGAAGAAAACTTAACAGGTTTGGAAAAATTTGTTGAATTTCATGAACCAACTCAATGAGCTGCTTTAAGGAGCATGAAAAAATTAATTCTAATAGTCCAACTTCCTGTTCATAGGGCATTCCTCAGCTGAGATATAAAATGTTGAAGTTTAGTCACTTAAAAAAAATTTGTCCATTGAGCAACAGTTAACTGACTTTCTTATTGAGTGAATAAACTTCTACATTTTGAATCTCAGCTCAGGAATGTTCTAAGAAGATGAAAGTTGGACTGTTATAATTCATTTTTAGTGCTCTTTAATATATATATTTTTGAATTTTTTAACTTGAGGTACACTTTAATGACCTCATGGTTACTCTCTCACCGCCAGACAGTAAATTCTCAAACAGAGGAAAACTATGTTTTTCCCATCATACTGTTTTGTTTTGGGGTGGTTTTTTTTTTTGTTTTAGTGTATCAATAGACACCATTTTTCAATATCTTCTTGGCTCATAAATGGTCTTGTCTCCAAATTTGGCAAAATAGCCGTTTCTTCACCAACTGCCAAATGCAGTTTATACCATATTCAAATGCTCAGCTTTCTTCAAATTTTTTTTTTATTTTGGAATGCATAGCAAACTAATTACGTCAGTAGCATTAGGGGTACGTTTTCATTGAAGTAACTATAGGGCCAATGATTTTCAGCGATCCAAGAAAAATGTGGAAAAATACAAATTTAACATTTTTTACAGAATTTGCCATTTTGAACAACTTTTTAAAAATTGTATTCAAAATTCATCATTTTGTGCAAAATTTACAGTAATGAAACCTCCTGAACCACAACTCAGGCTTGTGTAATGCCGTGCTGATAAGCCCAGCTGTATAAGTTAACATACAACATTCAATATTGCAAAGCAGTGATCATTCACAAAGTATAGGCTAAGCCACAGTACAGTATCTACCCTGCTACATGCACAGTAGTATAATATGTACACACTGCCTTCAGCTGGCTGTTGCATGTGTATTGTTAGAAGAACAATTACAGAATAGGTGTACTTCAATTGGCAATAGCATGACACCCTCCCTCAACAATAGGTTAGAAGCGGGGAATCCCCAAACTTTTAAAGAAGCCGCTTCATTAATAAAGTAAGTGGCCAATCAGTGAGCATGATTCTTCATAACAGAGGTTCATTCGATGTACAACATAAAGCATCTGCGTAATGATTTTCAGCTGACTGTTACCGTTTGCAGCTTCTGCTATGTACGTTGTTGGTCTTGGTAAACAGTGATCGGAACTTTTTCGAAACTTTTTTCAGTTCATGACTTACAAGCTCTCATATGTGATACAAGGACATGATGGTTTGAAAGCTGAACTTGTTATTTCTTGAAAAATGTTAATTTTAAGTTGAAAGTTTTGGAGACAAACTCCAGTAGTGAATTGGCTGATTAATTGCTAATCACTGACAGCCCAACATATTGTATACCCTTCTGTACTGAAATGGAATTTCATGGTCAGGTTTGAGACAATTGAAATGGAAAAAACGAAATTTAAAATATGCAAACAGAAGTTGCTTTTTTCTGAAGTGGAAAATCATTGGCCCTTAGTAACTGGTGGTGAACATCGATGTTTGTGTTTCAAACAGAAAGTTTGGTGGTAGTACAGGGCTCAAAATAACCAACAGCAGTGGCAGCCATGGCTATGTAGCTGATGGCTGTGGCACCTCTCAGAAATGACCAATGATACAACATACACCTACATCCAAATTGTACGTTTTGACTCAGCCCCTTTTCAAGATTATTTTGAGCCCCAGTAGTAGACATGTATAATTTTGCAGCTTATCCTTAATTCGAAATGCAAAATTTAAAGGACACAATATACCTGTTTTATTCTGTGACTCAAATCATGAAACAGCAGATAAATATTATAGGCCCTGAGGGTGTCATTCTTTTCAGCTGTGGACTACTGAATCAGCAGTTTGATGTTTACAAAGGTGTGGCAGGCAGTATTACAATATGAAGGCATTCAAAAAATCATTTGACATAAAAAACAAAGGATAGTTGGCTTTGCCTTGCCAAATGTACCATGGTTCTACCTCATATACAAAGAGGACTCTACGTACAGTACTATACATTTATACCTAATTTGTCCTACAGTGCTCCTAACCTATACCCATACTGTTTGAGTATTATGCAATACTGCCCTCACACTGAAGTTTTTCCTGAGAGAAGTTCCAACTTACTGATTTTCATCAATACGTTTTGTTCTGTAGGAATTTAAATTTTGCATTTTACCAGTCCTCATAAATCAAACCGCACAATTAACGTTGCCGTAGAAGTTAAAACCAAAACATTTTTCATGAGATAGAAATCATGTATATCAAAGTGGTTGTAAACATCACAGTTTGGTGCTATGGTTGCACTCTGATTTTGGCACACATCCTGTGACGTCGCTTCTTGAAAAAGCAACATAGACACCCCAGTACATCAAAGGGGGTATGGGGTGTAACCAATATCTGAGTTTGTTACATGATCTGTGACTTCAGAGGAGCTATGCTTTCATTGTGTTCACACTGCGTGAAAAGCAGTTAACACATGCTGACCGACCTGTTAGCTAACCCCAAATGTTACATAACTTTTGTGTATTGAAACACATGTTTTACTGTCAATCAGTAAATCAGATATGAAACTTGACTTAATCAAGTCTGCATGTAGTGGGCTTCTTTTCCTCCCTGAAGGGATAAGAGTTAATCAGGCAGAGAGGAAGAATGTTACAAAAAGTAAGAGGGAACTTTTCATCATGCAATAGGCAGACGATTGCATCATGCAACTTCCTTGTTCTGTGATGTCATACATATATGCATAATTATACACAGAAAAGATGGATTGATCTCCTCTACTGGAGGCAAGGGGTTATTATTGGAACTTATAACAATCAATGCAGGTCTACTGAAACTCTACAGCTATTTTTTGCAGCTGGGGATTTAAACCCATAAGTCAACTATTCTGGCATTTAAAACAAACAGTATACATGTAACAAGCCATGGTGGGTTTCCTCCAGATGACATTGTGTGTGACATTGAAGTCTGTGCATGTGAAGTGTATGCAGAGAAAGATGGTGGAACAGTATTGTGATGTATAATATTCACAATGTATTTCAAATTTTAATGCAGTTTCTTGAGGTAAGAGTGTCTTGGTCTAGTTTAGATGGAGTTTTACAGCTTCGCCTTCCTAACCAATTGGTTTAAATGCAGTCATTCGTCACCCTAAACTATAGTTTCAGTATACATATATCAAAACTCTCAATTGGTACAGCTCTTTGATTGGATTCATATTCAAACAATGCATCATAGCTTAATTACACAGCCTGGGCACTGAGAGTGTCTTGATTACACATTATGGACTTGTATGGCTACTGGGACAAGCCATGAAGCAATAAACTAGGATTGTGTCTGGATAAAGGTGAGCTTTAGATAAATGTGGGAGGGACTAGAAGTAAGTAGGTTGGGAGAATTGGAACTGTTTGGGATGATGAAAATATGCCTTTAAGTCAGACCAGTCATGGCTTTTTGCTCCATGTGGCACATTGCCTTTTTCCCTACTCTACTGTATTCATATCAACATTATAATTCCATCTCGTCACACGACTTGCATTCCGAGATTCCGTGAGAGCGTGCTGTGAAACGAAGCCTCATTGTGCTGTTGGTTCTCTTTGGAGAAGGCCTCCGATTCACGCAGCTCCATGTAAGTTATTGTTCTTGTGTATAGCAGCTGCTTAAAGTAATGTTCTTTCGTTTTACTGCCCTTGTGTTATATCTTGCAGAAAGCAGTTGTTTTGAGTATAAGTCAACACTTCATGTGTTGGCAATGGTCCTTTGGATTCTGCAGAGGTCACTTTGCCTATTTCATCCTGGATATGGGAAAACTTGGTTTGTTCAAAACCAGGAAGTTATCTGCTCATCTCTTATTCTGCCTCCATTCTCTGTGTTGTTCATCTCAATCCTTTAATTTTGAGCTAATATGCTACCCCAACTAAACCACTGCAATCAATTGAAGCTCTGTATTATAGAAATGAAACATCACTTATGTCGTATTCCAACTTTCTACAGTAAGCTGCCTGGGCAGATATCCTTCCTTGAAGCTATGTACTGTGGTTTTGTTGGTCAGACTCCTAACTTTCCCACACCCCAACCCCTTCATCCTACTTAAAAAAGGCTTTAGTGGTTACCACAGGATTTGATATGTTAGAGAAGTGCTTATCCTAAGCATTTTGGTGAAATTTGCATTGAAATCCGATGGGTGGTTCTGAAGATATGAACAGGTAAAGTTTTCACATTTTCAACAAAGAGTGAACTTGAAGCACGCACATGTAACATCACATCCCCACATCAATGGACAGTCTTTTGTTTTTCTTTTAAACTTTTTACTGGATTTTCTCCTCAACAATCCCATATTATTAAAATGTGATTGCATAAGTGGCGTGAGAATTTTGCAAACTTTGCATCCCCCACAGAGAGGTCATTCTCCCCTTAACTTCAAGGTCAACGCAACAGTCTGATAAAACAAGGAAACAAAGCATTCCTTGTCAATGTGAGGAAAGTGATATAAAGCTCTGCTGCCCACAGGCTCAAACTCAAGAAATACATGTCCAATTTGAATGGAACTTTCACCACACTGTGTAGATTTTGTTCCTCTTTCACATATGAAAATTAAATTTTTGTTTAACTTTCCCATTAAGAAATGAAGCCAAACTGAAAATGAAGCTTTTTGAAAAAATGAAGATTCTTTAGCTGTAAGACTCAACCACAAGATATACAGTTCCTTGTCAACAGAAATGACATCACCATAGCAACCATTATAGTAATGTGTACTTCCTTCCTGTGTTCAGGTAACTGTGCATTTTGATGCCCATCAAGCATGCAAGCTCAATTACTTGACTGGGTAAGGGTTGCAACATATCTTGTTATATGTGGATATGCCCCCCCCCCCCCCTTTAACTGGTTGAGGGTGGTGTCTGGGAAAATTTTTAGAATTGCCCAGAATGTTGGATTTCATGTATTTCTCTCACATGGTTAACAGTTTTTTTCCTGTTTGCTTTAAATATCCTACCATTTTGGATCATGAGACCCTGGAAAACAGAAAGTATTAGACCCTGCACCAAGGCGGACCATCTGTGTCCTCCTTTTCGTAAAGTAATTACAGTGACCCCGTGGTGACCCAGGACTGGACTGGACTTCATAAAATAGTCCTATATATATTATGAAACTTCATATATAAAATGCAACTTCATTTGTTACAGGCTGTTGAGGATATAAACAGAACTCACTAAAGTGATGAGGACATTGTGGTACATAGGTGCAGTTATATATTGTCACATACTGTATTCATTTTGACAATGTTACACTGGGTTGGTATCTTACTAGTACTGTTTTTGTAGAGAGAAGGTCACTGGCCTTCAGCTGTGCTAAAGGTTTTGGGAACATAAAAATTACAGCTGGACCTTTTATGAAAAAACTGAGAAATGGCAGCAAGTTCCTTCTAAAAATAGATCATTTAATGGGGGAATTTCTGATTTGCTTTTTCATGAGCTCAAATGTGCAAATCATGTGACATCCTGAGAGGGACAATACATATCTATTATATACAATGTTTACTTGGATTTTGCATTCTTCATTTCAAGAACAGTATGTCCCAGGGTTTTATTTTGTAAGTTATTTTAAAACCATTAGTATCACATCATAACTATCTTATGAATAAATATAAAGGAGATAATCCATATAGTGTTAACAAAAGAGATATCAACATTCTGCAACACTCTTAATCATTACTTTTACATCACCAAGTAGTTACTCCAGAAACACTCAAACTTTGAAAGGTTATTTCTTGAGAATGTAAAGAAAGCAACGTAATTGCAAGACATTTTTCGTTGAAAAAGCCTTCACAAGTAAAGCCAAGTGAAATCAAGACCTTATGCTGGCTTGTCACCAATACCTTTAAAGTTGAGGAAATAGCTTTAAAGCAGCAATCATCTGTCCATTTAAGAGCCCATCTGGGCACTGGGAAAGTGGTTGGTGAGAGTCAAGGGAAACATTTCAAATATTTGATGTGTCTGTTAAAGTAATCAGTTTCCAAGTGTCTGGACATCAATTCCTTGCTAATTTTGGGGAATAAAATGAGACAGAAAGGATCAAGTTGGTACATCAAAATGCACTTATGTAATTTTCCTGACTTTGCCATGTGCTTTCTAGCAGACATCTCTTTGTATGCATAGTAGTAAAGATTAAGTTAGAGATGGAGCCTTAGTTTATGGGCAAGGGTTAAGAATCACTTATTCCTCCAATCCATAGTGAGATACTTAATAACTGAGATGTTTAACTGGATTTATGAAGTATTGGTAGTGCATGATCTGCCACATTTACAAATAATGGAGCATTCATTTTACTTTCATTCAAGAATTTCAGAAATGATTTCTATAACTCTGTATGTTTTGTATCAAGGAAATTATCGGAGCCAAACTGTATTTAATATGCTGCTTTAAGGCACCCTTAGTCTTGGACTCAGCCATATTTAGGTATATTGTTTTGAAATACTGCACAGCTCTAAATGGCAAGCAATGAAGTCTTTGGTTTTTGATTTCAACAGCATTTATTTAAATCTACTGTCCATGCAATAACAGACAGCTGAGATTAATGAAAGGGGGAGACTTGGTAGGAAACTTAGAAAATGTTCCATAGAGCTTGTGGGAATAAGCCCTCTGTAAGTAGTATTAGTAGAGACGAGGAGACAAAGTTTTACAGTAATAGAAGGAAAAGAAAAATACAGTAGACAAAGGAAACATTCAACTGTGTCTAATATTGAGTAGGGATCTTTGTAAAAGGTTGTTTTTACTGAAAGGCCCAATCCTCTCACCCCAAACAGTAATTCTACTAACCTTCACACTAAAAGGCATATTTTCATCATCCCAAACATTTCCAATTCTCCCAACCTACTTACTTCTAGCCCCTCCCACATTTATCTAAAACTCATCTTTATCCAGATGCAATCCTAGTTTATTGCTTCATGGCTTGTCCCAGTGGCCACACAAGTCCATAATGTGTAATCATAGACACTCTCAGTGCCCATGCTGTGTATAATTTAGCTATGATGCATTGTTTGAATGTGATGCCAATCAAAGAGCTGTACCAATTGAGAGTTTTGATATATGTATACTGAAACTGTAGTTTGGGGTGACGAATGACTGCCTTTTAGCCCCTCCTTCAATTGCATGAAATTTATCCTCGTTCAGACACAATCTCAGTTTATTGCTTCAGGGTGAATATAAAAAGGTCAATGTGTATAATCAAAACACTCTCAGTACAGTTCATGCTGTATATTATTAGCTTTGATACTCTGCATTGTTTGAATTAACTGTCAATAAAAGAGCTGAGCCGGTTGAGAATTTCAGTAACCCCATGTAAGATGTGTGTGTTTCATGTCACATGTTACATTTTTAAACATGTTCAGAACATTAGTCCTTTTTCAAAGTTCTGTAAAAAATTTCATCTCCCAGGTCAAGTGCTGGATGACTGCAAGACATTTGTATAAACCAGTTATATTAGTGCCAGTGTTTGCCCTATATTCAAACACCTATGTGCTGACAATTTTGATATTCATCTACAATGGAGTTGTCAGAAGTAGTTGTTGGAACATATGGGTGTCGGAACAAAGACTTTGTTGGAATGTAATGGATTTGTTGGAACAAAGGTATATCAGAATGTAGGGGTGTCAGAATATAGGGCTGTAACCTTCATGTCACTTTAATGTATATTCCAAACATGTGGAATTGTATCATCAGTCTGTGAGCATTTAAAGGCCAAAGGGAAGGGGTAAAAGCTGGAGGCTGGTGCAGGGAGGAAACCATGGTAATTAAGCCTTTCTAATGGAACAAATCAAGAATACAGTGACATCCATGTGACATCAAGATTTTGGTTAGTCTGGCAAACTCCTGGCAGTTACAGTAACCAATGGTCGTCATGCTGTCTTTAGCTGCTTTTCAGTTAGCTACAAGCCACAACCCCACAGTTTTTTGCCTGGCATGCATGCAAAAAAGGAGCTGGGCATGTGTCATCAGAGAAGACACTTTATTGTGGTACAGTAGTTTTGTACTGATTCCATGGGCAGTTCATTCATTGGGATCAGGAAAGGACAAATGTGAATAAAATTCCTATGTTCAATAATCTATAAAGTTGCATTTTATATAGCATACTGTATGTATATATATATAGTAAAGCCACTGTGATTTATCCCTCAGCAATGACTGTGCATACTTCTGTAGGCTGGATAGGATTTTTCTGCCTTTAACAAGATTTGTTTGTGATGTGCCTTCTTTGTGAATCTTTAATAGCAGTGTGTGCACCGTCGTCACTTTCTGTTTTAATAACTTGGTGTTGGCCTCAGGTAGACCTGGGTAATTCTTCAGTTTCCTCTTTCACATGCCTGAATCCCAGTTTTATGAACCCTTCCCATCCTCCACATCTAGGTTCTTTAGTGTTTCTCATTATGCTTCATTTGCACATTGTCAAGATTATGGGATGGGATGCAGTCAAAGGAGAAATAGGTCAATAACAGCCATGAGCTAATGATTACATCAATCGCTTTACACCATGCACTAATAAAAATTCTGTTGTTAAATGGAGCAGATTCACTTAACGCCAGTCAACTTCTTCCTTCCCCCTCCACGTGTCGTTTTTTTTAAAACCATCATAAATGTATGTTAAGTGAAACATATTCTTTATCAGGACTTGAATGTGTACCTCTAGGCACCACATTGGTTTGTTGCAGTTGTGATTAAATGCAAGAAAGGGACCTCTTCACAAATATTCATTACAATGCCCAGAGATGTGTTATAAAATAGATTCACAAGAATTGCATTATCTCTTCATTGAGAATCTCAAATGGCTCGTTATTGTTTTCTGCCAACTGCAGAGAAGTTAACCCCTTTGAGAGTTTATCTTATAAAAGTCTTGATTGACAGAGAATTATTGCACAATGTAGTGAAGTAGACCTGTGCATGCAATATTGCCTAAGGTATTACAATGACAGTTTTTAAGTGTGGAATTTATACTCATCTTGAAGCCACTGTACTGTAATTTGTCCCAAGAGTGCTACTGTCACAAAAAACTGGACCGCAGTTAAAGTAAAAAGTTTTGGGCAACCTTTTGTGTGTTGCATGCTCAAAGTAATAAAGTGTTTTTTGAACCAGCAAATTTCTTCACCTCATACTAAATGGAAAAAATTAGGAGAACAATAAGGGAATTATAAAATGATATTGTTCTCTATTCTTTAAGTCACTTTAAGTGGTAACTTTTTGGCCTACAGCAGTTTGCCAATTAATCTCGTGTGTTGATATGCAAGTGCCTGAAGTCATTCAGTAACAGTTGACAGTGGTCTGCTTCTCATGAATAAACAATTAAATTACAGTACTAAAGCCCTGGGTGCTTTTCTTGGAAGAATATCGGCCATGAACACTTCCCAGTATTCATCATATGTTAGGTTGTTGATAAACATCTATGCAATACAGTTAATTAGGCTTGTAGGTTATTAAGTGGGACAGAGAAATATGCTCAAATTGTAATAGGCTTGAAATTAATCTTATGGGCACATGACATGTGCGGCTTGGTTACTTGCTGTTTGGTCTACCCCTGGAAAGTAAAACAATATTCCGGGTGTCACGTGATCAACAAAGACACCAAATCTGCCTTCGCTATCTCCGAAAACACAAAATCAAGACACCAAATCCCATGATTTTGTGTTTTCAGAGATAGCAAAGGCACATTTGGTTTCTTCATCGATCACGTGACACCCGGAATATCGTTTCATTTTCTGGGGGTAGACCAAATGGCAAGTAACCGAGCCGCTCGCGTAATGCAACTCTAAACTGAATGTACTATAAACAAATCTTCTAGTACAGTAAAGCATTACAGCAAGAAATACTAGAGGATGCCCGCCATATTATGTGAAATGCCACTATACCTAGAACAAGATGTTGAAAGGCATCATTCATATAATGGTATGCCTTTACTTGTTGTGTAATATGGGCTTACTTTGCATTTACAAAGCTGAACACTGTGGTATATGTAGAACATGTCAGATGTGCAAAAACCAGCTTCAAGATTCCAGTAGTTTTATGTTGTATTATTAAACTAGAGTGTGCAGAGATTACAACACCACTTTATAGTGAACTGAAATACACAATTTAATGAGCCCCTTTAACAGATATAGTGATGTCCCTTAATAGACCATCTAAATCAACCAGGAATGAACTTTATTAAGCTGGGTAGATAAGTGTAAAGCCAAATGGTGTACAAGTAAATTAATCGTGGCTTTTGAAGATGAGGTTGCCATGCAATTACATGAAGCATACATTTGTTTTAACTGATAATGTCTGAAGAATAAAATGTTGATGTTCATAATAGCTGAAAGAAAAAAGATTTTAGTTTACCAATTCTTTGAAGCCATCAAACACAGACAATTAAGCGTTTGCAGCTTGATTAAAAGTCAACTTTTCAAGAACAACCTTCTCAAAGGAAGTAAACAGAGGTTATGATGTGCATCAAAAATTCATGGAAATACCTAAAGTCTCGTTGTGAATTACAGCTCTGATTGTACCAAACCATAAAAGCAAAAAACAACAAAAAAAGCTTGATAGCTGTGGAAACAGTTGTGTGACATGAAAATGACAAAATTGGGTATTCAATCTAAAAAGTATTAAAAATCAAGAAAATAGCTGCAATTCCCATCAAAACCTTTCAAAAATTGACAGTTTTAAAGGGCAGTTACTGATTTGCTCTAAGCTCATATGCAAATCTTGTATCATTGGAGGGACATACCATGCATGGCTAATGTTATCCTTTGTTTAAAACTACAATCTTCATTTCAAAGCCAGTTGTTAAAATTGTATCCTTGAAAATCATCAGTATCAATTACCAAACCATAAACAATCTGATGAGTAATTAGGAGATGATTAATGTAGGGTTAACAAAACAAATGTCAACACTCTGCAACACTCCATAACATTATTTTTGCATAAGCAACAAGTTGCTCCAGAAACATTCAAACTTCAAAGAGGTATATCTCCAAACCATAAAAGATATTGACATAATACCAACAGAGTTTTCCTTAGGAAACCTTGCTTTTAAATTCCAAGTAGAGTCACTGCTGACATGTCGCACTATCTTTAAGATATCATATTAATACTTATAATGGTAGTTAACACCTTTGAAAGGATGTCTGTTGGTGAATTTGTTAACTTTAGATAAATATTTCAAAAAGGTTCCATAGATTTGATTTGATATGATTTGCTTCAATTTCACACCTCAACTTAACCATCTGGTTTAATCTTGCGTTGCCCATAGTCTTTTTTCCAGTCTTTATGCACTGGATGGTTTGGCATGGAGAGCCATGTGTGCCTAATGGTGCAGTATTAGTTCCATTTGGTTGGAAAACCAATCCCTGGACCTCCAGGTTGAGATTGTGATGTTCAGCCACCATGCTGTAGAAGTAACATGAAATATGGATCATTTTAAAACATACACTTACTGTATCAACTTTTATTACAATAGTCTTCATTTCCCCTGAAATCTGTTCAGGTTTACAGAACTCGGCATTTCTAAGTTGCTACATTGCAACTTGCATTTCTTTGATCTTTGCTGGACAAGACATTCTTCCAATTCTCACAGCAGTCCATATTCCATTATGGGTCCACTTGGTATCATTCATTAGATAATTTGAATTCAGTGAGAAAATTCTTGGACCAAAATTTTTGCAGGACAATTGTTTTCATCTTTGCATTTCAGTCCGTTTTTGTGCCTGTTTGTAGAGCAGTGAAGACTACAGACATTGCCAAAAAGAAAAAGAAAACATTGATTCAGCCGGTAGCATGTAATCTCCTCCTAGGATGTTTCCTTTTTGTGATCTTTTAATCTGATCATCTTTTCATTTTGATGTTGCTCAGCAAAATGTCTTGCCCCAAAGACTTCCCGTGAAGACACTGTGACTGACAACTTTATTTCATAGTTTTCCAGTTTTTTCTGTCCTTTCATTTAGTTATTTCTTTTATTCTTAGATTGTTCAGAGAACACTCCTCAGGCTGCTTACACACTGGAGTCAGATTTGCAAAGAATCAATTTTTCATTCTTGTCACTGTGGAAATTTCAGCAGTGACATTTTTTGTAACCTTTCAAATAAAAGTATATTGTACACTGAGTATACTGTAAATTTATTTATTTTTTTTTTTGTTTTTGTTTTGTTTTGTTTTTTTTGTTAAAATATATATTTTCTTTTATCTAGTACCTTAGGAGTTTACTAAGTAATTAGATCATACCTGTATGCTATATTATATATTTTTTCCAGTTGTGAGTATTGTAATTTAACTCACATGTGAGTTCCCAAAGATACAGTCGCCAAGATGAGATACATTGATATCAAAGAAAATAAAATAATTGTGATAGTACAAGAATGAAATTGCACTTGTGATGATGGGGAATGCTTTAATCCCTAGACGATTGAGAGGACAGTTAATGTTTAAAGTTCAGTTACTCCTGGCACCATCGCTATTTACGGTGAAAGATTGAGAAAACCTTATTGCCCATGCATTAAGAGCGACGAAAAAAGAAACTTTAAAGAGAAGATTATTTATGAAGTAATGTACTTTAGGTCTTTGACCATTACAGTACAGCAAAAACTTACTTCTAGTGCAATGTTTGAACTTTAATGAAGTGATGTCCAAAATCTTTTACTAGAGTTTGTGGCAGAGGATTAGTTCTAAACTTTCAAATCACAATATGAGTCAGATCCTGGTGCTTATTATATTGTGACTTGCAGAGGTGAATTTCATGAAATGAAAGAAAAAATTAAAACAGTTAGCATGTGCGAGAACAGTTTGAAGCACATGGAATCTTGTTTGCTATGTTTTTAAACTTATCAACATGACATTTTGGAAAAATATGAAATTAAATTATAAAATTAATGTTTCTGCTACATAATTGGCAGTAATCTGAATGACCTATGGTCTTAATTTTAAGAAGAGTAACAAAAACAAAAAAAAACAAAACAAACTGTATTATGTAGCAAATTCCTGTGATCTCTCCCAGGGAAGAGTTTAAAGAAAATATTAGAACTGTGAGACTTTTTTTTCAAATCTCTCTTAATTTTCATTCAATGTGATACAGGATGTAATTATCAGTATGTCTGTGAGTTCAATAGCAATTATAACTATTTTAGTGTTTACTGCTTCTTACAATGTTTATTATGTGGACTTTCCAGACATAATACCTAACCTTTTTTTTTTTAATCTTGGTGACACTACATATATAACACATTCATGTTGGTGGGTTATTAAATCTCATCTAACTAGCATTCTCACTGAGATGTAAAATAATAGTGATGAGTACATTACTTATATTGATGAAAGTAATTATTTCCATTCTAATTTTTTCTGTGGAAGTAGCCTAAGTAGGTCCAGGCAGCATTTTGAATAAGACTGAATAAGAATTGAACCTTATTTCTACATAAAATGGCATTGTATGCATATGCTGTAGTGCATTTAATTCAAATGTAAAGCAAGAGTGACCACTCAACTGTCTTTGGTTGACCGTCATGACCTGTTAGGAATGGAATGAAAAATAAAAAAAGAAATGAAACAGATATGTTACCTAGGGAATTTTCATCAGAAATCAAAAGAAAATTGGGTCATTTATAGTGGAGCTTGCTGATGCAAGACAATTCCCTCCAGTAACTGCATGGCAGTGTGTCAAGTAAAGGTAGCAATAAATAAACAATTGCCATGGTGATGGAAAATCTAATTTACATATATGTGGACTTATTTTTTTGCCTTGATTCTAATGAATATTAAAAGTATAAGCTAGCAGACAAGTGTTTAAAGTTCTGCACTTAGCTGTACAACAAACACAATACATGCATTTTAATAGCACACTATACAAGACTGGTGTGCAGTATGTACACCTTTTACATTAGAATATTGCCAGCTCAGCTCAGCTAATGTCATGATTTGTTGTATTCATTATTATGTGAACTTCGACTTTCTTTGGCTCAACTATCAGCATTGAAAGTGATGCTGTATTCACGATGCTCCCTGTTTAAAACATTACAGCCAAATAATGCTGGGGGAGACCCGTTTTAACAAACCTTGAGGTATAAAATGTACTGAAATTATGAGCAATATATAAACAAAAACTTCTTAGATCACCTCAGTTGTCATTGACACAGTATATCCTGAAATATTGTGAATGATACATCTCGAAAAAACTTATCTTTTACTTAACCTTGGCAAGAATTACCAAGTAGATGCTCATTCAAGCATTTGACAATAGCCCTAAAGGTTGACACTTTATCTCATATGAAACTGTGAGGGGATCTAACCCTTCAATGCACCATGAGTAATTTGATCCCATTTTTTTCAGCACTTTTTTTGGCCAGCACTTACGTACGTAAACCCCTAGACTGTTGGGTTTCTGTTGATCAAGAATGGTCATCAAAGCTGTTGTTCGATGAAGCAGCTAATTTTACAAACAAACAAACCTGTGGTTGGGTACTATAATTGGGAACCACAGTTTTTCCCTGAAAACTGCAGTAGCCTTGACTCTCTTCCTCAGTTTCTTGAAAGATAAATATTGTATATTGCCATGAGAGCTAACAGCTAGGATTTTTGTTGTCATTAATCTTTCTGTGATGTGCCCCCCCCCCCACAATTTTTGACCACAACCTGCTAGAAATTGCCACATGTGCTCAGGTGCATAGCCATGAAGGGAAAGGGATGAACCTCCCTCCCCTCCCCCCAACCTACATGACCCGCTCAGGTTTGAAATTAGGTAGACAGGGTCAGGGTCACTATTAACTTTTATACTGTGATTGGCTGATGCACAAGTGTGGTCATATTTTGCATCTTGAGACCTAAAAACCATTTTTTTTCTCTCCTAAGGGGGAGGGGGACACCGAAAGTCCCCTTTCTTAAGTATTCCCCCTTGACAAAATTCTGGCTACACTCATGCCATAAACGATACTGTAGTTGTCCTTTACATTTGTGCCAAAGCCAACACCATATTTTCCATTAAGACAGGACACTCTCTAAACTCCAGATAGGAGAAACCCTGGATAGTGAGTGTGCTGAAAGAGCAAAGAGGACATTTTAAAGGGGAAATGCAATCCACCCCATTTTAAAGTAGTAGTGTAGTTGTCTGTCTTGTTTCATGGTTGGCTCTTTCTTCAAGTCATGGGAAAGTACTTTTTTTTTTTCAAATGTGAAATTTACTGTTGGTATTAAAATACTTGGTTTATCTTTAATATATGTAACAATGAAGTCCTATAACTCCTGTATTATGAAAGATACTTTGAAGAGAAAGAAGAGAAAAATTGTGACATTCTTTAGTTGCTTCAACATAGTTTGGGGTGACTTGCCCTTTAAGATTCCGATTGTTCCAATAAAAGTTGGAGTTGCATGGCTAATGTCACCTGAATGTTCCCTGACCATGAACATTTTAATATTTGTCAGGAAAGAGCCAGATGCAGTGTTCATACATGGTTAAATAATCTGCAATATCTGTCAAATCAGGTGCTGTATACATACTGTTGATATTTTTTGAAATCTCTATGGTTCAAGGACTCTCATAGTTTTTTTTTTTTTTTTTTTTTTAATTTCATGCTGTCACTTTATATACCATGTGCATATCTGACAATATGACTTGTGTAAAGTGGCAGAATGATACAATAAAGTTTAATAAAGGTGAAAAGTTTCATGTACTGCAATGGACTGTTCATCCTCAATAATGTCATATCCAATGAAATATATCTGCAAAAAAGTGCAAACTGGCAGTGTGTGAACTTGCCTCTTTGGTAGGTCACCTATTTGAGGTCTCATGAAATTGCAATTGGACTATTGGGGGTGACAGGATTAAGTTGGTTCAAGCTCTAATGGCCTGCTTAAAATCTGAGATAATTTTTTGATCATTTGTCGTTGTTAGTGACTTTACAGTACTGTACAGTTGGTAAAATATTGGGCCTATCCTGGATGAATTTGGGCAACAAAGCTCCCATCTTCCAGTTCCCCTTGTGGTTTGATGCCCCTAATTGTTATTGCCCTGTTTATCATCAGACACTACAGAAATGAATTGCAAGATGTTTTATCCTCCCATGCCTTTGATATTCTCCTCTGCTTTTGTTTTCTTTTTTTTTCTTGTGATGTACATGCATGCAAAACATCTGATTGATAGCAGTAAACCCAAACCATGCATTTCTCATGAAATGTAACACAGGAAGTTTTGGAATAGAGGTGCCATTTACATTCAACTTGTCCCTTCTTGATCAGTTACAAATGTTATTTCAAAAATGATTTCAGTGGGGGATATTTTCAGCTGAACAAACCCCCACATCTCATTTCAAATCAGAGGTGTATGAAATACAGCAGCACCTATGTAGTTAGTAGTTGAAGGATAGTCGTGAATAATTCTAGTTACATCTCTCCACATATCTTAAAAAGAAAAAAATAGAAAGGAATGAGGGCTTTGTCTGCAGTACTTTACACATATCATAAAGGTGCTGTGTTCTTTATACATCCCAGTGGTGGGAAATGATAGGTCTAAATGTGCATAACACAGGCTATTAAAAGGTTTTTCTTTCATAAGAAGTGACATAGTTGATGTAAGATAGTGTAAACCTATCACATTCCTCATGCAATTCGTTCCCCTTCAGAATAATATTTTTGAGATTCTGTCAATCAGCTGAAGAGCATGAGATTTCGTCCCGGATGAATCGTGAAACAGAAAACCACTCCAGTGAAATCGTCTCATATTCTGACATTCATATAATTCAAATGCAACGAAACCTATATAGGGGATTGGATCATGTGCCTCAGAAGAGAAGGCTTTAGGGGTTTTATTTCCTTTTACTCAGCTTAAACTCTACATTGCATGCATCTTATTCATTATCCAAGTTGGCGTAGGCACATCAGTTTTCATTTGGAAAATGTGCAAGTATAATAAAACCCGCTTGTGTACTATTATTTGTGTACATTCCTTCACCTCCAACAAAGTGTTTGTGCAAACAATCCACGTAATATACTGAACATGCTAAATTTGCTAAGTTGCTGTGTTTCACAAAAGTTGATGATGTTCTTACAGTACAGTTTAGTCTGTGGCAACCCAGAAATCAGGGACAACTCAAAATGTTGTTACTCCATCTTTTTTCCGTGCGCAGTGACATAGGAATCCTGGAAGGGGGAAACCATGCAGAGGCTACAGTATGGTTCTAAATATTTTGGGGGGGGGGGTCAAAAAATGCCATTTTGGCCTCACTCCCACTCCAAATTGTGATTGTGTACACTCCATTATATATATTTGTTTTGCCCTGGGAAATGACATACAGTACATCTGTGTAAGAGGTTGTGAGTTTCCCAAATTTTCTCTACACTCTTTGCCAACCAATATAGCCACACTGATTGTAGTGGCCGGTTGCATCAGGAATCCAATTACCCCTAAGAGGTATATTCAGCCCTCCCTCAGACTCCACATGTACTGCTGATTGTTCGTGATGCTCAGCATGAGCAGTGGAGTAGAGAAAACAAGCCATTGAGCCACAACTGGAAAAAGGGCTAGGTTGAGCTTACTGTACAAGTCTCTCCATCACTTAGTTGCCATTGATCTAAATGGATATATTTTTAAACCCGACAATAATGGAATCTCCACTCGCAAGTCTTCATCAATCTCCTTTCATCACCCTGCTGTAAAAAGGACTGTTATAAGTTCTCTTTTATTCCTAGGACAGTGGCAGAGTGGAATTGCTTACCCTCAGCCATAAGGGACTCCCATCTATTGAAACTTTTACAAATCAAATACGCAAACTGAACTTGACATCTTTGAGGAGATCTGAATCTATTAATCCGATCTAATTGACTTGTCCGCTAGCCGTTACACATCTGCAACTGTATATCCCGTTTGTGGAGAACTGCTTGTAGCCAGAAGGCCGTGGCCAGCTCAACTTGAACTCATAGGTTGGAAAGTGGGCTGTAAAACTCCATCAAACTAAGTAAAACTCCATCTAACGAACCATGCAACTATCTCAGACTCCACATCAAGAATGAAAACTGGTCATATAACTGCTTTAAAAAGATATCCTCCGCATGTATCAAAAATCTTCCTACAGTATGCTGCTGGTACAGTATGCTGGGGGAAGAGTGCAGTTGAAGAAAGAAACTTGAAATTGAGGAAGGCTCTTGGAATATACTGTAATTCATTTAAACAAGGCTGCTCTGATTGGCTGCCCTTCATTTTGTTTTACGTCTAAGATAGATACTGTAGATAATTGGTTCATGAACTGGAAAAAGGCAAAATAATTCTCCTGTAATTCAAAGATAAGTATTTATGTTAGAATAATCAGGGAAACTATTCTGCACATACTTCTTAATTTTTCAGTTTTTTACACAATTGCAAAAGGAGTAGGAATTTACCAGTATGGCCTCTTTAATTTAAGCAGAGCTTTCCTCCTCAAAACACCCAGATTTACACTTGAAAAGTCAGGTCTAAGTATGTCTTAGGTGTAATGTTGTACAGTATTTGTTATCGTCATGAATATTCATACAGTGTGGTGACATTTTGGTTTACACTCACCTTCCACATTGCAATGTCACTCTCCTGTTGTAGCCTTACTGGAAACAAGGTCATAAACTGTTGGTGCCATCAAAGAACCTTGATCACATGATGTAAATGCAACTGTGATTATGATTTTTGTAATCAAGATAATGCTCTCTTCATACATACATATGAACATATGGTACAGTACAGTAGCTTAGCCTCTGAAACTGTTCATAGAGGCTCATACCCAGACACAAGACTGCCTCATCTGTATATTTACTGTGCTCATCCACAGCTGGTGAAGCCTTGAGTTATGTTTCAAGCTTCCTCAAATATTATAAAAGGATATCTTACACAATGTCTGTCCCAGATCTTTCATACCAAAGGCTATAAACAAAACTGTTATTAACATTGAAATTTCAAAAGGACATTTAAAGATGCATGCCTAAATACTTACATTACTTGAAAAGGTCTAAAGCCATCAAGGAAAATTCCTCCCGGAGGGTAATAAGTTTGACAAAGCTCTGTCCTTAACCTAAGCCTGGGAGCTAACCAAATTTATTCAACAGTCATCTCAAGCATGTAGTCTGGATTGAAATGTACTTGAACATGGAACAGATGATAAAAGATGGGACTCAGTACTCTTCATACATGAATCAAACAAGTGAGCTGTAATTATTAAAAAATTGGTAAACTTTTGAATGAAATTCCTGGTGTTTTGGAAGTTACAGTTACATTTGAACTTCCTTTGGCATCACATGACAAAGCTCGATCAGAAGAAAATTATACCAATAGTTTTTTGCCTTTCCTGTTATTCATTCATTCCTATGTTCTTTCACTTTTCTTTAGTTTATAATAGTTATTCATCAGGAACTTCACATCCAGGGATACAGAGGTTGTAGACACCACAGTTTTTCTGCTGTGGTCATTTTGGGCCATCCATTAACTAGGAAGTGGCCTGGGGGGGCTTATTTTCTTCAATATTTTACATGAAATGTTCTTTTGAATTATCTCCTCTGCCCCCACCCCCTCCCATTTCCCTTTGGTTATGTGGTTCCTGTGGTCATAAATTACCTAACTTAAAGAGAGGTGACTAACTGTTGAACAGCTGGCATGTTATAAAGCCAAGGTTAACATATCTTTGTAAATTACGAACTTCTGAGAGAAATTACTGTATGTGCAAATTCTTAAGAGAAAAGATACTGTATTGCCATACTCATCTTGGACATGGTACATCAAATTTTACAATTTAGTGCATACTGCATGGTCAACTAAATCATCAGCTAGATAAGAATCACCAATCCTGCCATATCTCTATATCCACACAGGTCTGCATGGGAATTGTTTAAAGTAAGAAGGAGTTTCTGTAAATCTTCACTTAGGTTTTAATGTACTGTACAATTGCACAATAGATCCAAATTATGAAGGTCATTCTATGACATGAGGCCTTGTGTTATTAATTTTGATGCATGCAGGGAGTTTCTCTAGCAACTCCGTGGTGAATGGTACAGTAGCTTTAGCTCTTGTCATTTATCCAGGATATGTATATATTGTCCTTTTTGTAAGTAATTCCTTAATTTGTAACAGATCAGTGAAAACAAGATATGAAGATGAGATAAAATTACTTTGTTTCATGGATAAGTTTGAGCATATCTCTTGGTAATCTGTGATGTACACTAGATGGTGGCATTCCATATGGCACAGACGGTTCACCTGACCAATGCTTCACAAGAGTGAATATATGAAAATGAGAAAAGGTTCACGAGATGGAAAATTTGGGAAGGTTTTCAAGATTGTAAATGTGAAAAGATGTACAAGACAGAAAATGAGAAATTATCTGTGGGTTTTTGATTTCAGTCTCACAAACCAGTAATTGTCTCGCATGCTTTATTTCATATTAGTCCCATAAATCTTTCATTCTTGGGGACCTATAGTCTCATGGACTTTCATGAGCTGTAACCATATAGATAGGTGTGAAGCAGATGGATTAATGGATGCAGATCTGTGGTACTACTAATTCCTTTGGCCATACATGTAAATTATTTCCCATTTTCTGTTGGAACATTACTATCATTACATTGCATTTATAAAGCTTAAAACGTTTCATCCAGGAAGTCTAGAGTTCGACTCCTGGCTGGTCATACCGAACTTTCCAAGACTTGAAAAATGGAACCTACTGCCATTGTGCTTGGTGCTCAGCAGTGGTACAGTATGTGGAGGATTTCGAAGGTGAGGGGGTACAACCTTTGTTTCCCCTTACTGGCACGGATTTTGATGACCTTTTATTTTGCTACTTTGCATTACAGTTCTTTGTGACCCACTCACGTCGGCGTGCTTGTGCTCCGAATTTTCGAGAACTCTTTTCTTTGATAACCATTTTTGTTGTTGTGTGGCTATGGTTTGAATGCTCAGTGTATCTCTTAAAACTTTTTCTCTTCTTAGACCCATAAATCCCCTGACTGGGTGATTTTCCCCCAATTCTAATTAACTATATGAGGAAAGTCAAGTAGCTGCACTGGGGGCTTAACAGAGCAAATCAATTGCAATCAAAATAGAAATTAATGAAATACCATTTTTAGGTAACTTAAGACACCATTTGTCATATTTGCTGACTGACTTTTACTATAGAAGAAATGTATAACACTAAGACTACGGTATCAAAACAGCAATTGAAGTTGGGAAAATTCCTTACAGGGATGTAATATGGTATTTGGAGCAGTTGTAGGTAAAAATTGGTTTGCTTTTAAGTACATGTAAAAATTGTCGGCAGTTGACTTGCTTGCAGGGAAATGGCAACTTTTTCAAACCTTGCTCAAGGGGGTTTATCCTTCAAATTTCAAATTTGAAATCCCCATAGCCCTATGTAGATATTTTTTTCATGCTTTGATGTTTCAGTAAGGAGGGTGGAGATCTCCAGGGGTAAAGTCCCCCTGTTGCACTGCACTGTGCCAGTGTTGATAATTGTTTAAAATTTTATCAAAACAGGACATAACAAGGTGCTAAAGTCTACCACAACAGTGAAAAAACTAGTGAATAAAAATTATGCTTCTAAAATATTGTGATTGTAACATTGACTGCATGCATCTCTCATGTCATGTTAAATAGAGGAGTCAGTCAGCAGTTGACATGCTTAAACAGGCGTGTCATGTTTTGGGGGCCTGCAATATCAATCTGATATTGAAGGACAAATATATTAATTCTCACACACGTCAGTTCTTATTCTCCCAACTTTTAGCCCTTACCACCACTTTATGTCCTTGTGTAGACTCAAACCTAGTTTTACAAAGGGGAAATGTTTGTGGTAAGCATACTAGCCCCTCATGGGTAAACAAGAATACACTATGTGCATGTTGTGTAATATGTGCTACTCCGCATTTTGTAACATTAATGTCAGTCAAAGAGCAGCCAGCCACCAGCTGAGAATTTCCCCTTCAACCAAAAAAATATGTGCTTTGGTGATGAGGGTCTGTCTCGAAAAATATTGTAATAAAAACTGGGTTTTTTTTTGTATTATTGGTGTGAATTGTGATTTGTTGTAAGAGTAAACCATTTTACCATTTGTTGCCACAGTGACATGTACCATTCATTTGCATATTGAGTGAAAGTGAAGCAGATTGGTAACCCTTTGTTGAAAGTGAACTCTTAAGACAAAGTGGGCAGTAATAACTAATCAAACAATTGCACAGTAACAACTACAATAATCACTGACCCTTTTTTCTCTTTTTGTTTTGCTTAAACAGTTGACCCAAGTGAAGGCAGCCAAGTTGAATATGAAATGCAGCCAACTGCTTCGACACCAATGACCGGTTCTTCCTTAATGACTCATGCTTCAACTACTCCTTCAGAAGTCTACCAACTCCTCACAAAGACAGCAGCAGATTAAATTATGGCTTGTTAGGAAGAATTGCAGTGCAAGGATCCAGCCATTCTTATGATATTGTTTTGGTTTGATAGTCCAGTGTCATTAGGACCATTCATTAGACATGAAGATGTAACTTTTACCACAAAGGTATTGAAGAACCAGGTTCATTTTTTCACCATTATTTTTAATAAAGTGTCATGGCCAGTTTTATCTAATTGAGGTATACAAACCACAATTATTATTTTGGACATACTTTCTACTTGGCACTTATTACCCCAAGTTCAAAATCAGAGATTTAAGTGTTCTGTATTGACCCACTTCTTTCACCATCTGTGTAAAATAACATGGGCACCAGTCCTGGGGGTCAGAGAGTCAGGGGGACACATTCACACTCACACCTCTGTTGGAAATTTACAAATTGCACCCAATATGTTTGTACTGGCTGTACACTTCATGCAAGTTCCCTCTCCCAACACCTGATTATTCCTGTTTCAAATTCTGAAATGTTGGTAGCTCTGCCCATGTAACTTAATTTAAATGATTGCCAATAAATGAATACTACATTTTGTTTAAGTCATGTTTAAGTCAAGTGTGTCTTTTTTCTTTTTTCTTCCCTTTTCATACTAGAATCAAGTGTGCTTTTTTGTTCTCTTTTTGTTTTTCATTTTCATATAAGCATAGTTTAAAGGAGAGTTCTTTTTGACATTTGCCTCAATACACATGCAGATTTGTTTGTATTTACCCCCCAATGGAGAGGTCAGTGAAGGGATGGTTCAAGTGTTCCTGAGAATAGGGCAGGGTTCCAAAGAACCCTGCAGGATGGCCTTTGAACAACTTTTTTCAAATAGTTTACCCATTTTGCTGTGAGGTTGTTTGAGTTTTCCACCGAAAATCATTTGATTTTAAATTGAAAACCCACCATATTGCCCACCCTAATCATTTGAACGTTCCCAAGTGGGACAACTACCACCAGAATTATCTGATATCTCCAGTATTTAAAGTCTTTGTCAATGAATTTCTCAAAATCTCTATTTATGACAGTTTTGGAGAAGCAAAACTACATGTGACATACAAGTGCAACAAATGAGGTTAAAATGGCTAAATAAAAGTTCTATGCATTATTTTTTTAAGTACGTGTAGGCTGCCTTCCCCATGATGGGGTAGTGCTCAATCATATGCACAAATATTTTTGTAGTATTTTTAGAGGCTTCATACAATTTGTAGTTTTAGATTGTACTCATTATTACAAAAGAGAATGTTAAGAATTTTTTTTTCATGTGTAAAACAATGTGGTTCTGGTAGAGTTGCTTCCAATTAATATGCAAAATTTATGCAAATAATTGTTGGATTTGTAAGTGTCATTCACTAAGAGGAGAGTTAAAATAGTTTAGCTGTACATATGCAAATTTCAATTTTATTATGCTTTGTTAAGGATTATCTCCATCTTATAAATTTTTTCTATGTGGGTATCACATTTTGGGGGAAAATGTGTCTGCATTTTCTTGACTAATATGTACATGGTCATGAGAAAAATATGAGGTGGCCAGTTTGAATAGGGTAGCAGTTCTGCGGTTTCTTCTGTTCAAGTATTTTTAACACTTAAAGTTATAGTGAACTATTGCCATGTGCACTTCTCGTCTGGTGAAACGCTGATGTGTTTTGTGAGATACTTGATGTCAAATGGCAGATGGCGGAATAAAAAAACGTGTTCCTTGTCATGCATATGGCAGTTTAGTGCTTGCTCTAACCTTGGATAGCTTAACCATCAGAAGGCTGGTTATTTTTAATCCATCAGGATTATCTTTTAAATCCCAAATGGCATCTAAGTGACAGATATTTTCATGTGATATTCTTTGTTGAGACCTTAAGATTCAAAGAATTGCGAAGTGCATTCACTGATATTTTTTCCTCCATGTCTCTAATTGTAAGCCGAACGGGTTTTCTGCAAGCAACTTAATACCTTCAAAGTAATGGAAAGAATGAAAAATCTTCAATAACTGTACAGTTCAAAGTTTTTTTTTTTATTTTAGTGATGTGTGCATGAGTAACAGTAGAACTGAATTGAAGAATTAATACAAAACAAAAATGAAAAAAAGGAAAAAATGCAGTAGAATATAATATTATGAAATGACTTGTTACCAGTAATTGTACGAGGAATAGGTTTTAGGTAGGAGGAATAGGTTTTAGGAGAATCATAACAAAATAGGAATTTTGGCTCTAACTTAAGGAAAGGAACTGAGATAGAAATGGTGGCAGCAAGCATCATGTGACTGTTTTATGGTGTACATTAATGAGTAAATTCAGTGGTTTGATACATCAGTTTGTGAACAAATGCTGTTACAGCTGTGTTGCACAAAAGACAAATTTGTCAGTAATTGTGGTGCACATGTATCAAATATTAATACAAATACTGTAGGCATTTTTCACAATCATTAATCTAAATTTAGCATGTCCTCTGCATACTTAATGTGACATGAACATGAATGTATGAATTCTCATAATGTTACAAAGTTGTTAGGGAAAAACTTCGTACACAAGCACATGCAGTACTTTTGTGTAGGTAGCTATAAAGAAAACTGTCAACTGTCCTTTCTTACATTCTGAACACAAATCATCCCACTTGAATACCTGCAGTAAAACCCTGGCTGGCTAATTTGTGTAAAATATCACCAATTAATTGTAAACAACGGCTTCCCTTCCTCTTGAGCAGCCATATTGTTTTTCTTTCAATTTACATTATGATTACTCATCTCCAACGTGGGTACTTGAATCTGATACATTATCCAAATTTCTCTGTCAAAAAGAAATTGTATGTAAAATTGAAGGTGTAGTATGATTAAGCTACATTTTATTAGAACAAAATACTTTGAGGCCTTCAAGTATTGTCTCGATTCCTTACATTACATTAGACTCTCAGGATCATTTTTTTTAGTTCTAAAAAAATTGATGAAAAGCTGATGAAAGTTTCAGAATGATATTGTGATTATCTACCCATAGCTGACAATGATGCCATTTTTTGACCTTTACCTTCATTGACTTGAGGTTTATTTATTTTGAGTAAAACCAATTGGGAATGACTCTATTTGAGTTATTCTATCCGGTTTGACAACTTTATGGAAGGCCAAGTCCCCACGTCCTCTCTTGTGACAGATGTGTAAATATCATTAACTGTCACACCATGTGAACACTCATTCTTGTTTTAAGAGTTTCATTAAAAATAATTTGCATATATTGCACCTCTCAAATTAGTCGACTTGGCTCATGTATAAATGAACGTGATGGCCGCCAGCAAGAGTATTATTTATTATGTTATGTGTTTGTTTACATATCTTAAAACTGCTGCAAACAAACATCTAAAAATGTATTCGAAAGTGGTATTCAGACTTATTTATTGAACCATATGCACTCCTAAATTTGACTTAAGTTGAAATTTAATTTCTGTGGTTACGCCTTTTTCCTGTAAAAATAATAAGATCGCTCTTAGGAGGAACACCTTGTTTAGAAATCTCTGACTATGCTAAAAACAATTTTCCAAATATTTTGATGGTTTAATCACTGGTCAGATCTTACAATTATGAAATTGCAATTGTAAAGTTTTTTAAAAGCCTTGAATAATTAGGAAGTGTAAGTGTACTATAATGATTAAAATAATGTCTTCCAATATGTGGTTTTTGCTTCCAGTGTTTCCAAAAGCTGCTTTAGGTAATGTATTCTATAAAAACATTAGAGTGATTCTGCCAAAACTGAAGAGAGATGTACTTACCAACTGTTGTTCTAAATATAGTTCTAATGCTAAAAATTTGTATTTCATATTTAAGAAAATCCTCAGTAATATTTTTCGAAACTTTGCCCTTTTTTTTCTTTGCCAATAGTTTAAAAGTGATACAAGTATAAATACAATTAGTGGAAATGTTACCAGTTTTGCATATTATCAGTAATCTTTTTTTTTTAACTTACATTTGTGCATTAGTTTTTAGGAATACACAACATGCTTCATTTTTGTCATCCTCAGTGTTTACTTGAAGGATAATTTTCAGTTTCCAAGTATACCTGAATTTCAAGGGTTCTAAATGTTAAAGTAGTCCACGATTTTCATGACCACTAGAATGAATTATATCCCTGCACATATTGCCCACAGCACTTTTGTCTAAAGTTAATTCTAGTAGAATAAAGACATTTATATCCCAGGATAATTTTTGTAATGTAATTGTAATACCAAGCAGAGAAGTTCATCTCTATTGGTGCTCGATCAGTTTTGTAGAATTTTTTTGGATTTTTGATTTGACATGTCACCAGAAGCTATTTTACAATTTAGGAGTAAATGAAGAGTTTGCAGTACCTTTCAGTCATTCCGGTTTAGATTTTTCTCAGCTGTTCGAGGTTGTCTTGATGCTTAAATGCTATGGGAAATTTACAATTTTACATCAAATTTTCCCTTGTGGCCCATGCAACTAATTTAGCAGAAATTGTGACTTAGAGGGAAGTCGCAGGAACATTCTGTTTATGTTTTGAGTATATTAGCGTGCCCTGTGGTTACACATCACCAAAAATTGCTTCAAATATTGTCCAAGAGCATAAAACATGTAGTTATCTTCTGTCTTGATACTACTGCAGTCAGTAAAGAGACATTTTGTCAAACAAAGAAGAAGTTAGAAGAATTTTCAGGGCATTTGAAGCGGAACAGCCCTCTGAACTTCCTTTTCATTTGACCTGTTGGTCATGTGGGATACCATGTTAACACAAGGGAGGTAAATAATTCAGGCTTACCAACTATTTTTATTTTGTTGTTTTTGTATAAATAATGGAAAACGGCATAATTTGTGAACATTATTAGGAAATTTTTCCATATTGAATGCAGACAACCCTGTGCCAAAAGTGGAAGCAAACGGTATCACTTGGTGTGATGTAACTGTATGTTCGTTTATATACAAGGACTGTTTAGATTCAATTCACATCTGTAAAGTAACTAACTTTCAGTGTAAAGTAAAATTCACTTCAGGGATGTCTATGCAATTTTTTAAGCTTGGGTATATGTTGCACGACTCTGCCTCAGAGTCACGATACTTGGCCAAAAGTGAAAGTGGTAAATATAAAAGCACCAAAAACAGAACAACCATCTCCACAAACAAGTAATACCCACAACCTTTGCCAAAAAATAGGACAAAAGGGACAAATGTTTAAAAATTGAAATGATAGACCATGCATTAGCACAGAATAATGCATGATTTGAGCGCTTATGCAAGAGACGTACAAGGGCTACGTGCGTGATACACATCTCAGCCTGACTGCTTCCAGTGACAAGTGACAGCATTAAGCAGCTGAGAGTGCATTATCTTGTTCTACTGCACTGGTCCAGAGTTACTTAGCTTTGTTCATCCATACAAAAAAAATGTTTCATTTATAAAAAGATGGAAGAGAAATGAAATCCCATTTGTATAAACGCACCAAAGGCACTTGTTTGTTAAATTGAGCAGCCCAAAATGAATATTTTTACTCTTTATGAAGAATCTACTTCACCCCTCTACTTACCTCCTATTCACACATGTAATCCCCACTTACCCGTAGCCAACCCTGGTAAACCAATAGCACCGCAAGGGAGGGCGCCCTTCCTCCCCACAGGAGGAAGGACGCCCTCCATCGTCCTATTATCCCTTAGAGTTTATTGCTGGATAATGCACAGTCACTCAACTGAAGTGAGCCAATAGAAAGTTGAGGGTTATGTACCTAGTTTGAACCAGTCATGTAGATAATACATACAATTTAAGTTTAGCTGTCAGTTGATTCAAACCCTCATTCGTAGACAATCGTGACATCAGTGGAGACTGTGTAACCATTGTGGGATGGTATCTTGTGATTTTGTCTTCAACATCAGCCGTCACTTAATATGTCAGGCATTTGCTTATATTTGGTCATAAAGTTCAAATTCACAGAGGATTGCTATCGAGTGTTCTCACCTTCATGCATACTTTTCCCACTGAATATCACACAAAATGAAAGAAATGCGTATTATAAGGAGCACATGGGCCTCTTTTAGTCATAAGTTATAGTGTAAACTTTCAGTGCTTAGCTCCATGAGACATAATATGATCAACATTAGATTGTTTCTGACTTGAAGATGATCTGTCATCTCATGAAAATGCAGTTAAAAACTTTGCGGATTTTGAATGATGTCATCGCATACCCATGTTTTGACTTCAATTGCAAACTAATTAGGTGCCCTGTGGATAATGGGAACATTTTTGATATTCTTTAGCTGATGAGATGTTATTGATAGTGTATCGAATCAGCTCACAATTGAAGTTAACTTAAGACAAGGGTATGCTGTGACTGACACCATTCAGAATCTGGTACAGTTTTTTGCATTGTCATGAGATAACAGATAATCTTGAAACCCTTGTTATCACCACTCCCAAGATGTCGACATTGGTTGAATAATTTTTGATTTTAGGAGTATGAAAATTCTCCATTGGTTTATAGTGTTCTTTGATTGACATATAAATTTAGATATTCAAAAGATGCTGTTGGTAGCTTACATTCCACAAAATGCAGAGAGAATGCTTTGATAATACTTGTATGTAGCACTGTATGCTCTTCCGAACATGACCTAATGTGATAAAGAAGGTTTGTGACTGCACAAAGAGGTGATTTATACTTCTATGGAAGGAGCTAAAAATTGCAGTTACAAGAAATGGAACTGCCTGGGATGATGACAATTGCCCTTTAAGCTTTTTGTAATACATGCAACCTTCTTTTGTTAAGAAAAATGATTTCATCATTGTAAAGTTTTTCACCTAATGTTGTTAGGGAAGTAGGTCTTTCAGATTTGAAAGAGAAAAATTTGTGCATGTCTGTAAAAAACTATTTGATTTGAAGCTTTTGTTCACATAGCTTCTTTCTTGTGTTTTTATGTATACATATATAGTAACTTCTTTGGCTGATATGCAATATTTAGCAAAGAATTTCTTGATTGGCTATTGTCAGTGTATTGTATCGATGGCATTCTTTGTTAAAGTCATTAGGTTAGGGATTCATGTTATCCTTAGCCAGCTAGGAAATTTCTTGTTTAACAGTGCACTTTGGCCCAAATTCTCTGCAAACCATCAAGAGTTACAAGACACTTTTAGGTTCAAGTTTTGCTCAACTTAGCAGTGGCTTCTTAAAGGACTAATCCTCTCACCCTAAACTACAATTTTTGTAGTAAAACACAGTAGTTCTCAATTGGTCAATCTCTTTCAGATTGACAGCTTGTCCAAAAAGTGCAAAAAATACTGAAGCTCATAGTGCACATCATGAACTGCACTGAGAGTGTTTTGAGCCTTGTATACTCACCCTGAAGGCTGGAGCAGTAAACTGAAATTGTGTTTCGATGAGAATATCAACTTTAGAAAGTTGTGGGAGGGGCTTAAGTAAGTAGGTTAGCAGAACTGGAACTGTTTAGGGTAAGTGGATCTGGCCTTTAAATTCATTCTGAATTCTTTGATGATTTATGTGATATAGACAGGTAATTATGTATGACTTATTCACTAGAAGTCACACCAGTCAGTCATTCATTGCTTTGTCTTCTTAAGTAGCATGTAATATGCCATTGGGTAATTTCAGATGCATTTTGTGGTAATTATGTTTGTATATGAGGTTAATATGCATTTATTACTATTGTCTGCAAATACATAGATGTCATCAATATTCATGAGTACTGTCAGGAAGAAGAGTATGCACAAACTTGAGAAACTTAAGTTGCTAGACTGTCCTAGTTTCCCCTAGATGGCATTTGCTTCCTGCTCAAGTGGCTTATCTCGGGAAACAAGGCTGTCTAGCAAAGGTTGTGAGATGATCTACACATTCAGTCTGATGAGTAACCTACATTTTAAGGTGATTCTCTATTAATATCGCCCATAGCTCTAAACTAAGTGTGTCAAGTTTACCACAAGTAGATCAATGTTGCTTCAGGAGTACATACACAGCATGCTTGACAGAATTTATTTTGCAAGACCCTGCATTCTTATTTGCTTCCTTATACAGGCAGTGTTATTGTCATGTCTAATTCCCTCATGAAGTGAATAACGTGATGAGAAAGGTTTTTTGAAACCAATAATTTGTGTTTATTTCAGTGATTTCAATGCCTAATGATCCTTGTTGCTTTGTCATTCTGTAAGCATACTATTTACAAAGTTTCCTTTTTATCTCATACATGGTTTCTTTTCTTACGAGTTTTGGTTAAAACAGGTGACCTGCGAGTTAGAGTGTATGTGACTGCAGCTTTAAGAGCCTATCTCTTATATATTGCAAACTTCTCTGGTCGTCTTTCATCCCATTTTCCAAGTTACATCGCAGACAACGGTACATCCCAGACAGACTGTTTGGGTATGTCCAGTCTTGCTTGAGATACCCTCTACTTCTCCTGCAGCATTTTGAAAACTGGATAGAGAACGGAGATAAGTCATACTTTATAGTAAGTAAATGAGAACATTAGATGGCATTCAACTTGGGAGCCTGATTGGGGGCAAGGAGTACACCTTGCCTCTTTAAATTCTCTTACAAGCACAAAAGCAAAAGAGGTGGCAAATATATCCCCTTTGTTGCACCACGATCAGTTGTCTGGTAACAGTTCCCAACTGCCCAGTTCCATGCTTTAATCCAGCTGTTCAATATTGCTTTTCTTTCTACAAATTAAAGCAAATAATGATTTTCAAATGTTTGGGTTGGAAGTACATGAATGTAAATTGTGGATTTCAGACAGCACGTTTGTTTGATGTACCACGTTTTGTGACAAACTGTCCAGTGGAAATGGCGGTAGTCAGACAAGGTAGGCCTAAAGTTAAAAGCCTTGGTGAGAGGGCAGTATAAATATCAGCGGAGAAATATTACGTTGAGGTAATAGTAAATTTTTAGCTCAAACCAACTCAAAGAAATGTTTGAGCTATTGTGATCGGCCACCGTCACTCTCTCTATCAGTCTATCTCTCATGTCTGACCACAATTGCCTTTAATGCTCTCAGGGGCTCATTTGTTGACCAATTGTAACAAAACTTGGACACATTGTTCATTGGACATAGGGGTACATGTTGTGTTCAAAAAGTTGAGGTCAAAGGTTATCTACTGTAGGGGTCATTAGTGGCTGTTTTGTGAATATTTTTTGAAGTGTCACTTCTCCTGAAAATAGTGCTCAATGTCCTTGAAAGTTGGCCATAATATTCCTCAGGTAGTGGTTTTTGAATCTTGTACTTCACCTGTTTATCTGAGGTCATTCGAGGTCACTGAGGTCATAGGTTTAAATATTTTGAAATGCTATTTTCTCCTAGATGCATTGCAAACTTGTCCTCAAAATTGTTCAGATGGGTGGCTGACATGTGCTGATTACAAATTTTTTGTCTGTTTTTGGATAAATAATAATTTTGACACCTTTCTGACCAATTTTGTGTCAGCCCTTTATTTCTACCAGTCTCACAAATTCAGAGTTTTATATATTGAACTGAACTCCTTTTAAAACTGTCTGGGTGCAAGATTGTCAATCATGTGAGGTTGATTAGGCTGGTGTGAACAGATCTTGTTTGATGAGAACAGTAGTATGTGAGTGCATGCAGGGGTTTGTAGACACACTCAACTTCAGGAGGATGAATTACAGTACTTGCTAAGTAAGGCTAGAGTCACCTTACACTCTCTCTTAACTACACTTGCGTGACGTAAGGAAGAAGAGGGTCATTTTTTCTTGTGTTCAGAGAGGACGCTCTTGCTTACTAATTGTGTTATCATAGCTCACTAGACTTGCTTTCTTCCTTGCTAACTAGACTTCCTGATTTGCGTAAAAATAGAAAGCAAGGCAACAGAGGCTTCTCAATTTAAGGCTACACCTTGGAGAGAGCTAATCATTCTAAATTGTGGGTTCATCTGTTCTAGAAATAATAGCCATGTATGACAAATACAGTGATTAGAATATCCATTGCTTGGGGAGTGACTTTCTTGGCATTGGAAGTATTCACTGTGCATTAATTCAGCAGGTTTGATCCATCAGCACCAATGGTGCTCTGGTCTTCTCAAAAAGTTTCGTGGGGAATAAAATTGTCGACTGAATCCCCTCCCTTTCAGCTTGGTGGAGAGCATGCAGCTACTCGTGTGGTGAAGGGGTACGCACGTGCATATGGCATTCGTAATGAAAAGATGTTTTATTATAAGTTAAATTGCTTGGAACAGGAAGGCCTGTAAAATATTTCGGTTCTTTACCTTGCTTTAAAACTGTTTTATGGAACCCAGAATTCCCAAACTCTTCCAGGTGTTCATTCTCTGGTCGGACTGAAGACAGATACAAGCATAAAAACGGCATCGACTGTTGTACTTGCATGTTTCAGATGATTGGACGCTTTGTCTTTAATTATATGCCAACGTAAGACAGCCTTATTTATCACCGTTATCGGCATTTTGTGCTTAGATAGATAGATATCACTTAATGTTATGTTTATAACTTCTAGGACTGAAACGGACATTGAAAGAATGCAGTACTCATTATAGAATAAGTTTTCTAATTTATTTAAAGTTGATGCACTTAAAGGTAAATATTTATGTGGCTATCGAATATGCAAAATCTTTGTCAATAAAGCTCACCATTTTGTTTTCGTAGACATATACTGTGTTCCTTTTCCTCTTTTACTAGTCAATAGAGCATCCGCCTCTCACGCGGAAGGCCCGGGTTCGATTAAAAGGTTGAGTCACACCAAAGACTTTTAAAAGGAACCTACTGTCCTTGTGCGTGATGCTCCGCATAATCAATGGAGTAGGGAAAACAAGCCAGTGAGCCACAATTGGAAAAAAGGCCGTGGCTCGACTTGAACCAATAGGTTGAAAACTGGGCCGTAAAACTATTACTAGTTAATAGGATTTCGTCAAAATGGGACATGATTTTATTTATTGCTGGGTATGCATTTTAGAATAGATTTATTATATTCCGACGGGTGGTTAGGCCTACCTCTCTGAGGTATAAGTTAAATATTGACTCCTGTTTTCTTATAGAAAAATTGACCAGTGCGGAAATCTTGTTTGAACTTGGAACTGTAACTCAATTGCCATGCCGGGGGCAGCAGCTACAATGAATTGAATAGAATACTAAGACTGACCCTAGTTACATTTTTGAAGGGGTGGAGGGCTGTAAACTACTTCTCTATTTACGACGAAATAGTTAGGCGCCTGATTTACATGACTCCGATTAACTCATATAGTGTCACTACGCGTTCACCTTCGACCCTACCTCCAGTTCCTTTCCTCCTCACTCTCCACCTTCACATATGATAAATGCCGCCACGCCCGGAGACTTAAACAGCGGTCTTAAAAGTGTCGTCGATTTTATTATGAATTACTATCGCTCTACGTATCGAATGGGGAAATATCTTTCCTGATAATTTTTCACTAGTAATGTAGAGATCAGATATCTGGTAATTCCTGTTGGACGGTCTCACAAATATGCTAGATGAATTTATTTTGAGAGTTATCGCGTATATGTCATTCTTATCCATGATTAAGTTCCTGGCAGGGTATTCTAATGACTGCGTCACTTTATCTGTCTTACTATATGTCAGATGAAAATATCGTGACTTTCAAGAAAAGCTGAATTACTCTCGAGAGGTTATCAGATTCAAGGAAAATTTAGAAATGGTTGCTCACATACAATATCCATTGACAGTATAACTTCTTCCTCCTTTTTATATTTGTAATCAATCAATTCAAACTCCCGTGTGTAAGTGATTTGTTACGTTTTATCTTTTCATGGAAGGATGACTTTCTACCACACTGTCGACCGTTACGTCACATTTTTGCCCCGGTGATTCAAAATTGACGAGCGATGGGAAGGAAATGTTATTAGAGGCAATGTTACGAAAAAAGGTGTCAATAGTGGGGCCAACAAGGCTGTCCGTAGGGTAAAATTTGGGGTGCGAGTTAACGCAGCTATTGTGCAGTGACGTGGGGATGGACGCATCCTCTTACGTGAATTCTTGGTAGATGGATTGTCACTATAGACCTTGGGCATATTATGTCGCCGGACGGGAAGTACGCCCTCCATTGGGGCAAATCAGACCAACACATATAAATACAGACATCTGATTGGCCAACCAGTCGAATACGCGCATAGTCTTCTACAGGTGTAGGGCAAATACTTATGTGTATGGCCACGTGTTCCATTGTCCTGCCCAAAGGATGACGTCAGTATGTCGTCTATGCACGTGTCTACTGAGTGTGATCATAATTCTGATATGTCTACGGAGGGTGTGAAGGGACATAATTTTCCAACTTCTTATGCGTAATTTCTCAGACTGTAAGGTCTTTAATCTTTAAGGTGAGATATGTGCTTTTACACGCTTTCAAACTGCCGAGATGATAGTCAGAACTTTCAGATCATATGCAGACTTACCCTTTTTTACATTTAAAAATATTCTTCCAAATCTCCGTCCGAAAAGTGTGATGTACCAGTATTCATGATACATAGAGGTGTGCCATACTTTTTCAGTCAAGCAAATCCTTCCGTTCCTTGTCAAACGCATGCACTGCAACCAAATACGATACGGTTCGTCTGTAAACCTGTGTCGCCACCGTGATTTTCTATAACTTATGGTGAAGCTAACATTCAGACTAGGGTGCTGAATAATTTGTAAAGGGAGTGGGTTAAATCACCGTCTACACGACAATGCATTTTGTCAAAACATCATCAAAAATTTGTATGAAAGTGCTAACCAACGAAACTGATAATTGTGTGGACTGCTTCCTCAACAAATTTGAAAAACGTCTAACATGTATGAAAGAGGTCAAATTTTAAGGTTGCGTGTGTAGTCTCTCCAACAAGTCGTCAAACACTTGAAAGATGATGTTCGTGAACAGATTTATGATCGCGTAGGTGAGCTTAGGCTACACCTTCTCGTAACTACCTCACTCTCAGTGAGGACGGTCGAATCCCCCTTCCCCCCCCCCCCCCCGTCCCTCTGACATTTCCATGGCAAACATTGTACCACATACATCAGTTACCTGTTATTTCACATATTTAGTTATAAAATTGTTTATAATGCATTTGTGGTGTCACTAAGCACAATTTCGGAAATTAAGGAACCGGCAACTCGTGGCCAAGTGGGAGAGGGCCTACCAATTCGCTCCTTGTGTATCATACCTGTAGGCAGGCAACGGAGGACGACTGGGAGAGAATTTCGCCTCGAAAATTGTTCTCCCCACGAGAGTTTGCCATTGCCTTTATACAATTTTAAACATTTAGCCCATCCTGGAAAACTTTCCTTCCCCTCCCGAACCTTTTGTAAGACCGGGCTTGTAACGAGGTTATGTCTACTGTTGTATCAATTATTATTAGTGCCGCTATAAAAGTTGATAACAATATGATTTTTGGCGCCCTTCTAGGACCCTAATTCTAATCACTTTTCCCCAAGGCATTAATTGGGTAAAATATCATTTCAAAGTCCTGGGATACCTCAAACTAATCCATCCTCTTTTACTTCCTCAAGAAACCCTTCGCACCCTTTCCGCCGGACGTGTGTCTTACGAAAGGAAAAATTGTCAAATGGACGGTAATATCTGTTTATTCATCTTATGTCGTCCAACGTCATTCGAAGAAGCTAAAATGCCTCATTTTCATGCCGATAGTTTCTCAAATTGTTTACTTCAGGGTTTGCGGGCACTGCATATTGGACTCCTAGTGGAACTTGACCCAACCGAGAATCTCAGGCAGTGGCGTAGCCACCGGGGGGGGGGGTCTGGGAGGCCCAGTCCCCCCCCCCCCCCCCCCCCCAGATTTTTCGCGTCCTGATAAAGTAATTGAGAAAAAAATGAAACTTTTGAACGAAAATAAACTTTGAAGTATTTCCTTCAAAACAGTAAATAGGCTAAATAAAATGTGTAAAAATTAAGAAAACATGCATGAATGTGTGTAAAACACATTTTGTGCGCACGTTTGAAATGAAGTAATAACTTCAAAATGCCTACTTTCACTAAATTAGATACCGTTTATAATCTGCACTGTCGTTTATTGCATTTCACTTCGAAGATGAAACGAACGTCTCCACGACAAACTTGAATGGGACTTTGTTAGGTTAAGACCCTTTCTACCTTTCGGATGGCTGGTTTATTTACTGTAAACAAGGCAATCATAAACTGGAAACCATTCTTACACGACCACTCCTATACTTTATCATACACAAAATATGCCGTAAGATTAAGGTACTGTCTTCGAATAATTATTCCATTTCATCCTTTACAAGTAAGCCTATGTAGCACCTCACTCTTGCCCAAGACAAGTGCCACTGAAGAACGATTTTTTCGATAAGTCCTCTGTTTACTAGTTGGCACCTGCGTCCGGCAGTCCGGGCGGATGTGTAAAATGTCCACAAGGTCCGGATTTCATGTGATTCCTACATGATCCATACTTCTGCTTTGCGGTTTAAATATTCTAAGGGGTTAACTCGTAGTATTTCAATTTTGACAACGAATTGTACCGATGACTGAACAAATACTGCACCATTTTGCACCTAGACACCGCTGAAAACCGGAAAACATTGTTTCTTTGGTAGTATGTATGTCATTTGTTAAACTCTACAAAGACTAAAAATGAGTATTTAAAAATTTTTCAATATCCCCAAAAAGGAAAATCCTAAAACTTAGGCCTATAATCAGTTCAAAGTTTTGCCAAACATAGCACCATTTTGCATCTATATAGGAAATATAGATACGCAAAGAAAGTTTCTCAGAGGGGGACACAAACACACAACTAATTTTGGTTTTCCTATTAAAGCTGAAATCCATTCAAATATTGCCGCAATTGCGATCTACGTCCTCCTGAGTTTACAATTTTTCCCAAGGGAAAGGGAGATACTGGTTCCCTTTATTCTCATCCCCCAGGCCACAGATCAGAAATGTCCAGTTTGGGGTCCCTAAAAAGTGTATGTATTACCATTTTTCATAGATTGATTTTTATTCTCATTATTTGAGAAGTGGCAGACATGAGATTCGTATTTAGGCTGTATACACCCAGCTTAAAACATGTGGGAAGTGCCGTTTCGCAGTTTCCAATAGTTCTGTATACTTAACGAAAGTGTCGACATCCGAATTGTTTAATAAAACTTTTGAGTTTTTGTGACATTAAGTCATCAATATATGTTTTCCTGGCTTTGGACATTTCTTCCCTGAAGGAATAACGGGTGATTTTTCTAGGGTGGGGGAAATATTAGATTGCGATTAAAGTGGGAAGAAGAAATCCACAAAGACACTAGCCGGCGCCAACCTGTTCTTGTACTGTAAATAATTGAGTTAGTAACCAATCTCCTACACGTCCCGAAGATAGACTGAATGCTAAGAAAGTGTAAAAGAATCCTTGCACAGAAGGAAAGAAAAACAGACGCAAAATTAGAAAATGAACACAGAAGACGGTTTGCACTCTAATTAAAACAAAATTAATTCTGAATATGACACTTTGGTCTACACTGCTGGGAATTTATAGCTTAATATTAATACTTAATTACTCCCCTTCTAGTCATCAATCGATTCTTGGGTTCTGTCAATCATTGACTAGGCCTATCAAAATAGCAAGAACAGTGGCAGGGGACCCAAAGGAGAACTTGGGGTCCATTCTCCAATGAAAAATAAGGGGTGAAAGGTATGCTCAGTCCCCCGTACCAATAGTTGAAAATTGCTCCTTCAAGAAGTTGTTTCACATAGCCCAGAACACTAGCTCGGGAATTGCCATTTCCGGCGCCCCTTTTCAAAATTCGATTTGAGGTCATGGTCCCTGTCCCCCCCCCCCCTTCCTGAATCAATGAAATCATTGACGCTCTAGCAACAGAAGTACAAACTGCTTTCGCATCAGAACGAGGGCAATCGCTCCATTAATGGGTTGTCAACCCGCAGCACTCAGTGAAAATGACAAAAAAGGTGTTTTGATACCGTATACATTTTCTGCAGTTTACAGTGTCTTTTTGAATGCGATTGATGTGAGTATTTATTACCATCGTTCCTTATCGCAAGATTTTGCAGCCATCCTTCAGAATAATGGCAATATTCTTCAGCAAGTATAAAAGATTTCAAATACTGAGGGGGTCCAACCTATATACGACCTAATTGTTTATGTTAAAAAAACGTTCTATAATTTACCTGCTATATTTTCCCTTCCCCACCTCATGTGAATGTCATATATACATCTGTATATCATTACTTTTTCACTGCCATATTCGGGTAGTTGCGCACTGTTTAACAAGGTGTTTCTTGATTGGTTGTTGTCATTGTATTGTATCGATTGTATTCTTTGTTCGGGTTAGGGATTAGGTTAGGGATTAGAGCTATCGTTAGCCAGTAAGGAAATTTCTTGTTGAACAGCGCGTATCGACCCAATATTTTTCAAATTGCTTAAGGAGCTTACCGGGTCACCTGTGGGATTCGCAGGTAGTTGTCGAACGAAAGTAGTTATTTGTATAGGTGTAGAGACTGTACATTTTTTATGGGAAATATTTTATTTGATTAAAAAACTAGAGAGGTTCGGTCTGTCGGTGTAACTTGCTTAGTCTGGTTTTTAGAGTTTGAAAAATAAGTTTTAAATTGATGATAATCTACGATGTATATCCTAGAAATCAGTAATATTATGTCATTTTTGTGATCATTTTAATTGGGTAGGTTAAACGAACTTGACCATCACTGGCTACACAAATGCGCGTGTGTCGCATGGGTGAGTGTCTGAAACCCGGGTTTGACCACAACCATCATCAATTGGTTAATAAGAGGTATCATAAATTATTCATAATACAGTTTGGCGAGATTTTCGTAATCATACCATAGGTTATTTAGTTACATGAAGTTTTTCGGCCCAGTTCCCAACTAATTGGTGGAACCGGTCACGGCCTTTTTCGGGTAGATGCGCACTGTCTAGCAAGGGGTTTCTCGATTGCCTGTTACAATTGTATTTTATAGACTGTATTCTTTGTTCGGGTTAGGGATTAGGGTTATCATTAGTCAGGAAATTTCTTGTTAAACGGCGTGCTTGGCCCTTTTTTCACGTGGTTGCTCACTGGCTTGTTTTCCCTACTCCATTGCTTATGCGGGGCACCACGCACAGTAGGTTCCAATTTTAGAGTCTTTGGTGTGACTCGACCTGGGAATCGAACCCGGGTCTTTCGCGTGAGAGGTGGATGCTTTACCGATGGACCAAACATGCGGTCTAGTCATATCATAGGAACCGACAAGTTTGGGTTAGGTTAGATTAGGTATACTTTTACCGCCCAGTTTCCAACCATTTGGTTCAAGTCGAGCCGACCATGTCCTTTCTTCCAGTTGGGACTCGCTGGCTTTTTTCTCATTCCATTACGATATGCTGAGCACCAAGGGAAAAGTTGGCGAAACACTCTAAAAACGCTATGGTCAGCTATATGCGCTGACTCAAACTATGGTCAAATTGTTGACTTAAAAAAAGATCAAAAGTTACCAGTTAATGGCCAGATGAGACCGAAATTCGTACTTTCGGCCATATTTTAGGTCAATAGTTCGACTATAGTTAGAGTCAGTGTATCATTTGACCAAATGTATGGTTTAATTCACTGTCAGCACAAATTGGTCAATGTTATGCCTTATTTGACTAACCACGTTAGTCACTTATATTTGATGAATTTGTGATGATATTTGACTAATTTGGAAGAAGTGAAATAAATAATATCGATCAAAACTAAGTCCATGAGGCCCTATATTTGTAAGAAACTAATTCAAATGGGTCAAATAGGCATATAAGTCAAATATTAGTCAATATTGTTGACTGACGTGATTAGTCAGTTCAGGCACTGTTTTGGCTAGTTTGTATTTACGGTGTTATATAGGACATAGTCTTTTTAGAGTGCAGAAGCACGTGCAACAAATTGCAATCACGATAACGATATTGAGAACAAATTGCCGCCCTTGTACAGGTTACCTAGTCCTGGAGCCGTTATAGGATGCAGGTGAAAATAAATAAAAACACATTGATGGGTATTATTACAAAGACAACTCAGTTTTCTCAACTCGAGCTTACAGATCCGACGTTTTTCTACGAACTCCGTGACACCTCACTTAGCCTAGAGACCCTATATATCCTATACCGCCGGATCTCTAACTTCGTCAGTAGGGTATTACCACCAACGATAAACTTATATGCCATATCTCGTCACGTGTTGCTTATTCCCTTGTTCAAAGCGTTGCTGAAATTGACTACCATATTTTGATGTTACTTTTCTTTAAAATTTTAATTTCATTCATAGTAAAGCCTAGGCAAATCAAAGTAGGAGTAGTGTGAAAACTTCATTTATTTTGTGGATTTCCATTAATATTATTCTAATTTTCTCCCCTGTTGTCAGGTAATAATTTTTATTTCTTTTGTGCATGGCAAACACTGTAATATTTAACTAGTTAAATGATTCAATAATTCATAGCTTGAAGATATTAAAGCAATAAAGTTTACCACATTTAGAAGGGATTTTACACGTTTGCAAACAATTTGTTAAGCTCGCCGGTCTTGTGGCTAAGATTAAGTGTGTAGAATTTGTTCGTTTTTTCGCTCCATACAGGTAAGCATGACAAGAAGTTTAAGACAGAAGACAGATTGGTCAAGTTAAATTGGAGTTCCTTTCCCGGTGTCCCGGTGAGAAAAGAAAAATAAACAAAATCGCTCCAGGTAATTCCCCCCAATGTGTTACATGCATGGGCGTCCGCAGGAAATTTCACAAGGGGGGGGGGCAAGGTCATTCATGGATGATTGAATTGTGTGCACTATCTAAGCGGAGCGCCACCATGAGTTGGCACGAAGCGTACAAGAAAATTTTGGGCCTTAAAAATCCTCTAGATGGCCGGAAACGACACTTGGCGAGTGTTTTAAGCTGCATGTACCCAGCCCTGAAACAGGGTTTTCATGTTTGTAATTTTTAGATTTTTAGAATTTTCAATGTAAAAAATTGTTGAAGGGAAATCTGCCTCTAGGTAACGGCCTCGCACGCCTATGCACGCTAAAACTTACAACTGTCAAACAGCCTATAAAGGCGTATATCCGTTACCCAATTATGAATCATACCCCCCCCCCTCCCCATATTCACCTTGTATATCCCAGTTACATCCGCGCGTCGCCACTTAAGATCAGCACAGGACCAAACCAAGACCAACGCATTCATCAATAGATGCATGCCATATGCACACTACGTACCTAACAACTAGTACAATTTTGGCATAGTTTTTACAACTACGAATTTCCAGTAGATATCACAAATGATGGTCCCAAATTACGATTTCACTATTTAACATACCATCTTCTCTTTTGCTATTCCTGGTCAAATGTCCGAATATTTCACGAGTAAAAATGACGCTGTGAGTGAAGATATTTTCATGATTTATTTTTAATTTTTTTATTTCAGTTTTTAATTAATTTTTTCACAAGCTTGATTTTCCAGGGGGGCAAGTCCCTTGCCCCCCCTTCCGGACGCCCATGATTAAATGTTACACCTTCTTCTCATTGACCAAAGGGAACATTCCTATTTTGCTTTATTAGAAAAGCAGATAGTACATTAAAGGTAAACCTCTATGAATTTTACAAATAACGAAAATATAAATGCTTCCTTGACTGACAAGAGACAGTCCTTGATTGTGATGAAAGTTTGTATTAATTTATATTGATTACTTCACTTTCGCCTTTAAAAGAGTGCAAAATCAGCTAACCGAGGAAAACTGCTTATAAATCTGTACATGAGATACACGTACTGAATCTGTTGCGATATGACCAAAGTTCTTTTTTCGATCAATTACACTTTTGTATGCCGAGAGTAGCAATTTACGAAGGATTTGGGAATTCGTGTTTGACTTTCTAAACTATAGCCTACTTGCCTACAAAGAGCAGGTCACGTGAAACCGTAACGAGTATGGAAATACAATAAGTTCTGCGTTTAAATGATGTATAACAGCGAAAAGGTTTAGCAATTCCCTTGGTAAATGTAGAGCTTCAAACAAACTTGTTCGATGTGGCACGAATAGAAACGAAGAATACTTGAAATTACGAGAGAATAGAAAGACCATTAGCCTGCGTACCATGGAAACGTGCGGTCATAACAATTTACCTTACAAGATTACATAAAAAGGTTCCGTTCTTGTCATTTCTGTGTTTAACCTCAAATATTAAAACGTGTTGGATGAAATGTGTTGTTTAGAGAGTGGAAATGTCTCTGAAAGCTGGAGGAGATCTATAGGAAAGTTATATGACCGGGGATTAAATTCACAGAGGAATCCATAAGATAAAGAATTTGTTTTCTGTTTTTGGTATATATGTAGGTCAAGCTAAGCAGTCTCTAATGGATGCAATTTTCCATATCAAAAGTAGGCACTCATCGAAAAAGAACCAAATGTTTTACAGATTCTATTTCTCAAACTATTGGCTCGAATTAATGACCGTCCAAAAACACTTCGCCACAATCAAAATGTGGGAAGGGGATCCAGGTCGAGAAAGCACATCCCCCCCCCCCCCCACCCATCCCAATGTCATCCCAAAGTTCTGTTCCTTCTTATATTACATCTTTTTAAACCTTTTTAAAGATGTGAGCTAATGATTCTAAAACTTTTTGAGGGTGAAGGCATTGGTGTAGCTACAATTTCATCTTAAAATGGGGGGGGGGGGGGGTGTGCAAACAAATACACAAGGGGGCAGCGGCGTATAAGAAATATTAAACTTTTATGAAGTCTAGTGCTGCGTGCAACACTTACACCTAATTCCGTTCTTTACAAACATTAGGTCTACAGAAACCTACTGAAGAAAACTATGAAGAGGACTTAGCTATACGACTTTTGGATTGCGAGAAACGGACTGTATCTTTTTGAATTTTTGGAGGGGGCTAAATGTGGTCTTAGATCAATTTGGAAGGCATACCCCTCGCCCCTGTCACTACGCCACTGGGTGAAGGTCAAATGAATACGACTGCCGGAGGTCTCAGAATTATGGAGAGGACAGTCAAGATCAAAATTCATGCAAAATCCCTGAGATGTCTCAATAGCAAACAGCGGTAGAGCGACAGAGCAACACCTGAAGGGTTCCCTCTGAGGAAGACAATCTGAGCTTCTATAGGATCTTACGGGGCAACCCTAATTCGATCAGTTCCACCCTGGTCAAGGTCAAGAAGTGAAGTCTGTGGTGTGAAAGGTAACAGAACTGTATTTTTTTTTAAATTTCTGCCTTAGATTTAGGCAATGTAACAGAAAAGGGTTAAAAGCTAGATTTTCAAGTACAGTCCAATAAATTTAATATTTGAGATGTGCACTAAATGTAGCAACTAACGTAGCCAGATGGGGGAAGGGATAAAGAACCGAACCTCCACAGGAGAAAAAAAATGGAACGACAGAAATGTAAAAGCAAAAAAATGGAAGAAGACGAGGGAGAAGGGAAGAGAAAATTGAGAAGCCAGAGAGTGAAAGAAAAATAGAAATAAAAGCTGAAAAATGGTGCATGGGGCGAAAAATACGGGTGGCAAAGTTTTGTCCATCGACGACAGAAGGCGAATGGACTTTTCAAAAATTAAATTTGTTTCAAAATCATGATTGGGGCTTATTTTCTAGGTCAGAGTCACGTGAACCAAGAACTTTCTTAATCCGATGTCATAATTTCCCAACATGAGTAAAAAAGCTGTCATTTTTGGATTTAATATGTGGCTTATGTCAAAGAAGGTGAATCTTCCATTGACGTGTTTCGGCCTGTCGACAAAAAAATTACTTGAGTTGGCCCGTCATCCGAGTCTCTCCGCTACACTAGTAGCTACGTTTGAGCGAAGACCGTGTTTTTCCTTATCAATCATGGGACTACGCGCTTCACTGCTGGCCCGAGAGAAAAGGATTATTGGACTACGCTTTGTTCGCAATAATCACAATACATTGTTTTCAGGCTAACACGTTGATGTAATGAGATGGATTTTCACCCGCCGACTCAATAAATTATAATTTAGAAAGCAAAGACTGTATTCATTTTTTGGAATTTAAAAAAAATGCCGATGACACTTTACACATTTTTGTATCTGTAAAGAAACATCACGTGCGTATATGGAGAGATATATCACACAAAGGCAAAGGTCTTTTTGCCTTGAACATATTCTAAACGGCAATAAATCATTAAATGAAATTTGCTTTGAGGAAAAACTCTAGACCTCCCGACAACTACTCCAGAGACTCGCCTTACAGTGCATACCTTCGGTGTTCGTGGTAAATTATTTTCTCTTGGAAGTCAATTCACAACTTTCGATATATCAACCTAAACATCATCTGTTTGTAGCTTTAGATAAATTCACTTTCGTTATGCTATTAAGTTTTGGAGACATGTTCCAATGCAAGCTTCACTCTTTAGCCAACACGTATTGATTTTACATCGAAGACGACTTGGTCTTGTATAATTACATTATTGTAATTTTCTTCCTCTTTCAGCTTATCTTCTCGGTATTTTTATTTCTTACTTGGTAATTAAATTTTTGATCTCTCATTTTTTACACCTGCAGGCAAAAACAATCATCTGATACATTTTAATTTTCTTCAAAACATGGCATAGTACCGTCTTGTAAATCTCACATCGGCCATCATGAAAATGCGATTACTTATTGAGCACTTTCATAAGGTAGATCCGTTTTATGAATGTCCACATACACGTTGACATGTACTGTTCGCGTGTTCTAGGGCATTATCAAGTTTCCCGGTACGTGGCAGGCTGTATGACATATGTTCATCAGTTTTAATAGGTGAAGCAGAGCAAACTACAGCCTGCTCCGCGGGGTATTATCAAATGTACGTGCCTGTCAGATAATGAATGCATTGCCCTTTTGAAAATGGGGAATCGGTTTGCTCCTAGAGTACGGACCTTCACTTATGGATATCTGTTCAGAAGTTCAGAAATCGTTTTATACAGGTAATAAAATGTATTGAAAAACTAAACATTTCACAAACAGTAATTGTGAGCGGACATAATATAATGCAGGCGTGGATCCAGACACTCCAAAAAAAGGGGGCTGACTTAAGAGAAAGCAGGTGTGAGGGAGTTGCAATGCTAATTTCCCATATGTTTTATTGTTGATGTGGCGAAAAAGGGAGGGCTGAGGTCGTAGAAACCCTTGGATTCGTGCATGCAATGAACAGGAAAAAGAAAACATAACAGGGGTGAATATGAAGAAAGTGCTTACACGTACACAACAACCAATAAGTATAAAGCCAAAGAAGACAAATGAAATGAATAGAGTTACATCCGGAAGCAATCCATTCTAAAAGTGATATAATACAGGTTGATAATATTATTTGAGAACTGCTCCTGAATGCGATTGGATAGCTTTAAACGTGTTATTGATACGTTATTTTCAACAACAGGGGTTCTGAACGGAAATGTTTAAGTTATGCAGTGTCATGTTTTAACCCTTACCCATTCCGATACAACTTTTCATAACGGTATGGTAGACATAAACTCACTTCATTGTGATAGTTAAATCGATAGAATGAGACAAGACCGATACAATGTTACTTATATTACAAGTTACAAAAGGGTATACGTAATGTTAGTGACATTGATATTGAAGTGAAATGTAGGCAGTTCCATGACAGAATGCATTTAAAGAGGAGGCACATAAGACAAAAGGTCCTATCGAGACTGGATATTTTTTGCACCATTAGACAGTCGTGGGACTTATTATCTTCAAGCAAATTTAAACTTGACTTTTAAAGCAAAATATAACTGAGTTGAACTTAACTTAAAACCTTAACGCTAAAGAATATCCCAAATCTTTGGGTTCCAAATTATTCAAACTAAAGTAATATCGAATAATAGCAGCTTTCTTGTCGCTTTAAATGTACCAAGCGGAGCGGACTCGGTTTGAGACTTGGTGGGGATATGACTGAACAAGGAATATGTCCCACAGTCTGCTACGCGGGCAACTTTAAATGATTAAAGACGTTGTGATACGGGGTGTAATGTTATAAAAGGAGACTGCTGTGGTGGTGTAATTCTGCTGAGAGAACATTTATTTACATAGAGAGAGCTGAAAAGATGATTTTCCAGTCGTTTGAAAAAACTATGAATTAGAGGATACTAATAAGTCTGAGTAACGTTGTTATTGCGAAGACATCATTGTCATCAAACTCAACGAACTATGTTGAGTAGACCAGGAGGTGGAAGAGCGACTCTTCCTTATTTTTCAAGAATCCCGGTTGATTGGAACGGCCAGGTGTTTTTTAAACTTCAAACTTGCTAATGACTGAATATGGTGTCGACCCTCCCTCTTGTAGCAGATGAACGGTTCGAAAACTGGTAGATAGCAGACTCCGTGCGTGGTTTAAATACTTGCATGACGAACTACCCTTCCCTTTGACAAAATGTGAAAAGGTCTAAGAATTGCGAAATTGAGTTGTCTTTTGTTTTTCGACATTAGGGTTTGACGATGAAATGCGAGATAAGTGGTGCAGCCATCCAAATCAAATTCAATAAGTGTAGTAGAATGTGTTGTTTCATGATTGGCTTTGAGTCAGATAACAATATTTCTTTTCCATGAATGTGAAATTCATAAGACCATCTACTTGGTTAATTTTGAATATGCAGAGAGAAAAGAAGAAAATTGCCAGATTTAGCTAAAGCTTCAAAATAAGTTTTGGGTGAATGCACTTGCCCTTTAAGCACAGTTCACCACTGATAAAGAAGACCATTGCCTACAGTGCAAGCATATAATAATGAAATAATATATAGTAAGTGCTTAGTGAAGACATTTCATTTTCTGACATGCTCGAATTATTACTGGTAATTGCAATAATTACACATTCTTTTTATAAAAGAGGAAAACATTTTATCAACTCCAATAGAGTAGAGGTAGAATGGTGAGTCATTCGTGATCGCAAGGCAAAATATTAAGTTATTTTCAACATGTATATTAAAATGGTGTCCAAAAGGTTTTAATGATTGTAATCTGTCTTATGGTTTGTGCAAACATCGGGAATATGTTCACTGATTGCGTTATGGATCATTCATACGACAATAACATATAATTATAATCGAGAGGTTTAAGCTAAGATGCCATAGCCCCTAGTGTAGTTAATTGCCTTGTTCACGAATTTGTATAATCATGTAGCCAACTGTGTCCACGTTGTTGGGTCGGTGTCATGAACGCATTGATACTAAAAGTCACCCTATGACTATGAGAATCCTTCATCAAGCATAGGCGTACGAGGCGGGGGACAGGGGTGCAGACTGCCCCCCCCCCCCCCAAAAAAAAAAAAATTTTCTCAAGACCTAAAATTCGGGCAGGGATCTGGAAAAAAATCGGGCAGCCGTTTGAGTCTTAAAACCTGGTTTGTTTCTACTTACACAGAAAACTCCTAGGCGCACTCGAATTCCTTCAAACACTTGGCCGAAAAAATAATAAAAAAGCATCATAGTCACGAAACAATTTTCATGAAAACTCTAAAAGATACCAAAATTCGCGACACATTCGTGCAGCTTATGAAAAAACAAATTTTCGTCAGCCTGACTTCATATACATGCGCAAACCTTTGAACGAAATGACACAATATTCGGGCAAAAGTTGCAAAACTTCTGGGATATTTTTAATTGCCAGATTACAAGAGGAGAGAAGATGTATACAGTCCCCAAAATTTTGCCCGAACAAATCAATCAAAAGCTATCTTATGACGCACCATATTACTAAATAACAATTACCAATAGTCACCAGAAGGCTGAAACGTATACTTGGTCGAGCAGTCGCGGCGGAGCCGAGAGGGGGGGGGGGCTTTGGGGGATTACCCCCCATGGAAAAAGTGGAGGGTATGAAGGCATGTTTAGCTCCCCCCCCCCAGTATTTGTAAGGTGTGCTTCAAGAAGTGGTGACCGGCGACGGCGAGGAGAATATTGAAGTGGGTGGTGAACATATTCTTCATCAGTCTTATGCACAACATAGGCCTTCTAATAATTTTTAGGGAACGTTGTCGATGAAAAAGATACTGGACACGCTAAAGCTTGTTATCATCCCCAACCCCATCTCCGAGGTCCTCGAAAAGTGAAAGCAGTATGGTCTGTTATTGCGTAATTTCGCTAAGTTTTACTGATCGTTTTTTGCGAGGTTGAACAGCGTAGGCTACTACCGTTAGTACACAAGTCTATAGTACGTTTGGGGTTTGAGATAGATATAGATTGGGTTGGTGGCAGCCTTGGGAGGAACCACTGGGGGGGGGGTGGTATGATCTAGGGGAAGTATAATTGAGTAATTGATATGTATGGGTGGACAAATGTAACACGGGGTGCATGCAGAAAGTGAATAACACGGTAAACAGAAGAAATGAAAGAAGATGCATAATTTATTATTGTTCTTGTATCATCTCAATTTATCTGATATGTATTACCATTTGCATAGGCTGAAATTTTTCTCATTGGTTGAGAAATTGCAAACATGAGAGACCCATATTTTAAGGCTGGATACATGCAACATAGAACACGCGGGAAGTGCCGTTTCCGGCCACCTGGGGGGTCTGTAAAGTCAAAAATTTTCTTGTACGCTCCGCGCCAACTAATGGTGGCGCTCCGCTTAGATAGTCCTGCTGGCACTCAGCCCCCAATATTTTTTCCGTTCCACCGCGCGTGTGGTCGAGAGGTATTCGGGCAGCATACGAATGAGATGACGTTTTTGCACTTTTTAAAATGATCCTCTTAAAATTGTGCGAAACTTTTGAACCTGCAGTGCCGTGGAACCAAAATTCGGGCAATGGTGAACAAGTCAGCGTAGCTTGTTTGCTCACTCATACGAATTAAGTGTGAACAAATCTGCAAGTAAGTCTGCCCACAAATTCATGTAAAAACATCTAGCAACGTAACAAGCCGGGTTTTTCTCAAACGGCGTTAGTAGAAAAATCATTTGTATATAGTCGGGAGTTCGGGCCGAGTCATATAGACAGTTGCATCAATTCAGTGGAACTGGAATTCGGGAAGAGTCGCAACAGAGTCAAAGACACACGGTACTCGTGGTTTTAACTCCCTCGAAGTTGAGAAGCCTTGGCATTTTCGGGGGTTTCTGAAGTTTTTCAATTTTCAAAATTATATTAATCATAATCTCATGCTGCATGATGTAAAATAGTTTGTAGAACGCGCCATCACACTCATTTTCCAATGATTATAGCTTAATGTAGTCATCCAATGGTAGTGGTACATTTCATCTGGGAGTCTTCTGACCTTTTTGTAGATTTGCTCATTTTTGGTAAAAATTTTATTGCAAACGAAAGTTGAAAATATCGACGGCTTTGATTCTGCTTATAAGCCTGGGAAAGGCCATTTCCGGCTGTCTGAGGGGTTGCCATTTTTCAAAATTTTCTGTACGCTCCGCGCCAACTGATAGTGGCGCTCCGCTCAGATAGTCTTTCGGGCAGAAATACATTTTTCGGGCAGAGAAACCTCTGCCCCCAAACTGAAATGCTCCCGTACGCCTATGTCATCAAGGGAAGTTATTCATCACCCCAGACAGTCCCGATTCTCCTTATCTACTAATTTAAGGACCAGCTCTATCACCCCAATCAGTACCAATTCTCCTAACCTTCTTTCTTAAGCTCCTCCCCAATTGTTTGAAACTCATCCTTATATATCCAGTCACAATCTCATTTTATTGCTTCAGGGTGAGTACAGAAAAGCTCTATGTGTATAATCAAAACACTCTCAATACAGTCACGCTTTGGTAGTCTGCCTTGTTTGAATTAACAGTCAATCAAGAAGATGAGCCAATGGAGAGTTTCTGCCTCCCCCCACAAGAAGTGTAGTTTGGGGTGAGTGGATTGGCCCTTTAAGTATCTCCCACAAATATTGTAGGAGACGAATTTGTATTGTGTTTTTGGAATTTAGTTGTATTGTTAATTTATATGTTAACTGTTATCCTTGTACCATTGTGTTTACACCTGTAGCTTAGTGAGTGTGTTAATGTTTGTACTGCTGTGTATTTGTTATGCTAATTAAGTTACTTGCACTTTTTGATATTTGATGATCTTGACGAATAGTCTTGGATCGGCCACGAGAGAATACACGTCGGCACGGAACCCTGCTGTCTGTAAACTGACTCCTTATTTTCCTGGTTCTCTGGACAAGCTTATAGGCCCGCATTTTACCAAGGCTCGGACCACGTTACAATATCTAATATCCTCTTCATCTAGACACTTCCTCAGTTTATTGCTCCAGCTGTCCAGGATGAGTGTACAAGGCCCGGTCCTAATTTGTAAAAAAGAACTCTCTTACATCTGAGTACAATATATGCTGTGTAATATGCATTTACAGTTCTTCACATTTTTTATTTTCCGTCAATCAAAGAGCTGCGCAAATTACCAACTTTGCAGACTTCTAGGCCAACACAAATTGTACTTTGGGGTGAGAACTGACTGTTTTTAATTTTATTGCTTATTTTACATTTTATCTGTGTATAGTCGTATTTATGTAGCTTTAGTCTCGTTGTAACGAATTTTATCACGAAAAACACGCCAAACACCTATTACTAAATCAGTGGAGGAGCTGCCATATGGTCGGGAGGCAGTCGTCCCCCCCCCCCTCCCCGACGGACCAAAATCGTCTGTCGGCGCCCATTTTAGGTTTCGTTGGAGGAGCTAATCATTACAGAATACAGAATGCAACGAAAGGAATTAAGTTTTGCCGTCCTCGTTTTTGAAATAATGTTAAAAAGAAAATTTATTTTTTATAGGATGTTCAGGCAGCAAATTCTCCATGTAAGATGTCTAGGCGCAGAGTCCGTCATGGAAATAAATTATTTCTAATGCATAATTTTGCCACGCGTATTATTGCATTTGTCAATTTGAGTTAGATTTTTCTAAAAAGGAAAAATTCTTCGTCCTCTAACTGCAGGGGTTCTGTGAGTTACATATTGATGAAACGAATAACGGACACGTCTTTATGAATTATTAATGATTTTCCTATCTTTTTTTCCTGAAATTAATTCAGCCTTTGCTTCTATTTTTCGTCCTGTAAAGTCCATCTCTTTAGCGTTTAGAAAGTTCAACGGTAGTAGATTTTACAATAGCTTTCATGTAAAAATCTCAATGCGCTTCGCGCACAGTACTGTTTACACCCTATAGGTTGGAAACTGTCCCGTAAAACTCCATTTAACTAACTACCCTCCATGGTTTCATTGAAGCATGGGTAAATGATGAATGGGTGCGCGTTCCCATCAATATCCGATTTCCTTCACACTGCCAAAATGCTTTAAGCTATAAGCCTCTATAGGTATTCTACGGAATGGCTTCGGCAAAGCTTATATTAATATTGTTATAGTTTAATCATGTTCTATCACAAATACTTTTCAGACTATTAAGCTATCAAAATTTCCCTGCGTTTTATACCCTTCCTCAACATTAACTCTGATATTTATCCCTTAAAACAGTCTTCCGAAAACTTCTAAGGCCTCAAAACCCAAGGGCTTCCCCGGTACTTTCCTCCGAACCCCACCGAGGCCGTCCCCCGGACCCCACCCGTTAAGGGCTTTGCGCTTTGCATTCGCCGTGCTCTCGAAGTTCACACATTCGAATTTGACGTAATTCACCCCGCCATCCCCCAAAGTTAAAAAGAAATCTACATGACCGGCTCGACTTGAACCAAAAGGTTGGAAACTGGACCGTAAACCTCCATCTAATTAACTGCTAGCCTAGGACTGTTTAGTCCCCAATACTGAGGAAAAAACTTTTTTTACTTCACGTCTAAATTTTTCTCAATTCCTATCAGTTTTGTTGCCGAAAATTTTGTCTTTTCATAAGCTAGAGTGCACCAAATTGCATGTACGAACCTTTGAAAACTCAAACATTTTCAAGAGGGGAGGGGGAAACCCTCCGCTCATGCCAGGCCGGTGATCAAGCTGTGGAACCCCTCTGGAAAAAAATCCGGATCCATCCCTGTTAGAAAGTCTTTTGGCCGTTTGGACAGAATTCGGGCAGTGAGTTGCGCCTAACTCCCCCATAACCCAACATTTCGAAGTTCAGCCCGCCCTTTTCGAAATGTCTGGATCAGCGCCTGACTATCTAAAATGCATCCTCATCCAGACACAATTTCAGTTTATTGCTTCAGGTTGAGTATACAAGATCGAATTGTGTAATCAAATCACTCTTAGTAAGATATATGCTGTGTAATATTAGCTTCGGTATTCTGCATTTATTAACTACCTGTCAATCAAAGACTGTGACGAGTGAGAATTACTGTGAACTTCTGCAAAACATGTAGTTTGGGGTAAGAAAACTAGCCCTTTTCAGCTATTTGGGGTACTAGTATTTTCATCATTGTTCTTCTAGATGTTAGGAAGGGAAATGCTGAGAAAACGTTGGAAACCGTGAAGAGGCATTGGCTGTTGCAACCGATAATGTAAAAATGAACCGATAATGTCAAAACAAGCGATCGTGTAAAAAACTACCAATAGTGTAAAAACGCTAGCTCACGCATACGTACATCCTTTTGGTTTTGATCCGCCAGACTCACACCACGAGCAACCTGTTCGATCAGACCGGGAAGCTGCTCCCCAATCAGACAATGCTTTTCTGGCGTTTTTTTCATGCATTTTCTCGAGCGACAAGTCAGAATTCTTAATCCTAGTCATACACCACGTAGGCCATGATTGACGTAACTAGAGTTCGACCAGGGAACCATGCCTCCAATCGAATTTTGAAAAAAAAATACAATGAACAAAAAATGACTTCAAATGACGTTAAAATGCTTCACCAGACTGAATATTAGGGTACTTAAATATTCAAAAAAAATCTTTCGATTTCTTCCATTAGACCCTTCCATGCCCCTAATAGAACTCTGAAAAATATTTTATAATGGAACAGAAAGAATGATTTCAAGTGATGTTTTAGTGCTTCACCAGACTGCATCTTAGGGTGCTTAAACATTCAAAAAATTCTCACATCCCCATTTTAGATCTTTCTATTAGACCCTTCCCATGGACAGCGATCGGGCTCTGCAGTTGGTCAGCCCCAGCCAAAAAATCCCGACTAACGCTTGTCTTATCGCAACATTTCTCACATTATCGTTTTTAAACTAACGATAATCTTTTTTTAACGTTTTCGGTTCAAAGAGCTTTCTATATTATCGGTAATTTTCTTTATACATTAACGGTCTTTTACACATCACCGGTTAGTTTTTTCATTATTGGTTGTAAGAGGGGTATATCCTTTCATGGAATGCGAGAGAAACCGAGAGAAAAGTGAGTATGCATAGTAGTTTGAAGTGTATGAACACCATAAAATAAAAGAAATAATAGAATAAAAGAAAACCTTGTTCAAAGCTGGTGTAAGACAAACGGCTACATTCAGAGACTTTCAAAACTATATAGCTGACTTGACAAATTCTAGACTCTCCTTATAGACGAATCCGATTTGCGCTTGTTTTTAGTGACTATAGGCCGCCATTAGTGGGGTCCATCAGCCTAAAACCGACTTTTTTATTGTTTACATGAATTTCAAACCCTCATATTTAGTGAACTTGAAGAATTTAAGATACAAATTAGTGTACAACCTTCCATGATAGAGGTAAGCAAGGAAATCGAAAGATTTAAAGGTGATGAACCCCAGTTATGGCCGACTGAAATCAGACCGTCACTTGCTATCCGGATTCGTGTATACCAATTAATACATGTGGTACAGCCTTTACCCCTCTCCTTTTCATCCTACAACTCACCATTTACACTAAGGCCAGGACGAACCCCAGGACAGTAAATCTTAAGCCCATGGACAATATAATTTTATAAGAAACAAGACCTGAGATGCAGTTGACTTTGAGGATCATCAATATGTTCATGGCCGGGCAGAGATCATGCCCTCGGTGGGATATGGAGTCGGGCATAAAGTCACCTCTTCCCAGTGATGGAAAGAGTCCCGAACGACCCTGAATTAATACGCTAGAAAGAAATCGGTAATTTTCCCTAAATATACCGTATTTCCTTGTAGTTTTCAAATCTCACTGACCCTGCTGGCGAGAAGTGACTTGACTGGGTAAAGATTCGATGAACAGAAGCTTTTTGTCACGTGGAAGTGCATTCTAAACCTTTAAGTGTGAGTTTCACAATTTCCAGTCAGTAATGAGTAATTCTCACATGGTGGACTCAAAAGTGTTCTTTTTCCGTCTTCTTTTTCCTCTTGTTTTTATAATTTTCCGCCTTAAGTTGGATTGTCTCTCCTCTCATCAAAGCGTGTTAGATGTCATTTTGTCTCCCGTGCTAGAAACCCACGCATGTTAGATGTAAAAAAATATGTAACAGATTTATGTTTGTAAAGCGTGCAAAGTGCAATTTTTACATTATAGGAAGGTTGTGATGACATTTTTTACATACTGTCAGGAAGTGTATGGTAAATAACTATTGCGGCAAATTAACGCTGAACTACAGTATTTTCTGATTACTGCATACAGTGGTGTCTTGAATGAGACCGAAGCCACCCGAAGGCTAATATTTCTTTGGGCTGTCCTTATGTTTTCGGAACAAATCATAGTTGGTCTGAACCAATTTTACATCGTTTTGGTCTCATGTGGGGAGTCTCTTCCACCCCGGGAAAGGAAACGATAAACAAAAATTAAAGTGTTTTAAACTGTTTTATGTCATATAAGAGGCTTTATGCGGATTACAATATTGGTTTGGCTAGCCCCCTTCGGAAACTATAGTCTTCTGTCGCGGTACTGGGTGTTTGCAATCCAACGATTAGGCGGTTTGGTCGTCTAACAAACAGTAACCGTGGGGTCTGTTTTGAACCCCTTCTACGCAGGATTCCACCAACAAAATATCACCACCCAAATTTCTCAATTCCTTTGTGCGTTTCGCCCTCAAGATGATCCCGTTCCTGTATCCAGACCCTGGCGTCATGACCACTAAAACAATGATGGAATATAAAGTGAAGTTTATGTGGCATGTGAATGAAAATACTCGTGTTCCACTAGTTTAGAAATGTCACGGGGATTCAAGGCTAAAGCCCAGGTCACACTACAGCGATATTGGATCGGATAAATCTCTGATTTTGTGAGTTTTAGTTAAAATCTCCTCCATCTTTTGTCTGAAAGAACCAAAAATTTGCCATCCTGTGTAAATATATGATCGGTATGAGAGGACCTCGGAAATGGAATATAAGCTTAGTATTTCCTGACGTCACATTGACAAATAGCTTTTTTCGGACTACGTGTATCCGATAAAAGCTTTCTGCCTATGTGACGTCACGGAATAATTGATATAACTTAGCATTTCGTATTTCTGTGATACAATTCATACATCTACATAGGTTGGAAAATTTTTGTTTCTTTTCGACCAAAGATGGAGGAGATATTAATCGCTGTAGTGTGACCTGGCCTTTATATCTCTTCAAACGAAGGATGTGGCTACAATGAAAACGTGTCATGAATATTAAATTATGCTCATGACGTCGCAGAAAAAAGTGGACCAATAGAGTTATCACAAGTACCCATCAACAACTACATACGGCTGATTTATGCCCTATCTGAAAAGCACGTATTCTCTAACACATGCTTCCGAAGTCTTCGTCTTAGCTGTAATGTTGTGCCTTTAAAAGACCTTGTGTATTGACGACACCCTGACGTCATCCTTGTGGGCAAAATTATGGAACACGAGGCTGCACGCAAGTTCGACATGCACCTGTAGCAGACTATTCGCCTATTCGACTGGTTGACAAATCAGCTGTCTGCATTTGTTGTTGTTTTTTTTTTTTTTTTTTGCCCCTAAAGGAGGGAATGTTTTTGCTCTGTGTCATTATATGCATTAGGCTTATTGCCCTTGTATATGACGCCAAAGTATAAGGCCATATCCTCTCCCGGCCGCTATTGTACACACCACAGATGTATCTACACTATGAGTTTTATCATAATAGAAATTCTTATAAAGCAAATGATTCCGGGTTTGTTACCGTATATGATTACAGCCGGGCACGGTTCCAACCAAGTAATTCGTCATGTCCTCTTGGTCATGTGACAAGCTTAAGTGGTTCACAACTACGGAAGAGATACCAGTGAACACGATGCGACTGTAATTTTCTTTCAAATGAGCAGAAGGCGACTCCGACATTTTATATTTAAGTTTCAAAAGTTAAAGAAAGCGACCGACTACTGCTAAAATAATGACATCCACTGCTTTTGAACGAATAGCTATTAAACCAAAACTTTGCCAGAAAAAAATAAACGTGTGGTGACAAGCCAGCAAAAAGGTTTCATTTTACGTGACCTGACAGTTAAGTGTTAAACTTTTCAACAGAAGACCAGTTTAAATTATTTTAATTTCTCTTTTTAAATACACCTTTTTAAATTTTGAAGATTTCTGAGGGATACCTTCGCCTTAACGAAATTGTTGATGAAGAATATTGAACGTTGTTGATTTTTTTTATTCACCCTATGTAAATTATCTCTACATTACTCATCACGTAGCTTACAGTTTTTTTAGTGGTAATGATAATATAAAAGGATAAAATTTTTCTTTTCATTTTTAAATAGGCTCTAATTACTTCTGTCCTTGAAATGAATTTGTAAAAATTCAAAATCACCCTAACCATAATATTTTAATATTTAGTCTGTCCATGTGTAGAAATCAAAATCATTACAAATATAGATCTTGTTTGTAAGAATATGCATTAACCATACCTCTCTTACTATCCAACATGGTCAATTTTTACTGGACTTTGATGGAAATTGTGACTAATTTTTAGGATTTGAGTTATCCAATTACGTCCCTTTGAAGTACCCAGACTTCTAAGACCTTCTCAAAACACAAACGGCAATATTTGCCAAGACATTGACTTTAAAAAAGATAGATAGCTAATGAGGCAAATAAATTTCACTTCGCCTAAAGTGACTATCCTAAACAGTTTTTTTTTTTTACTTAAGAGATGCTATCGGTAGTACAATGGATGAACATTATAATTTAATAATGTCATTGGTGTTTCAATATTCATCCATTGACCCTGAAGAAACAACCATAAATAGTAAAGCAGTGGTCAAAGTGGAAACGTTTCATACTCTGACTGCATGCAGTGGGCGAAGAATGGCTATATACAAAACTGACATATAGAGGAAGTCGTTATTGGTGCAAGTCACGTATTCTATCGTCGAGAAAGGAAATGCAGAGGCACTTTCATCTAGCTCGAAGGATAACATAAACATGTTCTTGTCATTCAAACGGAGCAGCTTAAACAAAATTAGATCAACGCCCTTTTCAACCACTTTATCCGCGATCTGGTGACAATGTTTTCTTTTATTATTATTTTTTAATGCATATAGGTGTTAGTATATCCTCCTTTGAGTATCTGCATGACTTCAAATCGAGTACAAGTAACTTGAAAGGAACAGAAAGGGTTGTTAATCTGTAACTACCATCTATTTTTACTTTGTACGATGCGTGAACGGATTTTGAAAACATTCTTATGTGTTTCTTATTTCAAAATATTAATCAATCGATGCTGTCATTATTGTGTAACTACAGCATGGAACTCCTCAGGGACCCCGGAGACGGGGGGATCGGGGATGGGGACTTTCGTCCCAACGTTTTGAATCATGGGTCGAATTTTATTGCCATTTCATTGTTGAAAATATTGGGACGCTTTAATGACTAGCCCCCACTTAAGACTTGCTCTTTTGCCCCCCCCCCTTAGGTGGACAATAAGCTTAAGAATTTCTTTCTGTCGAAAAAATTGTTGACACTTAAACGGAATAAACAAGTGACGACATCTTCTAAGGGCAAACCATGGACTTCCTGTTTACATGGGCAGAGCATGTAACGCGTACGTCCTATCCGTAGATTGTCTCCACCGATTTGGACAAAAAAGGCGCACCAAGATGACCGCCGTGAAGCAAAAATTTGTGTGATTTGACGACGACTCTGTTAAATTTTAGACAAACGTTAAACTTGAAGGGGAACAATATCATATTCCTGTATTACGTGTAGTTATTTTGACTTTACTTTGAATTATTTCGAAAATATTCCAACTTTCTTGCAAAATCTGTTGATTTACTTGAGCAAGTCCAAGCTTTCACACAAAACCACAGCAGTCGGCGATCTTGGTGCGCTTTTTCTCACATGTAAGGTAGCGACAATCTACCGTACAGTATGCTCTGTCCATGTAGGCCTGTAGGAAGTCTGAGGGGCAAACGCAAATCCAACAGACTTCTGTTTACTTCGCTTCCAAGTATCTTTTATTATATTAAAGGGTTTAAACATCGGATGTTCAGGGTGAACCAGTCAGTAACCCTCTTAAATTTCATAATTATAGCCCAGGCCTATTAAGATAAATATTGCTACATGCAGTGGCGTAGCTAGGATTTTTTTCGTGGGGGTCTATGGGGGGAGCTGGGTACTTTTGTAGGGGTCTGGAGTTTACTATCTAAGCGTAGCGCCACCATTAGTTGCGCGGAGCGTACAAAGAAAATTTTGGATTTTTACACCTCCCAGATGGCTGGAAATGGCATTTGCCAGGATTAATTGTGTTAAATTCTGGTTAGAAAAAATGCTATTTTTCTCAGATTCAAACACACTTTTGAGATACTTATTAGCTCAGTTCATTACTTCACTATGTATCCTAGGACTGCAAATCCGGCATCTTGCTGCATGTTGCAAGCAGCTGTTCTGAAGTGCACTCCTGAGTAAGGTATTTCCATAGGCGTAGGGGGCATTTTAGTTTGGGGCAAAGATTTTTGCCCGAAAAATGTAATTCTGCCATAAGACAGCCAAAGCGCAGCGCCACCACTGGTTGGCGGCGAGGGTCCAAACAAATTGAAAATTCGTACCTCTCAGACAGTCAAAACTGGCATTTCCCAGGCTTGTAAAGGGGATCCAAGCAGTCACTATTTTAAGTTTCAATTGAAGATAAACGTTCACTCCAAACTAAAATTTAGTCAGAAAGACTGAGAAGAGCGCCACCATTAGTTGGCGCGAAGCGTACTCAAAATTTTGAAATATCCGACCCCTCAGACAGTTGAAAATGGCAATTCCCGGGTTTATATGGGGATCTAATCAGTCGGTATTTTGAGTGTCCTTTTGCAGAAAAGGCTCACTTGAAACTTAAGTTCTGCCATGAAGCGATCTAAGTGGAGCACCACCATAAATTGGGGTGAAACGTAGGCCTGCAGGAAATTTTGAAAACTCTGACTCTTCAGACAGTCAAAAATGTCATTTCCTATGTTTGCTCTAAGCAGTCGCCATCGAGGTTACTTTTGTAAAAAAAAAATGCTCACTTGAAACTAAAATTCTGCAAGGATTCATCTACGCGGAGCTCCACTACTGGTTGGTGCGGAGCGAACAGAAAATTTTGGAAAAATCGGACCACTGAGATAGTCGAAAATATCATTTCTCAGACTTATAGGGGGATCTCAAGCAGTCGCTATTTGATCAGAAAATTATCAGATAAAATGTATTTCTAAAAATCGATGGAATGGTCCCGCACATATTTTCGGGGAAAAACTACAAAACGAAATTGAAAACATGCTAATGAATTTCGCTGTATTGCGACTCTTGGCTAAATTCAATATACATTGATAAAATTGTGTGACTGCCCGAACTTCCGACAATATATGGGAAGACATTCTCACACTGTATCATTAAAGAATCGAAAAACAGGTTACCTGATTTTCATAACCATTGCCCGTATAAAGCTCTAGAGCAGGATAGAAGACAAACTTTTGGGCACCTGAACACCCCCCTGTCTATCCGTTGAATTAATTTGGCTTTTGAAAACTACCCACCATTGTTTTAACCTTTGCCCGAATATTTGACCATCCCAGGCCACTTTTGCAATATATGCAGCCTGTCACAGTCTACCTGAATTTATTTCGAAATTCAGAGTGCGTCACAACTGCAGAATACCCTGCAACTGCGTCAATCTATCGCAAGTGTATCTATGTCATAGTAGCCGGGTACCCCGGATGATTATTATCATCGGCCAGCATGAATATATTTTTGGCCAGGTCTCCAGTGGGAGGGGGGCTCCTGGGGGCTGGATGATTCAGTGGGGGCTCCACCCCCATGCCCCCCCCCCCCCGTAGCTATGCCACTGGCTACATGTCTCAAGGGTCAATACCATATAACGTAGTAGCTAAACCCCTGTGTTTGCAGTCTAAGAGTGAAGATTTGTTACGATCTATTTTAGAAGAACTGACAAATATGAAGCAACATGGTCCAATATGTAACAACATTCTGTCCTAAATGTAACAACGCTGGAAGTTGATCCAAACGGTAACAACTTTCTGACCAAAATGTAACAACTATGAAATTTGGTTCAAAATGTAGCAACTTCTGCCCATATACATTTATGTGTAGAGTAGCCTATATCGTGAGAAGTTGCAATAAGTCCGACCGGATTACTTTTTCGCAGTTCAAAAATATGGCGGCCATCCTTGGTTTTTGGTTTCGATGAAAGAGAAACCTATGCATTCATAATGGTGTGTGTGTGTATGTATGTGTGTATGTGTCTGACAGTTTCCAAACTTGGTACATAGATGCGCCATATTGAGACGGAGAACCCTACCGTTTTCGGCAGAGGTCAAAGGTCACCTGGTGTCACCAGGGGTCAAAATCTGAAAATCTTGTTAACACGATATCTCAAGATATAGGAAACTTGGATAGATTTCATATGTGGTATGTAGATGCGTTATAGTCAGGAGATGGTCCCTTTTCCTTTTATGGCGGAGATCAAAGGTCATTTCAGGTCAATGGGGGTCAAAGTCTGAAAATCCTGTAAAAGTGATATATCAAGATGTCGGTCTATCTATCTATGTATGGCTTTTGTGGCGGTCAAAAGGGCATCTGGAATAACAAAATTATTTTTTGAATATGCTGGTATAACATTTGAGTGAGACGATAATGGTGCATGATGGCAAATTTGAAAAAACAGTACATTTATGTATAATCGAAACCTCAATGCATTTTTGCATTCTGGTTTCAATACCATCTTATGTGAATATTCACGTTGTTACATTTTAGGCGGAAAGCCTTTGCATTTTGGTACAACTTTCATAGTGGAGGGGTCTAAGCTCATGCGCTAAATCCACTTGTGGAAAACTATTAAGTGTAAAACTGTTGCGGTCGCCATTCCGCCGAAAACTTCGTCATGGCGTTTGTCGAGCTAAGGTTATTGTAATATATACATGTAAGAGCAACCGAATGAAATATTCGCATCATTCCTGACTCCAAAGACAAGAGAGGATCCCTTTCATACATGCATCTCTTATTAGATGTAGGGGCCAAGATGAGGTCCCGTAGGACAGTCCATATTTAACAACCTTTCCCCAAAGATGCAAAAGATGATAATTTTTTACTTCTGCTACCATTCTTCAACTCAAGGCATCCCTTCTCCAACCCAAAGGACACATTGGATATAACTTTACATTTGACGGCACTGACAGTGGTTCACAATGATTCTTTTTAGTTTGATTGTCCTCAACTAATGTTCTTTTTAGATACCGTGCCACGCATCTTTACTGATTTCATGAGATTTTCTGAGAAATTGATCCTGGAAAAATAACGTTATTTTAAAGGCCTATTCCTCTCATTCCAAACAGTTTTTCACCTATACTTACTTAGGACTCTCCCACAATTGTCTAAAAGTCATCCTTATCCATATACAATATCAGTTTATTGCTTCAGGGTGAGTATACAGGACCCTTACATAATCAAAGAACGATCAGTACAGTACATGCTGTGTAAAATGAGCACTGGGGTACTTTTGGTACATTTTGTTAAGTTGTTGTCAATCAAAGAGCTATGCCAATTGAAAATGTCTGTGGACTGCTACAGAAATTGTAGTTTGGGGTGAAAGGATTAGACTAATTCAATTGAGGCCAAAATTCACGGTCAAATACTTTTATCAGGATCATATATTGATTCAGTCATACCAAAAATAACGACAGACATTTTCATTTTATTGAGAGCAGAGTGTACCATTTATTGAAGAGCGTTGTCATTATTCTCTTAGCTACAACAAACACATACACATTGGCAACCTCGGTTGTTTAAAGGAACAACGCTAAGGTACAGAGAAGTGAAGCAACACTTTTTTTTTTCAAGATTTGATTGTATACACTGGACGGCAGATAAGTTCGAGATGTTTGTAGCCATACATGTCTTTGCAACCTAGTGTTAAGACCCAGCATACTTATAACAGTACACTGTAGATGGCACTGGGCTTTATTTACCGAACTCAACCGTCAACCATTTTCCATCAACATTTATCTCCTCTGAAACACTTAGTACATCAACGTTAAATAATCTGAATCTGCTGTAAAAAGCAAAAGAATTTGCAGTTTATTAAGTACGATAAAGCACAACCTTTTACACTTAATCGACACTAACGTGGTTGTACCATATGGCAGTTACAGCTACAAAACTTTCAACTTACTGCCGGACTGTCAAAAAGTCCGCCTCATGCTGTCATCATGGTGTTGCGTAACGTCACAATTGAAAGCTAAACTTGAAGAAACTAGGTTCTGGAGGAAGTTACTAGTTGTATCATTTTCATCTTATATGGATTTTCTTTACGTTTTAGCACGAACCAAACAGGTAACACCCAAATGAAGATATACATCCTTAAATGCACCCTACCATTCTATAAATGGACCCTACCATTCTTTACATTATAAGAACAACCCAGGATTTAGTCAGAACACAACTATGTGTCTGCCGTGCGTGATTTCGTTTTACTTTAGCTGAGAAGAACAGATCCTGCACATGAAATATCCATTAAGAGTGATCATGCATCGGCTGTTTTCGTTCATGTGTACTTTTACAATAATTCTTCTCGACTAGTAGGATAGTGAATCTACGCACCTAAAATGTTTGGTAAACTTGTGCCCAGAATACCCCCTGCTAAACTTTTGAACACAGTAGTCCTATTACCCAAGTTGGTTACAAAAGTACAGATGCAACCTAATGCTTGGTAAAGTTCACCTATCGAGGGTTATTTTGTTGGCGAACAGATTAGCAGAGAGCATACTTTTCCAACCTTTTTAAGATTGTGGTAAATAGAATTTTGCTCTTTAAAAATCACGGTTGGCCAAAAATCTCAACTGAACTGTTGAATTTATTTGTGTGATATTTACATGTAGAGTATTCTTTTAACCTCAAAAATTTAAAGCAAACTCCCGCAGATCGAAGTCTTGTAGGTTTAATTGAAACTACTGGAACCTTTTCGTAAGAGTGAGACACTTCCAATTATCTCCATCGATACAGCTAGTGCAAAATAGAGAACGGTAATACTGCATGGTTTAACCAAAATAAAAAATTTATTTTTTTGCATAAAAAGCTATAATATATGATATTCCAGAATGGAATATGAGGCTGTTTGTGAGTATTCCTAATCTAAAATAGACCCAAGCGATCAAAACTCGTTTGTTAGCTGCCCCGATTTATTTAGCAATTCGTTGAGCTGAGAACAATGATATGAAAACGTTTAATGACCTGTCATTATTATGTATGGAAACAAAAACAATAGACATCCAATAGTTTTCTCTATTTTGAATGAGAATAAAATTACCCTATTTCTGCCAATATAGTTACCCTATTCGTACCAACTGAAGGACAGTTTGATGGAATCCAGAGGGCACACACTGATACACTAACGTATGGTCATCAATAGCTTTAATATTTACAGGTGAATACAATTTTTGTATTTATAATATAATATTCTTTAAATGTAACCACTAAAGTCGAAGAGTACCTCATTTCCTTTACTACCACAACTGTGCCTCATAACGAGAAGAAAGGAAACAAGCATTATCTACATCACTCCTGCAAAGTTGCATCCTGCTCCAAAACGGGATCACCTGATCTTGAAACCAGACGGTATCTTCTTCCTTTACCCCTCAAAACTCCTATTCTGTTACCTCTCTTATCCTCTAAACCATCTAACTGATATTCTTCAGCATCGACCTGGTCATCCCTGTTCCTTATCCTATACCTCGATTTTCCACGAAGTGTATTAAAATGGTTGGCTCTCTTTTCTTCTTGCAGGTTATCCCCTTCTTCATAGTACCCCTCATCATCTTCGTCGAATCCTCTTGCGCTGATGCGATATCTAGGTTTAAATCTGAGTTTGAAATACCTGTTGGCTCTCTTTTCCTCTTCCAGATCTTGTTCGTCTTCGTCGTAATATTCTTCGTCGCCTTCTTCAGACCTGGTCCTGATCCTGTATCTAGGTCTTCCTCGCATCATTTTCATCATGTTTGCCCTTTTATCTACTCCTTCTTCCTCTTCTTCTTCTTCCTCCTCCTCCTCCTCCTCTTCTTCCTCTTCGCCATCTCTGGTTCTTATCCTGAATCGTGGCGACCCAAGACGTCCACGGAGGGCTTTAAATTTGTTTGCTCTTTTTTCTTCTTCGTTTTCGTCGTCAATCTCATAGAATTCATCCCCGGATCTATTCCTAATCCTATATCTCACTTTTCCTCGCAGGGAGTTACGTCTGTTGCCTCTTTTGTCCTCAGTAGGATCCTCTTCCTCCTCCTCTTCTTCTTCTCCCTCTTCTTCATCTGGATATTCCTCTTCTCCATCTCTAGTTCTTATCCTATACCTGGGTCTAAAATTCATCATCCTGTGTCTATTTGCCCTCTTTTCCTCTTCCTCTTCCAGTTCCATCATACCATCTTCGTTGTCGTCATCCCTCGTTCGGAGTCTAAATCTTTGTTTACCCCTCAGTTTTGAGAATATATTCCCCCTTTTATCTTCATCCGCTGCCTCTCCCGATGTTTGGTCACCGTCCTTGTCATCTACCTTCTCCTCAGCGGCATAAACTTTCTCAATAGCGGTCCAATCGTCCCCACCGACGTCTTCTGTTGGGACTTCTTCGGCCGTATGTATGCATGTAGGAAATACAGAGAGCAACAATACACTCGCAAGGAGATACAGACGCAACGGGAATTGCATGTTTGTATGCTTTGCTGATTTACCTGTGTAATGAAAGGAAACAAAGTGATCAACAAGGTCACAGGTTGATGCAAAATTGTTTTTGAAACATGCATGCAATTATCACGTTGTTTTGTGACCAGGTAATAGGGAGTTGGTAAGAATAACGATCAAAAAGGAACCCTTTGTTTAGGAGGAACTCGTCCTCCCTTCATATATTTGGCGAATGGCCTGCTACTTATTTCTAATTTTTGCAAATATAATGACGACTTTGCAATAACCCATCGTCAATTGATAATGAAAACCATTCTACAGTGCAAGTGTAGATACTGTTGTGACTGATATCGACTCCTCCTTAAAAATGGAAGTAAGTATAACTGTGTATGTAGACATTGATCTTCAACTACATTAGTAACTACCGTGTTTAGGTATATCCGTCATTTTAAACTCTCCGTTTCTATTCTTTTTCCACTCCTACCAGAAGCATCTAGATACTTTCGAAAGAGGAAAGGAAGGTAGGCAAAAGTTCAGGACCGCATTCTGCTGAAGGTTTCCGATTGGTGACGCAAACGCCTTTCATAAGCGCCAAACTTGATGTGGGGTTCCCAAAACAAAATTTCTCCTGATTAGAAACTTTTAGACATTGTTGGGCTCTTTTTCATTTCAATAAAATTAAAAGTGTGATTACAGGAATAGGCATCGGAAGCGGGGTGGAGGCTGGGGAAGTCCCCGGTGAACTGATGAAAATAAGGAGGAGGAAGCTTGCTCCTGGACCCACTTCACGGGTCAGAAAACCCCTCTTTTCATTTCTCTTAATCTCAACAAAGCCAACATTTTCTCACGCATTGCGCGCCGTAGAGTGCAATTTGAAATGTAGTACAGTAGTGTTCGCTCAGAAATCAGTTTGATAAACTTTTCCGAGCTCTGGAAATGACAAAATCAGATATTAACCATAACCCCTTTGTGACACACATCATCAAGAGATATTGGTAGCCATATTGCTTCTTTTTTTTTATAAAATGTCTTTTATGAAACCCCCAATTTTCTCCAATTTAAGCTCTTGATTTTCAAATATTTTGTCTCAAAAGAACAAAAAAATTTGGGAAACATTTGAACAGCCATCGGAAAGTGTAAGTTCGTAGGCCTTAGATAACATTATGTAGCAACAACGATGTTCAGTCGTAGTGCAACCATTCTTAGATTTGCAAACAATATAGAAAGTACAGATTCTCCAGTTATCCCTCAACTTTTTTTAATTTCCTTACAGGAAACCAAGAATCCAAAACAAAAGCTATATATCTACAAATATGTGTTTACAAGAGACAAAAATTTTGCCGCGCTTCGTGCGCCTCAAATTACGTTGCTCATAAAGTGGTTTTCAAACTTAAATAAAAAATACGAAAAAAAAATCGACATATTTGGTTGCATGCCCTTTTACCCAGAAAAAGTCTTTTTACCCCCCCCCCCCCCTTAGCGGAGGTGGCCCTCCGCTAAGGTAGTCTATCAAGCAAGACTTCATATTGCAGGCAGGGAATCATTCGCATACCGTACTCAAATGCTCTCATATACAACTATCATCCGATACCTTGCAACCCCCTCAGTTGGGTAGTCTGTACAGATGAATTCTTTAGTTATTAAAGTGCCAAAAAGTTAAAAAAGTTCAATGTTTGCAAGGGGACATAGATATCTTGAAATTGCTGTCTAGTGTGGAATGGCTGTTAAAGCAAATATTTCTACTTTCTGCCCTTTTACTACGGAAATGGTATTTGATTTTAAAAAGCAACCATGTGATTTTGCTCCAATCAGGGTTAACGATGAGGTGGTTGAGTTGGTGGGTCACTACAAATATTTAGGAACTATTATCGATTGTAAGCTTACTTTCAAAGATCAGAGTGAGGCTATGAGCTCAAAAGCTAACCAAAGATTATACTTCTTAAGGAAACTGAAATATTTTCAAGTTGATAAAACTATTCTTAGACTTTTTTATCAGTCAGTAATACAAAGTGTGCTAACTTTCAGCATCATTGGTATCTATGGACTGCTAAGTAAAGAATCTTCAGGAAAATTGGAAAAGATCGTTAAAGCTGCAAGCCGTGTTATTGGCCATGAAATATATTTTAAAACCGTCTCTGAACTTTATAGTAATATGGTACAACAGAAAACAGCCAAAATATTAAAAGATACTACTCATCCTCTCTTCCTAAATTATGTTTTCCTTCGCTCAGGCAACAGGCTTCGTATGCCCAGTTCTAAAAATAACAGGTTCCGATTTTCCTTTATACCTAACTCTATTTCCCTTTTTAACTCGAAAGTTGTTCGGTAATTGTTGGTGGTTTTATACTTTTTATATTTTCAACGTTTTATTCTGTTTTGATTTTGTGATTGTTTAATTGTGTTTTTTGTATGTATCTGCTTTTTGTAGCGTTTTTATTTTTTATATTTGTTTTGCTGCAGGACGCCAAAATTCCACCTGATCGTGGACGAATAAATTTATCTTTATCTTTATCTTTTATCTTTTAAACGAACAGTTTCATTAAAGCAAATGGGTTATGAAATTTAATTTTTTTTATCTCAAAAATCGTTTTCCTTGTAAGAATAAGCGAAACATTTAGCATAAAAATATACCTTGTGGTCAAGTTGGTTAGGTGAGGTGCTAAGTCCAAAATTTGCCCAGCCCTCTCCCCCCCCCTCCCCTTTCAAATTGCTTCGTACACCAGTGATTACAGGCCAATCTGAGCATGGGCTGCTCTAACAGGGGAAGTGGCAGAACTTCCGTATGGTCAGGGGGAGGTGGCCCCCCTGACGGACCAAAATCGTCTATCGGTGCCCTTTTTAGGCTTTTACCATACTTTATCTTTCACCATTATTGGCAAAAGGCATAATTTAAAAAGCGTTGCTTTAAGGCCGCCCAGATAACAAAATACTCAAATAGATACCATTGTCTGTACTACCTGCACTTTGGGCCAAATTTCTCTTGCGGTGGCGAGGAACTTTTTCCTCCTAAAAATATTTTGCCCCCCCCCCCCCCACACACACACCCCTGAATTTTCTTTTGCGGACGACCTTGGATAGAAAATTAAAAAATAGAAAATCAAAAACATTTCATCTGTTCATGGAAAAACTTGCTGAGGTGAAATGGCAAAGTATTCTTCTACCACGAAGGGAAAACCAAATGAAAAGTCATCTCCACAGTTACACTTGGTTCATATGTTGGTTGAATAAAATTAGACTTTCAAAAACACCCTTTTAGTGGTGAAGGAGGTTATCCTACCCAAACACAACTTGTTCAGACATAACTTTTTATTTAATTGTCTAGAAAATGCTAAGTGTATCAATGATAATAGTAGAAGGGAATTATCCTCGCATGAGCAATGTAGTAGGGAAGACAGTGAACCATTAGGTTGGAAACTGGGCCGTATTCATCTGACTAACTAACCGAAATGCATTGCCTTGCTCTTTTACCCAAATATAGGCCTTTTAGGGGAATATAACCAAACTTCTTAATTGCTGAGTGATCTTTGAATATAATGAAATTCAGAAGGTGCAGGGTAGCTGAGTTTATTCAACATGCACAAGAACTTCACTTATGACATAACATGAACTTGGATGCCTCTCAGGGCAGAGTTGTAACATGTCACCCAATTTTGCGGTTGAGTCGAGTCATTTGTTACTTTTAGTGTGACTCGAGTCGAGTCAATTACTCGAGTCACTGTTCCACTTCTGTGAGATAAATCCTGATATATTTCCTCAATTCCTTTCCCTTTAGAGCATTTGTTACTAGGGTCATGACTCGTTACAACTCTGCATCATGCAGGGTAATTTTGTGAACAATATAATGCACAAGGAAGAGCTCAAGTTCTTTGCGTTCTTCCCGTGTAAAACTCACAGTCGAAGTTGAACCAACCGTAAATGCTTTATTAGCATTAACTTAAAGCAGTAAACTTTTCCATTTAAAGTTATGGAAACGTTAGATTCTGCCCATCAGCATCACCACTTGGGGTTTCCTGCATGGCAACCCCATTATCATGCCTAAGTTGATTACTGAGAAACTTGATTTTGAACTAGTTTTCATACCAAAAATTTATTACGAAATTTACCTCTCACTTTATCATGAAAAATATGCATAAACCTGCGTGCTTTCTGTTCGAAAATTATTTTAAAATGCTAATTTATTGCATTTTCTTTTGTATTCTTTTCTTTCTTCTCACTAAGAAGTTATGTAGGCTATTGCGTAGAGATTGTTTTTATTCTGCCTCGTGTTTATTTGTTGTGCTGTCATTTTTTAAAATGTATAATACTTTACATTCAAATTCTAATACATCTGTGGGGGATAAACAGAAAATAAATAGAATTTGGAACTTCAACGGGAAAAGCTACTTTGTAGAGACTCATTAAAGTTTACAAACAAATGAAGTCACGGCCGCTTCACAACAAAGTTCGTTAGGTGCGCTTATATCTTCGTAATAATTAACTGATTCTAATTCGTAGTCTTTCTGCCTGCAATCGCGAGGTGGCTGCAGTACGCCCAAAACCCAACATGTGTTCCCGAGCATAAGCTACGTGCGTTTTGAGCCAGCTCAACTGGTTAAGCCAGCATTCAATCTTTCGAAAAGCTATCTTAAAGAGCAAGAGCAGTCATCCGAAATTGAAGAAGTGTAGTAGACTGTCCAGTTTCATGGTTGGCTGATGGGAGTCATGTGACAATGTTTTTTCCCTTCAAATGTGAAATTTACCAGAAATAACTGCTTTAATATGCAATAGGGAAGTGATAAAATGTAATTAAAGTTACTTTGAAGTGAAATAAGATGAAAACTGAGTTATTTAGCTTTTTCTTCAAAATAAGTTTGGGGACTTCTCTTTACCTGTAACATCATTAAAACTTTACAACTTGAGCCGGCCAAAACGGCCAGCCCTCGGGGGTTGTCTAGTTGAGCGGTGTGACGTATCTTTGGTCACATGTCGTCCAATCAAGAAACTGGCTGAACCAGTTGGACTGTCTCGAGGCCCAGATCGGAAGCATTAACTATGCCAATCAGTGACGTAATCGTTAATGAGTCTATAGAAATAGTTTACCTTTAATGACCTTTCTTTCCAAGATCATGGTCTTTTTAGTAGCAGAGGGATCTTTTGTTTTTCATTTTTGTAAGGCATCAGAGATCATGATTGTCTTCACGGTGGTCAGGGCTGGAACCCGAGAAGAGGAAGGAGCCACCGGTGGCACGGCGAACCAAAAACCCTCCGCGCGGAGAAAAATAAAAAAAATTGGGGGTTCCCACTGGATATTTTTTATAGAAAATAATCGCCAAGGAACGATTCACGGGATTACCGGTGTGTTACCGTACCTCAAGACTTCCAAATTAACATTGGCGGCGCTACGGGGTAAGAGAGGGGGACTTGACCCCGCCCCACTTGCCCCTCCCCCCCTAAATTAAGGTCAGTTAGGAGATAGGTTAACCAAAAAATTAAATTATGTACCTCTCCAGAGAAGCAATTTTTCATTCATACATATGAAGCTCCCGGGATCTTCTCCCTTGGACCTCCGCCCACCCGCTTTGAGCTCAGTTTCGCGTTGCGTCCCAAAATTTGTGCCCCCAACAATATCCTTTACCCCTAGTTTGCCCCTACTCATTTTGACATTCTGGCGCCGCCACTGCTCACAAAAGCTGAGAAAATTCTCGAATTTCGGGAAGCCTCTTGGCCATCATGTTGTGGCACACTTAAAGCGCCACTGAGTTGGCTCATGAAATTCAACAAATTTTTTCCAGACCTGTCAAGTTTTCTTCACATACCAATGACAAATGGTCAATCTGAGACAACCCCTATATCCTACATATAAATAGCTGCTTCATGGGTGAGTAAATAACGGTTAAAGTCGGTTTTAAAAAATTCGTGACCAGACACTTTTTCAAATTATGTACAAAACCGTTACAATTCAGGACACTAGAAAATTCACAATTTTAAAGTTTTCTGTGATACTTGACTTGTTATGCTAACTCTAAGCATTTTATGTGGTATTGACCCTTTGAGACTTTCATTAAGTTATCGATTTCAGCTCAATGAGCCTCTTTAAGTCTGACACTATACTAAATAAGTAAAATGAAATTATGAACCTTCTTTTTGCAAAATTAATTTAACTTACTCCAGGAACATTTGTTTGTTCCTGTTAACAGTACCAAATGTTAGTTATTTATTGTGGTCTCTTTTTAATTTTTAAAAACATCTGCTTCCTGTGATAATTTAGAAGGACTTCAGCGGAATCAGATCCAACTGTGTGGGAGGACCTTTAGACCAAAATGTCGGTACAAAATCTATAAATTTGAAAACGACTGGTGGCTATATATATATATTTTTACACGCCCAGTGTTGCTACATTTTAGTTTTCGTAATTTGATTCCATAATTTCATAACGGTTCCATTATTGCTTGGCTTGTTCTCACGTTATCTAAAGATGGCTTCCTGGTAAGATGAGTATGACGTGTGAACAAGTAGTTTGAAATATAGTTGTATTGGAGTAACTATAGTAACGTCCTCGAGTGATTCTTTAACTCCATGACGTCACTGAAACAGCACAATTTGTCTTTGATATTATGTCAAAGTTAAGTTAGGGATAACGAAATGTTGAAAATTAATTTACTTAATAAGTCAAAAGCAAATCAGCTTTTAAGAACGCTTCGCTTTTTAGTTTCCTATGTAACTATCGTGGTTGTGAAACAAGGTGTAATGCAGGATGTGTCACACGCCCATGTGTAGGCCACTTTTGTTAAAATCGCACACTTTCCCTTATAAATATTCATAACTCGGTGTTGCGATTCTCACAAGTGTAGAGGTGGTGAATATTATCAATTGCAGACTATAACCTCCTCCTACCAAAATGGTCGCTTAAAGTTATCGCCGTAAAATAACTTTCGTTCAAAGCATTAATGGTTAATATTAAGTAAACTCCCGCCAGCAAACCTTAAATAGCATGTCAGAAATGGAAGTTATTGAATTCGATCGCTTCCAATGAAAGATGCTAACGAAATAAAAAAAAACTTCATTCAGATACTGAAATTTGTGTACAAAGTGTTACATACTAGAAATACTAGGCTACTAAAGTTATTTCAAGAGATACATCACGTCTTATTCTGTGGTGGCGGCGAAACGGGATGGGGGGCTTGGCGTCTCAGCCCTCAATAAAAAAAAAAAGTGGGGACTTCAAGTATTATCACCCCCCCCCCCCCCCTTCGTTGCAATATTTGAAAATTCCGGCTCAAAGAGGCGGGTACATGCTGCTTAGAAAACTCGAGAAGTGCCGCTACCGGCCACTTGGGGTGTTTGTTAAACCAATATTTTCTTGCGCGCTCCGCGCGAACTAACGGTGGCGCTCTGCTGAGAAAATCTTGCTGGCACTCAGCCTTCCCCAGTTATTATTTTACTTTCCTCCGGGTCTATTATTCTACACTATACTATTAGAGTAAATAAAAGACTACCTTCATTTTGTAAAGTGAGGATTAATGAAGATAAAACTAGGGTTCATTATACACTATAAATATAAAAGAATGAACTTTAACCTATTAAAAGAGTGCAAGTTGTAAGTAGCACACCAAAAGAGTGGAAATCAACTCCTAAAAGAGTGAAAATTCACTCCTAAAGGAGTGAAATTCACTCCAAAAGAGCAAAGGTTCACTCTCGATGGAGTGCATACTGGGACCACTATATTTTGAAAGAGATCATATCCGAAGGTAATCTTTGAAAAGCGAACTTTCACTCCTCTTGTAGGATATTTCGCTATTCTTGAATTGATAATTATCACTCTAATGGTGTGAATTCACACTTTTCACTCACTTAGAGGGTGACTTAGTTCATTCACTCTTTTGTTTTTTAAGTGTAGAAAACATGTAAGTAAAAATAGATAACTAACCGATCTGACCTTTCTCTTGTGCTAAGTCGTATTGGCAAATCCTTTGAAAAGCTTTCTTTCAATTTCTGTCAAAATAATAAGAAGGAAACAATATAAGCAAGAATTAAATGTGAAATCGACAATTAAGGTTTAATGTTTCCACATGTTTAAACTAAAAGAACCTTCTCGAGTGACAAATTAATCGATTTTCCTCTAAGTGTCATTCTAGAAATTCATTAGTCATAATTTGACTTCAGCAAATGGTGAATCTTTTCTAGCTCGAAATCAAAGTACGATCTCGGTAAAAAAGTCTTTGAAATGGCATTCCAATATTCGTTCTCTTCGTTTATCATTCTGAGTCTTCGTTTTTCAGCTTCTTTACAAGTTCTGGACCTGCATACGATCGATCGAAGAGTTTGTTTTTATCCATGATTTGCGAAAATAATCTTATTCCTGAACTGATTCCTGAAAATGTTAAATTAATAGAAAAATCTAACAAAATGTCCGAGTCACGCTCGGAAAACTTTCCAAATATTTCTCCAGCAAAAGCATTGCTTAATATTTATAAATGTGAGGAACTCGAAGAGAGATTAAGATAAGATAATTGTTAAGAAATACATTTTTGAAGCAGTGCTTCCTTGATCAAATCTCCCTGGGGCGACATTTGATGTAAGTGGAATAAAGGGTAATCAAAGATGCATGCACCCCGATTTGTGAATTCGATTTCAAACACTTCACACACAGGAAATTGTGTAGGTAATAAAATCCAAATCCTTGTGATTCGAAAAGTTGATAATTGCCTTTGGCTGTAAAATTATTTTTGTGAGACGCTTGAGCGTCTGGAGTCCTGAAATACGGTCAAGGGGTGTGAGGACATCTTGTACTCCCATAATTTGCTCCATGATGAAATTCTCTTTTACTTATCCTTTTTTGAAATGTAGCTTCTTTGGTTCTATGACGATGATGCTAGGACTTTTGCACAGATGGCAACGGGGGGAAAATGAAAAGACTCCACTAACTTGGTACTTAAAATAAACACCATTCCTTCATTGAAGCTAAAGTATGGTTTAGGTGATGACAGTTGAAGTTGATTCTGTCGTATATGACGAAAAACATGAAAACTTTCCCGTTGATGTGGGAGATTCGTTTTCCTTTTTCAAACATATTGTACGTAACCTTTATTTGCTTAACATCACACCTTGGCTTTACAACTGTGAGTCGTTTAAGCCGTTCGGATGTTTCCTGGTGGATTTCGGTAGACAGGGAGAAAACTTACAGAAGAAGAGGAATTCTTGTCGTTTTTTCGACAGCGATCAATCAGGAATTGTACACTCAAACCTAAATAGACATTTGATATGCGATGCTTTGGCAGATTTAACTAATAACTGTTTTATTGGCATTCGAAAGGTTACAACTGGAAAATACTGTTGATATGAATAATGCATGATGGAGGGTCTTAATGGGGGTATATTGTGAGAGACGGTTCCTATCTTTAATAGCTAAGAGCAAACGTCCTTCAAGGTAAAAAAGTAAGAAATCTACGTATTTGCGTGAGAAAGCAAGGGCAATTTCTCTCCGATTTGACCATTCTTCAAGACAATTTCTGGCAACACGGATTAAATGAACGCCTATGGGAGATTCTGTTGCAATACTTTGGTCATTCGAGGCATGCGATTGAAGAGTAACGATTTGAATTAATCATCGTAGTTTAATAAAAAGAGAGTTTAAATGTTGACTTTGCGCTTAAAGCTGTGACACGATATCAGTCATGCAAAAGTCTTATAAGTAATGATAAATTTCACCGGGAACGTGAAGGGGCTACCCATGACCTTGCGGGTACTCTTTCTCTTAGGGGGAACGATGACCTTTTGCCCGACACCAGATCCCAACCAGGGCATAATCTCTGCCCGACCGAGACAGGGAAGTCTGCCTGATTCAGCAATGTTTTGGCCAATGGGAGGGGGGGGGGGGGTTACTACAGCCCTCGGTTCCTTCCCGTGATGCCAATTGGGCTAAACGTACGGAACGGATTCTATTTACTCTCGATATGTTGTCTATAGTGGAAGAAGAATTTGATGTACAGTCCTTTACGTAGGCAGAGAGAAGGCAGCTTACTTGCTTACACTTTTTCTTTTATCGCTTCATTTGACTTAGTCATGCACTTATCAATTGTGTCCCGGGCAAGTTCTGTCAATGTTCGCTATGAGCGATAAACATGTTAAACCAAACTGAAAAAAATTCTGATAGCCGATCAATGAGCTGCTTTGACGCATCATGACAAATTTGGACACACCCCTGCGTCACAACTAGGAAGAACATGATGCACATTTGATTCACGTTCGATCAGAGTGTGCGCGTTACAAGTGATAAGTGCTTTCTCTGCAACACTTACACTAATACATATTAAACATAATTTTACTCAGAACGCACTTCCTTCAAGAAAAACATAATGTGAAAGCTGCTCGTGTGGTCGCAATGATCGACTCTTCTGTGAACCTTTCAGTAGCTAATAAAATTGTTAGTTAAATGAAGTTTTACGGTTTCCGACCGATTGGTTCAACTCGAGCCGGCCACGGCCTTTTTTCCAGTTGTGGCTCGCTGGATTGTTTTCCCTACTCTATTGCTTATACTGAGCACCAACCACAGGGGCAGAAGGTAGTTGGATTAATTGTAATAAAAATGGAAAACCCTTTTTCGCATAAAGATTGGTAAAATTGATGTAGTAAATGGAAATACCTATGAACACAAAGCAGGTCAAAAGCAAAGGGAAATCGAAATTATTTTCAAAAACTGAATTAATTCACTCCAGAATCCTTGAAAAGCACAACGAGACCACAACTGCGGTAATGTATAAAACACTTTTTGCGTGTGCAAATCATTGGGTTCCCTGTGACAGCTAGGGCAACCCTTTCACGAATCTTAAAAAAAGTGGAAGAACTTTTTAAATGAATTTGCTGCTGTGGTTGTCTATCAAATTAAAGTTTAAATTTTACATGAAGTGTTCATTACTTTTTAGCTTCCAAAATGAAGTCTTGGGGATGTCAATATTAAGGGTCTATTGTCTTTTGCAATTAATTTAAAAGAAGACCTCATTACTTTATGATATACAGAGCAATTATCGCAATAGTCTATCACTTAAACTTATGGCATGTTTATTTTTCTGCATTGTCATTTTGTCACTTTTTGCACTTGCAACTAATTGTTATAGTAACGTCACCTATATCTATTATCAGCTGTATATATCTAGGCTAAGCTAAAAATGTGTCATTTATAATAATTATTTGTAAACTGAAACTGGCTTGGGGCAACCAGAAATACGGCATTTTTAATGGCGCCCTTTCAATTACATCATATCATCGTCTCTCTCAACGGGCTACAAACTGATAAATCTTTACAAAACTTAACACAAATGTTTCTGTGAATTCAATCTCTTTAGTGATAGAAAGGAAAAGTTTTTTATGGCATTTACGATGAAAATGGCTTATTATATCAACACTGTAATGGATGTGTCCTTAGACATTGCATCCCAAGCAAAATGACTAAATGCACTTAGTAAGGTATTCGTCTTTGGAGCTTTTTAGTCGAAAAGTTGTAACGTACTCATTCAAAATGAAAGAAAGGTTGACGATAGACTCCACGGTGCAAATGCGTTTTCTTTCCATCAGTTCTTAATGGAAAAGCAGTGATCTCTTGAGGGAACAGCGAATGTACACTACGCGACTACAATTTATGGTTTCGTTTAAACTGTTTTGGAAAATGTTTTTTTTTTCTATGTAAGAATTGAAGTTATGGCGGGTACTTTATAAAGGTACTTAATAAAGGATGTTAGCAGTGGAAGATTGCTGTGTCAAATGTTTGCTCCCTTGTGAATTTTAAAATATAGGTTTCGTCAACACTTTTTTTATTTTTATTTGTTTTTATTTGCGTTATTAGATTGCCCTATATCACGATTCAGTTTCAGATTCCAATGTGTAAACTTGTTGGCGTACAATGTTCGACACTCGACACTGTCTCCTTTCTTCAACCCGACCTCTTCCTCCTCCCCGCGTTACTCCAAACACACTATGCGTCTTGTGCTTGTGATTCGTAGTATATCTGTTATCAACTGACACACTAGGATGATTCGGAACACGCTTCGAAATATTTTGTCGCTGCAGTTGCCAACGATACATATGAGGACATAGAGGCAGTTTTGTAATGACTCGAGTCAAAGATGTGACTCGAGTCTGACTTGAGTCACGATTGCAGTGACTCGAGTCTGACTCGAGTCCCAAACTCACGGGACTCGACTCGAGTCACCACTTGCCAAAGACTCGACGTGACTCGAGTCACCATAAAATAAAATTTGAAAGACTCGACATGACTCGAGTCACAGAAAGAGAATGACTCGACTTGACTCGAGTCTTTGTCCACAATGACTCGAGTCACACCCGACATTAATAAAACACAAACTAAAATTTGTTTTCATCATCGGACGCAAACCAACGGCCGTTAATTACTGCTTTATCCATTATGCGCTCCTATCTGTATATAGGGGGATCCTAACATAGAGCTCTGCTTAACATGTGTAGCGCCCTTTATAATTTCACGCGTACAACAAACTTCTCGAAGCTGAGTGCCCTGTATGTGTAGTACTAGTGGTACCGTGCCAGTGTAAACATTACGATTTCCCTAGGCGCGGCCTAGACCTCAGTGTCTAGCCTAGCATACTACGCTCCACAGATAGATGACTGATTTCCCTCGCCTCTGTACTAATATGTGGTATTTTGACTTGAAGTAGCTGAAGGTGTGACGAACAAAATTTCATTTCAATGTAGTCTTATTTAGTTGGTAATATCTGTTATTGGTATCGAGGATTTTGATTAACGAAATCAGTTTGTTTACGGGGACACCAGTGTGACCTGTGGCTTCTGATGAATCACAGTTTAGGCCTATTATAATTATCACTTGTCGTTGTTTACGTAACATTGAGGCCTTACTGTCGTGTAACTGGTAGCAATGGTGTTCATATGTCCGCAGCAAGATTAATTAATAGGGTGTATCGTACGTCTATATGATGAGGTTATGTGCGGAAGCATATATTGCCTAGTTTGTGTTGTACATGTATGGCTTGAGACTCAATGAAGGCTTGATAGTGTAGTGTAGGAGTTTAATAGGTACTTGATTATATCTGAGTGTTCTTGTATGACAAACATATTATTAGATGAATAATATGTCATTGCTCAATATGTAAAGGTTAATATAGTACTAACTCACAGATAATGTGTGTATTCCAATCTTCACATTTAGGGTTGTGAAGTCAAATTTCACTTGAAAGTACAGGAGTGGACATCAGTCACCTTCGTTACCCCTCCCCCATAGGCGCACAATGCGGGGTTACAGGGGGCACTCCCCCCCCCCCCCCGATTCGGGTGAAAGGAGTTGGTCTATTTGGGCAAAACATGGGCAAAGCATGATAAACAGTGGCATTCGGGCAAAACATGCTCTTGCCCCCTCATAGAAAATTACCCTTGTACGCCTATGCCCCCCTCCTCCAACAAAAGTGTGCAGTCGCTTAGCAAAGGACTGCATTTGCAAAAGATTAACCCATCACGTACCATGGACTCGATGCCAACACAACATGTAAGAGATCAGGTGACTTGGAGTGACTCAAAGAAAATAAACACATTATGACTAAGGTGACTCCAGTCACAAGACCACTCAAGCTTTCGAAAGACTCGAAGTGACTCGACTCGAGCTTAGGGAAGACTCGACATGACTCGACTCGACTAGAATTGCTAAAGATTCGACATGACTCGAGGCGACTCCAAGCTTTCCAAAGACTCGAAGTGACTCGACTCGAGCTGAGGGAAGACTCGACATGACTCGACTCGACTAGAATTGCTAAAGACTCGACGTGACTCGAGACTCGACACCTTGTGACTCGAGGTGACTCGTTACTCGACATCAAGTGACTCGATTACAACACTGCATAGAGGTCATTAGACTTGAGTACGATGAGGTTCCTAATGTATCCTAAGGGGGCTGGATGCAGTATACAATCCTGGATTTTAGAAAAGAATATTGTCAAGACGTGACGAGTTCCTCTTCATTACTTAGTACACAAGTTGTCACTTTAAAATCAAAAGAGTGAAATTTACTCCAAAAAGTTCCTTGGGATTATCGTTCCTAAGTAAGAGGGAAATTCTCTGTGGGTGGGATGATAAAACTCCAAAGAGAGTTGTTTCATTCCATGTATTGTGAAATATTGCTATATTTGGAGTGACTTATCCCTCCATTTCCAGTGAATTTCACTCGAAATTAGGAGCGATAACTCCTTTTGGAGGGAGTTTTACTCCTTTGATTTTAGAGTGTGGAGGTAGTGCAATCAGCCAGCAACTTTGCAAGTGGACGCTAAAGTATCCCTGCCTGCCTGTATAGTAATTAGAACAAGGAACTGTTGGTTTAAGAGATCAAAGCACAAGTGCCGTGAAAAGAACATTCTTTTCACGGCCACATACGAATAGGTACACAGACACAGATCCAAGGGGGGCTTTTTACGGCCGCAGCCCTCACTTATTCGCCACATCAAAAATAAAACTTAGGGAAATTAGCAGTGCAACTCCCTCACACACTCGCTTTCTCTTAACGTCAGCTCCCCCCCCCCCCTTTGGAATGTCTGGACCCGCGCCTGGGTACATGCAGAATCTGTGGCCTGTTAGACTGCCTTGTTAAGGTCTGCATCTCTGGCACAATTATTGAAAATTTGGAATCTCTCTCTCTCTCTCTTTGGAAGGATCTCAATGTCCAACTCGTTTTCAGGTACAATAGATGAATAGACCTGTACTTCAAAAGCTTGCACTCATTTAACGAAAGACTTATGTAAGAAATAATTCTCAAATTAGAGTGGCAATTCACTCCAAAAGATCGTCCTGGGCATGACGTTAAACTGCATCCAGGTTGTGGCTTCTGTTCTATTCAGCCAGTCTAGAGCAGGACCACTCAGTGTTTGCCCTTTGGAGGGCGTACTTGTCCATTTGGGACGTGAAGCTCCTTTAGGGAGCAGAACTCCTCCGGGAGTAATCGTTTCGTTTTCGCCCCTTGGCTCTTCGCCAGAGAGTCGTGGGGACTTTTAGAAAAAAGCCAAAAGATCAAAGTTTCACTCTTGATGGAGTGACATGTGAAAGACTGATCCCTGAAGGCACTCTTTTGAAGAGTGAATTTTCACTTTTTTGGAACGGATTTCACTATTCTTGGAGTAAATAAATACTATTGGAATGAATTCCCATTGTTAATTCTATTAGGAAAGAGTGACTAGTTCATATTAGTTTAGGCTCTCGATGACCGACTTGCAGTCGGGGTCAAGAGTTTGAGTCCTGCCCGGGTTAAACCGAAGACTTTAAAAATGAAACCTACTGTCAATGTGCTTGGTGCTCCGCATAAGCAATGGACTAAGAAAAACAAGCCAGTGAGCCACAACTGGAAAAAAAAAACGTGGTCGGCTCAACTTGAACCAATTGGTTCGGAACTGGGCCTTAAATTTCCATCCAACCTAACCTAACGGTAGCCCTCGTTTCTTCCGGCAGCCTCGGAAGTTTAGCTATGAATGGTCACACGTCACAGTAGGAGTCATACGGGACCGAAATTTCGTCATCATCAGATCATACTGCTCACCGACTTTTAGTTGCATCTTTTCACCAGTCCTCATTGATAACAGTGGAACCGTTGAAGTCGCTTTAATGTTCGCCGATGCCAATTATCTTCGTCATCACCAGCATTATCTTTGTTTTCAAAAAAGGGAATTGTGATGACATCAGAACACACTTTTTCGTCAAGGACCAACAGCGTCTGAGACAATGGACGATGTGACCACAAAAAAGCGAGGTAAAAGGGTAAAAAAGGGGATAGAAAGAGTGGGGGAAGAGGGGACGGAGTGACAGTGGTAGCGCCCTGCAACCCTAAAATCAAAAGTAGTAAGTTTTTTACTTTAGTCTATCCCGCCCGCCCCCATTAATCCAAAATTTTTGGGAGGCCCCGGGGATGGACCCATCCTGAGCACGACGATCAGTCATCATTTCATCCGGCCGCCTCCCCAGGAAATGCCGCCTCGGTCATTGTCCAGTAGTTCGGAATAATAAAGGTCTTCAAATTGCTTTCCAATGGGTATCCAGCCTCCCCCCCCCCCCCCCATTCCTTTCGTTTCTTCTCCCTTCAGACTGAAGCTCCGAAGAAGGAGTTGCCTGTTGCGTGCAAGACTAACACTTAAGGCCAAGTTTGCAACTTGACCTTTTTTCTGCCTCTTCTTCTTTTTCTTTTTCAGTTTGACGGTTGATTTGGTGATGATTCCATGTAAGAGTGGAAAAATAGGTTGGAAGGAGAAGGCCGATGCTTGCTTTTCCGACATAACCTACGGAAATTTCCCAAGTTGGAAATCAGATCATGGAGCATTGTCAAGTCATGGAGATCGCTACATCTGAATCGATGGAGATGGACCAAATTTATTCATTCTAGGTTTAGAAATTCAATTGTCTCCGGTAAAAAGAACTAGATTAACTGTTTTCTTACGAGACCTGCTTTCTTAGGGGACTGTCCCAACGGCGGGATATATTCACTTCTCCACTACTGTGTCAAGCTTTCATTTAGCTGGCCTCAGCTCACCCTAGTTTAAGAAGGTAGAGCCTAACAGAGATGCAAATCGCTTAACTTTAATCGAAATTGCAAGGTACGATCGTCGAAACAGAGAGTAATGGTATTGATTCTAATAGAGACAGAAAGTAAAAGACGTTACTTTCAAATTATAAACTCGTGTGTTATTTGAATAGGTCGTTTTGCCTATTAATGTGATAGTATTACTTTTTAAAGATAGAGTATTACATATTAGAGTTTATAGATGAAGCTGTCATGAGTGGTAACTATGCCTCATAAACCTTCCAATTTTAAACAGCCTTTCCCGTCGTTATAAAATTCAAAATTGTCTATAGTGGCCTAACATGGTGATGTGACGCATGGGAGGGAACTGCGGTTTAAGGACAAGTATAACGTAGCATAAACTTACTAAGTTCTAGTAAGTTCAAATTCTTTTCATTGAAAGGGAAAGAAAATTTTGATCGAACTTGGCGTATCCCATAGTAACGACCTAAAAAGGAGACCACCCCTTATTCGTAATAGCAACGACAACTTTACAGGGCCTGTCCTCTCAATCTACAATTTTGTAGCAGTCCACAAAATTTTTCTATTGGTGCAGCTCATTGACTGTCAGCTAGTTCAAACATGGACGTTCAGTTAAATATCTGTGTTCTATCTCCTTTCATTTTAGGGGGTTGAGTCCACAACTTTTAAACTAAACAAAAGTAAAAGTTGCCCCTCTACTTCTAATTTCTGGTTAAGATAGTAAGCGATGCCCTGCACGAAATGAAAATTACAAAAGAGTCAGAACACATTTCTGTATTTCACCAGTAGAAGTTCACCCAATATTTCCCCAATCTGTGTTAGCTGAAGGGTAAGAATATCTGAATTCAGCAGTCAGACCCTTCGACATGTAGTCGAAGATTTGATGTAAGTATATCACCTTGACAAATGCAAAAGACAATTCTATGTCGGAATTGGAGCCTGGACTCTTACCATTAACAGACTGGAGAAATGAAATGTTCATATCAATATCAGCCGAAGGTAGCAGGTAGATACAGTTATTTTATTACTAGTCTATATGTGATATACTGCAGACGACCACTAAGAATTAAGAAAGAATTCCCTCGCCCAAAACGTCAACTTAAAACTGGTGCAATAAAATTTATGGGTAAACACAGATTCATAAGCATTTGGGAGTATGCCAGTGTTTTTAGGGGTAGGAGACGGGTGGGAAGGGGGATTGTCAAGGGGGATTGAAAATGTAGTCATGACCGAAAGATAATCTACCGGAGCTCCACCATCAGTTGGTGCGTAACGTACCAGGAAAATTTCGAAAAATTACAGCTCCTCGTTTAGTGGGAAGTAACATTTCCTAGGCCTTTAAGAAGAAATTATGCAGTGGCTAATTTGAACTTTCGTTTGAAATATATTGTCCAGCTCAATAAAAAATGGGCATTTTCGAAAATGCTCAGAATTTTTCCCGATAAAGAAAGCTTTGCCAAAACAGTCGACAATTTCAACATATTGATTTCGTAAGAATTGGAAAAAAAAGCGCGTTTAAGCCATCGGCCGTTGAAATGTAGCAAAACCTTCGAATAGGTTCAACTCGATCAATATTTTATGATTTTCAGTTGGTAATTTATGCATGCAGACCTAATGACTGATAACTTCAGCTTGAAAGTGACCCGTCTCGATTAACGAGATCAAGGTGTCTGACGGGTAAAAGATCAATGTTGCGATAACCCGGTAACTGTGCCTTGTTTCATTCCATTATGTGTTAATATAAGCACTGCATCGGTCGTGATTTCAATGAAGCTAATAAAACGTGGAAAACTCGGGAAAGTTGAGATCATTTTTCAGAGCAGTTTTGACCCAATTTTTCTATCAATTTTTCCTCATGATTCATTTTTCTCTTGGAAGTCTCATTTTTCTCATGATAAAGTAAAATAATCAGTTTTCAGCTCTGCCGGAAAAAATTGCATCGCTACCTGAAAAAATGACGGCAGACGGCCCCTTTCAACCCCTATCCCCGTTCCATACAATTTTTCATGGACTGATTTCTTCTTGTGGCTCGGAAAGCCATAATGCCCAAGAAAATATTTGGCCACACAAAAAAATTGATCGATGTTACAAAAGTCTACAAGAGGAATGAATTTTGTTCGCTTTCCGGGAGGTTACGTCCCATACTTGTGCGTCTATTTAAAACTCTGTGGAATGGTTTTGATACAAGGTAGTACTTATTGTGTTCGTGATAAAGCTAATAAGTTGATATGAAATAGTGTTTTCCGATTTACAACTGAAAAGGTTTGATTCCCTGTGCGTATTTATTTATATATCTTAGGTAGAATGATTTATATCTCTCTGGAAACAATTGTTTTCAAAATACCTTTGAAGGGTGATAAAAGAAATTTTGAAAGGCGGAAACTTTGTGTTCGTTACCTTTAAAACAGTTAAGTATAAAATCACTGAACGCAAGATTTTCATACATTTTTATAAACACCTAATCAAATGTTCATATTTTTGATTGACTACAGTCCGCTCAAGTCTCATCTGCTGTTCTGTTGTACTTTGTAACTACATTCTCGTTTTATAGCGACTACATTGATGTGACTAACTGCTCGAAATTTAAAATTTTCACTGACACGCATCGTACATCCTTAATCACTCGAAGTCTGTAATATCTGTCTGATTAATTCCTAAGATTTCATCTTAGGAATATTACATCCCCTTATTCAAACTCATGAAAGAAGTGACGTAATAATTACATGCTCTGTTTCTACTCTTGTTTGATGAATCTATTTAATTAGCGTGACTTTTAAGTTTAAAAGGGACTTATCTGTTTTGAGTTCAGAAAATTACAATTTTGTAACACGTGCTTGCTAATTTAAAAACCTGTAAAGTGAAAACAAGAGGTGTTATTCATATGCACGTCCATGACACGCAATCGATCACCAAATACAACGCATCGACAGGCACATTACCCCTGAGAAAGAAATATTCAACAGATAGGTGGCGCTATAACGATGAATCATATCTGATAAACGAACCTCTACCAACCACTTTTTATCAAATGGAGAACAGCAACAGAAGACAGAAAAGTAAAAAGGCCTTTACCTAGGGCATTTTCAAAATACATTAAACGGGGAAATCAACAACATTTCCTGTTTTCGTTTAAATCTTTTCTCCTGCTCTAAATTTATTAACCGTCAAATACCGAAATCTTATCGAAACGTTTTTTCTTTATGGGGACGATAAGAGTACTCCAGGATTTTTAAAGGTCGAAAACAATGTTTAATTTAAAGGTAAAGAGCATTTCCAAAACTTCTTTTGAAGCAACGGCTAAATTTAACCATTTTCTTCTTATTTCTCTTAAAACTATTTGTCATCATATCTTAAGACTTCATTATTGCAGATTCAAGGCTTCTGTAGTAAATTCGACATTTAAAGAAAAAAAAATTTTCACATGACTCTCAACAGCCAATCATGAAACAGGGCAGTCTACTTCACTACTTCAAGATGGAGTGACTGCATGCTCTTGCTCTTTAAGCCTCAGTAAATAATTAGAAGTTGACTCTTAGATATTCTTATATCGACGAAATAGATGAAAGAAGAATAACAGTGGTGTATATATTAACAGAAATTACTAAGCCAATGTTTTATGGAAATGCGGGTCACCCATTTTAGTAAATAGGTTGCAGGTTCTCAGATTCCTTTTGAAGGGAAAACGGAGGTGTAATTTCCTAAAATTTGGTATGCTTAGTTGTCAGCTTTGCAGACTATTAAGGGGAAAAAGTACCGACAGAAATTAATTAGCAAAACATGAAGCAGATTATACTTTCAGAGGTCACTGGCTATGTTCCAGGACGGGGCCTGCAGACAACTGATAGTTGGGCCAGATGTCTATAAATGTAATTGTTTAACTAGGAATAACTTCTTACTTGAGTTACTGATGCTGAGATTTATAAGGGGGGGGGGGCGAGTTCTTGTGGGGTTGTATGTGACTTTGGAACAGTAATGTTACAGAATCACTCTAGCCGTCAATAAGTATGTATTCTTATTAAGCCAGGGTATAAGTAAGTGTTGCGTGCATGGGGAGAGGGACAAAAATGTTGCATTTAAAGATAGCTGGAAGTCAATAGTCAGATACCAGGGGGCTGTATGTTAGGGACAGCTTTCTGTTAATTCACTGCATTCAAGGATTTTCTTACACAAACGATTAGCGTAAACACTGTAGCTTTGTAGTTTTAAATTTCTTTTGGGTACTAGGAGGGTTAATGGGTGAACATTGACCTCTCCAGTTGTTTTTGACTCTGCATTACCGACATCGATGAAAAAATAGGGTTGACTCTGCTCCATCCGACTCACAGACTCGACTTGTGATTCGAGCTCAAGCTGGCCCGTCGTAACCCTGCTGAAAGTAACCCCCTACTCCCTCCAAGCTTGGGGCAGTCTTAAGGTGGGGTTCGCGATTTGTTCTACTTGAAACTTTCTGCTATCTTACTTTATTTTATCATATAAAATATCCGACTACATGGTTAAGACGGTGGTTAGAGCATCGGATTTGCAGTCTGGAATTTAAGTGATTGCCGGGTCATACCGAAGACTTCAAAAATGAAACCTACTCTCATTGTGCTTGGTATCCAACATCAGCAACGGAGTAGGGAAATCAGTGAACCACAACTAAATAGAAAGTCGTGACGGGCACTACTTAAACCAAAGGGTTAGACACCACCCAGCCGTAAAATTACATAACTAAGTAAATAAATAAATAACTTTATCTTATCCATGAAACTTTGCAAAAGGTTCCTTTTTAACTTAATCACTTATCGTCTGAACGAGCAATGTGAATCTTTCGAGCAAAACACGTATAAGTAAAAAAAAGCAATTTTCAATTAAGTCGAGCACTCTTTTCAGAGATTTTAATACATAATTGCTAGGAAATGGAACATGTTCGATCGAAAAAACGTAATAACATTGTAAGAATTGATAGTTACTGTCTCACACCCCTATTTCGTGTTGGTCGTATGCTAAACACAAGGTAACGTCTCAATTTTTATGCCAGAAATTCATTTTATATAAATAGAATGGTTTTCCTTCGAGATATATTTATGATATTTTGACTGAACTTACAACAGGCACCTTCACCTAGGCTGAACACACGACTTTTGAAATAGAAAGTTAAGCTTCTTTAAGATATTCTACCAAACACTAGAAAGAAATGTTAACACAATTTCGTTTACGATAAAAAAATCTTGTTGACCATTGTCAATAAACTACCTCTCTCCTTTAGCATATTCCCTAGAGAAAGATGCTAAGATTAAATTGAGGTAACGTTCAATCGCCAATTGTAACTGACAATTGATTAAAACCTATCCTTTTATAGAATGTTAATTTGAACGAAAAACCTTTATTTTTTACTTCCCTGTAAATGAAAGAAAAAGGCTTTTCTGTCGTTTCGTTTTTAAAGATATCCAGGACTGACTTAACTTTGTTGAGCAAAATCACTTAAAGTTTTTTGTTAAAAGGAACTATTGTAAGTTAAAGTAAGTCTTTCACTTAGTTCATGGTTGCTAGGCAGTAATCAGGGCAGTGATCGTAATACTGTTCAAACGGAGGATACAGTATATTGTTTGGGAATTTCCTTAGGGTTTAGATGTAAACTTAAGTCATCTCCTTGGAGGAAAAGTTATATCCAACACAATATGCGCTCACTGAAGTCTTATTTAAAGGTTTGGATACATGAGTACCAAATGAACATTTTCATTTCTGAGCAGTAATGTTTCACATTCCCAAAATAGTTTGAGGTTGTTTGAAATGTTATTTATCTTCGAAGTCTAATAATGTCCCAGGAACAGGTTAGATTTGCATTGTGTGATATATTGTGTAATACAAAGTGTTACGTCCAGTGTAACCATTTAAAAAAGATCTGACAGTCAGTTAATTATATTTAACTAGATTGGGATCAATACGTTTAGAGAGGTTTTACGGCTAAGTCTCTAAATTAGTTTAAAGCGGCAATTATGCAGAGCTTATTCGTTTTAAATCTTTTCCGACACTACATTCTACACTACATTTGTACATTGACATTGACAAAGATAATCCGTGATAACGGTCTAACGTGGTTACAGTGTAGTGGAGGCGGTCTAGTCTTTCATCTGTGTGGAATGTTTTGCACGATAAGCATTCAGTGATTTTCATTCAACAGTAATCAGTACAAAATTAATGTTTCTTCTTATCTGAAAAACTTCTTCAATAGTTTGGTAAACAATCTCTTCAGAAGAAAAAACGAGTTGCTTGAATCATGGACGTCGATTTGGGGGGACAGGGGGGGACATGCCTCCACTTTTTGAGTGGAGGGAACACTAACGTAAAAGTTCCCCCGCTTTTTTGACCTGAAACTTAAAGGTTAGGTACTACCAAAAAGACTATATATGTAGATTGTGAAGAATGCACTCTACCGATTACAATCGATTAACTGCATCAATAATTCCACATGTTTACTGTGTAAATCCCCAATATTTTCGTAGATTGAAGTGTACTTTTGATCAATTTATGGATTTATTTTTACTTTCTTTCATTACAAATGTTTCCTAACTATTTAGAACTTTTGCAGAAATCCTTCGCAAACTATCACAATTTCTGTTGTGGTTCTAATAAAATTAAAAATTCAAATCGACCGTGGTCGGTTGAAGTAATTACCCACACTTTCAAGAAGATGTTTTGAAAACTTTGGAGTTTCCTGGTAACTCAAAATATTGAAATATTTATCACCATTTTCAATCGGGTCCCCCTTCTCTTCGACAGTGGCGGAGATGCCACATGGTCAGGGGGAGATCGCCCCTCCCCCCTCCCCGTCGACGGACCAAAATCGTCTGTCGGCGCCCTTTTTGGATATTTAACATACTTTACTCTTGTACCACTTTTGGCAAAGGACATAATTTAATAGCGTTGTTTTAAGGACCAGATAACAAAATGCTCAAACAGCCACCAGTAATTGTACTATCTGCACTTTATTCTGATGAAAAAGGTCTTCTGTAATATAGGGAAAGGTTTTGCCGAGACGTATCTTTATGCTTTATACGCACTAATGAATGTTGTCGCTGTGCTAATTTCATTGCTTCCACACCAAGCGTGATTATAAGCTCACAAAATACACCGACTGACATTAAATTAACCCTTCTGGTCAATAAAAAATGTTGCAAAGGGCGCAATAATAATTGCAGCGCGAATAGCCCTCTTGTTTTCGGGGATAATTGTCAATATAGACAATAAAAAGAGTTTAAAAAGATACCAAAATTGCTTCCGCAAAATTTTTCAACATAATTTGAAGAGAACATTCAGTTTAAAATAGAATATAACTGTTATCATCATAGTGGTAATGGTTTAAGAGTTTTAATGAGCATTTTCCATTTTGCTTTCTTAAAGTGACCATTCTCATGACAAATGGCTACCGAATCTCTGTCACTTCACGATAATCCCATGAAAATGCTTATTTCTGTACTTCCGTGGTCTCAAAAGCCAGAAAATTGAATCGAATAAGCTTACGTTTAAGCTACTTTTATTTAATATGATTTCGGTATCTAGAGAGCCAAGAAGACCTCTTTTCTTGGCTATTTCTTTAAATGTACTTAATTAATGGCTATTTTAGAGTGGTCACATGATGTAAATTACGTCAATTAATGTTTCTTCGTGTACTTATCTTGATTTTCAGATGCCAAAAATGTACACCTAACGGTGACTAATTTCCATTACCTTTTCCCTTTGTAAGATGGCTTGCTGTTTAACTCTAGCAGGTTTAATCTTATCTTCACAAAGTAGCCCATTATTACATTAAAATCTTAAATCGAGACCTGACAATAACACACAAAATATAATGACTGCCTTATTACTAGAATATGAAAGAGAGAGATAGAAACATGGGCGTCCGCAGGTAGGGGCAAGGGAACTTGCCCTCTCCTGGAAAATAAAAACTTACCCTACATATAGAAAATAATATAGAAAATTTAAATGTTTTATTAGAAAAAATTGCTGAGGAGAAATGTCAAAGTAGTATCCTACCAGGTGTGGGAAATCAAATGGAAAGTCTGAAAAGCCGTGGCTCGATCGTGCTGAGACTCAGGGTATTTACTCCTTCGGAGCGCCCCTGCACACCATTTTTGCACCCTCTGACCGAAATCCCTAGCTCCGCCACAGCTCTTAGACACCCAGCAGACACCCAGCAGGGGGTAGGAGGCTCTGAGAAATAGAGAACTCGGAAATTGAATCGTGTGAAACCGGTCCACTGTGTGATTTTGACAACTCATGAAAGTCCGTAAATCCGAATTCTCTCCAATAAAACCTCCATATTCGTCATTATTTGTTTAAAAAAAGGCAAAACTTTCCGCACGCTTCGAGCGTCGCAAATTGCAATTCTTAAGCAGAAGTGCTTACTCATACCTTCAGTTTGGTAAACTTTCCCGAGCTCTGGAAGTGACAAAATCGGAAATTTGCTATATGTCATACCAGATCATCAAGTGACACCGGTAACTACAGTGCTATTTTCAAAAATTTTCTTTCATAAAATTCCAACTTTTCTCCGATAAAAGCTCTTGACTCAATCCCCAACTTTTCAAATTTCCTTACAGGAAACCCAGAATCCAAACTTTTCTGCAACACAAGCTTCATATTTTCAAGTATTTGAAAAGGGGGCAAAAATTTCAGCGGGCTTCGCCGACGCAAATTACGTCCCTGGTGTTCACACTTTAAAACTGTAAAATTTGGATGCTTGCTGCCCCCTTCCAGCAAAAATGTCTAGCTACGCCGCTCTAGACACCTTGCCAGAACAGGAGAAAAATTAGGCCAGATGCCCCCCCCCCCCCACTTTGTAAATCAAGTCGACGCCCCTGGCTTTAATAAAAGTCTATATTTTCTATCAAAGCCTGATTGTCCCTTTAAGTCGGGCCTATTTTTAACTGCCCATATTTTAGATTTGTATCACTCTGGTAGGTAAAGTTTACTATTTAATGGTCACAAGGTATACCAGGCTGAAAGTGGTAGTGGTATCCTACCTACAGAGAAATGCTCCTTTGACCAAAGAAATGTTTCTTGATCTGGCAGTATCACCATTACAACTTTCTTGGGTTGTGGCCGAATCCATGTAATCCAAGTTAAAGCCAATTCCATTGACCCCAGTTCCGCGTCCATTCCAACTCCAATACCCCCTCCTCCGAGTCCAATCCCAAAGTTTGATTTCAGAGAAGCCGGGCCGAGTCTGAGTTCTCCCAAAATCTGAACAGATATAACAACCTTGTTAACTTGTTCATGCTTTTTATTTTACAATCCTGACAAACCTCACGGTGGCGATGGGGATTGCTTATACTATGGAACAGGCTTTCAGCAAGGGTTTTCATTTGGGCGTTTCACGGTCGCCACTAATGACAAACTTGCTGTCTACATCACAACGCGAAACCTATATAAGTAAGGCGTGTTGCCGAGAGGCCCGCCTCCGGGCCCCATGAGATGGGACCAAAGCCCCTTGGTAGCCAAGCCGTACACATTTGCAAATGCAAAATTTATGTCTCAAATGTATTTTGAAACGATTGTGCAGCCTACCTGCATGTAGCGCGTGCCTGATTAATTTTGCCGTCGCTCCTTTTCGCTCGTCTCCGAATCTCACTCTTTCATTGTTGGCAAGTACAGAATTTCCTTTTTAGCTGTCTAGAAGACGTTAAGGTATATCGAAGGGTAAAGGCCTGTTGTTAGGCTATTGCATAGCATATAGACGACCTGAAAATGATTATAGTCTAGAACGCTTCGTTTACTGCTCTGAAATACCCCTCGACTCCTCGCTTACTAGGAATAATATATGGACAGGGGATCTTCCCATATTAGTTGGGAGGAAGTGTTTAAAAACATCTGATGGGAACAGTGACAACGAAAGAAAGTGAGCCTACGCGCAGAGCCGTAGCCAGGACGCGACGTTTGTCGGCACAACAGATTAGTGATGGTCGTCGTGGGGGAGGAGTCTAAGGGGGGTTCCGATCCCCTATGAAAATTTGTGACTATCTGAGAAGGCTAAGATGCAAAATAGTGGACTTCCTGATATAAATTCACTGTTACAGAGGACACAGTGGCATGATAAGATACTTGCGGTACCGGTAGGTTGCTCAATTTGTTTGTGTGTGTTTTCCATTTTTCCATAGCAATAAAATTTCAGCCCATACTTTGGATTTTTGAGGGTTACGTGCCCCCCCCCCCCCTTGGCTACGTGCCTGTCTACACGAAACAGTACAAGGTGTGCTTATACGTAATTATTTCCCTTCAATATTTTTCAGTCTCCTATCTCTTTAACTCCCTACCCTTCCGGAAGGATTGTGGGTAGGGTAATTCTTTAAATAGATTACAACGTCACCTTTCGGTGATTGCCTACAGTGATCACTCTTTTGTCAAGTGGAAATTGACTGCAATTCTACTCAACCTGGAGTGATAAGTATCTCTAAATAGGCGAAAGTGTCATCCAACGGAAAGAGGAATGTCACTCAAAATAGATAGTGGTATATAGTGAATCTTTTGGTAGATTTTTAACCTTTTACATTTAGAGGGCAAAATGGATTTGATCATTGTGCTGTTTACTTGAAAACATAACATGTAAAGGTATGAGGTGATTCAATTTTTATTTGATGTTTATTTCTGCAATGAATAAGTATGCATCGTCACTTGTTAAGATGAATTTCTTTCAACATGATTGGAAGAAAGCAAATTCGTGTAAAGTGTGCACCTAGTAAAAACCGCACATGGTAAGCATATGCTTGTAATGCTATCCCCCCCCCCCCCCACACACACACACACACACACAAGGAATACTATAAAAAAAAAAAAAGAAGGGGCAAGTCAACGAATCCAAATTTCCCCTTTAAAGGCTTTAGATGTAAAATTCCAGATAGGTTTATGGTGCCTTATTCTTCTTATTGAAACTAAGCGTCCTAGTTAAAGCTTTTAACCACACAGATGAAGTCTGAGGCCAGGCTAGGGGTTTATTGGTGAAACGAGCAGCTGGCTTGTTTTACATTGAAGCTGATTGAGAGATCATTGGAAGTCAACTCTAGACATTATAAGAGGTTCATTTCATGGTGGGGTACATAAAGGCATACGGTAACAGTGAAGCTGCATGTAAACTTTGAAAGTAAGAGACGGGCTTCGATTTCCTGCAGAGTATACAGAATTTGAATGCTTCTAAGTGATGTCTTTTTTTTACGGTGTAATTGAGTTTCACCACATGATTCCCCCTGCTTGTTAATTCCTGGATCCACGCCTATATAACTTGAATAGGTCAAAACAAAAATTTAGGTAAATTGTGTTCTTGTGCTTGGCTTAGAGAAGCTAACTTACCTTTGGCTTAGACTAGAGAGGCTTAAGAAAAATGCGTGAATGGGGTAAATGTTCCACGTTCCGTTTGGCGGGGATTCTACAACGCTCTGTTACAACAGTACCGATCAGAGTGGCTTACCCATGAGGTGGCCCGCTGGACATATACTATCGTTATGCTTATCCAGCATCCAATGAAATAAGCGGTCAACCGATTTCAAAAAGAGGACTTAAAATTTCCAGATCTCCTCTATGTACGTACAAGACTATACTGATCTTTATATTTCTCGATATATACCAAGGTAAACCCAGTGTATGAGTTTAACACTTCAGTATAAGACCACTATCATCCAGCTAAGACGGCCGCTAATCCAAATTGGCTTGAATACATTTTAACTTGAATAAGTTAGTTACAGTTAGATGAGGCTTAGTGACAGTTCAGTTTGTACCCAACCAGTTCAACTCAGTTTCAAGTCCTTTTTTACAGGTGTTTCTCACTGGATTAGCGTCCCTATCACATTGCTCATGCTGAGCTGACGTTGATTTTTATGGCTTTGTTATATGACCCGGTCAGGAGTAGAACTCCACCATATCTCCCGGCTGCAGGTCGGATGCTCTAACAACTTGACCATGCAGTCTATCCAAATTTACTACTTCCAAATATAATATTAGAGAGTAAATCCATGTTTAATTTTTTTCCCAGTTAACAGAGTTTTTTATTATTATTATTATTATTATTATTATCATTATCATTATCATTATTATTATTATTATTATTATTATTATTATTATTATTATTATTATTATTATTATTATTATTATTATTATTATTATTATTATTATTATTATTATTATTATTATTATTATTATTATTATTATTATTATTATTATTATTATTATTATTATTATTATTATTATTATTATTATTATTATTATTATTATTATTATTATTATTATTATTATTATTATTTTTGGCAAAAGAGGAAAGTTTCGAATTGAATAGGAGAAACAATAGTTTATATTCTAACGAAAACGTACAGAATATTGTCAGATAAATACTTAAAAACGTGCTGCCGAATTTCGAACGGAATTGATCTAACATACTGCAAGATGCATTTTAGAATTTTAGACTAAAACAATGGTTATAAAACCTGACATCTTGTCTGTGTATTTATTAGTCACTAAATGGTGAGATAATTGAAAAGTGAAGGCCGCCAAATGCATTAATTAGGGTTAGTGCAGCTAGTGTTGCCAAGGTAACCATGCGCTTGGTCTTCAAAGGAATTGTAAAAGGTGTTACTATCGAAACATCCCATTCAATAGGGCAGACTATCAAAGAGATTTCCGTAACGTACATAATGTTGATATTTAACTTGAGGTATGTTCAAACCTAATTTGAAGTCCTGTATACTGCTAGCAGAATCGTCTATATGCGTGGATTCGTTACAGCCCATGCAACTTCTTTTTCAAAGTACCGGTACTTTCATTCCATTTAACATATTTTGTTCTGTGCTAGTCTTTGCATCCTGTATATTAACGCAATAGTGTAACATAAAACAAGTAAACGTCGCATCCTTTGTCAGTCCTAGCGTTAAAAAATCTGAAGATGGAATACGAAAATTAGTAAAAACGAAAATTTCCTTAAAATAATTCACGAAATGGGACTTAACGGCCGATAGATTTGTGTAATGCAGTTTTGTTGCCAAGGGTGGAAGTTGCATTCGCCCCTCGTTCAGCAATTTCGACAGCCAATGTCGTGATCGTGAACACAGCATCGCTTAGAGGCATATAATATAATTGATCCTTGCGACCTTAACTCCACCCACAAAGAATACAATTAAGTGGTCCTCGAAGAGCATGCAGATTTGTGACCATGAACGTGAAATTTGTTTCGTTAGATGGAATTTTAGGCTCAGTTTCTAACCAATTGCTTTAAGTAGGGTCGGACACAGCTTTTATATTCTAGCTGTGGCTCACTGACTTGTTGTCCATTGCATGAATATGAGAGAAAGATGTTACAACTGTAAGTCGGCTGGCAACTGAATCAACAATTTAGATCTAATTTGGTACTTTTGAACGGCCAGTTCAGTAAAAACCATAGATTGTTCATGGATGAAAAACCCATCTCACTTTGACCCTGACAGGAATCGAACCTAGACATCTCATCGCCTCAAACGGCACCGTCTTCATCGACTCGGCCACAGTCTCGTTGGATGATTTGCTTTATGCGACCAATTATCTGATATGAAGATTCGATGTCAAGCTCCTGATGGAATCTGTCATTCGATTGTTAATCGAGAATGACGATTTCAAAGTGAAATTGAAAATTTTAGCCGGATGTAGTTGTTCAGAATAGCCTAGTTACGGTCACCATATACGCATGTAAGTACCGTGCACTACCTTCAAAGCGATGCCTCGTTGTTTTCTCCTGTCATGCGTAATTACGGCTATTGACTTTATGGTTTTCAAGAGGTCCCTTTTAGCAGGACACTCATGCGTTTTATCAGGAGTATTATGAGGACGCGGAGCAGTATGGACCTAATGAAGTTTGACTGGTCTTCCAATTAGGCTAAAGCATCGAAGATGCGTTTGACAGTAGTACAGTTGTGTTTACACTTTAGAAAAATATCCAAAAATTTGAGTGCTCGCCCCACCCCCTCCAACAAAAATGTCTAGCTACGCCACTGCGTAGTAATACTGCTTTAGATGAGGCGGTGTCATGGTATATTCTCCAAAACAATACAGGTTGCAGTCGGCAGCATCCAGGACCCTGCTACGAACATTTTTTCTGCCCCTTCCAATAACTGTAAAGATCCCCTACCGGGTATACCTGCCTACACAAAAATATTTAACCCCCAAACATTTGAAAAAAAATAGTGACTGAGATTGATTTTTTACACAGAACTTTTTTTAAAATGAGGTGATCCCCTACACCAAGTACTGAGAACACATAGCCGCCCCTGGATCTCGTCATAATTAAGAAGATCTACCGCTGAAGATTCATGTATTGGACGAATAAATAACCAACGAAACCATCGGATTTAATAATAACTATTAAAAATTAAATTGGTGTCATGTGCATGAAAGGAGTCTTTCGTGAAAAAGCGACTGGTTACTTAATTCCAATTGAAAAGACTGGTTTTCCCTTTAAATAAGCCAGTTACAATGTCATACAAGGCATGCCTACACATAATTTCAAGTGTTTCAACACTTGAAAACAGTGTCAAAAATTTAAAGTTCTTTAAAGATCACTTTGTCTACGACAATATCTTGGTTCGTGAACCTTTTGGGTAGAATAATTTGATTTTCGCCTGGACAGACGCTTTTCAATTCTTACTTCTGTCGTCCCTCGCCTTCCTTTGGGAGGAAATTAAAACAATTCGAATCGTAACCCTCTCTTGCAAAACGTTCGACTGTATCTCTATCAAATTAATCTCCTGGCCTCTTCATTAAAGACTTCTCGTTGGATGGAGGGTAAACTTTATCTTGTATAGTAACAAATTTTGCAGCTTCCTTCTACTAATATTTGCATGCTACATCCAAGGAAACTTGGAAAGGTTTGTGTTACAGATCAAATGATTCAGAGAATACCTGAACTTAAAATACAGGCTTCGAAACACATCCAATGGACACTAGCGTAGCAACGGGGGGGGGGTGCACAAACGAGGGGACGCGGGACCGTACGGAGCGGGAGGACCAGGGTGCAGCCCACCAACTGCTCAAGATCTTGCTGGATCGGGCATACCTCAACTGGGCAGAGATTATGCCATGTGGTTGGATCTGGAGTCGGGTAAAAAGTCGCAGCCCAGTGCGAGCAAGAGCTCCGTATGTGGACAAGTGCCCTCTCAGTCGTTATTGGTAGTCTGGGATAGGCTGGATAGTAGTTTTGGCCTTAGGTCTTTGTTGAAAATCATATATTTGACATTAGTCAACTTGATAAATGGACTAAAGTTATAGTCTTACTGTAGATTATAATGTTTGATAAACTAAGATTTTTAAATTGAAAATACATTCCTCTCCAGTCACTGTTCCTTTCAACTTGAATAAGTCTAGAGAAGACTACCCTGTTTCATGAATGGCTTCTGATTACAATCGGAATCATAAAAACATCGTTTATTTAACAAAATTAGAGCCAGAGTAGAAGAAAAAATCTAGAAGGGATAGTAACATGACCGAGGACGTTTGATACATCGCCCACCGAAATTATCCTGATTTCGTGAAGACTCGGAACGACTCGTTGCGCAGGACTTGATGAGGAGTCATTTTCATAATTTTGTCATTGGCTGGTTGGTGAATGACAATTTGACAAACTTGAAGTTATATAGAAAATGATCAAAATCACTGTACAAGCCGATGCGTGTGAGATCAATGCCTGGACGGTATACATCGTCTCCGAATCTCGAAGGGATTCGTATTCGCTTACTCACCACAAAAGCACTGAGAAAGAGTAGATGCACACAATTTTAGAAAGATTTTTTTTTTAAAGAATTTCGCTGCATGTGAAATGATCAAACATCACCGAGGAATTCAAATCATACATGGAACATCGAAATTTTGCGGCTACTCTCGAGATAAATCACGTGGATATTACGACTCCACGTATCATTTCCAACCCGAGAAGTTTCAATTAATCTTTAACCCCACTTTTTTCATATGACCCTGTATCTGAGCTTCAGGGTCAACGTCAGGGTATTTTGATAAGGATCAGTTGAGTTTTCCTTTTCTTTCTTTCCCTTCTTTTACTTCTATTTCCACATTTTCTTGCGAATATTGGGGACGATCGTCCCCAATGACCCCCTCCCTTACTGCGCTCGATTTAATGAAAGGACCATAACATAAGCAACGGTGTATAATTATAGCTAAATGTATCCATAGAAGGCTTCGAATAGGAAAATAACATAAGCATTTATTACAAAATGTTTAGGGAGATAGATTAGGGACGTATTCAGAGCTGACAGACCGGGAAAATTCGAAATATAAAGGTATTTACAGACAAAATCCCTATAAAGAAAGTAGCTATTTTTTACAATCAACAGTGTCCGCCTTCTATCGCACTTTGAATCAACGGCATCTAAATTTTCAGGTTTCGATCCCTCCTATCACCGAATCTCCTGTCTTCGGTGCTGAGCTAATTACGCCAACACAATCAATGGCGCACCCAGTATGAAGGACACGGGGCTTGAGCCCTCCTTAGAAGGTACTCTTTTCAATAGGATGAAAATTTATTTGAGCTGTATTTACAACATAAGTTAAGTGACCGGACTAATTGTAATTCTTTTCTACAACATCAACAACGAACGACACATTTTATCAGACATTTGAACAGACGTGATAATATTCCAAAACTCTGTCAATAATGTTAAAAGAAGGATTTCCTTCGAGAGAATACTTAAACACCATTTCCAGGGGCTTACTTGCAGAGCAGGAAGGACAATTTCCACTTATTTAGGGGGTATTTATCCAGAAATATTTCTGGCATACGCTTCCCTCGAATGAGCGCGGAGCTGCGGCGCGCTTACTAGGCCGATCAAGCAAGAATGCAAGCACACAACAAATATATGCAGCAGCCTTTTTTGTGTCGGAAACTTTGAAAATCGTAGTGAAAGGAGGAGAAAGTGTCTATCAAAGCCGAAGCATTCGAATCAAGTCACAAAGGAAACCTGACTGATTTAGTGAGGCATGAATAAATTCTGGGATTTTGTGTAATGGTTATGAACGTGGAAGAACATAACTTCATAAATTATGGTTTCGACTAATTGCCGTAGCGAACACTTTTCTCAATATGAACACTTTTACCAAAAACAATAGATAAACGGTAAAAGGGACCTAGAAGGGAAGCTGTCACTGAATTTAAAAGGTATCCACTGCTCCATAATCTGAGATCTTTGAAGTTTCATGATCTTGACTCTGCCCCACGCATAAATTAGTATAGTTACAAACAGGGGTAGCCCGAGGATTTGCCCGACAGGGGGGCCAAGCTCCCCAACAGGGGGCCAGCATTTCGAGTCCCCGACAAAGGCGATGAGTTAGTCCTAGTTGGACTAAGTTGGACTAATTTGACTTGGTAGAATTTAAGGCGCGCCTTTTGGGTTTTTCTTTTCAACAAATATTTAAAAATCTGGAGTTTGTTAAGAAGAAAAAGTTTTTAAACAAAATTTGGCTTTTGAAAGGACCATTAAAAAGTTGGGGTGTTTATTAAAGAATCTGTCCTTCATATGGGCAAAATAAAAAACGTTACATAGGCGACAGCTTGAATTCTTTAATTGGGGTTACGCATTTCATCGTGCTAGGCCTAGGTACGAAGGCTTTCAGACGAAACTGGAAATTTGCCCGAAAAATGTTTCCCTTTTTTGAACGAGGATTTGAAAATTAACAGCTTATCTTATTGGATAAATTGAGAATTTTATGAAAAAACTTTGTTTTTTGGGTGAGGTTACAATGAAAAATTTGGGCTTTCTATTCAGTGACATGCCTGTCAAGAACAATTGTCGGAGTGATTAAGAGCGTCGGCTTGGGTGTTTTATTGTACGGAGTATCCGTCGAAAATGAAAAAGTTTGCCATTTTTAACAAATATTAGAGAATCTGAAGGTTATATTGGTGGAACTGTAAGAGAGCTTTTGGGGGTTTACGGAAGAATCTGACCCTCAGAATAGTCTATTTAGTCTGAAAAATGTAATCTTGCCCGAAAAACTACAGAAGTGCACAGAAATTTTGAAAAATGAAAATCCCAGACAGCCGGAAAAGGCATTCCCCAGGTTCGTAACCAGAAACAAAACAGTCTTTATTTTCAGCTTTTTGCGCTATAAAATTTTCACTTCATATTGCCCTCAAACGAAGAATAATTTGCAAGCATGCATTGTTCTGTTGAGTAATCTGTTCTACCATAACACTATCAACGCGGAGCGCCACCATAAGTTGGCGCGGAGCGTACAGAAAATTAAAAAAAAAAAACCTAACCCTCAGACAGCCGGAAGTTGCGTTTCCCAGACTTGTAACTAGAACTGAAAGCAGTCGTTATTTATGAAAGTTTCACTTCAATAGAAAAAACCCAGCTCGCTATGTGATTAGAAAATAACCAGATAAAAGGTACCGCTACAATTAAATGAAATGGTCTTGTCTTTTTCTCGAGGGAAAACTGTGCAACCGAACTGAAAACATACCAATTTTCTTACTCTATTGAGACTCCTCGCTGTATTCAATTGCGAGGTCCACTAAATTTTTGTCATTACCGTTGCTCGAATTCGGCTGTCAGACAGATGGCAAACCATTGGGCACTGCATGCACCTGAAAAACTCCTCAACGACGGGGGTATGGCCCCTGGTTCTCCGCTGGTGTCACCATTGGTTACGTCTACACGTGGTATTTCCAGCTCCCTGGTCTGCAACACAAGTCTTGGTTATGGGTGACCAAGTTGTGAGCACAGATTTAAGATGGGACAAGGTACATGTAATGAGTTTTAACAGGGCTATGAACTTTGGGCCTTGAGAAGTAATTGAAAATCGATTCCGATATGTATAAAAAAAGTGTTGTAAAAGAAGAAAATGTTCAAGATCACCCATCCAGTAATTTCAGTCCTTTTTATAACTTTTTTTTTAATTTTTGGGCCTCCCGACGAAACTGCTGACCCTCCCCGACGGGGGGCCTGTGTTCCCCGACGGGGGTGGCATGCCCCTCCCCCCCCCCCCCTGCGCTGGCGCCACCCCTGGTTACACACCACAAATCAGTAAATACCGATACTGAATATAACATCTCGTTTCAAATGTGTTTTGACTTGAAGATGCACTCTCAATGCGTTCCTTTATGAGACACTGCTGTATTTAATGGTCAAGTGCAGTCGCCTCAAAATTAGTTTAAAACAACTACTAAATTTTGCTTTTTTCTGTCATTTTTCTTCCGAAAAGCCGTCGGAATATTTTAAGGCCTAAACATTCCACATTCAAGGTTAACAAAGATATTACTTCTTGTAAATTTCACAATTCAGTGAAAACACATTGTCACATGATTGTCAAGAGCCATTCACAAACAAGTATAGACTACCATGCTTGTTCAGTTTGGGGTGACTGCATTTGTCCTTAAAGTGCCATGTATTTTGTAAATTAGATGCTGTTTATATGATGTTTGTCAAAACAAGGAACACGTGAATTGGTCAATATGAATAAATCTGGGTTCTCATTTTTTGCAGAAATGCACACATTTGTCCGTCCTTTTCTGTTGGCACGGCTGTTTAGATTTCATAAAATCACGGTGAGTGCTGTCCTTCAGTGGACGTAATAGCTTCCGTAGGAAGCAGTTTCAAGTTTGGTTTCGCTGAACGGCCATTTGCCAGAGGGTTGGAAGGACTTAAAGGGCCAAACCGCTCACCAATAATACAATTTTCGTACGGGGGTACCAAATTCTCAATTGGCTCACCTCTTTGATTGACAGCTAATTCAAACAATGCAGAGTATCAAAGCTTATGTTACACAGCATGAACGGTACTGATAGTGTTTTGATTATATAAATTGAGTTTTTCTATACTCACCTTAAAGCAATATACTGAGATTGTATCTGGATGAGGGTTAATTTCAGACATTTGTGGGAGGGGCTTAAAGGGCCAAACCTCTCAGGCAAACTACAATTTTGGTACCCGGGTACCAAAATTCTCAATTGGCCCAGCTCTTTGATTGACAGCTAATTCAAACAATGCAGAGTGCCAAAGCTTATATTACACAGCATGAATGGTACTCAGAGTGTTTCCATTATATAAATTGAGTTTTTCAATATTCACCCTGAAGCAATAAACTAAGATTGTGTCTGGATGAGGATGAATTTCAGACAATTGTGGGAGGGGCTTCAGTAAGAAGGTTAGGAGAATTGGTACTGTTTGGGGTGAGAGAACTGGGCCTTTAAGAAAAAGTATCACATTTATCTAACACGTTCTCTTAAAAAGAATGCGTTTTTCAACAGATTTGGTTTGCAAAAACAATTTTGAAACGTATTCTTAACAAAGAGAAAGCTCGCTGTTGAACAGGTACTGGCAGATAGGATGTCTACGTATACAACATGTTCGATGTGCTTTCAGTTCTACCCATGAAATCTTCTTTTGGAAAAAGGCCCTGAAATGTTAATAAATCCAAAGAGGGAGAGAGACAGATGAGCTTTCACAAGGTAAAAATATAATTATGTTTCTTTCACTTTGTGAAAACTAATTTTAGAACGGAACACCACGAAGAATGAAGTTCGTTTTTGTGAAGTTTGTTGTTTAATCAGAAGGATTACGGTGGACTCTTTGAAAGGAAGAAATTACTATTCTCTAACGAGTTTCTTAGTAAATTAAGAGAATTAGAAAAGCCGCCGGCCGTAAAAGTGGAAGGCTAGAGCGACTTTACGAAGAAATTATGAAAAGGTTTTTTATAACAAAATGCAAACACTGGATGAATGCTGTTTTTGTTTTGATGTTGGCTTGATTCTGAGAATCACCTAATTTCCGGGTCATTTTTTTTTTGTATAGTCCTATATCTTTAGGTCTAGAGGTCAATAACACAAACAACCTTTGACGGTTAAAGGGGCCCCTTTAAAAGCTCTGATTCAGTAAAACTGCTAGATGTGCAAATACGGCATCCATGCAACTGCATTAAGGTATAGTCGTTGGGCGGTGAGTGGGCCTCTCCTTAAACTTGCCTCCAAGAATATTTTCACAAGTTTTATACTACGTCACAGGTTTTTTTTTTTTTTTTCATTTAAAAATCGCCGTCATCAAGACATTTTAATCTCTTTGCACCTGCAACTTGTCTTTTAAATGTTCTTTAACCTGTCAAGCTCTCGTGAGCAATTAATACCCATTAGGTCTATAATCCTCCTAGATATCAATCCTTATGCTCTCAACTTCCCGTCATTTTGGGGGTGATGTAACGATTCTGTCAAAATCGAACAAGCCCTACTTCTGTTTGGTTAAAAAGGAAGAAAACTGTACCAATTTTGATTGGCAGGTAGTTTAACATTACCGCTAAATTCAGCACTCTGGGTACATATTTTTTCTCTATATCTTCTGATAGAAGATAGAGTCTTTGGTTATTTTTGCACCGTATTTTAATTTAAATAAATATAAAGTGAAATATTTATTAGTCTAAGCGTCACAGAGTCGAAGATCATAATTAATCGGTGAGAGGTCTTTATTGAAAGTAACACTTTCACATCTATCTGACAATTTTCCAGAGCACTTTACACATACACTGAGGATGTTAAGAATCTCACGACTCGACTGTGATTGAATTGTACAGGCGCACTTACTCTCACTCTAACTTTTACTTCCTTTCAATCTCAATTATTTTTCCACAATAACGTGGATGGTATCAAACTGTCGTTTAGACCAATGAGATGCAAGTTTCTGTTCAGGCAGAAAGATCCCCTCCATCGTGAAAATCTCACTGACGTACCGGCATGTAACTTTCCAATCTGTGCTCTAATTGGAGAATGTACTTCATTTCAAATTCAGGTGTTTAGAAGAAACGTGCTTTTTACTTTCAGATTGGTGATAAGTTCCAGAGAGACTATTAAACACGTTATCTAAGAATTTTTCGAGACTATCTTGAAAAAAGCTTTTTACCGTTTTGAAACAACATTTCAAATCACTTTAGAAAAGTGTCCACAAAGAGAGTTCAGAATATTTTTACAGGAAAGTCGGTTATAGCTTAATCATCTCAAAAATTGCTCTCACCCACCTCTTACACGTGGTTACGCAAAATTGGTTTAACTAGGCCTAATTCAAAAGGGGTAAATATAATGCTGCACAAATGATCCTCTAAAATGGGTATTTTCACACATCAGTAAATATGGTATTCCAATAAGCGGTTGTATATTTACACATAATTACCGTATTTCTGTGATAATTTGTGTAAATATACAACATTCACATGTGGATTCAAATTACATTTTGCAGGTGTATAAATACTCATTTTAGAGTGCCGCTGTGTGAGACTAATACTTACCCCTCTATTTACTCATTTTGGAATAAATAAACCGGTTTTTCTTTTCTTTCTTTCTTTCTTTCTTTCTTTTTTTCTTTTTTTTTTCTTTTGACGTACGCAATTTTCACTGCTCGAAATCTTACATATTTGCCAGTGTAAAATTAACATGTGATGAAGATGTTTATTTTTCCAAATCCAGTGGTAAATTTATCAATATTCAATTTCTAAACTCATAGGGGATTTAAAAAACTGTCCAAAAGTGGGCATACGGTTTTTTATCTATAATATTGAACGCTAAAAAGCTACAAAGTGAATAACAAAACTCACCGAAAGTTTGGGTTTAACCGGATATAGACAGCTTCCTGACGAAACTCTGCCGCGGAAGTCAAACAGCACGGAACCAATCAGAAGAAAGCGAAACTCCAACCAGCAAGTTAGGAGAGAGACTAAACTCGAATGACGCGAGTTAAGTCAATTATATATACGAAGCTGACAGGTGACTTCAATAGGATGTAATTTGCAAAAGTCAAGTGATGAGAAGTCTCTCAGGGCGATAGAGGGAGACAAACGAGAAGAAGAGATTAAATTTTCCTGAGCTTCAGTGAAAATGTATGAATGACGAGAAGGGTTCGTAGCTCTGAGGAAGTAAAGAGAGATCGGAAAGTATAATGTTGTGAAAAGGTCAGGAAATGCATTCTTCGATCATTTTGCAGATCCCGAGATCACTTTACGACTGGAAGGCAGTGAAAAGAAAGGATTTTGAAGGTATAAATCGACTTTTAGAAGTACCTGTAGTCTATTACCCTTTTTAAAATAGGAAATTGCTCTAAGGATTTGTACTTCTCTTTTGTAATAAATCGTAAATGACCAGATTCTTCCGTCACCGGGAGCATACTATGCTCTGATTGGCAAATTGTTTAAACGTGTTCCAACTTACGGGTCCTTCCGTGAGATAGTTTTTACGGTCTTTCAAAGGTCGAAACTACGTCTTTCAGTAAGTGTATCTGAGAATCCTAAATGACATTAAATGGAGACAAGAATTAGCTTAAGCTCAGACTTTAATTGGCATTGGTATTGACTTTACTTGCTATTAAAAGTGTTTCAAATAATACTTGCAAATAGCACACGATCCATGAGAAAGCCTGTGTATGGTGCATGACTAACAACCGCACTTGGGAGGCGATTAGTTTGTACGCGTACTGACTGCCAACAGACAATGTCAGGGAAAGCGAACGTACTGAATCTCACATACATTTCACTTAGGACTCATGAATAAAAGCAACAAATTAGTCCCTCGTTTGATTGTAACCCTACGGGTGGACTTGATCGTCCAGCGCCTCTGTACGGTTTCTCAAACACAGATACAGATTTGGCTGTTATACACATTTACAGCTATGGTTGGCACAACCAACGTATACTAGGTGATTGAAATAAATGGTAATGCTTACTCAGCTGGGGACCCAAACGGGATATTTGGGCGACGCTCCGAGGATCATTTAGTCCCTGAGAAATAAAATTACCATAATCTTATTGCATTTCTGTATATAACTCTCCCGCTCCCCTCCTAATATATTTCCTGGAAGCTACCTCGAATCCTTCATTACTTTGTCTAGGTACTTGGTCTACGCTCCATTTACAAGATGGGAATAAGTAGAAGCGAGCCATTCCGATGCTAATGAGATGTAGGCCTATGTTTATTAAGCTTGGATATGTTTTAAGTGATCGACCCTGCACCCCTTCTGTTTTTACGCAAATAAATTCATCCACAAAACCTGTGTAACCGTAACCTTGTCTGGTAGTCACACAATGACAATTTTAAAGATGGCAGATAGCTTCTAATGATGCCTTGTTTAGGCATCTGATTTCCTGTGTAAACTCTGATCAGTTTTGCTTCACAATATTTGTGCAAGGAAAGAATGACGATAATACCTGTGCATTTATATCAAAATAACAGTTAACCGACATTGGGATCATTAAAAATGAATATCTATGAGGTACTGTGTTGCCATGGTAGCAATGGGTGTGTTCAAGCAAGGAGCTGTTTGAAGTGTCTGGCCCTAACGGGCATTTATGGCAGCCTGCTTACCCCGTGAACCGTCACAATGATAACCTCGAAACTTTTCCCAGAACGGGTGTATAACGGATCAAAAGCAAATACCCCCGTGTTTGCATTGTAGCAGTTCAGTCGGATTAATTTATTACATGTCTATATTTTAATTTCTTATGCGGCATATAGTCTGTTTTCTGCTGAATTTTAAATACACGGATCACTCCTTGCCTTAAGTTGAATATACAATACTCATATATAGAATAATCAGGGAACTTAGAACATAATTAAAAAGTTAAGTGAAATTTCAATTTGGACGTCGTGGCTGATTTCGCTTCATCATATTTGTTGAGTTGGATTAAGCGACAGATTCATTGGGCACTGACACTGTTAGTAAAATGCCAGCTGGGCATATCATACAGTTCGACAAGCATCAAACGTGATTAAGTCAACTCTTTACTTTGGAAATTAGCAAGAGAAACCAAATCTACCCATTTTGCTGCAATTGATGTTCACTCGTTTCCGATGTGTGACTCTTGTTTTGTAAAATTAAAAGATGAAATTTCTACATTTGTAACCCAAAGCGAACTTGGCAGCAAACATTAGTGAAGTCATTTCCTCATATTGATGAGCAAGTCTTTGTTTTCATTTTCGACCAATTTTCTGTGACCTTGAAGAAGGAATACGGTTTCCTGTGGGTAAAGTAATAATTGCATGTACTTACCATATCTTTAAAGGGCAGGAGCAGTCGTCCCAAACTTACCTTGTAGCAATAGCTAAAATTCACGATTTTCCTCTCACTTCTATTCGAAGTATCCTTCATTATATTTTATGTCTTCCATATTGTATATTCAGGTAAACCAAGCAGTAACTCCCGTCAAATTTCACATTTGAGCGGAGAAAAAATATTGTCACATGACCCTGAAGAGCCAATCATGAAACAGGACAGTGTACTACACTACGTAAAGTTGGGAAGACTGCTCTTGTCCTTTAATGTATGTACGTCACCAATGCAATGTATGGAAAAGTATGAGAAAAGAAGTATAAGAAAAGTTTTGATAAAACCAAAATCCCTTTAATTAGTGCGAAGTTATAATGTAACGTGTGCCTCCTTTACGTTCTCTTCGGATTGGCAATATGGTAAGTCCACCGGCTAATATTTAGGGAGCTACAAAATGGCTTGAATCAAATTTCTCTAGTATGCTGGCATTAATTACTATAAACCCTCGCCCCTTTATATTAAGTATAAGTATGGATTTTGGGACCCTCCTTTTAACGGTTGTGTCAACATTAATATTCGAAGAACATTTGGAGAAGATTTCAGCTTTTCACGCATGCCTCGAGTTATTTTTTGAGATTTCCTGTGATTACAGAAGAGAAAAGTCGTTCATATCATACTTTGATCAGGGAGTTGCGAGGACGCAACTCCCTCCTTTGATTGCCACGGTTCGGTTGTTATGACTTTTAAGTGTTTAAAACTGGGTTTAGATCAATATTAAAAAATACTGAGAAAGGTGTCAAAAACGATGACCACTCATATGTCAAAAATATCTGTCATCGGTTGTAGATATATGAAAAATGCACAGTATAGGAACATTATCTAACCCACCCCCTTTCATGGATTGGTAAAAACCATTTGGGGGTGAAAAGAAGAAAAATACTCTTACGGCGCTAGAAATGTTCCGAACAAACCAGTTTAGTCACGTGAGAATGGACGTGATGGCTACAGTATGTAACTATAATATAGTATTTTTCACATATGCTTCCTCTAAGTGTAACTTTTTTCAAAATCGATGGATTACCCCCTTCCCCTGCATTAATACCGGGATGGAACGGTACAAACAATTACTGTCTTAGTGTAGTATGTGAGGAAAAAGGGTTCCCTACCTCGCATTAACAGTTTTCTTTTCGTTTTGGAAGTACATTAAAACAATATGAGACCTGAAATAAAAAGAAATCAGATGCAATTATAAGGTATGGGAGTTGTCATTCTCCACCACCTGTGAGCCATTTTAGACAAAAATCTCCTGACCAATCTTCAGCGCACGATGCCTCTTATCTCTCGCAGTAGCTTAAGAAGACTTTCACGCGACTATTGACCATACGTTTTCACCCGTCTCCACCTACCACACCAACTCCTTCCAACTCCCATGGAATATACTCTTTTAGCTGATGAAATGCGTCGTTCCTCGTTCCTTCACTAGCTGTGATCACGTGAAAAAAAGTGAAACAAGCAATTAATAAATTGAATGTGTGACATACTTCTAAGAACTGAAACTCCCAAGTGAATGAAGGTAGCCTATGTTTTCAGGGTTTTCATGGAAATAAGGTTAGGTCTTCTTCGGATAACATAAATTTACAATCATAACCATATTATTCAAACTTTTCAAAGAGAAATTTTAACTCCTATCCAGGACACTTTCGCTTGGACCCCATACGATTGGACTCCAGTGCCCCCTTTGGGACACCAAAAGCACATTTTCTAGTTCATGTTGGGGAATTATGTGACTAATAATAACGCATTACCATAAGACTGCGGAGTTGAGTCCCCACCTTTTTTCTTCCCTTTGACTAAGGTGTATATTTAAGGCCACTAGTGTAAAAACGGTGCTTTATTTTGCAAAATTTTAATTGAATTCAAAACGTAGCAATCTTTTCTGTGCGAAGTTTTGCAAGAGATATAGGGACATTCTGCACCTTTAAGTGGAAGCCTCCTGCTAAAATAAAAGATATTTCTCTGGAGGTTGGGGCCGACAACTACTCTTATTTGGAAATTGTAATTTATAATTGTGTAGAAATAAAGGAGACATGATTGAATATAGAATATTTTGGTTTGAGGCAACCGGTGTTGAGCACATACGCTTAGCGTCAAAATTTTACAAATAATCCCCCAAGTTTAACCCTGAGTATGTATACCCTGCATATTCTGCACTGTACTTGTCTTGTTACCGTACATGCAACTCATGGCATTAAATTTCTCAAAGAACTCCTCATCATGTTAGGTCTCTACAAAGGCTGAAAATGTACCTCTATTTATTTCGGAAAAGGTGTCTTGGTCAGAATAATTGTTTGTATTATTGCACTAAAATCATCATGAATCATGGAGTGAGACATGTGACGAATGATCGGGAAGCGCGCAGAATATTTTGCATAAAGGATCATTTCCATGACATTTTATGCAGTCTGTCTGAAATACTGTCAGTTGTTAAAGGTCGTGTGACAAGAAAATGACAAAATAGGTTATTTGAAGTGAAAAGCATAAAAAACCAAGAAAATAGCTCCAATTTCCATCAAAATCCGTCAAAAATTGACCATTTTACAGGGCAACTTCTAATTTGCACTCCATCATTAATAAATATGAGCCTTATACGTTATATGCAAATATTGTGATGTCATGAGAGGGACATGCCATATATGGCTAATATTGTCCTTTGTTTTTGTTCAAGGACAGTTGTAACATTAGTTTGTCCTGAGGGTTTCGTTTTGGAAGTTTGAATTGTGTCCTTGAAGATTGTCAGTATCAATTACCAAACCATAAGAGATAATTAATGAAAGGTTTACAAAAGAAATGTCAACACTTTGCAAAACTCCACCTCATTATTTCTGCATAAGCAACAACTTGCTTTAGAAACATTCAAACTTTGGAGAGGCATTTCTTGAGAACCGTAAAAGATATTGAAAAAAAATCCAACGGATTTTTCCACAGAAAGGTTCACTCTGTTGGTACCAAGTGAAGTGAGGTTATTTTGCTAACATGTCACACTACCTTAACAATTTGTCAGTCAACTCGAGTCATTCGAGTACAGACACGACAGGGAAGGAGGCAAGGAAGAGACCTTCACCATTTATTATGACTGGGGATTTCTTTTTTCCCTCCATTTTTCCATTGGTAGATGGAACTTAAGCTGTGAATCCCCCACTTTAAATAGAGAGGGAGCTGTTCCGTCCATAGTAAGCTTTCCATATTTGGTTCCATGGGGTGTAATTGTACTGCAGTTGGTGTTGTGAGTACCATATTTGTTCAAACCCAATATTTTTTCTTTCTTCGATGCACAGTTCATTTTGCTTACATGAAATATGGCATGCATTTTTATTCATTTTGATTTTTAAATGGCTCTTTTTGGTATTAAAAATCGGTAAATTCAACATGAAAGTTCATGTTTTGACCTAGGGGGTAGGATGAGGGGCACAGCCCGAAAATTATGCCCTCACAACTGGAGAAAAGGGGATGTGAGCCGCTAGATTAAACCAGTGCCTCTCTGATTAAACCAAAAGGTTATAACTTGAGAAGTAAATAGTGAATTCACCAGAATTATAAAACTGAAGGGAACAAACCTAGGGCCACAGGATAATGTTGGGGGCAAAATTTTCGGGCGCGGCACGAAACAGAGCCCAAAGCCCGCACTCCTGCTGGTTTGGTCCAGGGGCGAAGCCCCTGAAGCTCTGAGGTTGTAGCATATATCTGGATGAAAAATAATGGCGGGGGGGGGGGGAGGAGGCCACAAATAGAGGGCTCTGGTCAAGAGCCACGAGATTCTGGTAACTTCCAATGATTTCGAAAATTTTGATTTTTTTTAACAACATGAGACAGAAATGATCACAATTATGGTATAGGACCATCGTCCTTTGTCTATTACCTAACCCCAAACCCTTTAGAAAAATATAGCTCAAACGACTTTTGGACTGTTTAAAAATTATTAAAAATCGATGAGGTGCAAACCCTACTGCTCAGAGATCTCATTATAGAAAAGTTTTAAGATCAACAATCTTGGCAAGGAAAATTCTCCAATTTCAGGAACATCGAATTCTAACACATCAATCTGAAGTGCGAAAAAGTCTTTACTATCTACCAACGTTGGCAATTATCAGTCTCTCAAAAGTGGGCAGTCACAAAGTGTGACCGTTTAAATGAGCTGGATGCACTTTTTCTTCCCTTCTTTGTGTTTTCATTAAAATTTTCTCTTGCTTAAATTTTCCATAAAATATGCATATTTCTCCGTTGGTAATTTATAAATTCAAAATGAAAAGCAAAGCACTTTGAATTAAACAGTGAAGCTTAAAGAAATTTAAAATATGCATAATACGTTGATGGGTTTCTTAACCTTGAAATTGTAAATGTATGAAACTTTTAGAAATGTTCCTTGGCTAAAGCTATTACGAAGTGACAAAAGGACTGATGAAACTAGATGTGAGACAGTGCGGGCGTTTTCAAGTACTGTAGTACCAATTATCGTTAATGACAGTGACGTCTGCTTTCACTGACTTCAAAGCCTCGCCCTTTTGCCCGGAAAAACTGTTGAAGTACGTTTGCTTGTGTGGCTAGATGAAGGAGAAGCAGCTGGCGATCCACGTGTGCACTTTTTGCCCGACAGTGGGCGTGGCTTACCACTGCGACGTCAAATGAAAGCACTCTGTACACGAACCCGGTTACTAAGTGATCTGGAAACTAGTCGATCATTTGTGCATAATCAATTTTCTCATTTCTTTCGTCTACCTGTTCCATGAACTCAATGTTCAATTCAAAATCTGAACTTAATCTGCTTATTATTAGACTTGGGGTTGTTTGTAGCCAAGTATTTAATCTTGGTCAGTACGTTATTACATTATTTCTCACAAAAGTTCAAAATAGAGGGCGAGCTTTAAACTTGACTATTTTGCATGGAGATTTAATACAGTAACAACAGAGCTGAGAATTTCTGAAAGTAATTGAGGGCGTACTCAAAAAGAGTAGCAGATGTTGTATTATCAACTAGTATTAGGATCTTGACCACTGAAGACTACGTTGGGTAGCGATTGTATACAGTCAAACGTTCGCTTTTGGAGTATATTACTGTGCTGAGTATGTTACACACTCTAAGCAACGAAATTTGGTCGTTGCAGAGGCCAGTCGATATAGATATGCATATTCATCATATCTTTGTGTCACATGCTCTAAGCTTCGATATCTGGTTGGTTCCCTTCACTTTTGAAGGGAAAATGCTCAAAAACAAAGGGAAAGTTAAAGCTGACTTGCCAAAATCTCCAAGACCCTGGTAGAGGGCGTACTCAAAAAGAGTAGCAAATGTTGTATTAGCATTATCAACTAGTATTAGGGTCTTGACCAAGACTACGATATATGGTACTGGAAATCAAGGCAATCACTAAAATTATGGCAAATGGAACTCGGCAATTTTACATCATTGCTTGACTGCCGGATTCATCTAAAAGGTGCTTTCACTTTACATCATAATTAAGAAGCCTTTCAAAAATTAACGTTCCACTACAAATGTCACACGTGGTTCGTCAGCTGCTTCTCAGCTAGCTAAACTAAATGCCTACTACACTAGATTTTGCCCGCCAAAATGTCCGTCTCTGGAACAGACGGTGGACATACCAAATACAGGCAGAGATGCAAGAAATGTCAATGTTCCCAGTGTTCACTGTCCTCGAGGTTCAATGTTCCCGAATCTTGGGAAATTCGAACTCCGGGAATAACGAACCTTGCAATCATCGCAAAACTATTGAGATATACGTACGAAAACGGGGAGCATTGAACCCCCGAAATATCGGGTAAATCGCCAACAAATTTGTTGCAAAAAATATTGCAACGTCTACCAACAAATACATAGTTAGGTGAGAATTTACGGCCTAGTTTCTACCCAAGTGGCTTAAGTCGAACCAGCGAAATGGTCGAAACGGGAACGGTCTTTTTTCAGTTGTGCCTCACCGGCTTTTTCCCCCTACCACCTCCACTATTTTGAGCATCAAGCACGATGCAGTAGGTTCCATTTTTAATTACCGGCCAAGACTCGAACTCAACCTCCCGATCGCAAGTTGGTTGCTCTAACCACTTGACCATGCAGTTGACCTCCCTAGCATATAGATCACATCTTTCATTTCTCTGGCTTTGGATGTACAGATATGATCGCCAAGGATTCTTTGACGTTTGTCATTTAAATTTCCAAAACACTCTAAAATAAATTAATTTAAAAATTTCAACTTCTTTTGGCTTGACCTTTGGTGGCAAATCCTTGAAATGTCCTTGGAAAATCACGTTCACTTTAAAAGTGGAGGGTTAGTAAAAAAGCACTGATACTTAAAAAATCATCTCTCTCTATTAAACTACAGAAAAAACTTGAAAGGGAAAATGAAGTTATCTCAATCAGGTCTAAGGATCAGGAAGCCTATATTGAGGACCCTAAACCAGAGTGAGGGTTGGTGAATATCGGCGATATTCGTTTTCTCTTTTGTTCCTTCGACCGCCTTCAAGGTCCCCACCTGACGTACATGAGTGTATTACTATTCTTTATTCACTGTTCCAAAGATTGAAAGGGACGGAAGGAGGATACCTTGCATTGCACCACTGCTCGACAGCCGAATCAAGTGAATTGGACAATTTCCTGAGTCGGACAAGTTCATGTAACTGACAATCGTGTTTTTAAATCAATAGGTTCCATTGATCCACAAGGCCATCCCCAACTCTAAAATATCTTGTTATGTTATGCCTTATCCTATAGTGTTTCGTACCAAATCTCCCTATTATCCTCAATCATGAGTGACTCTTTTGGATTATGTGGCAATATTTTTTCTTACTGAATTTAAAAAAAAAAGACAAAAATAATTCACAGAGAATAGCACCTTGCTTTAACTTTGTTTGTAATAGCTATGTTAATAAACATGTTCAGGAGCACTTGTAATGCAAATATGAAAAGAGTTGCAAGAATTTGATATTTCAAAGTAACTTTGGGGGACTGCCTACTGCTTCTAACGGGACACTTTACCAATGTCGTAGCTAGAAATATTCATAACTGGAAAAGGGAGCAGGGCATATTTTGAGAGGTCCAAACCCAACGTGCAACTGACATTTCATGCATGACCTTGAAAATTGGGGGGCCTGTCTGAATTTTAACCCCCCTCCCTCCTTGTGGCTACGCCACAAGTTTTAACAGAAAAACGTATTTATCTAGCAACTTAATATTCTAACTAATTGGTTGACAGAATAAAGAGACATTGGGGAAGTTTTTTTAAGTGGGAAGAGACATTAATTATGTTGTTAATGACTGTTGCATGGGAATTTTTGAATGTATTACTTGAGAAAATATGTTTATTTGCAAGACAAGACAGTTCCTCTACATGGTAATCTATGACCATGATTTTTTTTATTTTTTTCTATGTTTGCAAACCAATACACGATTGTGCAGAATTATTGTGAAAAATGTGAAACAAACTTTGATTTTCACTTATGTAAATGTAATTAGTCCCTGGCAAATTCGAACATAAAGTGCGGATTGGTAGCTTCCATTCACCAAATTTTTGCACTTATAAGATTACCAGGTGTTTAAAATTATGAAAATTTTTGTTGTGTACAAACTCAGTGAGGGGGAGGGGGTCAAACATATTCAACATATTAGTCACACAGTTGCAACAGTCTCGATCTTCGTGTATTTTTCTTTCGGAAACGTCACTCCTACATACCTTTCAAGAGCCCAACATCCCTTCCCACGTCTTGTCAGGTATTGCTCTTAAGTAGATATTCTACCCGCGAATTTTTTACATACATTTTCCTCAGGTGGTCAAATCACTACATTAATGTTTCATTTTTAAGGAAGCAATCTTTAAGACCAGGTCGTTTATGAGACAGACGGCTCACGCTTCAAAAGAAGAGGACTAACTTGGGATTGACAAACAATTTGATTCAAATAAAGTCCATTAGGAAAATTGTCCAAACTGTCAAAGAGGGTCTATTGCCGTTCTCCAGTCACAAAAAAATTCCCGAGACTCTCTCATTAATGAAAACAAGTATTTAGCGAAAAAAAAAACGTTTTGCAATCTTTAGAAAGACAAATAAAACAATTACGATAAAATTGACAGTTTCACTCGATAAAGATAAATATCCCAAACCAACTGTCCTCCTGTCAAAATTGTGCCTAATTTCAGCTCCAACAGTAACTTACTCTCTGAAATAGAAAGATTTAAATATTGCAGTTCAAATCTAGAAGAGTGGAATTAGTGACCAACCGGACGTTCGATTGATCACTAATTCCATTCTTTAGATTAATTTCAACTCTATTAGACTAATTTTAAATCTATTGATTTAAGAGAGTATTACAATGATTCAACACCAAACGAGAAAACCGGGAAAGACGCAAAGAGTGTTGACTTTTTGGAGCAATCCTTTTCTTCTTCTCAAAATTCTTATTACAATGCTTAGATCAATTAGTATCATCTATGCATTGTCAAAATACCAATCGAAAGCTGGGGGCCGTTCCACAAAGAGTTACGCACAATCTTAAGTTTGATTCACCATACTTAAGCCAACAGTACATCAAACTTAAGATCGTGCTTAACTGTTTGTGGAACAGGCCCCTGTTTTCTAACAGCTCCCTCCGTTAAATCGGGAATGGTAGCTATAGCCTAAAATGTAAATATCGGTCATGTAAACACTATCTGTACCATAACGAGGGATTCAATTTTCACATAAGTGTGCTGGTGTGTGTGTGTGGGGGGGGGGGGGGAGGGGGTATGTATGCATTTAGTCGAAAGGGGAGCATCCAAGAGGGGGATAAAATCTTTTGTAGTCAGACTTAGGGTGCCTGAGCTACCTCAGGAAGGGTTGCCAGTGGGGGTTTTAAGTAGCGGTAAATTTAGTTAGGATATATTTATCAACAGAGTTAAAAGGCCCGGCCAAGCGAATTTTTCTTCAATATAACGTAACTTCTTTAGCCCGGGATAGACGATATCCTGCCATCTATACACATAGGCGTATCAGGCGGGCAGGGGCTGCCCATTGGGACATCCCAGAAAGCTTTTATCTGTGTACTTTAACGCACAGTCTTTCACAACACAATGCCCGAACTGAATATCAACATTCTCTGAAACTTTTGTCCAAAAATATAGAAAAGTATCATAGTCAGGGTAACATATTTACTAAAAATCAAAGAGATAAAAAATGGTGGCACATTTGGGAAGCCTGTCAACCATTCTTCAGCCTGTTTTAAAATCTTTTGCATCAGACTCGGAAGAGCCCGAAATGGTCAATTATTTGATTACTTTCATAAATTTTCCCGAAACACAGGAAACGCTACATTCAAAGTAACATTTTCAAACAAAAGTGATAACAAGATTTGCGACACATTCGGAAAACTTGTGATTTTTTTCCTCAGCCCCACTTCATCCTTGTAGTCTTGCAAAAGTTGGAAAAGTGCTTAAACGTTTTCATCTGCCAAATAAGTTACATGGGGAGACGGAAGTGTGTTCCGGTATAGTACCAAATGGGTCTAGTTTGTCGTCTATCCAAATTCGGGCAATGGTAAAGGAAATCGGATTCGTTGTTTTTCAATTCCATAATAATCCCTTGAGAGGATGTTGTCCTAGTATATTTTTCCCCGGTCTATTTTTTTCTTAAACCCATCTCAGAACGTGGCAATTTTTCAAAAGGTTTTTGAAGTAAAACCATTTATAGTCGGGAGTTCGGGCAGTCACATCGGGGAGGTGTTACTAATAACAACTCCCTGGACACAAAGACAGTTTTATCAATTCAATTGGCCTATATCTTGATTTACCCAAGAGCCGCATGTGGGTAGGGAACAGCATGTTTTCAATTTCGTTTCACAGTTTTACCCGAAAAGGTATTAGACCATTTTCATCCAATAGAAGGGGTACATTTTACCTGCATGACAGGTATTGGCCATAACCTAATCATACCTGACCTGGTAGCTCTGGGAAGGAGACTCAGACTACCTGATTCCTTTGTTGGGGGAGGTCCTCCTATTGGTCCAGCACAACTTTTCAGTGTGCCATGCATGGGTGACTTTGAACATTCCAAGTTTTGAGGAGTCCATATGAGGCTCGTGACTGCCAAGAATGAGCTGCACAGAGTTAAGAACCTTTTTTTTTTTAAGTTAAGAACCTTAGTTGTGGTTAAAGTTTTTCTGTACGTCCTGCTTATAAATAGTTTTCCTAAAAGAAATTTAGTTTGAAGCGAATAATATTTTGCAAACGAAACTTAAAATAGCGAATACTTAGATTCTATTTTTAAGCTTGGGAAATGCCATTTCCGGTCATCGGAGGGGTCTTTTTTAAAATTTTCTGCACTCTCTACGCCAACTGATTGGTGACGCTTCGCTTTATCTTTCAGGCAGACTTACATTTTTCTGGCAAAAAACTTCTCTCCCAAAGCTGAAAGTTCCCACGTGCATGTATGTCTGTAGGGGATATTTTTATCCAAAATTTTCCTTGTAAGCCTCGCCCCAACTGGATGATGGCGCTCCGCTTAGATAGGCTTCCCGCAATTTTTACTCAGTCCAAAATCCTGGGTGCGCCACTGAGTAGAATTGTAATAGGAACCAGAATCCAAAACAGAGTAATGTGCGTGGAGGGTAAATTTTAAATTTCTGTCTCTCTGCGGTGAAATCCGAAGAACCGGTAGTTTCCAGTTCCTATAATCAAGATGCATGGTACCTTCGCCTTCACTTACTTACATGTTAAGCAAAACTATTTTTTTTTCATTTTCGCCAAGATTTTATTGGATTTGCCAAGGTTAGTTAAAATGGATTATATGCTCTCTACGTTATAATTATGTTTCTGTCTTACAAGAGTTCTGAAAAAGATCACCCAAGGGGAAAGCTAGACCATCCCACGACTTACTCGCCTTCCCGTTTCCCATCTCTCCGCTCACCATTGCCATTTTATTTCTCTGAAAATTTAGACGAAAATTGTGCTGTGAGAAAATTCTTAATGGACTTTTAATGGTGCAAAATGAAGGGATTATACTGCTACATAAAGTGCTGACAAAGTCACGGACAGTGTACCCACGTCATCAGTGGAGTTTCATGTTTACTTAAGATTTGACCCAAATCTGTCAGGGTGACGTTCAAATTAAATTTGCCATCTTGGCATCTAAAGCGGATGAATAGAGTTCTTTAATTAAAGTGTGCTTTGGCTTTGACGGTACGTTAGCCCATAGCGATGAAACTTTTAATCAGGTGTCACATAGTTCCGTAAAATTTCAATGAGTGTGTCTCCACCTGTGGGGATTAATTTGCAGGCACCCAGTAGAGTGTCGGTTAAAAGTGATAATGTTGATCCGCCCAAATCGTTACTGAATGAATAAATCCGAGGATGCCATATATAGCTCACATATCTCCTTTGTGTCAATTTATCAGGGACATGACTAAGCTGTTTTCATAATTCAGGCCTGTTTTTGATAGAACATCGCCAGTGGTAATGGTACAGGACGAAGTGTATAAGCAAGTTCCATCTTTGTCAAATTAACCCACTTGAATAATTAAGGGGCCCGTTTGTACAATTCGATGCAACATTCTGGGTAGTTTTAGGGAGGACATTTTGAAAAAGTTTGTTGTTATATTGAAAATATTTACCTCAAAGGTAGGGAAGTATATGGTGTTCGTTACGATAGACTTGATCCAACAAATGGATACTCAAGTCTCACGCCCTTTGAATGGAGAAAGGAGGTCGCGTCCCATTCCGACAAATTTGAAATCCATACCGGAATAGTCAGTGAGTAAAAGTTTAATCTGGTAGGAAGACAACGAGGGTCTCCAAAAGCTTTATGCTATGGGACATACATGTTGGGTCCCAAATCAGGTATATCTCTTACATCAGAAAGATTAGAAAGATAGACTGAGTGAAGGGCAAGAGCCGTCGCTCCAAACGTCTCTCTTCTACAAACTTATTTTGAAATGACAAGTAACTTCTCATGAATTCTTCCTGGTTTCCTTCCAAGCACCTTTGGCTATACTGAGGGACTTAAAGGGAAGAACTAAGCAAAAATTTAATTTTCATATGTGAAAGAGGAACCAAAACTACACAGTGTGCTGAAAGTTCCATTCAAATCTGACATGTAGTTCTCGAGACATCAGAAAATGAAGTTAGTAGATTTGTGTTCCAAAGTGAGTTTGAGGGCAGCAGAGCTTATATCATTTCCTCATATTGTCAAGGAATGCTTTGTTTCCCTTTATTTTGTTAGACTGTTGTGTTGACCTTGGAGTTAAATGGAAAAGGACCTCCCTGTGGGGGATGCAAAGTTTGTAAAGTTCTCATGCCACTTTGGTAATCACATTTTAAAAATGTGCGTTTTTTTTTGAGGAGAAAATCAACTCTTAAGTTAAAAGAAAAACAAAAGACTGTGCACTAATGCGGGGATTTTATGTCATATGTGGTTGCTTCAAGTTCACTTTTTGTTGAAAATGTGAAAACTTTACGTACTCGTATTTTGAGAACCACACATCGGATTCCAATGCAAATTTCACCAAAATGCTCAGAATAAGTACCCCTCTGACATACCAAATCCTATAATGACCTTAAACCCTTCTTTTAAATATTTAAAAAAAACCAATATAAAACAATGATTTACTCCACATAAGGTTTCGGCAATTCAGTAAGAAAAATATTGTCACATGATTCTCAACAGCCATTCGTATAATAAGGGAGACTTCGGCCTCTCCAAAACTCAATTCACAGTGATCGCCGGAAAGCGAATACCAAACGTTATTTCATAACAGATTTGTTGAAGGGAGAGGGGGTTATGTGACGGGAGCTCATATTTCCAATTTTGCATGAATGGGGTGTCACAGGTGCATGCGAAGGCGTGTTAATGATCATTCATAAGCGCGCATAATCATGCCAAGTGGATCCAAGGTACAACTATGCACTGGGAGGGGGGGGGGATCTGCTTCCAGTGAAAAAGTAGGGAGAAATGTTTTCCAATATTTGTCAAGTATTCCCCCAAAATCGAAGTAAGTTCTGAACATATTTTTGATCAATCCGATGCTCGTGCATCCCTAGAACACTACGGGAGTATCATTTTTGGCCCAATGAGGGGGTTTGTAAAGCAAAAACTTTTCTTGAATGCTCCTCGCCAACTGATGATAGCACGAAGTCAGTACATTAGTTACTCAGTTAAATAGAGTTTTACGGCCCAGTTTCCAACCTATTGACTAAGTCAGTAGGACTATATTGCCCCTCCCCCAACAATTTTTCCTTCTCCTCCCTTGCATTTATTGTACAATTTAATAATACATGTCCATTTAAATAGAGGTGGTGAGCGCAACGCAGTGATGTAGGTGAGAAACCTCTCTATTGATGTCGGTACCATCTGTCGAAAGATTACCTTTGAGTTATCTTGTGCATTTAAAACTTTCAGTTTTTGGTCATATTCCATGCACAGATACTTACAACTGTGGACTTAATGCGTGTACATCTGACAGTCGACCAGAATGGTAATTCATCAATTCGCGTGTGCGGAAGACAAAGTATATTTTGTGAATACCATGCACTGGTGAAGAATATTCCAGATGTATTATCCATGGTGCCATTGAGATTTACCTGCAAAGGCTTTGTTTTAATGTTGCCATAGAGATGAAGATGTAATGCAAACAGAAATTAATTAACTCTTCGGCTGCAATGGCAAAAGTTGTTCATAGAAGTTATGCCTACGTCATTGCGTTCAATGGGCTGAGTCTCTCTATTTTGCCATCCAGACGTCTCTTGTAGAATAATTGTTATAAGGTCCTTTCGTGCTCGTGTATCTGTAAAATATCTACTACGCATGACCAGTATCATTCAGTATGCCAAACTGAAAGGCGTTGTCGTCACACGCATGACCTCTATACTACCGATTTATTTAGAAACCAAAAAATAACCATCTGAGCCTCTGTTAAAGTAGGTTATCTCCAAACGTGAAAAACATGGGGATAATTTATAAGCCTTATACGTTTTAGATTGTTAGACAGACTGTGACATAATATGAAAGCATAGCTCTTTGAAATATCAACATATCAACTCGGCATTACTTACACTAGTGTTTACGTCATTATTTGAGGAAATTCGTTCAATGAGCGCTGGTTTGTCCTGAACATTGGAAGATGAGCACAATAACACAAATTCCTTGCTCAAACATGCTCGTTTACACTAATTTGTGCACGCAAACTTATTGCTATACACAATTAATATATGTAGTTGTATTCGCCTATTTAAAGCGGCAATCAGAGTGGTCATTCCGATCTTCCACACCTTTAATTCTGCGTAACATTTGTACATTGACTCAAAACTAACAAAAGTGACCTGTGATCAAGATTGTCGCGATTGGTTACAGTTTGGTAGAGGCTGTCTTGTCTCGCATTTTGGTAGAATTTTGTTACCCGTCAACTATTCAGAAACTTTCATTCAACAGTAAGAAAGTAAATTTAACTGTTCTTCTAATCCGAAAGACCTCTTTTATGTTTCTATATTCGGGTAAACAATCAGCACAGAAAGGAAAATCGAGGTAAACTGGAACAAAAGGTTAACATTTTCTGTCAAACTCTGCTTGCCTCTTTTAGCTGATCCTGTTCCATTCCAAATTTTTACCATTTATTACTAAAGGTGGTTTGTAATATAGCCATGAGATCTGTCAAAATATGATTCATGTTGCACATCTTATAAAATCAAACACTTTTGATCACTTACATATAGAAATGTTTTGAAATAATTTTCTGAAGAAATTTTGAAATCCATATAAAAGGAAAAGGGATTAATCTTTTAATGTGGCACTGTTATGCATAGCAGGATTAAAAGAGCTGTAACGGAATATTTGTCATTCCCCCCTTCTAACCGCACAAAGAATAATTATATTAAAAAATCAGGTACTTTTTAGACGAGTTTTTCCAACACTGCATTTAGAAACGATCAGCACTTTTGTCATTATTTGTATTAATTAATTAAGTGAAAAATTATATAAATGCATTAAAACTTATGCATTTCTAGGCAACACTGTAGATTAGTTATGAAATACAGATTGGAGAATTTCATGCAGTGACACAGGGTTACATAAAATTCCCCGACAGGGCAGCATGTCACTATCCCCTTTAACATGTGATGAACCTAAACACTCCCAATCGGTGCTTCAGACGAAAATCTGGTTCTTGGTACAAAGTTAAGAAGCTTAGAATTACATGGTCACCAGGGAGGTGATACTGATAAAACCGTCCTCCCTACTGTCACATTCATAGTATTTTTATGAATTGCCGTAAAGCCACCTGCCTCGGGTCTTTCCTGTTTCATTTAGGCCCACACATTTCATTCTGATACGCTTTGCATGCATTGCGAGGAACTTCCTTGCTAAAAGTAATTTGATGTGAAATATCTGACGGCAGAAATACATGTATTTGAACATGTCTGATACCCAAAATGACAAGAAAGGTATACAATGAAATCCAAAATGTTATAGTTTCCCCTTTACTGGTGAAGTGATATGTTCTCACAAGGGATTACAATCGCGACTGATTTAACAAAAAGAGGAATCATGCGAATCGAAAGAAGTAGACGAAGACTTTGATAAAATGATTCTGCACTGATAGACAAGTGGGGACTCATCATGTTGATGATAAAACATCGCTCTATCGCCTTCGACGCCGTAACTTAACGGGATAGGTGCAAAAAGATAAAGGCGACCATTTAATTCCCCATGAAATTTGACATCTTTAATAAGTTAGATGCATAAAGGTCTATCTATCATTATGTATCTGATTCTGGCAGATACGTGATTCTTCGCACAGCATCATACATCCCGTTTTCTCTTTCGACGAGCCCCCTTTACCGTTGAGAAGATGAACCTCTTTAGGAGACTCTCCCTTGTGACGTTGCATCACGCTGTATGCTCTACTGCTAATGAATAACCAACTCCATTGCGGGAATATTTGTCTGCGTGTTGAGTTTTCGAGACAGTAATTTTCTAAGCATACATACACCTCTCGATCTGGGTTCCTTTAATTATATGGAAACATGAATGTCCATACCCGGAGATGTTAGATTGGCCATTTAATTTCTTAAAACCGACTATACGGGTTTTGATGGTTAGATACGATTGTGCTTGAAATCAGCTGTAAATGTAATTAAGTTAGTCCTATGTGAGCTAATTGAAGCAGAAAGAAAACACGGTAAGCTTCATATGCGTTTTGAAGGAGCAGAGCGTCTCAGAGAACCATTGTCTATTGCCAATTAAAGTCTTGAGGAACAGATCCGAAGGAAGGGGTAGGGAGACGCGCACCCTATTTCTGCAGAGCGATGCATTTTGCAATGTTTCCTTTTTTGCAGACTCCCAGGATGGCAATCACTGTACCCCATACCTCCTTTTCCACAATCCTTGATTCCGTCCTTGCATGGTCTGGCAGGGGCGTCGATCTAGTTTTTTGATGAGGGGAGGGGGATTTTCCAACAGTTTAAACCCTGGATGATGTCTCAGACAGGATTCTTTTTTAGCACTCCCTCACACGAGCGCAAACGTATACCCGCACAAACAACACGCACGTTTGCTCACATTGGCGCGCACAAACAAAATATATATGTAAATGGTGCATTATATATGCAGTATCTCGAAGGCGTTTTCATCTGCGTACCACAATGTTTTTTTTATTTTTGTTTATTCTGCCTACATTATTGGTGGAGCGGGGCAAAACGATTTTGCCCCACCAACAGTTTCATTGAGGAGCAATTGCCCCGCCCCAATGATCCACGGCCCTGTGGTCTACAGCAAAGGTTTCGTTGACGGGATTCGTGGATAAGTAGGCCCGTATCTGGGCAAAACTCATTAGAATTCAAGCCAACATTGACCCCCTCCTTACAATTGATTAACATTCAATACGTAGAGGATGCATGGTCTTCGTAAAGAGATAAACGCGAGGCAATGGAATGCTATTTGTTTTAGTTTTGGTTGCTTGGTTAGCAATTGTTGTGACACGCTTAATGTTGCTCTACTCTTCGAGTGAGGTCACATTAATCGAGGTCTCCAAAAGTAAAAGTGTAGGAAGGTGAAAATGCAAAAGGTTGTCCAGCTCCCTGGTTGTACACGATGTAAGGCCGGTAGACCCCACTAATGACTGCCTGCAGTCACTATAAGCATAAGCGCTGATCAGATTCCTCTAAAGGCTTATCGTATAATCGGCTTCATTCGCTAAGCATGTTTGTTTCCTTCAAAAACAGCGAATCTCTGGTGGCGCCAGGAAAAAATGAGACCTTTCCCTCCATACATGAACACTGTCGCCACTTTTGGTGAGAGGATATTATTGCAGTCGAAACTGCAATTTAACAGTCTTCGTTCAGACAATTGTGTCATGCAGCCAGTGACTTATTTTTTTTTTTAACAGGTCGCTATGATCAGTGCACGTTTCGAAATAGCGCCCTCGAATATTAAAAGTTTTTACGGTAGTGCTTTTGTCGTCTGTTAAGCTGCAGACAAACTATAACAAATTTGGAAGGAATTCCGGTCCCGTTTTTCGGGTTTTTTTGTTAAAATCTCCTCCTACAAAATTTAGGGAAAATTAATATATAAAGATATCAGTTAATTTAGGGGGAGGGGAAACAAGTAGGCCTATGTGAAATGTTTACTCTTGCAATATAGTGAAGACAGATCATGTCCAAGTGACAGTAAGTGAGAGCCTGTCAAAGAAGAAGTGGGTCAATTCAATTACACTTCGCATTTCCATTTTTTTGGCAAAAGGAGTTCAAATGCCCTTCACCAACTTAAGTTAATCAGTAAATTTTGTTTACATTATTGGATAACAAGAGTTTTACTTAATCGATAATCTTTTTCACATTATCAGTTCAAAGAAATGTTTACATTATCGGTATTTTTTGTACATTATTCATTGTTTTTACATTATTGGTGATTTTTTTTTACATTTTTGGTTGTAACATCCCTGGTGTGGTTTAAAAAATTTGCGAAGTTTTTTTTTAAACATCTGATCTATCTTAAAAAGCTCCTCTTATAACCCAATGTACTTTTGACTGTGTTGTAATCAAGGTTGGCTTTGGGAATCTCTGGCTGGAAGGCATCCACCATATATAGTGTTACAAACCCCTTCTAGAGGAAGCTGCCTTCAGTCTCAGACACCAAGCATTGACCACAACACTAACTTTTGAACCTATATATAAATGGTAATCTTAGGAGTTACTTTCTGCAAATTCCAAAGATTGAATGACACTTTCAAAAGGGTATTAATATGGACTAAGCCAACAGTACCCTTTTGTAACTTATGGCCAAAATTTTCTACAAGTTTCATCTTTGACCTTAGGTCAGGTTAGATTGAGTTTTTTCTCAGTTTTTAACCAATGTTTTCAAGTCCCTACAGCCAAACTGCTTTTCTCAGTTGTGAGACTCACTGGCTTCTTCTCCCTAATCCATTGCTTATGCTGGGCACCAAGCACAGTGGCAGTGTGGGATCCTTGTTTAAGGTCTTAGATTTGACTTGATCAGGAGTCAAACTGTAGACCACCTGGCTCAAAGTCAGATGCTCTAATCAATTAACCACACACTTTTATTCTTTGAAACAACTTAGTAAGAAAGAACCAATCACATCTAAAAACCAAAAGACATGTAATTAGTCATTCTCATATTTAATATAGTATGACATCTTTCAAGCATATTTCATCCATATAACCAGCCAAACATCATTTGAATATTCATTAATGTACAAGTGCTGTAAAAATATTTTTACTTCACCAATTAAATAATTGCCAAAAACACAACTGAAATTTCATTTCAGAGAGGAAATTCTTTTGTTATTGTATATACTTCATTCAGTACCCAATAACTAATATCACATCTGTTTTTTCAATGACAAGAAAATAGGATTTCACAAGGTCAGTCTGATAAGTCAGGTGAAGGGGAAGGTGTATGAGGTCAGGCGAATGTGTAGGAAATCTCCCAACAAAGAATTTTGATAATCACTGATGAGTACTGGAGAAAAGAGAAAAATGAAGGGGATTGATGAGGAATAGATGGGGGAAGGGGGGCATTGCACACATTGATTGATTGGTAGGCCCCTAATGGTCATCAGATGTATATATATATGACCTATGCAATGATCTTTGTGCAGTTGTCCTTACCCTCTGAGACATCACTTGATCCAGTGGCATGCTCCCTCCTACATTAGTCCCAGACATATTGACATGGAGACCATGTACTGAATACTGCACCTCTCCATACCGAGACTTCACACTTCACAATACCAAGTGCTTACCTCACAATGTCTCACACCTCATGTGACATCACATGCTGCATAAGTGTCTCAAAATCACATACTACATGCCCTATCATTTCTAAATTCAAAATCTGATAGGATTTAAGTGAGACATGCTTTCAACAAAAGTCCTCTTTCTTCAGAGTTGCCATAGGTGTACTTCTACTAAATTTGGCTGTCCATTTCAAATGACATTCTCATTTTCACTTAAGGCCTGTGTACACTGGACACCTTTCAGGACACCTGTATGGCAACATGTTGCCAAAACACCTTGTGTCTGAAAATGTTGCCAGTGTGTACAGGACGGACACAAGCCTCAACATGTGTCGCAACTTGTGTCTAGTGTATACAGGGCCAAAATGTTTGTGTCCAGTATTGTTGGCAACATGTCATGACACATATGTCCTGAAATGTGCCCAGTGTATACAGGCTTTTACTTCATAAGGCTGCAGTCAGATGAGACCAACACCATTTGCAGAGATGCCAACATTTACATCCAGAAATCAAGGAGGTTTCACACAGGAATCAGGGAGGTTTTTTAGAATTACATAAAACTTAATGAGAGAACCAGAATGCAAAAATGCATTGAGGTTTCGATAATACATAAATGTTCCGTTTCAAAGAGTGCCATCATGCACCATTATCTTCTCATTCAAATGTTATAATAGCATGTTCAAAATATAATTTTGTCATTCCAGATGACCTTTTGACCTTCATAAAAGCCATACATAGCTAGACATACAAACAACACACAGACAAATGGACAAACAGCTATCTTGAAAGATCATATTTAAAAAGGTTCCCGGGCTTTGACCCCTGGAGACCCCAGATGATCTTTCATATCTGCCAAAAAAAATGGGGACCATCCTCTGACCATAATGCATCCACAAACCCATATATGAAATCTATCCCAGCTTCCTTCCTTGAGATATCGTGTTAACGAGGTTTTCAGACTTTGACTCCCAGTGACCCCAGATGACCTTTGACCTCCAACAAAAATTACAGGGACCATCTACTTAATATAACGCATTCACATACCAAATATGAAATCTATCCAAGCTTTCTATCTTCAGATATTGTGTTAACAAGGTTTTCAGACTTTGACCCCTGGTGACCCCAGATGACCTTTGACCTCCACCAAAAACAATAGGGTTCTTCCTCTCAATATGGCGCATCTATGTACCAAGTTTGAAAACTGTCAGACATTCCTATCTTGAGATATCGTGTTAACAAGCAAAGTGTCACAAACACACACACCTACACACACACACACATACATACATACACACGCACGCCATCATGATTGCATTGGTTTCTCTTATCATCGAAACCAAAAACTTTCTTGAATCAGGGAGGTTGTCATATTTGCTTGCTGGAATGGACAAAAATTCTTGAATTTTCAGGAAGCCTCCCTGAGAATCAGGGAGAGTGGGCACCTCTGCATTTGTGTCCATGTAACTGGCAGTGTAACCCCAAGGTCAGCCATAAACTGCCTTGTTTGATTTGTTACAGCTGTCTTCTGTCTCTACATTCTGACTGTGTGGATGTGGCCAGTGTTAGAATGACGGCTTCTTCTCAGGTAACCTCTTCCCTAACTCTCACCCTAATGCATACTTTTTGGTACACAGACATTGGAACAAATAAGTGTCGAAAAACAGCGCTGCCCACTTTCAATTCTAATTGTCTATGGGGCAGTTTTCCTATCTGACCTTACATGCTTCATTGCATTATTTAATTTCACCCATTCCGTAAAATCATTTAAAAAATTGGAAACAGTACATACTAACAAGAAGAATGAGCATCTTTTGAATTTTCTTTGCTTTGAAAAGTAGTTCTTTTTCTTAATGTCTTAAAAATATGCACAGGTGCCATGCTTTCTCCCATGGTCCCATGGTGCGCTGCTCTTTGTATGAGATTTAAATTTATACTGACTTTGTTTTGCCCCTTTAAAGTTGTGTAACTCCTTCAAAAACTCAGCACAAGGCCAGACAGCCACACCTGAGGTCAATCATACATACAACTACTATCATTATACATGATATACATGAAAAAATTTGGTTCCTCAGTCGGTTAGAAAGTATATCTATAAATATTCTAAATTTTCACTATATATACACCATTTAAAATAACTAAGCTAGAAATTAAATTTCTGTTCCATTTAAATACAATATTTACAGGCCTTTAAAAAGCATTCAAAAAGATACAATCTTGATAAAAAATGTTAAACTCTAGAAAAGAGTCCTTAATTTATTTACATGATTATACAGTAATCAATTTTCTTCAAAAGACCCTATCAATTTCCAACATATACCCCAAAGTCTAGTGTACTTTGTTTTCTTCCCTTCACCCCCTCCTGTATTTTTTAACTAAAAATAAGCAATAAAAATGCTAAGTATCATTTTCTCTATAAGTTTTTGGTTTTGCTAGTGATGAAAAATGAATTCAACAACCTTCCATGAACCCCTAACTTAATTGATAAAGGTTCATTGACTACATGCTTTCCTAGTTTAAGAAATGTGTACAGTACATGTTATTTTTAGAGTTGCACTTTTAAAATATTTAAAGATAAAGGCCTTCATAGCTCGTACAAATATCCCATTGTTCCTTATTAGCTATTAAGGTCCTGCACGCAGACAAAATTTTTCAAGGTGTTGTATCACCCAGCCAAAAGTTATCAATTTGAAATTTTTCAACAGAGAGCAAACAATGGTCTCAGTGTGAAAACTGAGTAATGATCACCTGAAAACGATCAACTGTTGCTTTCTTCATTGATTTAGAAGACATTTTGATATCTGCTCTATTTAGATCACTTGTCGAGACAAATGTCAAAGGTTGTTCTGAACTGCTTCAATCATGTTTTCACTTCATGTGTGAAAAGATGCTAGTTTTTGAAATCAACATGGATGGAAAACTATTCCTAGCACAGGGAATAATTTAGCATTCAAATTTTGCCTAGCAGTTTTGAAGATTTTTGAAGTCTGTCACACATTGTTTGTGAAAATGCAAGGGTTATGCACACAAAAAATTGCTACACAATTCGTCATTTAAGTAGCAACTTGGCCTGTTTGTGTAGCAAATTGGGATGCGGTACTGGATAAATTATTCCCTGTAGTAGTGTCGGCGACACCTTGAGGTGGTTGGGCCACAAAAAGAATGCCTGAGGAAACCTAAGAAAAATTACATTGCCATATATCTTCCTGTATATTAGTGCTGTGAGGCATTGGCAGGAACTCACTACCTGTTTGCAATGATCTCAAATAAGCCAATCAATCTGTAAAATATCTTACAAAAATGTGACATGATATCTCAAGATCACCCTTATATTTATTTAACACAGAGCAGATCGTTTTTACACCTGGGAACATGCTTGTCAACACTCTGTATATGAGTGTCAACACTCTGTATATAAGATCTCAAAGGCATGTGGCATTGCCACAGAACCATTTGTAAATAATTTGGTTGTGACCATTTTCAAAATTTGCTATAGGGGTGGGGAAGCACTATAAAAAAAATTCTCACACTAAGATTTATCTCTTGAGACCTTTTCAATACACAACCAAAAAGAAGGAATATTTTTGTTTCCAAGAAACAGAAGTAGTTGAAATGTTGCAAATCAATTTCATTTGGAATTACAACTCAAGTTGAAGGGAAATGACTCTAAAGTCAGCTAGGTCCCACACTTTATTGACTAAAGGCTGGATAGGAACAACCAGGATGTAACACAGGTGTGTCTGTATCTGCAATCAGTATAAACAGTACATAACAAGAGAAAAGGTCAATTTAACCTTATTATAGTACCATATATTTGTAACAATTGAACACTGTTTAACTTTGAAACTACTGTATGTCTATGATTGGCCAAGAATAGCAAAAGAAAACCATGGTTCCCAAAATTTTACACCACATAAAAATTTGTAATTTCAAACTGGGTTAGCACACTGCATTCAACCTTTATATTCCATAAAGAACTGCAGGCAATGATCAACTATTTCATTTGCATTTTTCATGTCTAAAAAACTGTGGCTCATGTTTCGATGTTAGATCCAAGCTTCTTAATATCCTCCTACAGTGTATGTTGATTCTTCTGATGGGGAAATAGCTTTGACTTATAGTGCCTTTCCACTCATAGACTTTGAAAAAAAAATTTGCATTACTTTCATGAAGAACTGCAGTCTATTAAGAAAGAAATACAGACCATTGCACATAATTTCAGCCATGTGGCCCAGGGACATCCTCTAGAGACCCAGGAGGTTGGCACTAATGAACATAGCCTCCAGCAGTATGATTCCTACTTCAAAGAATATACATCACTATGGTCTCAAACAGAATTTTGGGCAAGTTCGATGAGTGCCATCGCACCAAGAAGCTTCTCTCTTTGTTCTTGGAGCAGTCTCCTCACTGAGAGTTTCCTCTTCTTTGGTGTTTCACGGATTTCGTCAGTATCATCATCATCTTTGTTTGCACTGACTGCTGTTCGCTTCCTGTTCTTTTCCTGAATGCGGACATTCTCACGTTCTGTGTACCTGAAAAAATAAATAAATTTGCAACGTGGACTGGAGGTCTTAAAATTTCAAGTTTCACCACAAACTAGAAAAGTATCACTCTATAAGGGGTTACCTCAAAGTCTACAGTATCTTGGCTAGCACATGGTTTTACTTTGTACAATAAATTATACAGTCGTACATGTACATTGTACATGTACTACTGTATAATTTGCAAAAGTGTCTGGTCACAAATTTTTGAATAATAATCCAAATTAAATCTTTAATTTCTCTCAACTCATGAAGCAATCATGTACCCTCAATTGAGTCTTTTTTTCACAAATTTTCCTTGAACTGTGCTTGTAGAGAGGTGTTATATAAAAGAAAGAAATGAATTATATAAAAGCCATTTTGCAGTACCAGTTAGCAAAGCCCTCTTCTCTGTAAAATAAGGACTTTGTACTGATATTAAAGGCTGCTTGTCAACAAAAAACACTTCTCTGTTCAAAGATCAATCTGAACAAGGTTTTATAGCTCACTTTCTAACCATCAGGCCATGACCTGTTTTCCTCTTGTGGATCACTGGCCCTACTCCATTGCTTATGCTGAGCAGTGAGCACTAAGCAAAATGAAGAGTACAGTAGGTTCCAGTTTTAAAGTCTTCAGTGTGACCCAGCCAGAAATCGAACTCCTGATGTCTGGGCTAAATGTCAGTTGCACTAACCACTTGACCACGCAGACCAGTCTGAAGCTATCACTACGATTCATCCTTGGATTAGCCCTTTTTCTATCCTTGGATTTTACCAAGCATGAATCAAGTGATGAATTCCAGGAAGAAGCCAAGGGTGAATGCTGTGAAAGCTTCAGGTTGGAGTGAGCCCAGCGATATCGGATCAAATAACTGACCAATTTTTGTGAGTTTTAGATAAAATTGCCTCCATCCCTGGTCAGAAAGAACCACAAATTTGCCTTCCTGTGTAAATATTTGACCGGTATGAGAGGACCACGGACTTACTGTATTTCGTGACGTCACATTGACAAATAGATTTTATGGGACTACCCCTATCCGATAAAAGCTGCCTGCCAATGTGAAGTCACGGAATAATCGGTATAACTTAGAATTTCATAGTCCTGCGAACAATTTATATATCTCCACAGGGTGACAATTTTTTGTTCCTCTTTGACCGAAGATGGAGGAGATATTACTTACAACTCGCAAAAATCTAAGCGAAATCCAATCAGATATGGCTGTAGTATGACCTGGCCTTGTCAAAGTTTGACTGCATGTGCAACTACAATCTTGGACAAAACTGTTGGGACACTTTGCCATAATATTCTTGAATCTCAGTTCCCAGGCTTTCATGAAACCTCACTACCCTTTCCAATGTTGCACAGTAAGAATGACCGATTGCCATAAACAGAATAACCATGATCAACATTGTGAAGGGGGGGGGGGGGGGCGGGGGTGTCCCAACGAGTTTTGTCCAAGATTGTCTGAGTTTTAAGTGAGCCATTTGCGAGAACAATTTAGATAGAAAATGGTTACTTTTTCAAGCAGCTGTATTCAGTAAAGTTTTTTCGGAGGCCTAGAGGTTTGTTTTAATGTAATATTTTATTCATTTGTTTATACTGATTTATTGTTGGTTAGGCAGATCATAATAAATAAATAATAATAATCAAATTAAAAGGAGGATGATAACTATTGTTAAATTTTAAGACGGAAAACAAAACAGTTTCTTCCACAGATACAGGAGTCTCACTCCTATTGCAAACTAGTGGTAAGAAGGAAAGATTTTAACTGAAAGAGTGCCATGATCTACCATGGAAAGTTAAAAGCCAGAACTGCAAGCCAAGCTTACTATACTAACAATGGTAGATCGTTAATTAGGGCTGGTTATAGACATACTGTATTTTTAAGCGAATTTGACATCTGTGACTCCATTTTTCATGCTACATGAAGCTAATGAGGTATCTCTTATGCCTTCTTTTAGTGGACTCAATTTCTTTACGTTTTACTTTCAAATTTGCTCTCAAAACAAATTGCAGACCGTTTGGTTAACTTAGCCCCCACCCCCGGTCTCGTCAAATCAGTATGTATGGCGCACTTTTTGTACAGTTTCAGCTACTCGAATGAAAGTTAATGCGCTGAGGTGAAATGAATATACATGCAAGTACTTTTTTACTTATTTCTGGTAAATTACTTAAACATGAAGTAATCGGCAGAATACAACACGTACTTCTACTGAATGGGGTTTTTTTTTGGTCCCTGTTCAGACAGTATTGTGAGCCCAAAATACGTCACTGTTGAAAATATCTTCCTGAACGAGAAGACGCTTTGATCTTAGTTAGCAACCTCCCCAATGTTTTTAGCCTCATTAGTATTATGTTAACAAGAACTTCAATATGGGCTAAGAATATGCTGATTATTCTCTGCTGCTGTCCTATCACCTAAAGAAAAGACACCACCCTTTTGCAAATCAAACCAGCGCAAAGAAACACTTTCTACCGTGTGCTGCGAGTAGTTCTAACTTTTCAAATTTCTCAGACAATCTTGGACAAAATTGTTGGGACACTTTGCCATAATATTCTTGAATCTCAGTTCCCGGGCTTTCATGAAACCCCCGCTCCCCTTTCCAATATTGCGCAGTAAGAATGACCGTTTGCCATGAACAGAATAACCATGATCAACATTGTGAAGGGGAAGCGGGGTGTCCCAACGAGTTTTGTCCAAGATTGTAGTCTGTGAACATGGTAGTCATGTGTACTGTTATGCACAAAAATACTCAGGACTTGACCCAAAATTTACAAATGCATGGCAACTTTTGAAAATTGAGGTAGAAGGGGACAAAGCTATAAAAGCTGTTCAAAATTTTTCACTTACATAAGCCTACTGTAGGATTGAAGTAGTGCATCCACGCACAGAGCCCAATTAGGGAGAAAAGCTCCATCAAAGTTAAGTCTTGCCACAAGTCCATGTTTGTGTCAAGGGCCAGGGAAGGGGGGGGGGGGAGTACAAGGAGAATTTGAATAAAAATTTTCAGTATCTTGGCTTGTTACTCAAGGGGAGGACAGCTTTGCAGCAATGTTTGAACTTTTATAAATAGGTAGCATGTAAAACCTATTAGATTGCACCTTTCAGGGGCCTTGAAGCAAGCTTTAGCCCCCTCCCCCTGAACCCACATGTAACTTTGGCCGAGGAAACCTTCAATTTGGACTTGGGGTCTGGCAGTAATTAATCCCATCCCCCACCCCTTGTTTTGCTTCTGGCAGAACCCGTGATAGTGATGTATAGCCTGATGCTCCACTCACCTTTTCAACCACTTGGCAACTTCCTCACTATTTTCATCTGATTGCAGAATGTCCGATACTGTAATGGGCTTACAATCTCTCTTCAGACAGGCCCAGGGATGTTCTGAACAGTGTCTATTGGCATGTGCAAAACGACTGGAACATCCTAGAGGAAAATTATCAGGAGATAAACCATTACAATGAGAAAAAATGACAGGCCCAGTTTCCAACCTATTGGTTCAAGTCGAGCCGACCATTCCCTTTTTTCCAGTTGTGGCTCACTGGCTTGTTTTCCCTACTCCATCCCTTATGCGGAGCATCACGCACAATGGCAGTAGGTTCCATTTTTAGAGTCTTTGGTATGACTCGACCTGGGAAGCAAATCCGGGCCCTCCGCGTGAGAGGCGGATGCTCTTACTGTTAGACCAAACACGCGGCCCCACGCATGGTGAGAATACAACCATGTATGTCAAGCAAGAGAACACTGTGTGCTGTGCATGTAGCTTCTCTGCATCCTTTGTCATCTGTGGGCCAGGGTGTAAAATACAGTGTACCGTATTTACTCTATTAAACGCCACGGGGGCGTGAAATTTTCGTTAAGGGGGGCGTTTATTAGAGTCATATTTATGTGACTTCTGATAAACTGCTACATATGGCATATTTGTCCATTTGGTTGTCAGCTTCACAATCAGGTGTGAGCTCCTCCCCAATGACCGGTAACCAAACTTAATTCCCTATAAATATGGTAGCCACGAACAGCACTCTGAACTTTGCAAGTGAGATCAACTTTCGCCGACATCTTGATATGTAACGTTACACACAGAAGTGACTTTTTTAAGTGCCCGCGGCATATGCATTCATGCATGCTGTGAACAGTATACAGCCAGGCCTCACGGTGCTATACTGACCGGCCGGCTATACGCACGTACATACGGTAATTGCATAATAGTTACCGTGAGTAGTACCATTAGCAGTACATATGCGTTCACAGCATTTCACTGTTAAACAGTTTTCCTGTGTTGAATTTGGATTTTCATGTTAGGCTGTTCGGATAGGCTAGCGAATATTTGTATACCTACGGTATGTACAGTACCACTTTCGAACCGCAAACGAAGCAGTACAGGTTCGCGGTATGTGATAGCGTGGTGGATATCAACAGAAATTAGTTGCAGAAACATGCCTTTTACTTCAGGATACAGTATGGGACTTTAGGAGATTTTGTGGCTTCAAGGCAGGACTATTTCATTTTCCTTTTACAATATTGTCTTTGGAATTAACAATTTCACTTTATGCAATGTGACGAAAAAGTTGGGGGGGGGGGGCGTTTATTAGAGAGGGGGCGTTTAATAGAGTAAATACCTGTCGTAAGAGGTAACTTGCATTGTACATATAGTTTCAAACCAAGCTTGAAACCATGTCTTTGATCTAGCAGTAGAGCATCTGCCTCCCATGCAGCCTTGATTCCCAGGTTGAGTAATACCAAAGACTCTAAAAATGGAACCTTCTGCTGTTAATCATGATGTTCCGCATAAGCAATAAAGTAAGGAAAACAAGCCAGTGAGCCACTGCTGGAAAAAAGGCCCTTGCTGTCTTGACTTGAACAAATAGGTTGGAAACTGGGCCGTAAAACTCTAGCTAACTCAAACTAACCTTGAACCATTTTAACTAGTTATATAGAACACATAATTTGTGTTGGTGTGTCATTAAATCTCATTTAAAGTGTACCTCAAGTCAAAAAAATTCAAAAATACTGTATGTATTTAAGAGCATGAAAAATGAATTTAACCAGTCCAACTCCCATCTTCCTGCATACCTCAGCTGAGATATAAAATGTTGGTAGTCTCAGAGTGAGACTTACTTGGCACTGAAAAATATCCAAGGTCAAACAAAGGTCACAACTTGGCCTGGAAAAATGCATTTCAAATACTACAGTATAGCACAGCATGCACTATTTGGGTTCTTGTGAAAATCTGTGCCAGATACATCCTCACTGATTTTTTTATGGTCTTAGTGCTTGCAAGTATACAAGATCATAGGCATTGGGATTGTGTTAGACAAAAAGGAAAGCTCATACTGACCAAAAACAAGCCACTAAATTTGGTTATAAAGGCAGTTTATACATGTACAGTACAGTATCAGTGTTTGTTCTGTTGAGTGTGTGTGTGAACTACAGTAAGTTACACACAATGTATTCCAGGTGCAATCCTACACAGTACATTCTTATGGGTTTAGCCTGAGCCATCTAGGCCACCATCTCATGTGCACTCTGTATGGGGCCCAAACAAGGGGCCCATGTGAGATGGCCCACATGGGACTGCACATGGGTTGCCATATATCGGTAGTCTATCAAATGGGGGACAAGATGGGCAACTGGGGCAGGCTATGGCCAAACAAATGCTAGCCCAGTGAATTTCCGGATGGCAGTGACCAAGTCTTTCCACATGGTAAGCTACCCATGTATTTCTCTGCCAATTGCAGAGATCTCATATTATTTGCTTCATTTATAAAGAAAGGGAGACTGTGCCTACAACTTACTGTCACTCTGATCAAATTGTGACATTGGCGTGTAGTCAAGACTTACAGAGGCGCTAAAATGCAACAAAACAGAAAATTTTGACTTTTGAGCTCATTTATCTCCATGCGCCAACAAGATCCCACCAGTTTTTCACTTGAAATTGATTAAGGGCTTTTGAGTTCTATGATATAAAGTTGTTTAGTCCATGGGATCTTGTTGGCACATCAAGTTATAAGGTCTCAAAAACAGCATCAGGGCGCTGTTCATCACATATTTACAGGTAAGGTCAATTTAATGCAATTTATTTATGCTATGTATCACATTGGAGGTTTCAAAATATGTTTTCTTTTTGTTGGGATGTGACTGGAGCACAACTTTACACCTATGGGGATAATGCCAACCACAAATTGGATTTTTTTTTTCACATTAAATTTCACTATTTTTTTGTAGCCCCCCTAAAATGCCAATGACCTAAAAATTTGGTTTTGAAACTTTGGTATGATGATGTTTGTTTGTAATTTTTTAGAAGTTGATCTGAGGACCAATGTATCACAACCCCCCCCCCCCCCCCAAAAAAAAAGGTACACTTTTACAGGCACAGACTCTTACAATGAAACAATAGAAGTAAAGATTACAGTGGTTTACTGAGACCTGAACAAAAATGCAAGTGACTGAGAACCCTTTCTGAGCAAATTTCCCTACTGTACTGTACAAGTGCAACCCAGTCCTGATGGACTAAATTCAAACCTGGCAGGAATGCTTATTTCCTGGGAAACTAGAAGGGGAAGGGGGGGGGGGCAACATTTCCATACATTCATTATGGATTCAGCGTAAACAAGAGTCTTCTCGAGATGCCAAAATTCCCTCTCAAATACCCTGATTTCCTGAGAAAGAGCCTCCCAAACTTTTTTTCCAATATTATGGTACTAACAAAATGACTTACCATCAACTGCGCAGATGAAAGGCTTCTCTCCAGTGTGTAACCTTTGGTGGGTTTTAAGTTGACCACTCTGAACAAATGCTCGACTGCACCTAGGGTAATCACAAACGTAGGGTCGTTCACCTGAAAATTGAATATAGCATAAAAAAAAAGGAAAGAGAAAATTACAAATGTACAAATCAGGTCTGTAGGCTTGGCAGATCTGATGAACGTTATTGTACTAAAACATAAATACACAGGACCTTGGGCTATAATCCAGTAGTTACCCCAAAGGCCCCACAAAAACTAACGTTAAAGCCTACACATCAATTTGGATCATCATCCTGACTGGCAAAACTACCACACCATTCCCAATTGGTAAAGCTGGCTAGAACAAGCCTTGAGGAAAAATTATTATTTCAGTCCGGGTGAGGGAGTTCCCTGTTCCCAGAAACCCCCCCCCCCCCCCCCCCTCCGAGAGGTAAAATCCCAGGGCTTTTAATTTCCACAAAAATAAAAATGTATCTTGGTTTCTCATTTAAGAAGGGGACACCACAGGGGCAGATTCAAGGGGAAGTTAGCATTAGTCAAAACACAAAGTTGAACTTCAATATGGGTGAACAGAATTGGTATGCAAAATCAATCAAAAGTTATGTGCATTTAAATGAAAGTGATTTATAGGCCTAGTTATTTTGTTTTAAATGTCACAGAATTAGAGGGATATTTTCAAAGCTACAGTACACTTCTCTCTACCAAAATTGTTTCAAGACTTAACCCCTTTTCAGAGACTGGTATTCATATTTAGTACAAAGCACACTATGGCCACAATTCTTCCTCAATGTTTCAAATTTGTAAATTACAGTAGAAAAGAAAAACCTTTCCGGATTGTTTTCAACCAATATCCCATGTGCCAAAATAACATACACCTATTACGCTAATCCCACTGGTCATCACATTTAATACCAAAGTGGACTAATCTGTGTAAACACTGTGTGGTACAGCCTTACTGTCATGTAAAGTTTTGGACTTTTTGAACAATAAGGCAGTTTACGGTATGTACTGTACCCAAAAATCTTCAAATATGCAGTAAGTCCCTGGCAAGCTTTTAATAGCACAGTGGCTCCAGGTGACCTCCACAAGAGGTCAGCTAGAGAGCTCCGCCTTCCTGCTTGCCAGGGACTAACTGTGGGCAGCAAAATATATGGTTGTCCTTCGGGCAACTATGTCAGAATTGCTGGTTGTCCAAAAGAAAATTTGGTTGTCCGAAACATTTTTTGCACAATGAAAAAAAAGATTTTGGGTTTATATGTAGCGTTAACATGCGTCAAAAAAAAAAAAAAGATATCATCTTGCAGGCCTTGATTTTCAGAAAAATGTATGGTAGTCCTTCGGGCAACCATGTCACTATTTTAAGTTGTCCGCAAACAAATTTGGTTGTCCGAAATACTTTTTGCACAATTACAAAACAGTTATTGTGTTTATTTGTATTGTTAGTCTCAAAAAATAAAAAGAGATGATTTTTGAGAGACAAAAACACTTGGAAATCTGAAATATTGCATGATAGAAAAAGTTGAAAGCGCTGATCAGCCAGCAGTATACGTTTTCAATCAGATAAAGCAAGCTGCTGTATAATTCATTGTGAGAGAAAAATGGTTGTCCATCGGACAACCAACCTTTAACTTTTGGTTGTCCATATGGAATTTCAGTTGTCCCAAACTATACCTGACAACCACGAAAATCGAGCCCTGTCTTGAAAAAAAAAAACACTTAGGGTCAGAAATATTGCATGATAGATAAAGTTGAAAGTGCTGATCAGCCAGCAGTATACTCTTCAAGCAAAAGCATATATAATTCCAACCAACTTTTAGCTTTTGGTTGTCCATATAAAATTTAAGTTGTCCCGGACAATCGGACAACCACGAAAATCCAGCCCTGGCAGGTAAGTAGGGATTACAAAGTGTAAAAAGGAGGTAAGGAGGGGCAAAGTAGATTTTAAAATTTGGTGCATTTCCAAATGAATAAAGTACCCATTCAGTATTATTGAACATACAGTATGGTTAATGAGAGGGTTTTCAGAAGAGCATGGGCCATCAGAACCCCTGTGTTATAATAGCTTAGTGCCCTGTGAACCTACTGTAAAGCTTTGAGTTTAGGTGCATGAAATCAGATGTATATTATAGTGTAGATTTCTATTACCTGATATGCAAAATTGCAAATAGTGTAGACTGATGTTCATTTATGATGAAAAATCAACAAAAAGAGTGGTTTACTCAAGTTGCATTTAAAGATCCAATTTTCTCACCCAACACAGTACCAGTTCTACAAACCTTGTCACTTGAGCTCCTCCCACAATTTTTGAAATTCATCCTCATACAGACAGTCTCAGTTTATTGCTTCAGGAAGAGTATGGAAAAGCTCAATTTGTTTATAATCAAAACACTCTCAGTCCAGTTCATCATGTGAAATACTATAAGCTTTGGTACCCTGCATTGTTTGAATTAGCTGTCAATCAAAAACAGAGCCAATTGAGAATTTCGGTAACCCCCTTCAAAAATTGTAGTTTGGTGTGAGAGGATTGGTCATTTAACTTCAAAGGTATTGAAGAAATCACTATTTACAGGTACAGCTAGGCCTAGAATTAAGTGAATTTTCTTTTATTTGTGATGGTATGTTAATTCATCTGGGAGGTACTGTAACCTAACTTTAAAAATGTTTTGTAATTTTTCATCCAATTCTGCTAAGGTGCTTCCCTTACTTTCTGAGATTGGAGTGCAGGGTGCTGAAACTTCCACACCAAAATGGAGGTGTTGTTATTGGCACCCTTGTGCTATTTAAGCTGATACTGTTGAGCTGCATGCAATCACATACCATTAGTTTTTTTTTTTTAAGATTTCAGTCCATGTTCCACTCTTCTTTCCTGCCAATTTGACAGTTGGTACAGTACCAACACTTACCAACTAAAGTTGATGTTTTATGTCACAACACAGTTGTAACATTGTCTCATAAGAAGGTACAGTACAATAGGCTACAGCATAGCTCCCAAGTTGCAAGAGGCTAGATGTGGGTCCAACTGATCTGTCGGTTGGTGGATCACCAGCCTGGGGAGGGGTATGAGGGGAGAGGAGTCTCCCTCCCCTTTTCGAAATGTTTTGAATTTTAGAAGTGTCTACACACAAAATGGTGGCACTTTTTTTGAAAATCAGTCAACACAATTTCGCTAGGTCACCGCCAAAAAAGTTCAGTACGGTACTGATTTTTTTTTTTCGGCAAAGGCACTATTAATAATACTTCTCCTGATTACAATTTTCGATTGCTATCATTGCCATAAATTTTGTTGCCGTCACAGTACCAGCCTACAGTTTTAGGCATAAAAATCACAGCCAAGAACGTCAAGAACTGTCAAGACAGTCCAGTTGGGCCTACGTTCGTTTGATTGGAAACTGGGACAAGCCCCGCCTCTAACCCACAAAGTGCGTATTCATTTTTGCCACTGAACGGGGCATTGCACGACGTTATTTCCCTATTTACACAGTGACAGGAGTATAATCCATGCGCGCCTGCAACAACAAACACTAGGCCTAGGCCTACAGGTCTGTAGGTACCTAGGCCAATGCCTTGTAAGTTGTACAGTGCGAGCAGTTGAATGTGCTGTGAGATACGATTTACTGAATTTGTAGTTATCGGTGAGCTATTGAAGCCAAATTTGCATGGTTTTCTAACTAAGAATACTTTGGAGATTTGAAATGCGGGTTTCTTATTGGGCTGGGCAGGTCGGCGGGTTTGGGTATTCAAATGTGAGTCAAGCACGCCAAATGCGAGCCACTTGGGAGGTATGCTACAGCCTAGCCTACAGGTTGGCTAGGTTATTATGTCTATTAAACAATTCTAGCCTACCTAGGCTAGGCCCCTATCCGTTCAAAACTATGGAAATCGTTTAAATTGAGAAATACTTAAGCCTACAATCCCAAATGTTTTATTTTAATTTAGTTTTCTGGATATTAAACACTGGTACAGTGGTTGGGCGGGTGCTGAAAACCACAACGTCAACAGCTAAGTCAAAACAATTTCAGGCAGTATGTTATTGTTAGTATTATTCAGACCCTAAGCTCTTTAGCATTTACTTTAGACAGGCCTAGGCTATATCAATTGCCTCGACCTGTAACAAGAAATTACAGGTGGAGTATGGAAGCTAGCCTGTAAAACAACACTAGGCCTAGGCTAGGCCTAAATTAACCTTTGCCTAACTTAGTTAGGGCTAGGCTAACTCAGCCTAGGGCTAGTAGGCCTTGGGCCTAGGCCTAGGCTAGGCCTACTCAGTACTCACCAGTGTGCGTTCTCATGTGCGCTTGCAGGGATTTCTCTCGTGGAAAAACACGTTGGCAAATTTTGCACCTGATGTCATTTGGTGACTCTAAACCAATTTTTTGCAAATCGGGCAAAATCTCAGCTCTAGGTCTCCCTCTGCTACGTGGACTTCCTACGTCAAAGCCTGGGCTGAAGCTGCCGGGAGGTGAGCCACAAGAGCTGCCGCCACTGCTACAGCTTGTTGCCGTAGGACTCAGTTCAACTTGTTGTGCCTTTTCTGACCATTTCCACGGATAAAAGTCACGGAATCCAGGGCTCGTGGGACTTTGTGGAGAAAATTTAAGTTGTGGCGGCCTTACTGGCGACTGTAGGATAGAATTTGGAATAATTTTGTGAGGTGAACTCTGCAAAATGGAAGACATTTCGACTGAGTTTAAATGTACGTGGTGGTGTTTACCAAAATGATACTTGGTTTTGTTCGTATTTCGCGCGCTCCGCTGAAATTTGTATTGGAATTGCACTGAGAATTAATGGGAAGTTAGTATTATTGCACTCGTGTATTGTGTTGAATCTAAACGGCATATGAATTTCCCGCGCCCCTTTAAATAGAATGCATCATGGGAAAAGCCTTTCTTGAATGGAGTAACACACTTTTAGAGGAAAGGTAAAATACAGACTGGAGTAAAAGCTTGTGGTAAGCTTTAGCTCCTCAAAAATCCGTATACCCTGTCTTTTTTATCATATAAATGGTTATTCATATGTAAATATACAAAAAGAAGAAATTTAAGTCCAAAGAACAGACCAGATTGGGAATTAATTTATGTTAAATATCAGTACATGATTTGCTAGTCCCCCCTATGATAAAATGACCGGTAAACACCTTATGTACCATATATGGAGCTTGGCTGTCGTAGAACTAATCCTGGTGTAACTGAGATGTCATTGTTGTTAAGGGCTTGTAAAATTTGCGTTGTTAATGTTTCGTGAAGAGGCTTTGAAAAGATTCATCCACTTCAAACTCTACCAAAAATTACAAAATAGGAACATGCCTGGAATTTTTAAAGATGTATTTGCATGCTAACCGCGCGAACGAGACCATTTTTTAAGGGGCTTAAAATGATTACAAACTTCATTTGAAGGGGAAAAATACGGCCTATTTTCTTCATTAGACTTTGAGATAAACTAAGAGATTATTTTTAATTAGATAGCCGTGTCATTTTCCTATTTGAAAACACATTTCAAACATACTTTCGTTCATCTTTTATTAAGGAATGTTTCATTTAACATATCGGAAGGCAAATACGCAATATGTGTTCTAAATAAAAAAGACCGTACCTGTGCCGATACAAAATCACATACTACACATGCATCATATTATGGTATACGTACGTACATAACAAACATATGTGCGCTTATTCACCGCCTCGTCCGATCATTGCCCATGTATTTGCGTATGACATATGGATACCCGTACCTAGCATGCAGTATACAGCACAGTACGTCGTATGCATGAACGGACCTAAGGCACGGCTAGCTCACTATACAATACAGTATATACCGTGCCATACTGCGGTACTGTACTTACGGTATAACTCGTATACTACGCCATTTTAGTGTTTTAGAACAGAATCATGCTTCCAAGATTATAGCAGTGAATATCTTCCCTCATCCTTCACATTTAGAAGGATTTTTTCAGAATGGATCATCAATATGGAATCGTAGTTTCTAATCGTTTTCTTAGTGGATTTGGTGATGTAGAAGATCCCGAGGATCTTATCAATGAAACTCAGAAAGAAAAGAAGGTAAAACCATCTAAACAAGAGAAACAGAAAAAACAAGAATCACCTCCTAAAAAACAAGAATCTGAAACCAAATCACGTAAAGAAGGTTTGTATGAGAACCAAATGGATATCAAAGGCGCTGTACCTCGGAATTTTATTTTGCAATGATTGTCTTCTGGTTTTTATGATAAACATACAAAATCTTCATCTAACTCCACACACGTGGGTATTGGGCCTTACATTCCCTAGGCCTATGTTAAATAGGCCTAACGTTAACGTTTGCTTTACATGTGAGGCCAGACCTTTGCAGGTTCATGCATAGGCCTAGCTATGGCTTAGCCTAGCGTAAAGTTAGCCTAGACCTACGCCGATTACTAGTATTCCTCAATTTGTTATGAACCAAGCTGCACCAAAACTTAGACCTTTGATGCACTTTAAAGTTAAACTTCCCGAGTCCCAGTCCCAGGCAAATGTAGCCTAACGTTAGGCCAAAGCCTAGTCAGGTTTTTGACATGGGGTTTGATAGGCCTAGGCCCTAGGCCTGTATTGTTTTTGAATTTACAATTGGAAAGACCCCTTCTTGACATTGAAGCTTTACTCTTCTTTCTCTTTCTGGAAATGGGGACACATTCGTACAATCCAACATTCCCTCACCATGCATGCATTGGAGGTGGCCCCCAAAGCCCTAGCAAAGCTCACAGTAGGGTTGTCGCACTAAAAATACGACTACACGAAAATATCAAACTTGAAGAATTTGACTGATTCACATTGTCAGGTACCCTTTTCTAAGCAACCATGCCAAATTTTATCAAAATCCGACCAGTACTTTTCAAAATATAGCCGATTTTATGTCTCCATAATCCTTACGATTTCTCCAAATCGCCGTATGCTTCAGTGTTACGATCTGCCTGCAAAAGTTGGTCAAAAACAACATCATAACTGCTCACTCAGACGCTTTGATTATTCATCACTGTGTTACGTACACCAGATGTGCTGGCGTGAATATGCAACGTTACTGGGCAAGACACTCGGTGATCACGCGTCCCGTGTCATGATAGCTTGCGTTCTGTGTACGTAACATGCATTAACAAGTCGCACAAAGCCTGCTTACACACAGTCTATGCTATAGCAATCCGTACATGTGCTTACGCACACGTAAACAAGTACGTAATTTACTAACCGTACTTCGGTATTGCACGTACAGGTATATACAATGCAGTACTGTATGTAAGCATATTGGCGGGAAATCCCTTGTTGCTAAGTTGAACAATGGATTCATACATAAACATATCAATGTCGGCTCAGTACAAAAGATGTAGGCAGGGATCGATGGGCTGTTTCATTTAAATCGAGCGTGCATCGGGGCTGAGCAAAAATTCATTTTTTTTTCTTCGGAAATGGAAAGATCATAAAAAACGCTACAAAATGATACCTGGAAGCAATTGCGGATTTTTCTGGAACCCACTGTAACCATGTCACCAATGTTTTAAGCCAAAAAATGGTTAAGAAATATTATTTTTGGCGATCGCTTCCCTCCGTTATAATGTAGAGTTCCTTTTCTTCTTTCTAGTGATATATGGGTTGTAGGGGTCAACGGTTCAGCCCCAATTGCACGATCAAGTCAAAGATGGCTGTGTGTGGCATTTTACGTGTGACCAAAACACACTTTTGACTGTCACCGTTGCAACGATGCTTCAAAGGGATCGTTAGAAACTGTAACATATTTTTTCTTCTTTTTGTTTTTAAGCTTATTTGGTGAAATATTATAGTAGAAATATGTCTTTAGTGTACTAATTTTACAGTGCAGGCAAAATTTTGACAATTTTGAGTGTCGTAAATTCAGTTTTTAAACGCACTGTTTTAGCGACTTCGTGTTTGGGTGTGAGTAGTTCCGCCAGAATTTTGGAGAAAAATTCTGTGTGCGTGCGACAACCCTACTCACAGGCTCCCTCCACGCACAGGACGTCCTAGCGTTATATAGTATATATATATATATAAAAAGGAAACGGTAGGACACACCCCCTAACACCAACACAGTGCTTCACACAAAACTGTTCATGATTTCTCACCTTATACTACATTTACCCCTTCAGATCTCTCCAGAACCTTCCCATCATCTTCTTCTAAAGAAACACAACAAACTTGAAGTTTTCTTAAACAAAAAACCTCACATCAAATGCAAAAAATCTTCTCCTCCGATTCAATCTTAACAACGGACTAGATCACTCTTCTCCAATTCATGAGGTCACGTTACGTAATGGGGGTTACCCTTTACGTATACGGTTCTCCCATTGGATAGTTCGAACTGCTTTCAAATCGGTCAACGACCAGACTAATTTTTTTTCTGCACGGGGAACCTGAACAAGAAATGGAAAACGTGCGGATCAGAAAACCCAGCATACCAAAACGTGTGCCCTGCTGCAAGTACATGCAACACGTACAGGTACGTACTGTACTGTAGAATTCCCCTAGCTGTGCTACGAAAAAAACTTGCATGCGGCATACGTGCGTTCTTCACGTACAGCATGCATACAACAGGCGTTCTCAGCATTTACATACACAGGCTCAATGATGGGAGAACCGGCTTCGTACAGGGCAATCCCCAGTACGTAATGTGACGTCAGGAATTGGAGAAGAGTGATCTAGTCCGTTGTTAAGATTGAATCGGAGGAGAAGATTTTTCGCATTTGATGTGAGGTTTTTTGTTTAAGACAACTTCAAGTTTGTTGTGTTTCTTTAGAAGAAGATGATGGGAAGGTTCTGGAGAGATCTGAAGGGGTAAATGTAGTATAAGGTTAGAAATCATGAACAGTTTTGTGCGAAGCACTGTGTTGGTGTTAGGCGGTGTGTCCTACCTTTTCCTTTTTATATATATACTATATATACTATATAACGCTAGGATGACCTGTGCCTCCACGTAGGGTTGTCGCACTAAAAATGCAACTACACGAAAATATCAAACTTCAAGAATTTGACTGATTCACATTGTTAAATACCCTTTTCTAAGCAACCTTGCTAAATTTTATCAAAATCCATCTCGGCTAGTACTTTTCAAAATATAGCCAATTTTATGTCTCCATAATCCGTACGATTTCTCCAAATCGCCATATGCTTCAGTGTTACGATCTGCCTGCAAAAGTTGGTCAATGACAACATTGTAACTGCTCACTCAGACACTTCGATTATTCATGACTGTGTTACGTACACCAGATGTGCCAGCATGAATGTGCAACGTTACTGGGCAAGACACTCAGTGATCACGCGTCCGTGTCATGAAAGCTTGCGTTCTGTGTACGTAACATGCATTAACAAGTCGCACATAGCCTGCTGTCTATGCTATAGTAATCCGTACAAGTGCTTACGCACACATACACAAGTACGTAATTTACTAACCGTGCTTCGGTATTGCACGTACAGGGATATACAATGCAGTACTCTATGTAAGCATATTGGTGGGAAATCCCTTGTTGCTAAGCTGAAGAATGGGTTCATACATAAACATATCAATGTTGGCTCAGTACAAAAGATGTAGGCGGGGATTGATGGCCTGTTTCATTTAAATCAAGCGTGCATCAAGCTGAGCAAAAAATTTTTTTTTTTCTGTGGAAATGGAAAGATCATTAAAAATGCTTCAAAATGATACCTGGAAGCAGTTGCGGATTTTTCTGGAACCCATTTTAATCATGTCACCAATGTTTTAAGCCCAAAAATGGTAAAGAAATATTATTTTTGGCTATCTCGTCCCTCCATTATAATGTAGAGTTCCTTTTCTTCCTTCTAATGATATATGGGTTGCAGGCTTGGGGCAATTACATCTCAATGTAATTGATTACGACTGCAATTACTTCATATTTTACAAAATGCTTCAAAATGATACCTGGAAGCAGTTGCGGATTTTTCTGGAACCCATTGTAATCATGTCACCAATGTTTTAAGCCCAAAAATGGTAAAGAAATATTATTTTTGGCTATCTCGTCCCTCCATTATAATGTAGATTTCCTTTTCTTCTTTCTAATGATATATGGGTTGCAGGCTTGGGGCGATTACATCTCAATGTAATTGATTATATTGCAATTACTTCATATTTTACGATTGCGATTATGATTACGATTACAGCTAAATTTGAAAGTAATTGATTACGATTGCGATTATATTGCAATGTAATCATGATTGCCATCGTGATTATATTTTCTTTCCACATAAACAATGTAGTAGGCAAAACAATCCAGTGCCCACAACTGGAAAAAAGGTCATGGACATTGCTCTAGATAAGCCCGGACAGAACCAAGTCCTCCCAAAGTAGAGATTATTGAACCCATGCACTTCTCACTTATTTTAAGCTAAAACATCCAAGAAAGAGGGACAATTAAATTTTGTCATTCCAACAAAAGAAAAGAACCAAGCACTGAAAAAATTGTTCAATTCAACTTCAGTGTAATCAGAAATGAAACCACGATTGCGATTACTTTGCTGTTGTAATCGATTACGATTGCAATTACTGTGCGATTTTCAGGAAAGTAATCGATTGCGATTACAACTACTTCAAAATGTGTAATCGATTGCAATCGATTACGAGTACCCCAAGCCTGATGGGTTGTAGGGGTCAAAGGTTCAGTCCCAATGCATGATCAAGTCAAACATGGCTACAGTATGTGTGGCATTTTACGTGTGACCAAAACACACTTTTGACTGTCACCGTTGCAACGATGCTTCAAAGGGATCATTAGAAACTGTAACATATTTTTTCTTCTTTTTGTTTTAAAGCTTATTTGGTGAAATATTATAGTAGAAATATGTCTTAGGTGTACTAATTTTACAGTGTAGGCAAAATTTCGACAATTTTGAGTAGTGTTTGACCGATCATCTGTTAGGTAATCGGCATCGGGCCGATTATTACGTTATCGGTTAATAATCGGCATCGGTAAAATTCTGCCATCCAATCGATCACTACCACCGATTATTTGCAAACTGGAAAAAGGGGCTAAATTAGCCCTTGAACAGGGCTGTGTGTTACGTTATATGGCCTAAGCTCATTACACTCCACATCACAGCCCTTGCCCCTCTAACACAGGGAATCCCATCACTAGGCGACCTTGGCCAGGGTCGACATCTCTCACGTTCACAAATTAATGTTTTCTCACCAAACTTTACACAGATGACCTCTGGCACTGCATCCACCTTTCTGCGTAAGCTGTTCACCCAGATTCGATGTTATAATGGTGTATTTTGCCTCGAAAAATGTGCCATGTTTGCAAGCTTCCGCACGACTTAGTAGTCGGTCTTCAATCTTAATAAACCACGTGCTGACACACCTGGCTATGACCGGTACCCGGGCATGCCCTGACACACTCGATGTTAATTTAGTTAACGCTGATATTAATTTTATTAAATGCTATCATTAATTATGTTATCATTACTGATTAGGAAGTAAAATACAAAGGACCATTGTGCCAATTTTTTTTACTTTTGTTCGCAGAATGTTGCTATTCATTACACATGTTAGAATGGATCCCTGAGTTTTCCACTAGTTCCGCAAAACGCCATGCGCTGTCCTACAACTGAGTTCCAGGTGCTGCCATACAAATTGTAAGGCAGCGCGTGGAACTTGAGACGGGGCGTACCAGCGGGTGTCTGCGGGATCCAGCGCGCGGAATAGTAGGACCCGTCGTCTTCGTGATATCCACTTTGGGGTCAAAGGTCCATACCAGGGGTTTCCACTTATTCAAAAAGTTTTCACACTTAGAGAAATTTTGTCAACGTTTCAACAATTTCAAAAACACTTAGCAGCTTCAAATACGAACAAACAAGAATTTTTCATATGGAATTTGCATTTATAAGGTGGAATGTTCGTTAAAGTGATCGATTTGGTGAAATGGTTACAATGTTCTAGGAATGATTTTTGACTATTTGCAAGTTCATGTAGAAACACTTATTGTACGAGGGCTCATTCAAACGAAGGAGTTTCTAACCAGAATCGAAGTGTCATTTTGCTGCATTTTGACCTCAGACTGTCCATGAAAGCCGATTAATTGGTAACTTTTCGATTGAAAGTCCCTTGTTCATCATTTTGTGGTAATATACAGTAAGTTCAATGTGTGTAATATTTACCAGTTTAGAACGTATTTTGTTCTGAAAGCCTAATGATGGGTTTTTTTGCGTTAGCGTGGCAAGGGCTGTGATGTGGAGTGTTATGAGCTTAGGTCATGTAACGTAACACACAGCCCTGTTCAAGGGCTAGGCTAAATATACTTGAAACTTGCTCTTAATTTCGTTAAAACTTAAAATTCCTGTAAATACTCAATCCTTTAACTTCCCGCCAAAACGGGATGCATTGATAATCACAAACGTATACATTTTACCCCTGCCATTGGAATGATCATTTGATGTTTTCCGCTATAACCCGGTACTATTACTTGGAATTCGATTAAGAAGTGCATTCAAGGTGTATTCTTGCTGTCTCACAGAAAGCGCTGTGTAAGTTGCTGTGCAAACTGTTCTGCACAAAACACATAGTACAGACAATCTAGCTGCAGTGTTTCGCCGTTTTTTCAAATCCCCAAGCTTTGCACACATATCTGTGCACGTTTTGTACACAAAGCACCAAGGATCTTGTGAAGTTCGTTGGTTATTACCTTGCATAAATTAAGTCAATCCCAGCATTCCTTCCGTAATGTTATTTACGGTACGACTTCAGCAATGTTGTCATACAACATCATTGCAAACAAAAACAGTAATGCATGTGATCTCTTGCAGCAAACTTCTTGGCCCACGCATGCACTAGACTTGCGTGCGTGTCTGTTTTTACCGCCAAACAAGGCATCATATTTTGCTCGTTGACATGATATGCAAAAGATCCATTGCAAAATTTAAATTGGCCCCTGCTTCGTGATTGGTTCAATTTCGTTGATTCTAGGCAGCCAATCACAACACGCGCCTTTGCCTATGTGATTTAGTGTGTGAAATTACTCAGTCTCGAGACAAATTTTCCCATTGAGTTTGTGTTACGACGATCGCGCTTGTAATGCTGGCTAGCGAAGTCGGGCGAGCCCTGTGCTAATTTCACCTAGAAAAGGCATCACAAATCTCTGCGTACGTGGATTTTTTGGGGATCAGACTTACGTGCATTTCAGTTGCAGATTCTTTTTAAACAAGACGGAAGTTTTGGAAGAGAACTGCTAAAAATATAAGGGGATATTTATATCGGAAAGGAACCATAAGATACATTATACAGGTGCCCAGAACTGCTAAGATAATCATGATTGCTTTACATTGGGTTCGTTAAAGCGGGAGAGTAGCTACAGTACATTAACCCAACTACAACCCAGTAAAGTAAAAGAATGCAATGTTCCGACATGATTGGGTGATGAAAACTAGACAGAGCTTGATGCCGGCCTTAGAACTAAATTATCAAAGGGCATGTGACATCGACTGCAAACAATTGTACCAAATTAAGGGTTGATTTGTATCTCCCCTTTTGAAGTGAAAATATTTCGCCTACAAAAATGATATCCCGTTCGTCAAACGAACAGAACTACTCCCAATATTTTCCATCCTGAACTGGTTATGGTTATACAATATGCATGAAGCAAGGGGCATGTACTAAAGTGACAAACATGTGACTTCCCTGTTTCTAATAATCGGTGATTGGTAATCAGCATCGGGCCAATTGTTCAATTAAATAATCGGTAATCTGGTATTACCGATTATAGCATAATCGGTCGAACACTAATTTTGAGTGTCGTAAATTCAGTTTTTAAACACACTGTTTTAGTGATTTCGTGTTCGGGTGTGAGTAGTTCCGCGAGAATTTTGGAGAAAAATTCTGTGTGCGTGCGACGACCCTACTCTACGTTGGTTCGTATATACCACACACAATATATATAGCACGGAAAGGTAGCCTAAGTCACGCCACACCAGGCTCCAAAAATGAAAATGAAATTTTTGACATAATTACTCCCACTTTTAGGAACAAATGTTTATCCGGTAAAACTTTCCTTCTTTACACGTAGGTACCTCAGGGTAGGCTAGCCCTCTTACCTGAATTTCTTCACAAATTGCTGAAAAATCTGCACATTTCTACTTCCCTTACAAGTTGTCATTGCTGGTTGATGAATGCTGCTGAGAGTTACAATTCAGCACTGCCACACTTTTCAGTAAATATCCTTCTAATATTCACTACAGTTCACCAAAATATGGATTTCATCGCTGAAATTATTATTATTTATTCAAAATTTGCAGAATTTTTATTTATAGTCCTACCCAATTACAATATCAACAAATGTTGAATATTAATGACTAATAAAAAATTGATCAACTCTCAAAGAAGTGGAAGTGACATTGTTTTCATCAGCAGCTGGGGCTGAAAAACTTAAGTTTTAGTGCCCTCCCTTTAAGTTGAGAGCAGTTTAAAATGATATTTACGGTCACTGATTCTAAAGAATTACCACTACAGGTGCAGGTGTAAAACCAGTGAATTTTATTAACCTTCCTTAGGAAGTGGGGTGACACATCTTCCCCGTTCTCCCCCTCTGCCAGAAACTGACTATGCATTTGATTTTATACACTTACTGTTAGTCATGTTATTGCATCGGCAAACCAATGCAGGCAGACTGGGTCCTGTAATTGACTTAGTGTTAGTCCAATAGTCCATTTTAACCTCCAAATTTCCCTTCTTTGTTTGCTTTCATTTTGGAGAAAGGCTGGTCAATGAAGTTGAATGTTGTGATCATCCATGGCACGTATGGTAATTGTAGGTGAACTTTTGAAGCTGTGAAGAGTTGCAGGTTATGCACATTCTGCAAACCATGGTGTGTGTGAGGCATATGATCTAGGACCTAGAAGCTCCTACTGTTAAGCGTTGTAGATCCCCCAGTTCAAGGACTACTTTTGAACTGCTTCTCTGGTTATGTCTTACTACATAGTTGGTTATCTGACTGCATATTGGTGTAATGATGCAAATGTTACAACGTCACTTCAGGGCTCGATTTTCATGGTTGTCCGATTGTCCGGGACAACTAAAATTTCACACGGACAACCAAAAGTTAAAGATTGGTTGTCCAATGGACAACCATTTTCCTCTTAGATTGAAAAAGTATAAGCCTGACTGATTAACTCTTTCAACTTTTTTCATCATACCATGTTTCAGACTTGAAGTGTTTCTGTCTCTCAAACATCCCAGCTTCTTATTCTTCAATACCAATAATACATGAACACAATTACTGTTTTGTAATTGTGTGCAAAATGTTTGGGACAACCAAATTTCATTGTGGACAACCAAAACTAGTGAAATAGTTGCCCGAGGGACAACCAGAAATTTTTCCGAAAATTGAGGCCTGCACTTCCAAATTAAAGTTATGATCAGCCAGCTTGGATAGTGTTGTGATATTTTTAGTGTTATGGTTTATTTTCTTACAAGTACAGAGTACTTTAGGTGATTCCATTAAGCTGACTTATTATTTTTTCTGCCTTTGGAATCTACAGACACAAAAGATTCCAGATCTGATTCCAGGAGGGGAGGCAGAAGTCGGGGAGGTAACAATGCAGACAATAGACAACCTAGGAGGAACAGGGAAGGAGGAAGGAGACAGGAGTACACGGAAAGTGTAGAGAATCAGGAGAATCAAGCTCCAAATGATCTTCGTAATGATCACAGTGATAGGCCACCCCGCAACTATGGGGGCAGACCTCCACGGGACCGTGATGGTGACAGACCACCAAGGACATTTGGGGAGAGATATGGAGGAGATAGGTCAAAAGATGGGGAGTTTGGAGATAGACCACCAAGGGGAAGAGGAGGAAGGGGACGTGGTGGAAGAGGTCGTGGAGGCCGTGACTTTAGGGGCAAGCGTGAATTTGACAGGCATAGTGGAAATGATAAAAGGTGAGTTTCGTTACTCTCTGCCCAGGGGCTCAGATTCTCATTCACCTGTATTGGCTACACCTGTATTATTTAAAGACTGCCAGAGTTGAGTGGGGATGGCCACTGAGGAGGCAAAGCAGTCAGCATGGCTATGTATGCTTTGGTACCAAAGTTGCAGTGAAATAAATTTTTTTTTTAAAGAAATCAAACTTAAAGACAGGAGTTATATGTTTTTATGGAATTTGGAAAAGAAAAATCACAGCAGTTGGAGTAGAACATGGAAAATATAAATAATCGAGAGACAAAAAAACAAAAGGCATAAAATCAAAATAAATGAAACATTTCCCCATTTATGGTGGCTTGTCAATACTTTAAAGGTGTGTACCTCAAGTCAAAAAAATCAAAAATATATATTAAAGACCATATAAAATGAATTCCAACAGTCCAACTCCCATCATCAGAGGACATTCCTGAGCTGAGATATAAAACGAAGTTTATTCACTCAAATTAAAATGGCACGTTGCACAGTAATTTGCGATGTCACTCTTGTACTACTCAAGTCACAATCTTTGTATTTCTTTGTTTTTCTGAATGTTACTGCACCTTGCACCAAGCTGTGATAGCACTCTTACTCTTATGGGGTGCTTTAAGTGAATAAACTTAAACATTTTATATCTCAGCTCAGGAATGTCCTATGAAGATGTGAGTTGGACTGTTAGCATTCATTTTTCATGCTCTTAAATATATATTTTTGAATTTTTTGACTTGAGGTACACTTTAAATGAGTAATGTGACATGCTTGTCAACTTGTTTGTTATTCAAGGCTCCATATTCCACTGCAAATTGTGTACATTCATCAATGTATCAAGTTCATTGTCTTGCCAAATATTCATACCTGCACAACAGTTTGATCAGAGTTGGGGGCTTAGGGAACGTACTTGTTTTGCTGTACTGTACAATCTCTGTCAAGGAAGATCACATTCAATGATTGTCCCCTAACCAAAAAATGGGGAGTGCAGTGCATTGCAAAATTAGGGGATTCCACCTTATTGCATATAGCATTATCAAGTCTTAGCAGCACACTCTGTTTCCATGGGTTGCATGGAATGAAGTATGCAACCGAGTATTATGTTACAATGTGAACGCGTATGGCTGCATGTTATATTATATGAACATCCGTGTGTTCACTGCACTTCTCACAATGTGTAGGCAGACCAACTACAAGCCTCTTGTGTCATGGCATAGTCTAGAGTTTGTCAGGATTTAAGGGGGTATCTATTACTGACAGTTCTTTATCAAAGAGTGTATTTAGGCTGTAGGTGAAGAGTCCATTTATAGCTATATATTTGTGTGTTAATGGGCAAACATGGATTATGTAGAGGAACAAAATAATCTTGGTCTGTTTCAGTCCATGCTTATATTTTAAGAAGTGTGAATAGTAATCAGGCTTAACAGATGAAGAAACAGTATGCACCTTTTTTACCTCTCTGCTAATGTGAATTGTTCCACAAGACCCATGCCAGCTTTTTTCTACTTGCCCACTTCTGTTTGGCTTGCTGTACAGTATGGAGTAAAGGATCGTAAAGAAATCACTACTGCGAGAGTGGAGTAATGGTCACGACTTTGATGTTGCAGAAACACTGTAACAGTAGTTTTGTTCTGAAATGTCTTTGAAATGACTGCTTGTCTAATTTTTGTGAGAAACTGCAGTATCATGAGAAAAACAATTCAAAGAAATTTCAGTTGGATTACTTTTTATTACAACCTTCAATTTGAACATGAGCAGTAAATGATCAAGAGAAATTATGCAAAAATTTTGTTGCTTTTAAAGTGAAAACCATCTTTTCCTTACAGTAACCTCTTTGCTTGTATATGTCATTTCATTATGAAACAAAGTTTCATTCTGGTATTTGTTTCTCTTCAGCAGTTCATTTAAACCCCCTGACAAACGAGATGGGGGAGGAACACATAACTGGGGCAGCTTCAAAGATGATGTGAAGTAAGTTTGCTATGTATGGTTTGTGAATGCAGTGCTATAACTATGTGTAGTTGGTTAAAAACCATTTATACAGTACAGTATAGAAAAATCCAGACAGCAAGAAATGATCTGATTTTAGTCAGCTATAACAGTGTGGTCTATTACCTCTTAATCTTTCAATTCCCTTCTTTACCTGTAGTCCTCTGCCATGTGTGGTTATGCTCTGAAATTCCTCTTGATTTCCTCAATACCACTCAATATGAAGATTTGAAATTAGATTTAGGCAATAAATGAAGATAGTTGAAGGCTATTGGACTCCACTGATGGCTGACTGCCTTCAGTGTACTGTACTGCTCAGATTGGTCTATAGGTTTTCTGTATGTACTTCACACTAGTGCTTTGGTAGGGTTGGCGGGTATACCAGTACTGACATCAGTACTGGTTATAGAGGTACAGGTAATGAAAATACCGAAGATATTTGGGGTGTTACTAATACTGGTTCTTGAGAAAATACTGGTACTTGAAAAAATTACCGGTACTCATTATTTTTGTTGACAGAAAAAAATGTAAAGAGGTGTGGATGATTAAAATGTTTACACAAACATTTAGAGCAGAGGTTCCTGCACGGTAATTAACCCAATCAAACACTCAGATGCATTAATGTGCAGGATAACATGGGGACCATTTGTGGCTTTAAATATAATTTTTAGGGGCTGTCTTCATTCTCAGTCTCAGAGAATTTTTACCAAATTTTCAAAATATTTTTGTCCATTACCATGGGCAATGGCCCAAATAGAGTGATTCTTTTTGCATGGGATATTATTTTAGGTTGAGGTAGTAGATTTGGAACCAGATAATACGATGGCAGGGGGTGGTACCCAGGTAACCCGTGTAAACACTAGTACTGCCCAACCCTAGTGCTGGGACCAAGTAGCAAATATTTGGTTACTGTTAGGAAGTTTTGAAAAGCCAGGGTTTCTGTTAAGAGGGTAAAGCAGGGAATGTATAGTATGCATTACCGGCACAACATGCACACATTGATGGTAAATGTGGCAACTTTAGCATGCACACAGTTAGTGTGCAATGAAGCAATGGTAGCTTCTTGACTGCACTGCATGGCAGCTGGTGGACGTGCAGTTACCATTGTTCCAAAACACACTGCATTTATCTTGTGCATTTACTACATTATTTCCAATTTTGGTTACTTTGGTTGCAGGTACTTTAGCAATTTTTTTTTTTTCAAGCCTTAATAACTGGTCTCAGCACAACTTACAAACCTTAACTTTGCATCTTGACTAATGAGCATGATAAATTTAGGAGAAATTTCCATTTTCATCAAGTCATGCCATCGCTGAAAAGAAAGGAGAGGAACTTTTCTTTAAAGACAAGGACCTTGAATGCTTCCAACAATCCAACTCCCATCTGCAAAAGACATTCCTGAGCTGAGATTGGAAATATTTCAATTTATTCACTCAATTTAAAATTGTTCAAATGGCATAAATTTTGGATGTCAATGTCATTGTTGTGCTAATCAAATTTACATATTACAGTCTAGGGTTGACCAGGGGTATACTGGTACTGACATCAATACCAGTTACTGTATAGAGGTACAGGAAATGAAAATACCAAAGGTATTTGGTGTGATACTAATACCTGTTCTTGAGAAAATACCGGTACTTGAAAAAAGTACTGGCACTCATTATATTCGCTAACAAAAATAACTGTTAGGATGTGTAGATGATTAAAATATTTACACAAACATAAGAGCAGAGGTTCCTTCATGGTTATTAACCCAGTTAAACACCCAGATGCATTAATGTGCAGGGTAACGTGGGGGGCCATGCGTGGCTTAGGTTCCTTGCCACCAGACTTCCCTACCCGAGAGTGGAGTACCGGTACTGCCTGAATACTGGCTCTGTATGTCTTACAATACTGGTAGCAATATTTTTTACTGTACCCCCAATCCTATGACAGTCTTTGTATCTCTTTGTTTTCCTGAAAGCTATAGTGCACCTTGTGCCAGAATGTAATTGTTTTTGTGAAAGCTAGTGCACCTTGTGCCAGAAGCTTCACTTAATACTTTGTTGTGACCTTGAAATGCTCTTTTAAAAATGGTCTGCTTTTTCCTTTCCTGAATAGATTATTTCTCATTTAATTTGCATTGTTTTCAGAAAGGAAAAGAACTGTACTTTTTGATCCACCATGTAAAAGTAAAAAAGTGTGATCATATAGTCAGAACATAGTGCTCTAGCTTATGTAAAACATAAAGATTTTAACCTGGGAGGAACCAGTTTTATTTCACAAACTCAATATTGCACAACCTGTCATTTTCAATTTGTTCAAACATGGTTGTGATTACATTTTGTAAATATTTTGTATGGTGTGATTCAATTTGTAAGCCACTGTGTTTAACACTATGTAATGTTATATTTTGAGGGGAAAGATCTTCAGTCTCTCATTAGAACATGGACAATAAAAACCATCCACAATTGTTTTGGGGTTAGGATGCAGTCTGGGAATCTTGGAACTGGATTCAGAAATTAGTTTTTATGCATTTGAGTAATTTTCATGTTGGTAACTTACTGACTTTCACAGAGAGGCAGATTCCAACAATCCTGTAGACACATTCACTACTGAAGACTGGGATGGTGGAGAGAACAAGGCAACCCCGTGAGTATTTGATTGTTTCTTGACATAATAGTGGTCTTTGTCATTGACAGTGTCACTATGGGAAACAAACCAGGTAGATTCAGGCCTGGAAATTTGAGCTGTGCACCTAGATAAAGACCAGGAACAGAGGTAAATGTATCAAGGTTTGCTAAACTAGCACCCCTACCACACTTGTTAGATTTTTAAGTTGTGTGATTTGTAGCATACATGGGAAATAAACACACTCAAGATCTGTAGAATTTAGTTGCTTTTGAGAGAAGAGTCTTTCCAGAACTACAAGAACAGGGAATAATTTAGTACAGAAATTTTGCATAGCATTTAAGGTCCTCCAGAAAGTGTGATAAAAACATTCACTGAAACTTGATGCACTGTTTTTACTAGGACTAGCTCATAAATGGTCCTTGAAGACACCAAAATATCAAATTCCAAATCACTTTGGTGACGCTGCCATTCTGACCCAAGTTTCAAGGTCACATTTATCGAAAATTAAACAAAATGACAACTTTCACCCCAATTATCCTCCAAAGCGGATGACATGTGGCCTTCATATTTGTGCATGAAAATAACCCTTATAGAAGTATAATATTCTAAAAATTTGGTCACTCTAGTGTGCCTACATTTCGAGCAGGACTCGGCTCTAAATGGCCCAGAAAAATTGTAAACGTGAAAAATCCAATTTTCAATCGTCATTATCCCAATCTCTGTATGTGCTATCACCTTTTTGACCTCACTTCTGAAATCTACACCCAAAACTAGGTCTAGAGAGTGAGTTTTAGGTCTAAACCTGCTTCCTTCAAAAAGTTAGCAACCTTTAAAGTTGTGTCCCCAGAATGTTGATGTTCTCGAGACCTCAAAAGTGGGTGTGGCACCTGAACCTTAAATAACCGTAACTCAAAGTGTGTGGCCAAGAAAGCTCAAATTTGGGATTTCCTCTTAATTCATATACTGCCACGGATGAGCCAAAAATTAGCCAAATCCATGAGGTGACCAGCCAAGCCGTTTGTTGATTTTATATGTGGAATGACCCAAAGGAAAGAAAAACGAGCATAGACTTGACATTGTTATGTGTGGCATATTGGCATCAGTCAATGCTTATTTAGGGTTTGTGTAAGGAAGTAGTTTCTGTACATGTAACTAGGCAGCACCTCTAGATTTTTGATTCCTTGCAGGCAAGCAATGTATGTGATGGTGATGTTGTGAGGATGTATGTGTTAATGTGTGTGTATGTATGTTTGCGTAGCACTTTTAAACACAGTATCTCAAGAAGGGAAAGTGCAGTGAATCTAAATGTGGCATGTGGGTGCTGCATACTGAGAAGATGGTCCCTAACGTTTTTGGTGTAAATCGAAGGTCATTTGAGGTCAGGAGAAATCAAAGAGTGACCACCTTGAAAACTGCTTGTAAACACTGTAGCTCCAAAGTGGTTACCGTGGGGGCTTTTACAGTTTGCATGTGGCTGACCAACAATGAGAAGTGGATGATCCCTATCATTTTTTGTGGAGGTCAAAGGTTGTCTGGGGTCATGGGAGGGTCAAAGCCTGAAAAATTTGTTTAACATGATATCTCAAGCTGGGAAGCTTGGATAGATTTCATAGTATCTGAGTGTGTTATGTGGGAGAGAAATAAACCTATCATTTTGCGGGAGAAGGTCAGAGACCCTCTGGGGTCACAGGGGGCAAAGTCTCAATACCTTGTTCACACGATATACTTTACGATTCTAAGAGTTCATACTTGCTTTGTAGATGAGTTACAGTTAAGTAGATGATCCCTATTGTTTAGGGTGGAGATCAAAGAACATTTGGGGTCGTGAGAGGTCAAAACCTCATAAACACTATCTCAACAATGGTACATGTGACTATGGTCAAATTTGGGTGTGTGGATTGGTCATATTGAGTAGATGATCCCTATCAATTTTGGTGGAGGCCAAAGGTCATTTGGAGTCACGAGAGGTCAATTGTACATTCATTAAAAGTTGCTTTTAAACACATCTCAAGAAAGTTAGGTGTGGCTAATCTCATATTTGGTGTGTGTGTTAGCTGTATTGAGTGGATGATCCCTATTGTTTTTGGCAGAGTTCAAAGGTTATTGGGGGGGCACAAGAGGTCAAAAGTTCAAAACCTTGTAAACACTATTAAGAATGGTTCATGTGACCATGCTCTTATTTGGTGTGTGGGTTGGTTTTATTGATAAGCAAAACAAGGTTACATACAAATGCAGGGTGGGGTTAAAAGCTTTGGACGATCAGTTTATCATATCTTTTTATCATTTTGGGTGGCAAGATTAGCAATTGTCGTGCAATTTTAAGACAAGAACCTTGTGGTTTATGGTACAAATGGCTCAAGTGAACACAAGTGGATCCCTTGCATGTATACTTTGTGGGTACATTATGGAGCACTGTCAGTTTGAAAAAAAGGCTTACATTTCAGCAGCAAGGAATCACTAAGCCTTGCGGCTTTCTGGTTGTAATCATTAAGTGCCGTTTTGTACTGGTACAGTACATTTGTGATGAAATCTGTGCTTACTCTTCAGGTAAATTATTTAGCAAATCATTCAAAAATTGAAGCAGCACTAGTGAAGATAGTATTGTGCATGGGGTAAACTCTTTCTAAAAATCATTACTTAATTTGAGGTCCAGAGGGGCTAGCCACAATGTTTATGTTTAGCACTTGTTCACAACTTTATTTCAGAGGGAGGAGGACAGATTTTATTTATGTCTTGGGGTGGGGATGGTAGACTACAGTCTACTGGAAGTAGGGCAGCTGTCTCCTCCTATGCCGTCCGTCCACCTCCATATATATAGCAGTAAGAAGATAGTTTGGCTACTGCAGGGGCAAATACTTTTGTACCTTCTTGAATTTTCTATCCTGCAGTAGTGCAATTCATTACTTTCTAGTGGAGGAATGTTCCATGTGCAATTGTACAGTTTTAAAGCAAAAAAATCTGTTGTTTGAAAAATCTTGCCACAGAGAGAAGAAAGAGAAGAGTGATGACACTGAGGAGACAACACCCAAGGAGGAGGAAGAAGAAGCCGAAAAAGAACCAGAGGTAATTGAGATGACCCTTGATGAGTATAAAGCAATGCAAGCTAATGTGCGAAGCAAGAAGGATTTTAATCTGAGGCGACCTGGAGAAGGAGAAGACAATGCCCAGTGGAAGAAGACTTATGTGTTGAAGAAGACGGCGGCCAGTGACCCGGAAGATGAAGATAGAGATGAGGTAAATTAGCATGAGTTGTAACTGGAAGCACTGAAGGCAGGGATTCTGTCACTTACACAAAGGGTGGGGAGGGGGTGGGGGTATTTATTACTGCTTAACCCCAAGTCCAAAGTGATGCTGTCCTTTGCTAAAGTTGTGAGTGGATTTAGGGGGACAAAAGCTTCCTTCAAGCTCCCGTAAGGGGCAATTTGAAGAGTTTTTAAAGGCTGTTTATTTATGTAACTTGAAACATGGCTGAAATAGTATCCTCTTATTAAGTGAGAAACCAAAATATTGACACATTTTCTTATTTTTATAGAAATGAAGAGGACAGCTTTTACCCACCTTCAGGAAAGAGGGGAACAAATCCTCTCTTACCTCCCTCCCTCCCAGGCAGAAACACTGCTGCAGGTCTTGACTCACAGGTTTCTTCAGTTTGTCTTGGTTCTCCCAAAGTTTCAATACCAAATGCTGGTATCACCCTGATGCCTACTGTATGTTTATTTCTCTCTCAAACTCATATTAGGTTTGCTTTGCAGTTTCTTGTCTCGTAGCCTCTGGTGGCTCTTGCAAACTTCCACTAGGGATCTGGTTGGACTGTTGTTTTCTGCTCTTTTGTAGTAAATTGCAGTGTTATAGCCTAGGTTCCCACAGGCCATCAGAGTTCAAAAGCTTTCAACCTTATAAAGATGGTATCTCAAGTAGAGAAACTTTGATGAAGTTAATCCTTAGCATGTAGATGGTCCATGTGCAGTTTACGAACCCCATCATTTTTCAAAAAGTTTTAAGGTCATTTGGGGTCATCAGATGTCAAAATGTTACAATACAGCACATGCAGGGAAACTTTTTGTCCTTGGCATATGGGTGGCATTGAGGAGATGATGTGTGTTCATTTGAAGCCACCAGAGGTCATAAGGTCAAAACTAGGGCTGCCACGATATTGCGATATCGTCGATACAGTTTTGCCCCGACGATATCGACCAATGTTTTGTCAAGATGTGATATCGCAACAAATCAAATAAATGACTAAACCACTGTGAAATCCCCCCTTTTTTTATTGTCTTAAGTCAGTAACCTGAAATGATCATAATTTATGATGTCACAAAAAATGAAAAACTGCACTTAACCCACCACAAGAAAACATGATATAAAATCGGAAGCTGTTTCAAAATGCATACAATGAATATTGTAACAGCTCACATACGTTCCAGACTTGTGAAGAGTTCTTCTGCACAATCAATATTGCTACATGCACGCATAATCAATCTCCCCTCGCTTTTGGTATGTCAGTAGTGGCTGCATGCAATAAACAACTTTTTTGCTAATTCCTTGGCGCTGATGGAAAATGTTAAGACTTAATGCGCGATATCGCGATATTGTCGCGGAAATACTGACGATATCGATAAATGAAAAATGGTTATCGTGGCAGCCCTAGTCAAAACCTTGTTGGCATTATATTTCAAGCAGGGAAACTTTGCAACTTTTAACTTGGCATGAACATGGTCAGCAATGACTAAATGATCCTCAGAATTTTTGGTGGAGGTCAAAGGTTTATTTCATGTCATAATCATAAGTGATAACTCTTTGAGGAAGGTATCTCATGAAGGGAAACTTTGAAGAATCTCATTCAAGTTTAATATGTATGTGACCCATATCCATTTATTGATCCCTGCTAAAAGTAAGTTGTTTTTTAGGTGGCCAATGGGAACTATTTAAGGTCTTGGCTAGGCATTTTTTGGATCTAGTTCAGAATTGAATATCGTTATTCTGTTGATTGTCCAGTTTGGCTGAACCTTTGGTTGAGTAAAACATGCTTGCTCTTTCTATCTAAATCTCAGGTGTAATTTAAAGGTGATCAGGCCTTGAACCTTGTTTATTCAACCCCTGTGTGGAATCTTATAAAATCATATTTCAATCAGTTTTTCAATGAGTTTTGCCATGATGAGACAATAAATAGACTTCCATGGATCAGAAACACCATGTCAGATATCTACACACTCTCTGAGCAAAGCACCTGAAAACTGATGTGGATATTGGTTCCTATTCTTGTTCAAAGAAAACCTGAAACCTTGATTAATTTTTCTTTGTGGCCAAAAATTTTCTCAAGAATTCCCAAGCTAGTCATCTAGACAGTGCTCCAATGTAGCATCCATCATGGAGTCTGTGATGAATAAAGTAGATTTTAATTGAAATTGACTAGCTCTTCTGCATCTGTAAGGAAGATTTGTTGCAATGCTCTGCAGAAGAGATATTAAACAATGGTATGGACTACCATTCTGCTTTTAATGTGTGGCAGAGACATGTACAATTTGATGGTCAAACTAACATCTTCCACTAACATTTGGACAACCATTGGGGGCAACCTCCATTTTGCTCCAGCTTGTCTGATGGGTAACCTGAAAATTTCCTTATGGTTAACACCTGCAAGTGGTCAAAAAATTATGTACAAATTTCCAAGGCTATCCCATGGTTGCAGAAGTCAAAATGCAAATTTCTAAAGAACACTCAATTCCCAAGACAGTTACGAGGGTTAGCAGAGGTCAAAATGCTACATTTCCTTTGAACTCCCTCAGTTTCCCTTCCAAGGTTTTTCAAGTAATACAAGTTACTAATTTTTCCAAAATAAAAGTTTACTTGTGTTGGAAGTGAATAATGGAAAAGGGATGTGGTGATGACACATTGATTAGAGATAGCATTATATTCCTTTATGGTATTGACATTGCTGTTGGGGAATGTTTTAATAACTTTCTAATTTTAGCTACATCTGAATGGAGAGATTGCAACATGCCAACACTACTAAATTTTGAAGGATAAATATGACATTTAATGATAAAAGAAAAATAGTGTGAGGCCATGTGCCCACTTTGCATTCCATTCTGTGGAATGATCTTTTTAGTGAGTTAGAAATACAGTATTCAACATGTTTCAAAGGAAATTAATGGGATACTTTTTTTCATGGTACCATTCACATACCTCTGCAATACACCTGTTAGTAATCCTGGGTTAAAAGAAGGGTTTAAGGTCAAAACAAGATTTAATATGTTAGAGGGGTACTTATTCTGAGCATTTTGGTGAAATTTGCATTGAACTCCGATGTGTGGTTCTCGAGATATGAGCGCGTAAAGTTTTCACATTTTCAACAAAATGTGAACTCTAATTAAGAACGTATGACAACATCCCCACGTTAATGGGCAGTCTTCTGTTTTTCTTTAAACTTTATACTGGATTTTCTCCTCAACAATCCCATATTTTTAAAATGTTATTGCATAAGTGGCATGAGAATTTTACAAACTTTGCATCCCCCACATGGAGGTCATACTCCTATTAACTTATTAAGGTCAACACCACAGTGTGATAAAACAAGGGGAAACAAAGCATTCCTTGTCAATCTGAGGAAGTGATATAAGCTCTGCTGCCCTCAAACTCACTTTTGAACCCAAATCTACTGAATTCATTTACTAATATCTCAAGAAATGAATGTTCGATTTAAATGGAACTTTCACCACACTGTGTAGATTTTGTTCCTCTTTCACATATGAAAATTAAATTTTTGCTTAATTCTTCCCTCAAAATATCAGCTGTATACTACATTCAGGGAAAAATCCAGTCACCCCGTCCTGAATTAGTAAATACAATTTATTTCTCAAGGTACTAAGTTTGGATGACCCATATCATGATTTAAATGTCATTCTTTACAGCTTAAAAGTTGCAAAATCTGACACTGCTATTCCTAAAGTCTGTTTGCCTGATTGTTGTGAAAGATTCTTCAAAGAGTAATAAGAAAATTGTGAGGTGTAGCTGTTATTTTTGGGCAACTGTTTAATCCTTTAAAAATAGTAGACCATTCATTGTTGAAGCTCATGTTAATTGTGATTTTCCTTTCCTTAGGATCATGTGGGACGTGAAAAACAGAAACCCAAGGACCATGTGGACATCAACATTAGTTTCTATGACTATCCAACAAGAGGAGGACGAGGAGGAAGACGTGGTGGTCCAGGAGGTGGTGGGCGGGGAGGTAGAGGAAGAGGTCGTGGTGGTGGAGGCCGGGGTGGTGGAGGGAGAGGTGGAAGGTCCCGCAATGATGAGGCCCACCTCTCTTTGGCGGATGATGCAGAGTTCCCATCTCTAGGGAATTAAGGTACTGCTCACCCCAACGCTTGTAAGCATGTGTGGTAGTGTCAGTTAAACTGCTTCAAAAGAGAAGCAATATTTAGTAAATGAAGTACTGTCTCCATCTGGGTACTGTAAGGGACCCACCATCAACCAACCAACCTTAGCCAGCTGAGGGAACCTGAAGCAGGTTCACTATCATCATCATCATCATCATCATTCAGATTTATATTCAACAGATAGTTCCAATATGCAGGAAATTAATCTTACCAGTTAGTTGGGCTGTTTCTGGCTTACAGATGACACTGTCATGTGTATCAGATCACTGATTCTTGCTATTGTATTAACTGAGGCATCAATGTTTTGTTACTATGATGCACCTGGTGTGGGTTAGGAGAACAGAGAACAATTGGTCATTGAGTTGTGATATAAATAGTTCAGGGAGTTATCAGCTGCTTGGCATCTGTGATTAGGTTAAGTTTGGACTTTTCAGCCTTTTGCAATTTTGGAAGTGAAGTGAACATAATGAAAAGAATGAGAGTAACACTCTTCCAATGAGTTTTAAATATCAAGTGAGATTTTTTTGGAAATTCTTAAGTGGTAAGAATTTGCTTACATTGGGTCATTGTTAAAAGTTGAGTGGAATGTTGTTTATGGGAATTGCATGATACTAGCTCGTGAATAGGAATGGGAAGGATGATGCAGTTGGCAGATGTCTACTAGTTGACTACTAAGTTAAGAAGCAAGCAGCAGCCCCAAGTGATTTACATTAGTTGTAAGGATAGATGCAGAGTGAGATGAACAAAATTCACTGAAGATGAAATGAAGTTGACTGCCTCTTGTTTTCGTATTATTCCTAAAGCATCATAGTACAATACTGTTAACATGTCAGTTCTATGCGGGTCCTTACCTTCTGGTAAAAGTTGAAGAGATCTTGGGATATTCTTTTATGCCTTGGACACAATTTTCCTTAAACTGTAAGAACAGAGTGAAACTTTTAATTTATGATGTCTTATTGATATAATTTATAAACCACATATTCTGTTACAGAATGTTTCTCCTACAAAACTTGTAGGAATAAAACTTTTTAGGACAGAGGGAAGGAAGTTTCAAAAGTCTTATAGAAAGGTCAGTTTTCTAGGGGGTTATGTTTGTTTAGTACCACCAAAGAGTGGGAATCTCTGTAGATAACCAAAAGTGTGACACAGAATTATCATTGAAGCAACTTGTTGTTGGACTTGACTGTGATCAAATCATTAAAAACATTTAGCAGTTCAATTGGTCATCCACAGAACCCTTATTTGCCCACAGTTCTGTTTTAGCAGAATTATTCCATTTTTGAGCTTAAAAACCTGTGAAATCAGAAGCTCTGATTTTCTGAACACTGATTTTATGAAACACAAAGTAATACTTCCAGGAAATTTGCAAAAGTAACAGCTTTGACAAAATTTTTGCATATTTCTAAAAGTGACTCCAGTAAATATTGCATTGAAAAAGGAAATGGGGCTTTTTGCCCCCTTCATAAATAGTGCTTCCACTCTCGTTGTGGGCAGTTGATTATGTGCTATATGTTTCCTTTTCAGATATGACAATGATGGCAAGCATGAGAGTCTCTTATTTGCAGGTTTTGCTGTTGGTGCCTGTCACGTTTGGAGATATATTAACATCCAGTTTTTTTCAGTTAATACTTTAATGCAGTCACACTTACAGTATACCTTCAGTGGTTGAAAGGGGTTTGTTTTTTTTCATTGAATGCGAGTAAAACAGAAAGATTATAAAGATGTCCATATGCATTGGCTTTTTTTCTTTTTTTGTATAGTTTTTACTTTGTCCTCACGCAATGTAAGATGTGTACATGTCTGGGTTATGTATGTTATCAGTTTTAAGCAACATTGGTATTTAATTTTTGAAAGTTAAATTTGTACCAAATTCACTCTGGTTTGTGAAATCAGTTCTTGTTCTTGTAGACAAATTGCTGGAAAATGAGAAACATTTTACAATTAAAATTGCAATTGAACTCAAAATATCGAAAATCAAGATGTGTATCAAATAATTGGTTCATCGCAAAAATTCTATACAGAAGGCTTTTGACAATGAAACTTTTTCAATAACCAAAGGCCATGGTAACTTGTTTTTTTTTTTTTTTTTTATTTGAGAGGAGACCAAAAAGCCTGGTTTTTATGTACAAGACGTACAGCATGTATCCTTAAATCCCTTTGAAATTCAAGGCTTTAAAAAGCCGTAAAATTGTCATACCTGTTTGAAACATAATTGATACATCACCACTTTGACCTGCAACATACATTTCTAGGAAATTTAATTTGATATAGCTTAACCTAGCTTGTATTAACCATGTGTTGGACATTGCTTCACTTTACACTATGCATGTATCAGGTTAGCTTACTGAGCTAGGTCATGTAGCATGCAGGGATATTTGGAAAGAAGAAATAATCCATTTCAGAAATATGTCAGTCTTCAATGATTCATGTTTTTCTTTTCATCTGAAGCATTAAAAAGACAAAGAAAAAGAGATGTCTGTTTCTTAAATATTTATTTTTCCAGAGCCACTACATCCTAGAGCTAGTATGAAGTTATTGAATCATTTATATTAGTGATACTTGTTTAGAAGATGTGTGGTACAAGTTCCAGCAACTGGCAAATGATATCTGTAGTAGCAGATGGGAACTTGAAAAGTGGGCAACACAGAAAACACCCCACAGCTCAATAAAATACATAACAAAGTTGATCATTTTCCATCTTCATAGCATCTGAAAAGTAGATATGCTATAATCACTGCTTCAGCCAATCAATTGATAAAGGCAGTTATTACTAAAAGCAGCCAGGTAACTTCCAGATCCAGTGTTCTCTAAAGGGGTGGTTAGAGAGACAGTTTACTCTTTGAGTTTAATTTCCACCCCCTCAAAAAAAGTGATGCCCTCCAAAATGACTTATTGAGATGATGGATTTCCACTGAATTTTAGCACTACCCAAATTTCATGATTCATCATTTTTCAGGAACCAATCAAAAGGCTGTATTGCAGCTGCCAAGCATAAGGGGACAACATTTTATGAAATGTAAGGATCAGTGTCTGATAGCTGTATAAAACAAAATGGTGCAACATTTTGTTATTTGCAAACAACTTGGTTTAAATAATGACAGAATTCAAATTCAAGGTACCCACCAAGTACAATACCATACATTTGGGGTTAATCAGATACCAGATTTTGGCAAAATGTCATTTTCTGAGTGGCATTCAGTCCAGATTTCTTAATGTTGTCCAGTGTCTGGATTTCATGTACTTAAAAAGAAGGGTTGAAGTTTCAAAATATTGGGAAGGCACTGTTTCCTAAGCATTTTGGTGAAATTTGCATTGAAACATGATGTGTGGTTCTCAAGATATGAGCAACTCGTCACATTTTCAACGAACGCTGAACTTGAAGCAAGCAAATACAAAATATTCCCACATTAGTGGAGAGTTTGTCCTTTGAAGCCTATTTTCTCCTCAACAGTCCCATGTTATCAAACTGTGATTGTAATCCCCATGAGGAGGTCCTGCTTCATTAACGTCAAGATCATCACAACAAACTGAAAAAACAAAGCATTCCTTGGCAATGTGAGGAAGAGATATAATCTCTGCTGCCCTCAATCTTACTTTTGAACATAAATCTGTTAACTTCATTTACTGATATCTCGAAATACATGTCCGATTTGAATGGGAATTTCACCACACTGAGTAGATTTAGTTCTTCTTTCACATGTGAAGAATTTTTTTGCTTAAACTTCCCCATTAATAACATTACCTTTTTATCATTGTACTCCATCCCCATCCCAAAAGCAAAGGCCCCAAAAAATTCCAAAGGGGGGGGGGGGGGAGTGGTGCTTAGGGAAGAAAGGCCTAATTAAAACACCTCCCCCCAAGCCAGCAGCCAGCTCTTTATTGATTGCATACTTTATATGATCTTCCCAATTGACTGGAATGGCCTCTGCCCACTTGTATAACACCAGTGAGTGATTCCTGTCCTTTAAGTTCATTCAAACTCATATTACAGAGAGGGTCTGATACAAAAAGATGTCAAGTATTTTTGCACAATCATGTATTGAATTCATTGCATACCACATACACATCCGTGTATCCACAAAAATTGGAAATATCAGTGAAAATTCCCTGCATTAGTCTGAAGCTGATAGTAGCATTCCTGAAGGAAGAGGTCACCCCCAACACACAAATACACACAGATGTCACTTGTTATTTTAAGTTACTAAAACTGCTTGTAAATTTTCTCCCAAAAGTAGTAAATGTGACATCAGACTCAGGTTTTAAACTTTTAGAAATCTGGGTATCCTTGTGAAGGATGTCCAATTTTTTGAACCCTTCACCTTACATTTGGGGAATTTATCTATGCAGGAACTGTTTTCAATTCCACAAAAGAGTCCAGAACACCACATTGTAGTTGACTGGAATGTAACAAATGGCAAGCTTCCAAATTTTTCGGTTTGCGGAGGGGGGGGGGGGGGAACCACCCTGGCTCCTCTCTAGCTATGCCACTGTTTTGTAATTTAATCATGGCGATTTGTTCTTAATATTGGGGGGGGGGAGAAAAATTTTAAGTCGATGGGAAATTTTCAAATATTGATGGGGGAAAATTTTTCAAATATTGAGGGGGGAATGTCTACCTGTCCCCTGGGATCCATGCTATGGGGGAAAGGGCAAGGATTTTATTGATGGCTGGTGGAGCAGTCTAATTCACATATGCATGCAAAACTTTTCTGGCCATTGAACACTCATTGAGAGTGTTGCAGAATTTTTCTTCCATCCACATCTCAAGAAAATCGAGAAGATAAAACATGCAGCACAGCCTTTCTTCAAAGGTGTCAGCGTGTTTCTTCAAGAACCATGTACCAGCCAGGCCATGTGTTGCAGAAGCTAATCTGAGCTTGAAAAATGAGTGTGTTGGTACCATAGTGACATCAAGCTGTTGCTTCCAAGATTTTATCACCTGATCTTATCATATCTCATAGTCGTCTGGATGGTATAATTCTCGCAGCAGTCTGTAGACATATGAAGGGGCATTGCCACCACTGCAGAAAATGTGGAAAGAAACAGAATGCAAGAATCACTACACAATTTTATCTTAACCATTAGTTGAGTGTTCTTGATAGATACTCACTAATCATGTTAGTGATAAAATATTGACCTTGTCAAGCTCAAACTGGGGTAGGGGGTGGGAAGTGGACCCTCAATTTTACATATGAAGGGTGGGGAGGTACTCTATTAAGGCAAATACATACCAGTGAATATAAAAAAGCCTAGTTAAGGTCTGATGCAAACGGTGATAAAATTAAATACCGTTTACTAAATTACTATCACCTGTAATGTGGCAATTAAAACAAGAAAGTAAAGTGTATAAAATTGAAGTGTGACTTTTGAACATCTCAAAATACTAATATATCTTCCAAGTGACCCATGCACATTTGAACACCAAAACCCGCTGACCCGCCCAGCCCTCTAAAAAAACCCACATTTTAAATGGCCGACTTATGCAAGCTTAGAGAATCACACAAATTAACAAATAATTCAGCTTACTGATAACTAAAATTTCAGTAAATTGTATCTCACAGCACATTCAACTGCTCCTGCTGTTACACAATGCATAGGCCTCGACAGGTACGTACAGGCCTATGATTTTTGCTGTCGCAACATCGCTACTGGCTAAACTTCGCAGCAGGTATGGAATATACCCTGTCACTGCGTGAATACTGAAATAACATTGTGCAATGCCGTGTTCAATAGCAAGAATGAATGCCCACTTTTCGGGTTAGCGGCCGCGAGGCTTGTATCAGTTTCGCATCAAACGAACCTTGACTGTGTTTTCATGGCTAGAAAGCCATGCAAGATGTACGAAGACATGTATTGGAAATCACCTGCAGCATGTAATGACCGTTACATGAAAGTATTGAGATTCTGCAGCATAGCTGCTCTAGTTTTTCTTGTGTTCAGAGAGGAAGCTCTTGCTTAGTAATTGTGTTATCATAGCTTATTAAAGTTGCTTTCTTCCTTGAAAACTAGATTTCCTGATTTGTGTAAAAATAGAAAGCAAGCTAGGCAACAGAGGCTTCTCACTTGATACACCTAAGAGACAGGTAATCATTTTAAAAAGTGTTAAGTTCCTTGTCATTTTACTTGAGAGAAATTAAAACAATCTAAACTGTGGGTACATCTGTTCAAGAAATAAAGGCATGTACAGTGATTAGAATATCCATTGCTTGGGGAGTGACTTTCTTCAAGTTGGCACTTAACAGTATAAGAAATAACCTTTCCAAACTGAAGTGAATTTCTTTGATGGTAAAAGTAAGCAGTAATGCCCTTTATCATAGTTACATCACTGGTTGGTGTAGAGCATGTGCAGGAACATACATAAACATGCATGTTAGGTTTTGAACCTGCAGAAATCTTGTGGATGTAGACAAATTAGAATATACATTTCATTGCACCTCATCAAAACAAATGTCCTATGTCCATTGGACTTGAGTAATGAGGGGACTTAATTCTTGAGAGAAAAAAGCAACTTACATGTTGGATATGTACAGTGTCACCAGTTCAGGGGGAACGTAGTCAAATACAGGATTGTGAACATGGACTTTGGCATGAATGTCACCCTCAGAGAAATCAACAACATGTTGAGGAGATTCAAATTTGTTGAAAGCCTCCTGAAATAATTAAGAACAAGTATGTTGTGGATGATATGCATAAGGTAATCATAACTAACACTAAACTTACAAATACTTAAGAAGTCATTTATCTTAATTCTTGAAGCTGGCATAACTTTAAAGCCACATGATCGATTATTAAGGTAACTTTCGTATGAAGGAGCTGTCATCTGCATCACAATTTAATACTCAGTGTTCCTTGCTGACAAGTGTATAGACAGCTGCTCCTGAACAGACCAATTAGGAAATTCAATTTGGTTTAACAACAGAGACATTACAAACGATGATAGCAACCATTTCTTCCTAGCCCCATTGAAATGTCTCATTATTTGACTTTTTTCCTTAATAACTGCAAATTTAACTCTTGAAAGAGTATTTTCTTCTTAAAAGTCTTTCTCACTCAAATTTTATGTCAGAAGAGTCATGGTTTTTCTACCCCAACATTTTACTATGAATTTCAAATCACTGATCTTGTTATTTGGCATATCCGTTGTGGTGGACATAGCTCCCCAACCTGCATTGTACACTGATATACCCCAACTTGTCTATTTCCAGCTAAAATGTTTACTTCCAACCTTTCCTTGCTGTTTGTCAAGAAAGCAATTTAGAGATGTAGAGGGCAGCATACTGAAGATTTCTTAAAAAGGTGATTTGCAAACCTCATTTTTCTAGTGTGGTATGTTAAATTTCCAACCTAACACCAGAGATGCAATCATAACACCACATCAAGGTTCTATTCTTCTAAGGTTGCAAACAATGATAAGATTGACTGGTAAGATTTTAAACAAAGATCCCTTTGCATGTGTGTCTAGGGCTTCCTGCAGCTAGATTAAATGTTTATGCATGAAACTTCAATGTTTTGTGTGCATCATATAATCCTTGAAACTTTGGATATGACATAAGAACAGTAGGTATTTGAAAAAGTATGAAGAAAGCAATTGTCCCTGGATAAATATTTAGTACTATTTATACCACAAATATCAAAATACTGAACTATGGCTTCTTAAAAATTTTGATTTTCAAACCTCGCTTTTCTATTGTTGAAGTGAGGTAATCTAAAGCTTCCCTTCTAGCAGGGTTGCAAACAATTACACAGATGGATTGGGCAGAGGAGTATAAAAGCACATCCTCTGCATGCTGTGGTTAAAGTTCCTGGAGCTGTATTAAATATCTGTGCATGGGATTTTATTGTCTGTTTATCATAGAATTGTATAATCAGATAAGGAAGGAACTTGGTGGACATTTTAGATAGTCACCAATTCAACCAAAGAGGGGAGACAGGTACATCTACTGTTACCTCCTTCAATGCTTGGCCATACTTGTTCTTACCTGATCATCTGAACAAAGAAACTGAGGTGACAACTTGAAAAGGGGAGCACAAACAATTAGCTGAAACAGAGAGAGAGAATGTTCACATTCATGTGTACATGTCACTTACATATAGCATGAAGGGACTGGAAAATCATTCTCCCTTACACCTAAGAGCCTTCCACTGCCGCAGACACTGACATATTGCATAAATTTTGTTATGGTTGTGAATGAATTTTCCAAAGGTTTCCCTTAAGTGAGCCCTACCTTGTCAACAGCAATCTGACAGAAAAGGAGGCCAAATTAAAGTGGTTGGCTGGTTCACAATTACAAAAAGTATCCCACATCATTCACTTGCATCATAGAAAAATCTTTACATGGATTTAAAAACTTAAGCATCAGGGACGCTGAATCTTAAGCTAGCCGCACACTATACCACTTTGGGCACTGCAACTCAACCCGATCGTCGGGCCTCCAACAGTCGTGTAGTGTGCGTGAGTTTACAACTGCGGCTGGCAGTTTTAGGACCAGTTCTAAGTCGCATCGCCTTCAGTCAGAAAGAACGAACATGTTGGTTCTTCCCAACTCTGAAAGGCGAAAGTCGCAAGTGACTGAAAAATCTAACCCATCAAAATTACTGATTTATGCATGTGATATAAATACAGTGCAAGTTGTCTGATGCTTGTTTAGGTGACAATTTTGACATAACTTTGTGTAAATATTGAATTGAAAAGATGGATATATGAACTGTGTACGGCGAATAGAGATAAGGCAAACTAGTAGAAATGTGAGAGCACTAGCATGCACATGTAATCTTTCCACTGACAATGCGTGATAGCCAGTCCTGTAGTGTGTGTGGCCCTGTTGTGCAACTAAAAATCGTGAAGACAATTCAAAACTAGGTCACGATGGTTTAGTTGAGTTGCGATGTGCAAAGTCGAATAGTAAGTGCCAGGCTTTACATGTTAGTGCATCTACTACATCCTATAAAACCTTTGAAAGCTCCTTTTGCAGGTTTGTCTTCATTATGCATCATTATGTAACCTCAAAACATTATTAGGAAGGAGTATTTCAGCAAATATAAAAATAAACTGAACAAGTACAAACGATCAAACTTGCATGTTGGGTATAGAGACACACAGTAAGCCACTGTATGGGTAGCAGTATGCCAAGGGCTACAACTTTATGTTCCAACACATGTACAGCTCATACCCCCCAAGGGCTGGAGTTTGGAAAATCTGTTCACAGTATTCCCCACCTATCAAAAAAGTGACTGAATGGGAGGACTTGAAACAGAGTTAAACAGTATATGACACAGAATTGAAGTGTATTTGAAACCATCTTTGAACTTAACTTTTTTACCTACAATCCTGGACAAAAATGATGGGACATTTTTGCCCAAATGTAGCAACACTTATGCAAAGACTCGTTGGTTTTCCAAAATCCCCTCCCCCCTAGTTCAATGTTGTTCTCCACAAAATATTCTCAAAATTTCAAAAATTGCAACATTGAACGGGGGAGCGGGGGACTGTCCCATGTATTTTTGTCCAGGATTGTCTGAACGACTGTACACATGTATGGGAGCATACGGATTCACCGCAGAACAGCTGCCGTAGAGTGAAGGAGCATAAAACATTTTTTAATTTTGGTAGTAATGTGTAAATCTTGGGTTTAAGTTAATAAATGTAGAGGGACAGTGGCATGATTAATCACTGATTTCAACACTTTCTAGATGATCATGCATGATACTAAGTTGACAGGACATAAACTAATCTAACCAGTCGTTTCAATATTTGGGTAAACCAGGCTTTGGGATGAGCGAATTCTAAACCGGTGTAAGTGCCCATTAAAATTTTTAGACGGCATTCAAATATGAAGTAAAAGAAGAGGAATAAATTCTTGATAGCACGTGAAGTTAAAAATAACATCTTTTATGAGAAACAATGAGAAAAAATTACACTTTGAACACAAAATTCGTCACTGAGAACAGGCTTCTGGTGAAATTGCCTTTAATTTGATATAGCGACCCCACAATTAACGATCTACCATTGACCTGACAACGATCTACCGTTGACCTACACAGTATTTTAATGGAACTGACGGTCAACCGCACATTTTTATGAAGGGACCTGTTTCAAAATGATAATTTCAGCAATTTTACAGTTGACCGTGGCAAACGAGGAATAAACTGCATTGGAGGAAACTATTTATTACTGCAGTAATGTGAAACCCACTCATCTTTACATGCCCCAATTTTGCATGTTTCTGATGTCATCCGTGGTGAAAAAAATAATAAAAACAAATGGTAGATCGTCTGGTTTACTCTAATTTTGAGATCGCAGTCAGAGCAAGGCGCCCTCTTCTTTAGTCTGTGGCTTATTTCCAAAGTTCAAACTGGTTATTTTAATGTTCCTACTTTCAGCTGAATGAAAGAATCGTTCCGCTTTGCCATTGATTAAATAATTTTTTTAATTATTTCATGAGAAATAGCTGTAAGTTTATTAACTACTTAAATAAACTTTTTGTTTCCTAGATTACAAAATGGAGAATTTTACTGTATCCTTCCCTAACGCAACTTTCCTATCACGGCTTTCAAACTTGTCCCAAAAATGCCACCGCTTCAACACGATCTACAGTACACGTGCACGCTCCCATATATGTGTACAACAGTTCAGACAATCCTGGACAAAAATGATGGGACATTTTTGCCCAAATGTAGCAACCCGTATGCAAAGACTCATTGGTTTTCCAAAATCCCCTCCCCCCTAGTTCAATGTTGTTCTCAACAAAATATTCTCAAAATTTCAAAAACTGCAACATTGAACGCGGGAGCGGGGACTGTCCCATGTATTTTTGTCCAGGATTGTAGCTGATACTATATAACACAGTTGTGTTGGTCTGTCACTAAATACCATCTAATCATAACTCATAGTAAATTAATCCCATTTTAAAGTCAATCCAAACCGAAACTTATATCACCACTGACCTCAATGTAGATTTGTAGGAGCATACAGAAATTGGTACATACAGATAGCAAAAAAGAAAGAAGTTACTGCACATAAATTTTACAAATATATGGCTGGCAAGCTGCAGTCTTGAGCAAAACACATTGGAGAACACCATTCATCCCTGCACCCGTGTACAATATTGGGGATTCTAGGGTCGGTCAATTCTATATGCACCATTTTTGTTGGGACCCAACATTGTACAGGGGGCATGGGAGAGGGGGACTGCACTTGTGAATGAAGAATGGAACAAGGGGTCCCTTAATTGTGCACAACATTACAAATGCCATAATGGCAGAATATGTTCCAACTTTTCCACAATTAAATGTTCAATTTTATTAAGAAAAATATCACTACATGAAATATTTTTTTGAAAGGAATGAGAAAAATGGAAATATAAGCTACCATGAAAATAAAGTGTACTTACAGGTACAGAATAATGTTTTGCTGCCAGTGCCAATGCATGACTACCACAAACTGCTTTTAATCTGAAAGAAGAAGAGAATCTGAGTAAAATTGGCACACAGATTAGAAATGAGAAAGTGCATCTTCATTGCAATTTTTGAAGTTTTTGACGCCACCTTTGAGATTTGATCACAGACTTATACATACATGGACAGAGCATGTAACATGTACGTCCTATCTGCAGATGGTAGACACTGACTGGGACAAAAAAGGCGCTTCAAGATGGCCGCCGTGAACCTATAAATCGTCTGATTTGATGGCGACTGTTATATTTTGAGCAAAAGTTAAACTTGAATGGGAACGAATACCATATTCCTGCAATACATGAAGTGATTTTGATCTTAGCTTGCCATATTTCAAAAATATTTCAACTTTCTTGCAAAATATGGCGATATACTTGAGCAAGTCCAAATTTTTACACAAAATCATAGCAGACGGCCATCTTGGTGAGCTTTTTCTCACATGTTCGGTAGCGACAATCTACTGTGCAGTATGCTCTGTCCATGTATAGGAAGTCCGTGGAATACATTCAATGGTTTTCATTTTAAATCATAAGGCAAACAAGTCCTTTGAAGTTTTCAAACCTTAACTTATCAAGCCACAAAAGCCACAAAACAAAAGTTCTCAATAATCGGTTACTTTTTCCCTTTCTCACTGGTGAGTGGAAAAATTGTTTGCTTCATCTGGCAGAACAATTACTTCCTCATTTTAGCTTATCCTTGTGTGTCTACCAGCTCTGTTTGGTGATTGATCCTAATCAAGGGTTCTCAGATTCAACATGTTCATTACGAGGGGTGCATGATTATCAGAGTTTGTAGTGGACTGTTGTCCTCATGCTCAGCAAAATAAACTTAATTCTGGATTAATCACAATCAAAAGATAAAAACATCTCACAGTATTTTTCAAGCATAAATTTTTCCATGACAAAAAGCATTAGTACACCAAGAAGGATGAAAATATCGGTTTTGTGCATGGAGGACTGCCTTCTTACATTCTGACAGGTCCAAATGAGGTCAGTGTTAGAGAAAGGGCTCAAAGCATAGAGGTTTAACTGTGTACAGGCCTACAGAGCAAGTGACAATGTTTATAAGTAATGGTTGCAGTCATGTCTTACTAATAACCGCACCTTTTAAGGGCATAAAATAGCAAAGTTCAACTTCATAATCTTCCTTTACTTTTCTGGGAAACAATAAACTCTACTCCCAAGGATTAGATAACTGTGAACCTTTAGAAAGTTCATGGCATTGCAAGTTTATTTAATTGCATTCATCTCTTTAGCTAAAAGCTGTTCTGTGATAAATTTTTAGGAGCACTAGTTTCCAACTGTGCATGAGGGCTGCACTAAAATCAAAAGGGATATTTTGATTTGTATTAAAAGCTCATATTTTTTTTATTTTATTCAGAGTTATCACTGACATGCTTTATCCCTTTTATTGGAAAATGACTCACCCTCCATTGGCCATGACAGTATGGGTGCCTATAATGACCTTGTTTACCCTAGCCATGATGGCAAATATTGCAGAGTCTGTGATCACAGTTGTTTCTATGTTTCCTTTCTTGGCTAAGTTGATGGCCAGCTCCTGACCCTAGTGTTGAATGAAATGTGAGGGGAAAAAAAACAAAAATTAAAATGAAACACAAAATCAAAAAATTTAAGAAATCTTTCAGTTACACATGTTAAAATGTTAAAAGTAAGCAGAGAGGCTTTGATGACATTGGCAAACACAAATTTCAAAAATTATTTATATGTTGGAATACAAAGTAAAGCCTTAATCTGGAAAATTCCTGTTCCAGGGTTCTTCTTCTCACCATAGTTCATCTACACAGTTTTATAAGTATGAAATTATCCAAGACTACTACCTTGAGATGTTAAGTTAACAAGGTTTTGTGACTTTGACCACTGGTGACCACAGATGACTTTTGACCTCCAACAAAAAACCAGTGGGGATCCTCACCATGAATAAGCCATCCTCATGCGGACTATGAGCTTCATCAAAGTTTCCCAGCTTGACATATTATGGGTACAAGATTTTGCCATTTTGACTCCTGATGACCTCAAATGACCTTTGAGCTCCACAAAAACAATAGAAACTATCACCATTAGCAATCTACATTTTCAGTATCAGGTTCATCAAAGTTACCCATCTCACAATAGAGTTTTTTCAACAACTTCAGATGTTTGGACCATTTGACCTCTTGCAACCCCAAGTTACCTTTGTTCTTCACCAAGAAAATGTCACATATGTGCATACACACAGGCATATGAATTCAAAACAAGTGCACACACATGCATGCAAAATGCAGTCCATCAGCATAGCACAGATTCCTCTGACTGTGCAAAACAAAAGTAAGTTACTATTTGTGCAAATGGTTATCTTCAGGTACGGCCGCCCTCTTTCGTGCCCAATAGGGCTCCTTGAGAAATATGGAAATTTCAACGAAGGGAGAAGGGGGAAAATGGGTATTCTATGACACAGAGGGGAAGCACAGGCACCACCAACATTTTATCAGTAAATGTTTCTGCACTCAGTACCTGACTGTGTTTTACTTTGAACTACTAACCTTATAAGATGGAGCAGACTCAGCTACAATGACCTGGAATTTTCTGGATTTTCCAGCATTCTAAGGAAAGATAACGGTCACTTTAATTGTTAGAGTCAAAGCAAAATGTATAAGGGTGGCATATCATAGGTAAGAACAATTTACAAGTCTGCAGTCATTAGTGAAAATATGGTAAATGTTTCCATGAGGTAGAATATCCTATAAGATTCTCCAGGTTGCCTTACCAGGCTTTTGAAATACATTTCTTGAGAAAAACAGCAATTTGTGACCATAGAAGAAAAAGGTATTCCCACCATGGGTAGGTGGGGGGAGGGGAATTGCATAATATAATGGTCTTTAGATACAACAATAGATACAACAATACAACAATAAACAACAATACAACAATAGATACAACAATACAACAATAAACTGGAAACTTTTGATATTTTAGCAAACAGAACTAATGAGCAGTGTTGTCCTTGAATTAAACATACCTCCACAATACACTGTGATGAGGGGGATGAGAGGTGGGGGGGGGGACATCTTTTCTTACCCTGCACCCATCCTGCTTCCACCTTGCACACCACACTCGCAGTTTTCCATATAAAATGGTCATAAAATATATAACACTGAAAATTAATTGTCATTTTAATATCCTTAAATCTTCATTTCACAGCACATGTGCACTTGGTCGTAAAACAATTAGAAATCTTTCAGGCACCATAACAAGAAATTTTGGGATATCATTTTGAGGAAAATTGTTGTGAATTTTTTTTGCCCATGACAACTTGACAATCTTTCTAGCACACTGGACAAACAAAACCATGTAAAGTGTACCTTGCTTTCTTGGAAATACTATAGACACATACAGCTTTAAGAGAGTAACCTGGGATGACTACTGTTGAGCTATGTTGATGTGAATGAAGATGTTTGAATATGGAAGACATATGCACTTTGGACTACTTTTGCAAAAAATATGACTTGATGAACCAGAACCTCTCGCATTTAAAACCTAAAATTCAAGGGCTTTTGAATACAAAAATGGAAACATTTCATACTGAGTAGTAAAGAATTTCACACAAAATGGCATACATATTTATGGGTGACAGTCTCCTCTGCATGGACTATACTAAACATGTTCCCAAAATCAAAAAAATAAGGTTTCAAATTTTAACACCATATGGCAACTTGTGCAGAAATTACACCACAAATTCAATGACTTTCAGGACCATTGTAAAATTCCACTCTATTTCAAGACTTTTCCCATTTAGCCTACTATGATTGAACCCTATTAAAAGTAATGTGACATATGACACATAATTTTTAAAAGGATTGATCAGTTAATACAACAAATATCATAGGCCTTCAAGAAATATGGTCTGATGAATATTAAATAAAAGGACTTACCAGAAGAAATGCTTCCACTGTTCGTGATTTGCCCATTGTCATGATGACTTCACTGGAATGAATGTGTTCTAATGCTTGGGTGGCTATACTGTCAGCACTGCCCTCTAGTTCCGAAAGCAACTCATTGATACTCTCTATAACCCTCCCCTGTAGAGAAAAGTTGAGGTACAGCTTAGTAACTGGTAGAGAAAGTCAGTGTGGTAGAGATCTTTTAACAAACAGCAATTATGAATGATTGTGAGATAGGGCTTTGGTATTCAAGTACCTTTTTTGTCAATAGAATTTTGGTATGGATATAAACGACATGCATCAACATTCTATCCTACAACCCTACGAGAAAAATATTTGGATTTGGGAAAGGGGTCAATGGAGAGGGAACAAGACAATATAAAATCAAATACCACTTTTATAGAAAGGTTAGTTATGCATAATAAGCTTTACTGTAACAGTAAGGGAAAAGATGCAGCTGCTCTCCTAAAAAGGAAATTTCATTCCAACCTGAACGATTCTAAGAAACAGTTTGGTATCATTTCATATTTACCATTATCAAGGTCAAAATTGCATGATTACAGCCAAAATGGGCTTCCAACTTACCTTCAGATGAGGGCAGGGTTTACTGAAATCATCAACATGTCCCTCAGCTCTCAACATTTTCTGTTGAAGAGAATAGAAATACAGCAAGTTTAAAAACAACAAAAATAGATGTTTCACATGTAATGGTGAATACCTTTCCCTGTCAAATGCAAGTTACAATATCGTGCAAGGACGTAATGCAGCATTAAGAATAAATGTGCCTACTTCACAGTTTGATATAGACTCATTCAAGCTTATGTCACTGGTTGGCATAGAACATGCGCAGGAACATATGTATGCATGACTGCACATTCGATTTCGCACGTGCAGAAACTGTATTTCATGACTGCACGCAAAATGCAGATGAATAAGAATCTACATTTCAATGTGACGAAATGTGTACGTACCTCTTCAACTCTGTTTCTAAGCAGTCCTGACGCCACTTGTTTGTGAATGAGTCTGTTGGCATTTGTTAGGTACATGCATACTTTTAAATTAGATTCCTGAGAGTAGATGTACATTACTAGTCATTTCAAAGAAAACCATAAAGACACAATGACTTCATGAAAAACATGGTGCTAATGCCTTCTAAGCCACAAATTTGCATTTAAATTATGACGTTTATTCATGAACACAGTTGTTTTGCAGTCAAATTGAGTCATCTCCTCTTTTTAATGTGACTGAGTAAAGACTGTGATGACTACTATTTCTATGAGGAAAATCATGCTAATGTGACAATCATTTCCCTATTAAAAATTAGTGACTGGAGTCATGGCTTATTAAACTCTGATGATGAAAGGAACAGATTAAAAATGCACCAAATCCTCAACATATTCTTTTGTGTTGTGGCATAAGGCATTATTCTACATGGCACTTAAATCAAGGAATACGGTTGGGTTAACACAAGGCATAAGATAGGGAATTGAGTGTCCTGAAATATCATTAACCTCCATTATTTCATATGACGGAAGGGTGTAAATTAATTGAGGTCAATACTTGTGTTATGTTGGTCTGTTTTCTAACTCTTAATACAGCTTTTCTCTAAGTATGAATCCCCGGCTTGTTTCAAGGTCCTTATAAGGTTGCAATCTAAAGGGTTTAAAAGACTATTTATGTAAATTCACTCGTTCCTGTAAAGGTGCCCTCTTGCTAAATAAGAAACCAAGATACTAACCTTCTTTCTTTTTATATGGAAATGAAAAGGTGGGATGTTACCCTCTTTCTTCTAGAAATTGGGGGGGGGAGGGGTGCAGAGGACAAAATACTCTTTACCTGTCTTGATCAATGGAAGTACTGTTGTAAATATACAAAAGTACATACCCACACAACTAACTTGTTGGCCAGCACTACATGAATTGAAGTAACAGCTGACTAACGATGTGATGTAAAGAATCTCTACTGCAAAAAATTCCAAGCTCAGCTTTGAGTCAGGATCGTAACCATGTGAACACTGGGTTAAGCATGTCTTGATGGACTGGCACAATTTTAAAAGTGGGTAGTATGTAGCTCCTAAGACAACACATAAATTATGAAGTAATATAGTGTCTGAAACTGTGCTACAATGAATAAAGTTACTGTACTCACTTGGAGTGATTCTTGGGTGTCCCCAGAGTCTACACCTTGGCCGCTGATAATACTAGAAAGACAAAAATACAAAGGTGTGGTATAAATAATTACCACAGTTCAAACTAATGGAGTTTATTCATCATATGTGCAAAAGCTGAATCATGAATGACACTTACAAAAAGTTTTAACAAAGCAAGTCTGAACAACAAAGGCCAGTTTATTCCCATAAAGTCATTCTTAAAATAATTCTTGAAGTTATTCTCATACAACCTAACTAAAACAACTTGGTCAGACCCTCATTCAAAAAGAAAGGAAAAAAAAGAAGAAAAAAAAATCTGAGTGCACATTTCTAATCAGGAGTTACATTGTTAGTCCCCCCCCCCCTCCATTGTTGACGATGAAAAACATACCGTAATGGTCATCAAGAATAACAATTATCAAAATTAATCTGAAGTATAAATCAAGCTTTTTTACTGTTATTGGATGACTGTTGTGACACCAATCACATAACAAGAGTAGCTAAGCTACTGTCGCTAAACCTTTTTAATGTTACCAGTTCAGTATTTTATTCATGAATCTTGAACAAAATCATAGTGCTAGAGTTGGGCGGACCAGCATGTGAACACTGTTCACCTAGCAGTTGAACTGTGTCAGGGATAAATCTCTATAGCTAGTTCATCCCCTTAAGATGTACCTTAAGTCAAATAACTTAAAAATTATACTAAAGAGCATGAAAAGTGAATGCAAACAGTCCAACTCCCCATCTTTATAGGACATTACTGAGCTGAGACATAAAATGTTGAAGTTTATTCTGTTGAAACAAATTGGTATATCGTGCAATACTGTAATTTGTGACTTTCTAGTTGTACAACTCACATACAGTAAGATGTTTGGTTTCCTTTGAAAGTTAAAAAGCTTTTTATGACCTTGAACACTGCTGTTTGCTTCCATAGCATATTTCATTACCCCATAAGAGTAAGAGTTGCTATCACACCTTGGTACAAGGTGCAGTTACTTTCACAAAACAAAGACAAAGTTAGTAATTTGACTTACAGTTCAACGATGACATCACAAATTATTATGCTATGTACCATTTTGTTAAAATTGAATAAACTTCAACATTTTACATCTCAGCGCAGGAATTCCTATGAATATGAAGTGGACTATTAGCACTTATTTTGCATGCTTTTTAATATATGTTTTTGACTTTTTTTTTGACTTGCAGAACACTTTAAGATAATACTGCCTATGAGGGCAGGAATCTGAAACTTAAGTCATAGTACAATTGACCAGTTTGTGTAAGACAGTGGCATAAGCAATAAAGAAAGAGAAGATACCCAAATGTCTTCCCTCCCCCCTCCCTCAATCCATCTCTCCCTTCCAATCATTTTCATCTGTTTTCCTCTCCCTCCCTCCACAGCTCACTCCTCTGTGAAATTTGTAAACAAAAAGTGCAGAACTGGAAGAAACTTGAAGGTTGATAGGAAATGCTGATTTGTGTCCATTCAAATTGACATTATTCCAAATTGTAACATGTAACAAGATCATACCACATATCCAGGGGCCCGTTCCACAAAGAGTTACGCACAATCTTAAGTATGATTTGCTGTTGACTTAAGTATGGGGAATCAAACTAAAGATTGTGGAATGGGCCCCAGATCATACTGTATATCCACCACTACTCCAGCTTGACCAGGGAAAAAAACTTGGTGATAAGCCAAACAACACTACAGTGACCCCACAGTATGCAGGTATGGAATAAGTGTCCTGACACAGCAAGGAGAGATCTGTGTAATGGCAGCTCCCTGGTAATAGATACTAAAATTACTGAAGGATAAGTAATTAGCTGACTGGGAACTCATGGTGCATACACAATGGACACAGGCAGTTACAAAAATATGCCTACAGTATATGCTAACAATGCCTCCACTGGGATTGTGTTTCATGAAATTTTGCCTTGAGGCAAAAAATGATGAAAATGGCAAAATATTACCACTTTTCTTTAATTTATCTTGTAGCTAGGAAGGAAATCTGTTGCCCCATGAATATGACACCTGTACAGTAAATTTGAGGAAAACCCACTGGCAATTATTATGGGCTGAAACCTTTTAAAAAGTGAGACAGACATTTTTTGTGAGACAGACATTTTTACCCTCTACAGTATAACTTGAAACTCTACCCACTTTGTGGGTTGAGCTAGTGAGCCTGTGGTATTATGTTGTGTACAATATGCTGCATTATTTTGATGTGTAATCATGCACCTCAAATGTAATCCTTTTCCCAATAATTCTATTTTGGGACCCTTCTCCAATTTAAGAGAACATCACATTTTGTGCAATGAAAATCTCTGCCACTTCTACATGAGAACTCATAATACACTCAGGCCATTCAGTATCAACACAATTAGGCTTGTTTAGTTTCCGTTTAATTTCCTAAACACTTAAACGATCAAAATAAAAGTTCATTAAACAAATGTTCCAAACATATATAGAAGCCTTTGATTTCCCTTAGAATCAACTGTAAACACAAATATATATACCAACTCTGGCTTTGAGACAATAAATTTGGCATGCCACTCTCTATCAGTTCACAAAACATTTCGGACATGTTGCTGGTCAGTGGGTGCCTGCATACCTGGGACCTTGCCGCTACTATGGGCAGCTAACTTGAATTAGTGTATCAAACTGGTTGACTTACGACACATATTCTTCCCATATTATTTTCAAAACTCGTCGAACCATGTTTCCAATGGCTGACTCAGATGGTTGAGAGCTGATGAGTTTTTTCCCTTCTTGTCTGATTCTCTCTCTCAGTTCCTTAGCAGTTGACCACTTGCTCTGTGAGACAACACGTCGTAACAAAAGCAGAGTTTGAAGGGCTACATCATATGATCCCTTTATCTCTCTGAGAACAGAAGACATTATTTAGACATTTTATGACATAGACAAATGAAGTTCATCAACCTTGACAGTTGCCTCATCTCCAGGAGCAACAAACTTAAGAGCCTGTCCTAGAACTTTCTCAAGCAATTCAATATCTTTCTTTACTGTAAGAACCAAAGAACCAGTTCCACTCCTGAAACTCAAGATGAGGTAGACTGACTTCATGGTTTGTACATTTTAAGCATACTGTTTTTCAATAACTCTCACAAACACTATTTTTGAGAACTGAGCTACTGTACATGGATGTCTCTTTCCATATTTTTCATATCAAAGTTCCTGTCACTTGAAACTAATTCTCTGCCCACCAATTGGCAAACAAAGGTCCTGTTCCCTCATATTAAAGGGGTTCATTAAGTTGAATCAAGAAATTCAACAAATTTTCAGAGACCTGTTAAGTTCTCTTCACATACCAATGACAAATGGTCTAACTAGGAAAATTCCTACATCCTACATCAAATAACTGTTTTATGAGGGGAGTACTTAATTCTTCAATTTGGTTTTCAAAAATTTGCGACCAGACACTTTTTGAAATTATACATAAAACCATTACTAGTCAGGACATCACAAAATTCAAAATTTCAACTACCTGTATTGGATGTGAAACTTGACTCATGCTAACTATAAGCATTGCCATGTGGTGGTGACCCTTTACCCTCTTAAAAGTTATCGATATTAACTCAATGAGCCCCTTTCATCAAACTAAGTTTTTCAAATGTAAGACACACCCCTTGACCTAAGGACAAGGTCAGTAATTGATTAACAGGAGGGTCAAACATTTCTGACCATTGATGCATGCATGTGGCCTAACATTTTATTAACTTTGATGACATATTCGTGTTGGTGTGTTGTTAATTAAATCCTATCTTACTAACTATAGGCTTTGGTGCAAGTTTTGTGAATATGACGCAACCTGTGATACACCTTTTTAAGTTACTTTGACCAAACATTTGGAGAACACTTGGACAAACATAATGCACTTTTGACTGACCACTACTGTATCTGCAGCTCAGATTGTCCATCTCACAATTGATAATAAGCAACAGCTTAGATTAGAAACAAATTTTGAGAATAACATAACAGGTTAAAGGGCAAAGAAGGGCTAAGCCCAAGGCCCCATAAGTCTTGTGGTGGGCCCCCTCAAATGACAAAATACGAAACGAATACATATTTGGTATCATCATAAAGCTAACAGTTCATATTTAATCTTGGTACATTTTGCTTTCAAAAAAACCCACATAATTCAGATGAGTTTTACAACACCTAATTTGCATAATTGACATATTATGGGTGTTTTGTAAGGGACATCTAATAATGAATGTAACTTACTGAAGAAATACATTGAATATAATTGTTCTTCATGGACACATAAAACTCAACACAGAGTTTCAAATGAAGCTGAGAAGTTAGAAAACATGTAATTAATTATGCTTATTAGGCTGCTGACTACGGTCATATGTCCCATACGAAACATTTTCAGTCCATTTTTTTAAACCCACGCAAAGATTTGTGAATTTTTCATTTTAATTTCCTCAGAACCTCTAATTTCCAAAACAGTCATCTTACGTAATCACTATTTGCATCATAATTTTTCTTTGTTAATTTTTATAGCTAATTAATTATGTGTTTCATATGGGACATAAGCGTTTTGTATGGGACAAAATATTCCACAGCTAGTTGATTCTAACCACTGAAGAGGTACATTTCATATTTTTCAAAATATGGACCTATGTAACTCAAAACCAAGTTTCAAATGAAGCTAAAACTTTAGAGAAAATTTAATTAATTATGCTTATTAGACTACTGCCTTAGGTGATTTGTCCCATACAAAACATGTTTAGACAATCCCAAACGTAGAGTTGTATTGTTTTTTTTTTTTTCTAATTTGCCCAGAACCTCCAATCTACAAGGCAATCGTCTTACTTAATCACTTAGGCCTTCATAATATTTCTTTGTTCATTTTCTATACCTTTTTAATTGTTTGTTTGGCATGGGACATTTGTGTTTTGTTTGAGACAAAATATTTTACAGCAACATACCCTAAGTAGCAACATTAAACTGTGGTGAAGCTGCAGTTTCTCACAGTACTAGCTATATGAATGGCAAGGCTCATGGTTTACTTTGGAACTGACATGGGCTATGAAAACACTGTGAGAGCCTGGGCTCTCACCATGTCCCTCCCTAATGGTACAGTAAGAAAGGCAATCAAAACCTTTTCCCCACAATCAAACTCCATCTAATCCCCTCCACCCACTCACACACCCCCATGTGCCTGGATCATCAGCATGCACATACTGTACATGATGTTCATTGGAAGTATATTGACTGTATGCAGAGAGGCAGATAACTAGGCAGTCATTTTGCTATTGAATATTGTTTATGAATCCTTTTTTCTGCATAAAATCCAATGTAATAACAGAATTTGTTTTATGGGGAGACCCAATTAGATTGCTGTTTTGGTGTTGGGATATTGAATAAAGAATTACATTGTAGTGCATGAAGGACAAAATGTCCCACACGAAACGCCACATTTTTTTTACATTTTCGAAGTACACCAACACCCACTCAAAATTTTCCTGAGAAACTTATTTAAATGTTCAAAACAATTGACTCTATAACATATGTTGATAAACCTAACTCTTGATTTGTATTTTCAGAGAAATTTGAGAACAACTACTTTGAGTAAAAAACCAACATTTTCTCTGGTCCCATACAAAACATGGTACTGTACATTAATGAGCCCTACAGGTTCATTATTGAATTGATTGAGCTGAATTTGCTCAACAATAGACTTAGTTGTTATACATAGCATACTAGATCATAAAACTTAAAAGGTTATTCAATCAAAGTTATGGAATATGGAGGTTTGAAACCTCCAATTTTCCCATACGAAAGACATGTAATAGCTTGGACTTGGCCCTTGTCCAAACCTTACAAAACAAACAACTAAACCAATAACTATTGAAACTAGCCCAGTATGTAGTTTCTCTACCATAGTCATGGAAGAACTTGTCAATATTTGTCTTCAAGAATTGCACAGATGGGGAGTTTACAACCTACTCTGGCATTCTATTCCACTGTTTGAAAAGTCTATAAAAAAACCTAGACTTTCTAATACAATAGTCACTAATTCACTAATTACAATGGTCAAAAATCAGAGAATTACTTTAGAGGAAGATTTGTTTCAGTGAGAAATTTTAAAACCTGGAGCAAGTCTCCCTTAATCCTTCTCAGCTATAAGGTGGTAAGCCCAAGATGTCAAAGACTATTGGGACAAGGTAAGTTAGATTAATCACCTCAAGTACTAAGGGTGACTCTTCTCTGGACTGGTTTTAAAACCAAATTCCACTCTCCAAAAAAAAAAATTCCAAGTCTAAGCATCATAGTCAATACTGGGTCTTGCCAACTGCTTAAATACAAAGAAGAACAATCTTTATTTCTCTTGATTAACTCCAGCACCTTATTAATCCTTACAGCAGAAGCTGAACACTGCTTACATGACTTTGAATTCCCTGTAATAACAACACCCAGGTTCTTCTCAAAAACTACATTACTTTACCATTCATAGCAGAAGCTTTTATGACTAAAATGAAGTTCTCTGCACTTGTCTGTCTTGAAAGGCATTTCTCAAGTCTGTAATCTTTATTGTAATCAAGTAAATAAGCCATCCAAGTCTCCTGGCAGAAGTACAGTACAAGGCACCATCCTCATTGCTAACCATCCAGTAAAGTTTATCATCATCAGCAAAGTCAGCTAAGATGGGAGAGCACTATCAATATTATTGATGGAAATTAAAAAAAGAAGTGGGCCAAGACCTGAACCTTGTGGTACATTAGAAACAAAACTGGCATGAAATTTGGACAAACTCATTTGTTCAGAGACTGACATGAAAGCCTGACCTTGGTGAATTCTTGTGGTTTACATAGTCCAAGTGTATATTACTGTGTCTGATAGAGATGACCTCAAATTTCATAATTTTTGCATTTTTAATCATAACCAGAAAGCCAAAAGGCTTAGTGATTCCTTGCCGCTGAAATGTAAGGCCTTTTTTCACATTGACATTGCTTGGCAATGTTTTTCAATTAACAGGGCTCCATAATGTGCCCACAAAGTACACATGCAAGGCATCCAATCTTCCTACATTGAGATCCCCCTTGCCCGTTGTGAACCCAAATGACATTTGACCTCCACCAAAAACTTCTGGGACCATGTATTCACTATGTGCCATCTACAGGACAAGTTACAGGACCCTACAAGTGACATTTCTTGAAAGACTGTGCAGGAAAGCTTGTCAGGCTTTGAACATGCTGACTCCAAATGAACTTTGACCTTTCAGAAAATCAATAGGGATCATCTACTCAATATGACCAATCCACACACTAAATATGAGCACAGTCACATGTACCGTTCTTGAGATATCGTGTTTACGGTTTTGACCTTTTGACCTCTCATGACCCCAAATGACCTTGACCTCCACCAAAAACAATAGGGATCATCTGCTCAATAAGGCCAACACACTCGCCAAATATGAGTATAGTCACATGTACCGTTCCTCGAGATATCGTGTTTACGAAGTTTTGACCTTTGACCTCTCGTGACCCCAAATGACCTTTGATCTCCACCAAAAACAGTAGGGATCATCTACTCAATATGGCCAAGGCACACACCGAATATGAGATTAGTCACACTTACTCTTCTTGAGATACCGTGTTTACAAGCAATTTTTAAGAAATTAACCTATTGACCTCTCGTGACCCCAAATGACCTTTGACCTCCACGAAAATCAATAGGGATTATCTACTCAATATGACCAACCCACACACCAAATATGAGCATAGTCACATGTACCGTTCTCTAGATATCCTGGTTACGAAGTTTTGACCTTTTGACCTCTAGTGACCCCAAATGACCTTTGGTCTACACCAAAAACAATAGGGATCATCTACTCAATATGGCCAATGCACACACCAAATATGAGATTAGTCACACTTACCCTTCTTGAGATACCGTGTTTACAAGCAATTTCTAAGGAATTTACCTATTGACCTCTCATGACCCCAAATGACCTTTGACCTCCACGAAAATCGAAAGGGATCATCTACTTAATATGACCAACCCACACACCAAATATGAGCAAAGTCACATGTACCATTCTCGAGATATCGTGTTTACGAAATTTTGACCTTGACCTCTCGTGACCCCAAAATGACCTTTGAACTCCACCAAAAACAATATGGATCATCTACTCGATATGACCAACCTACACACCAAATATGAGTATAGTCACATGTACCGTTCTCGAGATATCGTGTTTACGGTTTTGACCTTTGACCTCTCGTGATCCCAAATGACCTTTGACCTCCACCAAAACGATAGAGATCATCTACTCAATATGACCAACCCACACACCAAATATGAGCATAGTCACATGTACTGTTCTCGAGATATCGTGTTTACGAAGTTTTGACGTTTTGACCTCTCGTGACCCCAAATGACCTTTGATCTCCACCAAAAACAATAGGGATCATCTACTCAATATGACCAACCCACACACTAAATATGAGCATAGTCACATGTACCGTTCTCGAGATATCGTGTTTACGAAGTTTTGACCTTTCGACCTCTCGTGACCCCAAATGACCTTTGATCTCCACCAAAAACAATAGGGATCATCTACTCAATATGGCCAATGCACACACCAAATATGAGATTAGTCACACTTACCCTTCTTGAGATACCGTGTTTACAAGCAATTTCTAAGGAATTTACCTATTGACCTCTCGTGACCCCAAATGACCTTTGACCTCCACGAAAATCGACAGGGATCATCTACTTAATATGACCAACCCACACACCAAATATGAGTATAGTCACATGTACCTTTCTCGAGATATCGTGTTTACGAAATTTTGACCTTTTGACCTCTCGTGACCCCAAATGACCTTTGATCTCCACCAAAAACAGTAGGGATCATCTACTCAATATGGCCAAGGCACACACCGAATATGAGATTAGTCACACTTACTCTTCTTGAGATACCGTGTTTAAAAGCAATTTTTAAGGAATTTACCTATTGACCTCTCGTGACCCCAAATGACCTTTGACCTCCACGAAAATAAATAGGGATTATCTACTCAATATGACCAACCCACACACCAAATATGAGCATAGTCACATGTACCGTTCTCGAGATATCGTGTTTATGAAGTTTTGACCTTTGACCTCTCGTGACCCCAAATGACCTTTGACCTCCACCAAAAACAAAAGGGATCATCTACTCAATATGACCAACCCATACACCAAATATGAGCATAGTCACATGTACCGTTCTCAAGATATCGTGTTAACGGTTTTGACCTTTTGACCTCTCGTGACCCCAAATGACCTTTGACCTCCACCAAAAACAAAAGGGATCATCTACTCAATATGACCAACCCATACACCAAATATGAGTATAGTCACATGTACCGTTCCTCGAGATATGGTGTTAACGAAGTTTTGACCTTTTGACCTCTCGTGACCCCAAATGAACTTTGACCTCCACGAAAATCAATAGGGATTATCTACTCAATATGACCAACCCACACACCAAATATGAGCATAGTCACATGTACCGTTCTCGAGATATCGTGTTTACGAAGTTTTGACCTTTTGACCTTTCGTGACCCCAAATGACCTTTGACCTCCACAAACATCAATAGGGATCATCCACTCAATATGACCAACCCACACACCAAATATGAGTATTGTCACATGTACGGTTTTAGAAATATCGTGTTTACAAGGTTTTGACCTCTCCAGACCCCAAATGACCTTTGACCTCCACCAAAAACAATAGGGATCATCTACTCAATATGGCTAACACACACCAAATATGAGCATAGCCACATGTACCGCTCTGGAGATATCATGTTTACGAAGTTTTTGACCTTTCGACTCTCTCGTGACCCCAAATGACCTTGATCTCCACCAAAAACAATAGGGATCATCTACTCAATATGGCCAATGCACACAACAAATATGAGATTAGTCACACTTACCCTTCTTGAGATACCGTGTTTACAAGCAATTTCTAAGGAATTTACCTATTGACCTCTCGTGACCCCAAATGACCTTTGACCTCCACAAAAATCAATAGGGATCATCTACTCAATATGACCAATCCACACACCAAATATGAGCATAGTCACACATACCGTTCTCGAGATATCGTGTTTACGAAGTTTTGACCTTTGACCTCTCGTGACCCCAAATGACCTTTGATCTACACCAAAAACAATAGGGATCATCTACTCAATATGGCCAATGCACATACCAAATATGAGATTAGTCACACTTACCCTTCTTGAGATACCGTGTTTACAAGCAATTTCTAAGGAATTTACCTATTGACCTCTCGTGACCCCAAATGACCTTCGACCTCCAAGAAAATCGATAGGGATCATCTACTCAATATGACCAACCCACACACCAAATATGAGCATAGTCACATGTACCGTTCTCGAGATATCGTGTTTACAAGATTTTGACCTTTTGACCTCTCGTGACCCCAAGTGACCTTTGACGTCCACCAAAAACAATAGGGATCATCTACTCAATATGGGCAATCCACATGCCAAGTATGAGATCCCTCGGACTTACCCTTCTTGAGATATCGTGTTTACAAGCCAAAGCGTCACATACGCACACACACACACACACACACACACACACACACACACACACACACACACACACACACATACACACGACATCACCATCGCATAGATTCCTTGCCTGCCTACGGCAAGGAATCAAAAACCAAAATCTCTAACAAGTTGACACTAATTTAAACTTTCAAACAAAAAAATTGTCAACATATATTGAAAACAACTATCACATTTCAGAGAAAAATCTGCAAGCCAACAGGTCTCGATGATATTTATTCCTTTTATTCTAATTCCTCATTTTGTCATTTTTGTACAGCCAGGAAACATCAAAATGTTGCAACAAATTCCAGATATTTCATATTTGCATAGTAAATGACAACAGAGTAATGTGTTCAGACCGGTTGTGGTGATTCGGTAAACTCCCAGTCTGCTTCTACTAGAGTTTACAACTTCACACTAGACACGGTCATTTAGTTTCTTCTGCTTCAATGACATCAAAGTATCGCCCAGTTTTAAGCTCTTCAAATGGCCCAGTTTGAGTGCTGATTTTTCCATGCCACAAAATTTTCTCATGTACATGTACCACAAGTGACTTCTTTCCAAGAAAAGGAATTTCCATTTCTCTGGGATCTACAGTGCTAAAGAGTCACAAATTTATCCAGTCATCATGCAGAAACTACTGCACACCAGAAATTAAAATATGGAAACTTAACATGCCTACCCCTTTTTCAGGTTACTGATGAATTGATCCAGTCTCTCTGAAAGCTCTGAAGGAAGTGTACTCAATGGCATCTTGAAGTAGGGTTCTGTTTGAATATAAACATTGTACTTGGGTTATTTCAATAATTGCCAAACAAACAATATCATGATACAGTCAATGCTGGCAAAATGAAGTTGAATATGATGACTGAGAAGTGGCAAGCACTAAGGTTGGGGATACCAGTATTGATATGAATCCCGGTTCTAGGGGTACCAGGATTCATGACAGCCTACAGTCCAACCCTAGCAGCAAGCTCAGTGGAAATTTGTCCCCAATCATACTGAGAAACATATCACATTCTTGTGTGAAATCTTAATGCATGAGTACATAAATAAGTGTTAAAGGAGCTAGGGTTGTGAAGTGCAGTGGATGAGGTAAAGACATGCAAGAATCATACACAACTGCCCCTGTTTGGGCTGGGGCCAGAAATAGTGCAGCAACTGAGTGAGGTTGCTATTGTATTTCTCCTATCTTGACTTTGTATGTCTTACCTCAATTATTTTGTTTTCTCCTCTGTCGGCTGAGACATTGGCCCAATGCAAGAGCACCTGCATGCCAGTCATCATACCTTTCTGTTGTTTGTTGTTTTTTTAAATAGGTCTTGCAGGAGCAGGATTTTGCTCAAAGAAAAGTAGACACTTGCTCCTTGCTTGATTCTCTTACTGTTAAGTTCAACTGTGTTTCGTTTTGTGTTTTGTTCACTAGAAGTTAGTGTGGAGGATAGGGCTGTGCATTTTCGGTTAATTCACTATCTGTTTAACCAATTTATTAACCAGCGGTTAACCCTTTAACCGAAAATGACGTAATGTTCACACAACAACAAAAAGTCAACATTTCCAAAGAGCACCATCACTTTGGAAAAGGAAAGTACAAGTATAAAAATGGCGTCGTAAGTCATGTTCGCTGATGTAAGTATGTGGCAAAAATTTTGGTATTTTGCGCTGAGTTTATATCATCTTTTCACAGTAAAATTCCTTCCCGCATTTAGCCTAATGAAGCTTTCTTCAGACCATGTTCCCTTTATCACATTCCACCAACTGTTGTATTTTTCCACCTTACTTCATGAAACACTTCCACACCGCTGTTTTGATGCAGCTTGCTTGCGATGCAGTGTTCAATACGTGTACAGCGCTCACGTGTTTGTCATAGTAGCAATCTGTACAATTGCACTGTAAATGGCCCACCAGCCGCAAACAGCACAGCCAAGCCCTATTATCCTGCAAAAATTAAGGAATTCCCAGCATTCCTACCGTAAATTTATTTACAGTAGGAGTTATGGAATGATATCACATGACGTCGTTAAGAATGAAAAAAAAAATAATGCACGTGGTCCCACACATGCTAGACTTGCGTGCGTATCCATTTTTACCACTAAACAAGGGACCATGTTTTGCTCAGTGACATCATATGCACACAATCTATTGCAAAATTTGAATTGCCTCTGCATTGTGATTGGTTCAAATACGTTGCTTCTGAGCCAGCCAATCACAACTCGCGGTATCGCCTATGGGATTTAGTGTGTGAAATACCAGAACTCGGAACGAATTTCCCCATTAAGTTTGCGTTATGACGATCACACTTCCAAGGCTTACATAGCTGGCTTGTGCAGCCGGCCAAGCCCTGTGCCAAATTCAAATTCACCAAGAAACGGCATCACAAATCTCTGCGTACGTGAACGTGGATTTTTCAGGGATCTGACTTAAGTGCATTTCATTTGCTGATTATTTTTAAACAAGGAGTAAGGTTTGGACAAGAAGTGGCAAAAAATACGGGGATATTTATATCAGAAAGGAACCATAAGATAACATTAATCGAGTCCATTTTTTTGCTGTTCAGGACCGCTAAAAATTAGGTCATTGAGTATTTTTACCTGCATCGTAGAATGGACTTCTACAATACAGTACATTATCGCAACTACAACCCAGTCGGTTCAACGAACTGCGTATGCTTATTCATAAAATTCAACATGGAATTTTCCCTTTTATATGATATTGGGCAAACAACAAAATGGCCGAAATTGTCTGGCACTTTTGATCGTATCTTTACGGGATAAATTTTTTTCCAAATACTGCTACTAACAATGAAAAATAATGAAATTTACGGAGGTGTAGCATGATAAAATATTTCTATTAGCTACAGTGGGAAGACTTATTCAAATATACTTTTGTGCCCTAATCATGGTCTTGCGGCTTTATTGCCACAGAAGTACAAATCTTGGTAACTTTTTCACAGCAGCATTACGCACTTTTGTTACAGCTCCCTGCTTTTCTTGTGGCTTTCTTTTCGCTTGGTAATCTCTCAAACATGCCGCTTATTTCTAAAGTTGAGCTTGGATGTTGCTATCAAGGGATTTAGGAGACGAGCACACTAAGTTCTGCCAACGAAAGTAACAATGGGTGCGCCACTTGTCACTCATCATTATGTACTTAATTCAGGGAGTTGCCGCGGAATAAATCCCTTCAATTGAACAGCTGATTTTAAAACTCTTTTTACAGTTATTGTTCGAGTGATAATTTGTGGACAACTGACACTGTTTGTTAGGCCATGTTTGTGTAACAATTTACTAACAAAGCCACGGGCGGCGACTGAATTATTGGCAATACAAAAATGGTTAATCTAAGAATAGGAATAACGCACAAGTAGCCGAAGAGTCCGTAAGTTAACCAGTTAACCGATTAACCATCACAGCCCTAGTGGAGGATATCCCAAGGCCGTCAGCATGGCTCTTGTAATGTAAGTTGCAGCACTTGTTTCTAGTTTGAAGCAGGTTTGGGGTTGAATCCAAGCTTGAGATGCTGGGATTACCCCCTCTATTTTCTTAACCTATGTTTTACGGATTTTGGGGGTTTTATTGGTAGGCATTTCCACAAAGGGGACGGAGGACGGGCCCCTGCCATAGTTAGCAATTTTTTAGAGTGTCTTGTACCTGTGCTCTGCCTCGTTACAAGGTTGAGCCATATTTATGGTTTCCCAAATGCTAAGTTTGTAAATATTCACTCCTCTCATTGTCCATATTATTAGCTCCAAGGGAGGGCTGGGAGTTGGGGACAGATGGATAAAAGCCATTATGTTTTCATGTTTGTTTATTGTAGATTAAGTTTGGGTGCTAAGAGAGTGGTTTTGTTAAATTAAATTCATAATCTGTAATCACAGAGTTGTTCCTTCTCCTTATTTTGTACAGTACTCAGCAGTTGCGCCTTCCTTCAAGTTTGCTAGCATAGCGCTCACGCATTCCAATCTAGGCCTACCTCTGGCTCATATGCTCTACTTTTAGAGCCCTGCCATTATCCGAGAAGAAGAAGAATCTTACCCCTACATCATGACGGAGTACCTAAGCCAGACGCTTAGGGGTTAAGGATCGGATAGCCTACGTAAGTCTACCATTCACCTACTTGGCCTAACTTTAGGAATAGGATATGACAGGTCTAGGCCTATGCCTGATGAGTGAACCTTGGTTGGTTATTTCTTTTGCTATACAGGCCTAGCGTAGGCTTACAATAGGCTTATTTTGATATTACAATGAAGGAAGTATTGAAAAAGGCGTCTCTCTTTTAAGTTTTAAATATTCCTGTAAGGTCACTTGCCAGTCTTTGAATAGCTCTACAATTAACTCCGAAGTTCTGTAATTACAGCTAGGCCTAACAGTTACTGTTGATTGAAGTTTTTAAAATGGTGAAAGGTCTAGAAAATGTTGATCAGTCAGTCTTTTTTAATCTGTCTGAAGACAGTAGAACTAGAGGCCACCAGCTCAAATTCCAGAAGCGTCACTGCAGATTAGAAATCAGAAAGTATTTTTTTAGTCAATGTATTATTAATGAGTGGAACAACCTACCACAGGAGGCTATCACTGCTACAACAGTCAATGGATTTAAAAGTGTTATTGATCCCATTTTGCGGATGAGACGGGGGCTTTACACAAGCCAGAAACGGCTGTCCGCCCCAGTTTTTACGACCCCATCGGCAAAATAATGCCGATGAGCTCCGGTGAGTTA